>CM046450.1:83396239-84113739 GCA_025506515.1 Flaveria trinervia
ACATGAAATTGGGTCATTCGCAGGGGCATATGTGAATGAGACTCAGTCATACGACTAAACCATGCTAACAGACCAGTCGTGCGACTGAGAGATGCGATCGGACTATTCGTAAGACTGAACCATAAGTATGGTCCAGTCGTACGATTGAACCATACACATGGCCCAATGGTACGAATTGGCCTAGTAGCATCTGATATGGGCTGAGGCCTATAAATACCAGTTTCAATTTGTAGAAAGGTTAAGGGATTGTGCCCGGGGCCTAGGTACTGTCGGATGAGAGGGGAGATCATGCTCGATCTCCCCTTGCCAAGAGTCGTGATTCTTATGTTGTAACAAGCTTATAATCATTAGGTTTTATCAATGAAACCATTTTATGATAGTTCGTGTTTATTGTTTGTCTCTTGGTTTTGGTTTTATTTCCTTCCGTCAAGAACACGCTCGGATGTCAACCCGATCCAACGCCTTCACAATTGGTATCAGAGCTTTGGCTCTTGATTTGCGTGTGACTCGATCGTTTTGGTGCAGAAAATCACGTTTTTCATTCAAAAACACCATCTTTTTTAGGAAAACAGTGTTTTCGACGTCTCCAGATATAAAAATTCACGTTTTCGGCTTACGGCAGATTAGGGTTCGTGAAAAATCGAATTTTGGTGTCGAAGTACCAAAAAACCTTGAATTTTCAAAACCAGCAGCCTTCAGTCGTATGATTGACTCGATCGCATGACTGAACTCAATCGCACCTCCCATATGCACGATTGAATTCAATCGCCCATCCGTTTGTACGACTGAAAAATCTCATTCGCATTGTTCATCCGCATCTGCCCAATCGCACGACTGTTCATCCGCATTTGTCCAATCGCACAATTGGCTCATCCGCATTTGTTCAATCGCATGATTGATTCATTCGGACCTCTCCATTCGCACGAGTGACTAAGTTTCAATTTGAAGTTAAAAGTTAATAAAAATGGAAGATAAATACTCATCATTTACTGCCGGTAGGGATTCACGAATCCAGAATCTATTGCTTCTGGAGAATGAAATTAGGAATCACAATAAGCCTCATAAGCTCATAACGTTAGATGATTACCCACAATGGAAGCAAAGGTTTGAGATATACCTAAATGGAGTTGATCCTAATCTATGGGAATCAATCGAGACATGTTATAGCATGCCGGTTAGTGTTGATGGAGTTAAACTTACCTTGGTGGCATGACTGATAGCTAGAAGGTGAAGTACAATGTAGAGAACAAGGTGTATGCTTTGTTGACTCAATCAATTCCTAAGGATATATTCCATCATTTCACTAAGAACAAACAAGCCAAGAAGTTATTGGAGGCTCTTGAAAAAGGGTATGACAGGAATGCGATGTTGAAGGCATTAAAGGCAAAGGCTTTGAAGGAGTTTGATAACTTCTCTTCGATAGGAAAAGAGAGCCTGGATGACATCATCGACCGTCTCTATCACTTGATGAGTGAGCTGCACACTCATGGGGTAAGCACATCCATGGAAGACAAGGTGTCGAGTTTTATAGATGGCTTGCCTGAGAAGTGGGTTTTGTTTGAGTCAAATCTAAGACAGAATGATATGCTAGCAAAGTTGGACATTAACAATTTCATTCTGAAACTGAGAGAGGAAGAATTGAGGATGAAGTATAGGTCTCAAAAAGGATCATAGGATCAGAACTCATCAATTTATAACTCATCTCCCACTCCAACAAGTTCTGGAGCACCACTTCAAACGACATTCGTATCTAGTTCAGCTGCTTCTTCCCAAGCCACTACTTCAGGATGTGACACGTCAGGGTCATCTTGCACCCGATTTATAGCACCTGAAGAAAAGACTACAAAGTTGAAGACCGAGAATATCGGTAATCTTATTGTAGAGGTGGCAAAGGAGCATATGGATCTCCTAGCAGTGGTATTTTACTCCTATGATGGTCTAGTTGCTCGAAAAATTTGAAACTGCCATCTCGCCGATGAAGACTACGAGCAGGTAGATGAAACTGAAATCGAAAGAATGGATATCATATGGGCGTTGGCTACTGCTATCCAGAGGGTGAAGAAGATTGTGAAAAAGACTGGACAGAACTTGATAGCCACCAAAGACACTACCTTTGGTTTCGATAAAACCAAAGTTACCTGTTTTAGCTGTGGAGAAATGGGGCATTTCAAGCGTGAATGTGTTAAACCCAAGAAGACAGGTAATGGTAATCCATTCTCAAACTTCAATTCCCCAAGATAAACCCACAAGTAGAGCTAGCTTGTCAAGCAGGAACACTAAGGCCTTGATTGCACAAGATGACGAAGGGAAACATTGGACCTTTGGTTTTGTATCTTCGGGAGAATCCAACATTGCTTGTGTTGAGGGTTTGGATGACAGCTTTGCAAGAGAAGGTGAAATCGCAATGGAACTAGTGATGTCAAATAATAAAGAAACTGCAAATGTGATCAATCACCTGAATGAAGAAGGTCTTAGAACATCATGTTCAGAATCACCAACACCCAAACAGTCAAACTCTGCTATGATGGCTTACTCAACCAAATCCTCTCAGGTAAGTACCAAAGACCAACTTTTTGATAGTCATGCTTGTAATGAATGTAATAAATTTAGAGAAAGCATAGATCCAAATTTTGCTAGGCTATTAGATCATAATGATAGCTTAGTAAATGACCTACAACTGTGCACCGAAGCTAATAAGATTTTAAAACAAAATAAGCACAGTTATAAAGAAAAGATAGAACTTTAGAACAAACAACTACGGGAAACTGAGGTTGTTGCTTTTAACCAAGAAAAGGACATAAAGTGCTATTTAAACTCCCTAGAAGAAAATAAGAAAGAAAAAGCAGTTTTAGAAGTCGAACTAAATTCACTAAAACAAAAACTGCATAGTTGGACCAGTTCTTCTCACATAGTCCATCACTTAGTGAAAGAACGTAACAACAGGAAGGGTTTCGGTTACAAAGTGGTTCCACCACCACATGAGACCTTGTTGAACACTAAATGTAGATCAATAAATAACAATCCAATCAAGGATCATGTTGTGTCCACACCTCTAGTTAGTGATCCAGATTCCACAAGTAAATCGGTGGAATCTATCGCTAACCAGAAGGAGGTCACATTAAAATCTAAAGGTAAGATGCCTATTGTTAATTTGGATGAAAAATTTGAAAACGTTAAGGTAAAGTCAAGTTCAAACATGTCTAATTCTGAACCTAATAAGACCAAACAAGTCAACCAACCACTTGCACCATGTCTTAGTCCAAATAAAGAAAAGGGTAAACATGTTAAAAATGTTCAAACAATGAATTTTGTTAAAGAAGCTAAAATATCAAAACAAGAAGTGTCAAAAACCAAACAAACTAAAGTCACATGTGTGTCACACACTTCCCCACAGAAACCGTTCCACCAGCATGTCGAAAGTAGATCATGCTATATTTATGGAAAGTATGGACACATTGCTTCTAACTGTCCTTATTATCACAAACAGGCCTTACACCAAACTAGCTTATGGAAAGAAAAATCAAGTCCAATGTCTGATAATGAGAACAAGAAAAAGAATGATTTTCCCTCACTCTCAAATGGACAGTGGGTAGAGTTTATGATGTGTGATTCCTATGGGTCACACAGGCCAGTTAAGGCTTACGTCCCTAACCTAAACTAATCATTTCCTTTGAATGTGCACGGTGTCCGCTATAGTGCTACTACATATACCAGGATTATTGATAGCGGGGCATCAAGGCACATGACTGGAAACCTATCTCTCTTGTCAAATGTCAAAAAAATTAAAGGGGGAAACGTTTCATTTGCTAGAAATAAAGGAGGTTATAGCACTGCACAAGGGGAAGTGGGAAACCAAAAAGTGAAGTTTAATAGGGTAAAGTATGTTCAACAACTTCAAAAAAATTTACTTTCTGTCTCATAGATATGTGACAAAGAATTCAAGGTTGTTTTTGACAACAAGAAGTGCTACGTTCTGAAAAAGGACTATGTCATCCCGAAGGACCAAGTTTTAATGCCTGCTTCAAGATACAACAATTTGTATATCTTGGACTCATCAAAGGCCTCCACAACCGATCATAATGTACAATGGTTCTTGTGAAAGGCAATAGAGAAAGAATCCATCTCCTGGCATAGGAGAATGGGACACATTAATCCACGAAAGATGAATCACTTGATCCAGAATGATCTAGTGTGTGGAGTAAATGTTAAGAACTTCCAATTACCAGATTTTTGTGTCACATGTAAGGAAGGCAAACAGACAAAGAAGTCTCCTAAGGAAAAGAAAGTTCACTCAATTGACCTGGCTCTTGAGCTCCTTCACATGGATCTGTTTGGCCCTGTTAGTACAAAGAGCATTGCCGGAGATTTATACTACTATGTAGTTACGGATGATTACTCAAGATTTTCTTGGGTGATGTTTCTAAAATCCAAATCAGAGACATTTGAATCATTCAAAGAGCTAGTAACTACATTGGATTCGCTCTACAAGCTGAAGGTAAGGCAAGTTCGCTCAGATAATGGTACCGAGTTCAAGAATCAGTGATGGAGGCATTCTCCAAAGAAAATGGAATTGTGCCCCAGTTCACACTGCCGACACTCCTCAAATGAATGAAGTTGCTGAGAGAAAGAATCGAAACTTGATAGACACAGCCTAGATGATGCTAGCAGACTCAAAACTGCCTATCCAATTTTGGAATGAGGCAGTAGCTAACACATGTTACATCCTCAATTGAGTCTTAGTGGTAAAACGTCATGGTAAAACATGCTATGACTTGCTCTAGCAACATAAACCAAATCTGGAGTACCTAGAACCATTTGGCGCACCATGTATGCTACTGAATAAAACTCAGCCAGGGAAGTTCAGCGAGAAGGCCGAAGAAGGAATTTTCTAAGGATACAACATACCGAATAAGAGAGTTTATAACAACTCAACGGGTCAAGTAGAAATGTGTTGCAACATTGATGTACAGAGATACACCATTCCCCTTGCTGAAAAAGGACCCTCATTCTTTTTCGACTATGCTGGATTCTTTAAGTCCTTCAACATCCCTCTCTCCCCTCCTGAGGTTGAGTTATCGACCACGATGTACGATGTGTTAAATACACCATCACTGGACCCGAGGACCTCAGCGTCACAAGGTGAGTCTTCTAGTTCTTCAGTGGAGCACTTGGGGTAAGTGACTCCTCCTCTGATGACGAAGATGTGGCATATGATCTAGTCGATCTAGAGGAACATGTTCCTACTACTGCAAGTACAGAAGCATCTGATGTTGATGCCTCTGACACTTTGCAACCTCACACTCCCACTGCCTCAAATACTGAACCAATTTGGATAATGTGGTAGTTGTTTCCATCACTCCCGGATCACGACTAAATGTTTATCATCCTTTGGACAACGTCATTGGTGACGTTCGATCAGGAGTACAGACAAGAAATCAGCTATACTCAGCTGATTATGCCTCAGTAATGGATATGGTTATCTTCATGATGGTGCGTATCGATGTATTGTGTCACAATTTGAGCCAAAATATGTTAGTGAAGCCCTAAACGACGAGGCATGGGTGAGTGCCATGCAAGAAGAACTTCTTCAATTCAGAAGTTAGGAGTATGGACACTAGTGGATAGACCTAAAGGTGCTAAGGTCATTGGCACTAAATGGGTCTTGAAGTGCAAGAAAGATGCCCAAGGGATCATAATAAGAAACAAGGCATGATGTGTAGTTCAAGGATTTCGACAAGTTGAGGGTATTAATTATAATGAAGTGTTTGCATCTGTGGCGAGAATGGAAGCAATCTGTATCTTCCTAGCCTATGCATCTTATATGGTGAAATCCGGAGACAGTGTATGTCAGTCAACCCGAAGGATTTGATGACCCATATCACTGGGGCAGAGTTTACAACCTGGATAAGGCTCTCTACAGGCTCTATCAATCCCCAAAAGCATGGTATGAAAAAATCTTAACTCATCTTTTGAAACATGGCTTTTGTAGAGCAGTGATTGACTGTACATTGTTCATCAAAGAAAAGTATAGTGACTTACTCCTAGTTCAGATCTATGTTGATGACATAATCTTCGGTTCCAGAAACGAAGCATTATGTAAAGAATTTGAAGCAGTAATGAAAGTTGAATTTGAGATCAGTGCCATGGGAGAGATAAAGTTTTTTCTCGGGTTACAGGTGGATGAGACACCAAAGAGGATATTTCTACATCAGACCAAGAATGTAGGCAATATTCTTAGTCGGTTTGATATTGAGAATGCTTCAGTAGCTAGGACTCCAGCGGCTACAAACCACGATGTGGCACCTGACGAAATGGTGATGTGGTGGATGCCACCATGTACCAAGGAATGATCGGATCCCTCATGTACCTCACTGCCTCACGACCTGATATCATGTACGTGACGTGTCTCTACCCTAGATATAAGGTGAAACCGGTACTCCAACACTTGGGTTGTGGTATCCTCATGACGATGACTTTGAGCTTACAGCGTATAGCGATTCGGATTATGGCGGTTGCAAAATGAACTACAAGTCAACTTGAGCAGGATGTCATTTCTTTGGGAGAAGATCAGTCACGTGGCAGTGTAAGAAGCAGACATTAGTTGCTCTGTCAACTTGTGAAGCTAAATACTTTGCTGCTGCAAGCTGTTGTTCACAAATCATCTGGATTCAACAGCAAATGCGGGACTACATTATGAAATTCTCTAACACTCCTCTATTTGTTGATAATTCTGCTGCTATAGCCGTAACTAAAAGTCTTGTCCAACATCTTAAGACCAAACACATCAAAATTAAATATCACTTTATACGTGATTGTTTTGAAAAGAATTTAATCGATGTTGTTAAAGTTAATACGGACTTTCAACGCCTTAATCTCTACACAAAAGCTTTTGATAAAACAAGATTTTTATATCTATTAGAGGTCAACGGCGTGAAAAAGAAATGTGACATGATTCCAAAAGATGACAGTACATAGTCTGACGAGTAGAGTCAATTTTTATTTTATTTTTATTTTTTATTTCTTCGCCTATTAAAATTCTAAACGCAAAAACATTTTCGGTTTTAGACTTTTAGGGGGAGAATAGGATAGATTAATATTAACTTAGTATTTTTATTTAATTACTTAAAAAACAAGGGAGGAGGATAGCTTAACTAAAAGGAAAGAAACCAAATCTGCAATACTGATTCAATGAATTTGGAAAATGATAGTACACAGGGAACAGAACATTTGGGATTTTAAAAGGTTTAACTACTGATGATGCAAAATTTAAAGTGAAGTCTGAATTGTCAAAGCAAAATAAAAGGAAAGATGATAAGTAAACTAGTATGCTACTATGGTAACATAGAGAACTAGACGTACAGGTTGTTAGCTCATTACATGATGTGTCGGTAGATTCAACATAATAGATAAGTAGACCTCATTGGTGATCCCAAGCTAAAACTAAGTTGTTCAACAAGCTATGGGTTCCATCTTATCCCTGGTTAACACAATCAACGAAGTTTCTATAAGGGGTGACGAGCAAAATAAACGCCACAAATGTGTGCGGATGACCAGAAAAATGAGCAAAGCACATGAAAAATATAAGCAATCAAGCTAACAACGTATGTTGTTGGTGTGATCTGTGCAAAACGAAACTGGTTGCTCAAACAAGAAGATAGGTTGTGTGTCTCTCTGTTGTGCGGTGGCACTGACCTGAGGATAAGCATAACCTAAATATTCTAGAATTCATTGTTGTTTGTGCCTCTCTGTTGTGCGGTGGCATTGACCTAAAGCTTAGCATATCCTTGAAAGCTCTTACAACAGTTTCCTCTTGTAAAATACCTGTAAACCGCTCAAAAATATCCCGAGGAACGTTGATTACCATATAAGCGTGGGATCCACAAATGCTTTTTGAAATAATTAAACCTTAAATCATCACCAATGTGTGTCAACCATCTGTGTATGGATTTAAGAGGACAAGTATACTCACAATCATCGTGAGCTGCAGCTCTTGAAAGTCAAAATCATTGTGTGCATCTAGTAGCTCTAGTATGATTTCCTAAAATTGTTGTTGACTATCAGTGAAAACAAGGATCAAGCATCAAATTGTTTATTAAAGTGTCCCAAGTGAGACTGATATACCTATAGGATTCCAAAATTAATTGTACCAGAAATGATTAACTAGTTTTGAAGCTGTGTTGTCCAGGAAGTAAAATCAATTAGAATTATTGTAGTAGGTTGTATTTCATCTCTAATCAAAAATACAACTATGTCTTGTTAATGTTCTTAATTTCAAAGTTTTTCTGTTTAATTTTAGTAAAGTGTAATGTAAGAGTCAGACTCAACAACTCGTCGAAATCTGTGAATCACTCAGTCAAAAGGGTCACGTCTGAGGTGACCAAAACATTCAAAATAAAATGAGTTACGTATGAGGTGACAAATTCGTGTTAATTAAAAGGATCACGTCTGAGGTGATCAACATGTTTTTCAAATTAAAAACAGTCATGTCTAAGATGATCATCACTGATAATGTTTTATCTATTGTTAAAAGGATAAGTTTTGGAAAGTGAATAAGGTCACATGAACTAGTCAGAGTCATTCGCAAGACTGGACCATATGTATGGATCAGTCGCACGAATGGAGCAATGAGATTGAACCATTCGCATGATTGGGTCATGAGTATAAGCCAATCGTATGATTGGTGGTGACCGACTGAGTCAGTCATCCGACTGAACCTAGTCGGACAAATGAAGCTGACCGAATGACTTCGTCACACGACTGAAACCTAGTCACACGACTAATTGTGACCGACTAAGCAAATTGCACGACTGAGCCCTAGTCGAACGAATCAAGAGTGAGAATAGGTTCAGTCGCACGACTTAAGGAAACCCTAGTATAAATAGAGGGGGAGTCGGTCGCAGACACTAATCACCTCCAAATCGCCCCTAAATCACACGAAAAGCAATACCACTCTGCAGAATTTCATATCAGCGATTTAGAACCCTGTTGTTATACTAACTGATTACGCATCGTTTCTACAGGTAATACGAGACTAGATTCGAGCAAAATACTCAGGTTAAGCAAGCCCTAAAGTTCAAATCAGTTCAAAACAAAAATCAAGACAAAACCTTTAAATAACCACTAATCTGTACTTAAAGTTCATGTGTATTTTTATGGATTGTGAGTCATATGAGACTAACCTGAACGTTTAACATCAAGTATTGACCAAGATCAATTCTACAGTACGGAACAGAGACGTTATGCGAATGGAAACACTGATGAACTTCAATCGCACGATTGAATTGGGCAAAGGACTCATCGCATGAATGACCCATGCGTATGAACTCAGTCGCACCACTGATTCAATCCCATAGAACAACATACGACTCAGTTGAGTCTTAGGTTCATTCGCACGACTGAGCGCATTCGCACAACTAAGACTCGCTCGAATTGTCCATTCGCATGACAGAATAAAATGATTCAAGTTCATTAAACTTCAAGTGTCATTAACTTAAACAAACTCTAACATTTATTTATCTTGTGTAATAGAAACATGGCGAGTCGATGGACTATGAGCACAAAACATAACCTGTATGCTCATTGGACGTCACCTCACAGAATGCCGCAGATTTTGCTGGGATCATAGCCTTCCTATGAAGATCGAGGATCTTCAAGGCTATATCTACTCCATGCACACGTTATCGATTGATTCACCAGGATTTCTGGGAAAGCGCGATTGTTGACAGGCCCGCTGCACCGCATCGGATTAGGATTACCATATTTGGAGAAGCGATAAAGATCAGTGAGGAAGACCTTAGGAGGGTGTTAGAGTTGGGAGATGGCAGTGACTGTCCTACCAGACTGCATCCATTGACTGTCTGAGGTTTCTTTCTTCGGGCTAAGTACTCGGGGGACATAAACACAAGTGTGCTCAACAAGAGCAACGTGTGCCCCCCAACTCAAGTACCTAGCCCTGTGCTGCTAAAGTGTATTGCCTCAAGGAAGCGAGGATTTGATGAGTTGTCTGATCAGATCTAGAATGCCTATGTGGCTCTGGTACTGAATCATCCATTCAGCTTCTCACAGATGATCTTCAACTACTTCGTCGAGAACATAGAAGCCAAGGGCAAGGAGGGATTCTATATGTACCCTCGATTCCTCTGGATGATCATTGACCAAAAGCTGCGCTTGCTGCCCAAAGAGAGTGATGATGTAGTGATACTCGAGGTCATCTACGACACCACAATAGGGAGGCTGAAGGTTTACCAGGGCAAGCCGATGAAGCCCCGGTAAGGAGGTTGTTTGGGCATCTCGCCCGGGATGACTACGTGGCACCAGTGAGGAGGAAATGGTGTTATGACGATAGTGACTCGGATGTTGAGCAGATTGCTCTACCCTCCGATGACTCCGATGGTGATGAACACAATGCTGATCAGTGCAGTGATGGTTAGGGTGGAGACGAGTCTGCTCCCATTCACCCTGATTTGCAGATGGAGGAGGAGGAGGAGTCTTATGAAGAGCCTCTTGTGCGAACGGTGGGGAGCCAGGTTGTAGCCACAGAGAGAGGTCTCAGGCGGTTGGTGGATGCCACGAGGAGTCCGGGGATGCTATTGTTGCTGATATAGATCCATCATATACCCCAGACCCGCCCAGCAGCGAACGGGGAGCCTTTCTATCTAATGCTCTAGGAAGAAGAGGGTGGCTCACCCTTACGGAAAAAAAGGGAAAAGGCAAGATTTACATTGACCACCACCACTCCCACTACCACTGCCACAACCACTCCCACAGCCACTGCCACCACTACTCCCACAGCCACCACCACATCCACCATAGCTACCACCACCAGTACCACAACCCCTACCACTACTTCCACTCTCCTATCCACCTTTACTACAGCCAACCCTTCACCATCCACTCATATGCGACAACCCATATTCACCACTACCACTATTAGCCACTAAGAAGGACCATCATCCCACGCCACATTCACAACAGGACCACTCTACCCATATTGGGGTGAAGAACAGCTGGCTGCTGACAAAGAGAAAGTTGCTCAACTAAGTCAGATTGTGGAGCTAAACGCTACCTAAGCACAACAGATTGCTCAGCAAGCACATCAGATCTCCCAAGTCCAAGAATGAAACAACCAATCAACAAAGAGAATAAAGGAGTTGGAGGCCTCTAACAAGACTATCATGCTCAAACTAAAGGGATCAAAAGATGAGTCACTGAAGATACGAGAGGGTGATGATGATAATGATGATGAAGATGATGATGATAGCGATGATGATGAGTCGAGTGATGATGAAGGGACAAGGGGAAGGTAGGATGATGATAATGATGAAGAAGGAGATGCAGCTGCATCTGCCTCAGCTCAAGGTGAAGAGAGGAGGACAAAGAGAAATCAAGACCAAGGAGCATCATCTTCTGCCCCACCTGCTGAGAAGCTAACAATTCAAGACAAAAGTAATGCTTAGATGTTTATGTATTTGAAACCTTATGTACTTGAATCTTGTATTAAAATTCTGTAATTCATGTTTATATATCTTTATCAAATGTTTGAATGTCTTGATTAATTACTAACAATTAATGTGTTACATGTTTAATCAAGCAGATCAAACATCTCAGCAAGATGAATACGATGTTGCTCCCTTTCAGCAAATCAAGTATCAACTCACAATGATTCTTGATTTGCAAGGGATTGTCAGAAGGTCTGTAAGCTATACTCCCAAAGAAGGAGAAATCACACATGACCTGACGGACGAGCAACTTGCTGAGATGTTCAGGCTAAACCCAGATGAGATTGTCAAGGATGCACCTACTTTTGAAGTGACAAGTGACGATGAGCTCAACGATGTAGACGAATAGAGATTGAGTATGCCATCACTGATCACTATCTAGAGTATACTGACTAAGAGGGAAATATGGTCCTCAACTTGGGTGATACTCTCAGCTGCGATGCATTTAACAAGCTAGATCAGATGGAGAAAGAGACTGAGAAGAATGAGAGTCAAGCCCAAGCCTTAGATGCTAATGTTGACATCAAAAATGATGAATGGGCGGCCTGTTTTGCTAAGATCCAAGCCCTACGCACTGCACAAAAGCCAAATGCCTACACCAAGCTATACAAAGTCAAGAAACACCTAAAGGTGTCATGCAAGATCATTGCACGGGCATATTTTGAGGATCTGAATGTGTATGCAGTAAGAGAGAGAAGGGCATAGAGTACTTTAGAATCCACATGATCTAAAGACTCTCCCTGGTTTTGAGCTCAACCAGCTGGCACGTGTAAAGTTGTTGTATGCTGATCGAGAAAAATGTCAGGCTGGTTTGAGGCTGCATTATGAAAGAATACCACACCAGGTGGGTAAACTTCATACCTCAATAACCGAAGAGGTACATCAGAAGGTCTGAAGTTGATCCTATTACTGGAAAGCCTAAGGTAGTGCTGAAGTGGAGTCCTCCACGTACAATGTCCAAAATCCCTCTAAGGAAATGCCACAGGATTTCACTCGATACTTCAAGTGGTGGTATTACGATTGAAGAACAAGTGAAGCAGTCATAGTCTTACAAAAGGAGAGCCAAATGGATGCTATCCGGGTGTTTGACCATATGTGGCTACCAACTTGTCTGCTGACGATGTATATACCTCATACAAGTGGCCACTGTTCTATGACTTGCAGGATATCGTACAAGCCCTCCAGTTTCAGAACGTGATAAGACTCTGTTTTGCATTCAAGATACATGCCGAAGTTACAAGAGAGGAAAAGTACAAGAAATTTGAAGAGCTAATGAAGAATGTTAGACAATGATGTAAACTAGGTCCAAGGGGGAGTTTGTTGATACATATGTACCTAGTTTAGGAGCTTAATGTAAAATTCCTATCATGTCTTACATATATGTAATTAAATGGGTATGAATGAAATACAATGTGTGGTTGATGCTTATAATGTTTAATATTTCATTGTTTATTGTGTGATAACTTATAGTGAACTAACTATATAGGTTTGTGGTTGTTGTATATAAGTCTTAGTCAATAATGATTGAGAAATGTGTTCAAACTTAATCGTATGAAGTCCTCATTCGAATGGACCATGCTACTAGACCATACGCATGAATAGTTCATGCTAATGGACCAGTCACACGACTGAACCAGGAGACTGGATCAGTCGCCCGATTGAGACATACGATTGACTCAGTCACACGACTGGGCCTTCAGTCATGCGGATGGATCAATCACATGATTCAGTCGCACGACTGAACCATGGTAATGGTTTAGTCGTACGATCGAAAGACCCTAACCGTAACAATTCGTGGAAAACGTAACAATTCGAATACCCACGGACATAATCGTACCCTAGCCGTCTAGAGACTCAAGAAAACCTGTTCCAAGTTCATAGATCGCAGTTGATTGTTCTCTAATCATTGTTATTGTTTCATTAATTGTTAGATTGACCTGAACTGTGTTCTCCCTTATTGGATCAGCAATCAAATAGGATTTCACATTATTTGAGTTGGTATACGCGCATAATCAGTCTGTTTGAGGTGCACGACGCTAATATGTCGTAAGCTCAACTGTGTGTGGTTTAGCTAACCCATAAGCATACATGCAGGGGTCTAGTCTTTGTGACTGACCAGTGGTATAGTACATGGTTTATAGTGGATACTCACCCCGGTGCTGGTGCTAGGCTATATGCGTTATGAAAGTCATTTATGATCTTCGGCCCAGTACCTGCTTTGTGCATACGTTTGGGGTGTAGTATACAGTTGGGATCATTGTCGCTTGCCTCGGTGCTAGTGCCAAGATATGTGCGTTATGGACGTCAATTATGATCTTCGGCGCAGTACCCGCTTTGTGCATACGTTTGTGGTGTAGTATATTGTTGGGATCTTTATCGCTTGCCTTGGTGCTGGTGCCAGGATATGTGCGTTATGGAAGTCAATTATAATCTTTGGCCCAGTACCCGCGTTGTGCATACGTTTGAGGTACAGCTGATGACACTGATCCGGATAGAAGTAAAGAAAGAAAGAGATGAACAGTAAAGGAAAATAATAATGTTATTATCTATGTGTACGTACAATGTGTGATCATGTACGAAAGTATATTATGGTTGGAAGAAAGAAAAGTATATTTTACTTTAAAACTAGAACTCACTCAGCAACGCTAACTTTTATGTGTTTGCAGTTGGCAGGTAATGGTTGCTGAGGATGGCACGGGACGGCTACTTGGCTCATTTTAGATGGAATTATTTTGTATAACGTTTTTGCATCGTAATGCGAACAAACGGTATTTTGAAAAAGTGTTTATTGTAATGAAAAGAAATGTTTGTTTTAACTATCTCCGCTGGAACGTTTTATTTAAGTTAATGTAAATATATGTTTTATGTGCGATGATTGATCGGCTGTGAGCGTCCCGGGAACATGGCCTTTCATCGTTTGACAATTATTTCAATTAAGAAAATAAATGTCAAGTTATAGTTTGTGTTGTAATAATCATTCGCGTTCCAATCACTAGAGATAATGGGGATTGTCAGTCCCGATAGTACTATCTATATTAAACCTGCGGCTCCATCCCAGAGTTAAGTAGTTGTGTAAGATAGTGACGTCTTTGTAAAGTTGTTAAGTTCAACCCAATAAATAAACATTCATCACCAAAAAGTGTATAAGCTTAAAATATAATAAAAATGATTCATGTAAAGTTGTTAAGTAACATGTTTCTCCCCAAAATAGTAAAAGAAAAAGGGGCTTTGAAATTTCATACGGATCACGTGAAACATTATGGATTGAACTAAATCGAAGAAGTTCCTACATATACAAGCAATGTGCAAATAAGGTTTACATTCCCTTGAATAAGTCATTAACCAAGTCACGAGTCCAGTGTAAATGAAATAAATTTTACTTATTTATTGATTGAAAAGTAAACTTATTTAATTTGATGGTTTTGTATGTTTTACAAAGTGTTATCAATTTTTAATTATGAACATAATTAAAAAAGTGTATAAACATAAATACATATTATGAAATGAGCATATTTTGTTATAATTATAAGTTCAAATGTGATCCTACAATATTTTGTGATTTAAAGTTTGTTTACTTGATTTTTGTGTTTTTAAGTGTCATTTTCTGCTAGGTTTAATTAATCAAATATTCAAAATAAAATATGAGTTTTTTTATCACATATATATATATATATATATGTGAACTTTAAATTACTAGAAAAATAAATGTAACATTTTATGGAGTTAGTTTAGTAGTCTAATAATATTATATTCTTTCAAAACTAAGTGCAACTATATATCCTGGAGTTTCAAACTTATTTCAGTTAGTTGATCGTCGAAAACTTAACCATTTTAAGTGAGACCAATTTGGTTTTATATATAAGTCAAAAAAAACTATTAGAAAAATAATCAAGTCAATTGAATGAAAATTGATGGAGTTATGGCCTCACAAAATTGACCTGAGTATTCTGCCAAAACATCCAGGTTTGACCTCCCATCTTGTACTTAGTTTTTGATGGTCCAAATCTTAATGAAAAATTATGAACTTACTGTGGTTAGAACGATTTTTCTTTGAACTTAATATTAGGCTCAAAAATCGTCCAATTTGGTTATCTTTTGGCCAAGATATGGTTCTTTAATATTGACTCTTGTTTCCGTCCGAACCTGTTTCACAAATCAAACCATTTTTAAACAGCTTTTTGATATGGACAAGTAATGCACTTGTTACTTGGATGTTAGATGACTTAAGCACACACCTATATGATCATAATTTCATTATCTTAAACATACTAAAGTATTTCTTAAGTGTAAGTGAATGGATACCTCAACGTTTCCAAGAGTATAAGCCTAAACAAAAGGGGGTACACAACACCCACATGGAAAAACCATCCATGTTTACCTCTTGTTGAGATTCCTTGGAAGCTTGGAGGCTACTTTTTTGTCAAATTTACAACACGAAAATAAGAGGAAATGGATGGTTATTGTTGGATCAAGTAAGGATGGTGCAACCAAAACCACCCATTAGATAACTTTGGTAAAACTGATGAAGAACTATCAAGGCAAATGAAGTTCTTCCGAAGGCAAATGCTTAGTATCCGAAGCTTATGTCTGAAGAAGCTTCCAAATGAAAACTCCAACTTCCAAAGACAAAGTCTTCCTTCTTCTGAAGTTCAACACTTAGAAGAAAGTAAGACAATGACTTCTGAAGTATAAAGACTTGAAGAAAGCCTCAAGCCTCGGAAGAAGTAGCTTCTCCCGGAGTATAAGTGGCTTCTGAAGAACTTGTTCTTCCGAAGCCAGTTAACCTTCAGAAGAACCTACTATGTACCAGTGGACATAAGTATGATCCTTCTGACACTCCACTAAAAATCTTTGAGATACTGCATGGTGCTTTTCTTACTACCATGTAGTTGACCATACTTTATTTCTCTGTTTTTCCATTATCTGTTAATACAGATAATAACTTTAGTTGGTGATAAAAGCTAAGTCATGGACATGTCATGACTACCATATCTTAGATAATATTGTATCTAACATACCCTATCTTTAGCAATGTAGTATTTTCTTTACTCATAGTTTTCGTGTTGGTATCAAAGTATATCCGACTGTAGGAGATAGTATATATCATTGTAACTCATGTAACATGCTTGTAAAAGTCTTGTAATACTTTGAGTTGAGAAATAATATGTACAAGTACATTGAAAAATTTGTTGCACAATGAAAGGATCATACATGCCAACCCAATGGGTGATTTGATAATTACTTTGCTGGAATCCCTTTAAGTCCAAGAAGAAATGCGGATGAAGATTTCCTAAGAAAAAGAATAAAGGCTGTCTTCTGCATTTGTCAATGCAGAAGACATAAAGCAACTACGGACAAGTATTTGTTTTTTCGCATTGACAAACGCGGAAGACTAA
Source organism: Flaveria trinervia (assembly GCA_025506515.1). NCBI lineage: Eukaryota > Viridiplantae > Streptophyta > Magnoliopsida > Asterales > Asteraceae > Flaveria > Flaveria trinervia. The sequence goes on from CM046450.1 coordinate 83,413,134, forward strand.
AAGTTAATGCGGACAAGACTTTGCTCATCCGCATTTGTCAAATGCGGATGATCGAACAAATGTGCATAAGTATTTGTTCATCCGCATTAACCAATGCGGATGACCAATATACTAATGTGGATGATCAAGTGAAGAAATGCTAATCAAGTTAACTCATCCGCATTTGTCAATGCGGAAGAACAAGCAAAGATGCGGATGAAGACTTAGACTAGTTCTGATGTAATAGTTCAGGGGTAGTTTAGTCATTTTGTAAAAGGCATCTTGTCTGCCTATAAATAGAATAGATAATCTCATACTTCAGGTGACTATAGATAGACATAGAAAATTTTTGTTGTAATTATTCTCTGTAATTCATCAACTTTAGATATACAATAAAAAGCATTTATGAGTAATTTTCTTGCATTGAATGTTCTTTGATTCTTTGTTTCCGCCATTCAATCACTGACTTGATTACCATATTCGATTCATAGCAAGAATCTCAATCTTACTCAACCCAATCAATTGGTATCAGAGCTTTGGCTCTCGATTCTCTTTCAGAGCTGCACAAGAACCGAATAGAATTCGATTCATCTGGTAATCAAGTTGCTAATAAAGTATATCATCTTCCCTACTTAGTAAAGAACAGAAAATACTCCTGTCAACATTCTCTCACCAAAATATTCACAATAGCAAGAAACTAAATACAATCACAGATTTGGTTCTAAAAGCTGTTTGAACTATTTTGACAAGTTGAATTAATCAATCCTAAAAATCATCTAAATCTATATTGTACCAGTTAAAGACATAGTTAAAATGGATTCTAACAGCTACTTAGAACTTGGTCATACACCTAAACCTCTTATGCTTAAACATAATCTGAGTTTGAATAGTGGAAAATCAGGTTTAGGAATTACATCACAGGTGTAGATCCTGATTTCTGGATTTCAATATGCAAGGGGCCACACATCCATGTCACTCTATCTGCAGATCAAGCTGCAATTTACAGAACTGCTAGAATACCCATTGAAGATCTAACTCTAGATGATAATGACTACAAGAAAATCAAGATTGACCTCAAAGCCTACTCTATTCTAACTCAAGCACTCAAGATGGATGTGCTGAAAAGATTAGAGAAGTATGGTACTGCAAAAGCTGTGCGGGATGTATTGAAGATCATGTGTGAAGGAAGCAGTGAGGTAGCTAAAATTAACAAGGATAAGCTTGTTAATCAGTATGAAACATTCCACCACACCAAGGGAGAGTCCATATCCAAACAACTGCATAGATTTGTACAATTGGTAAATGATTTAGAAATCATAGGAGTTACCTACAAGATCAAAGAATTAACAAAAAGATGCTTCACAGCCTCCTTGAAAGTTGGAAACAAAATGTAACTACGCTGAAAAATACTCTTGATCTTGAGAGTACTACTTTGGATATCATGATAGCCAAAATAGAAGCATTAGGACTTGATGAAAGAAGCAGAAATCTTGGTGGACCAAGAGTGATTGAGGCTTACAAATTTCCATGAGAATCTCATTCTGTGGAAAAGGCCTTTATCACAGAGGAGGATGATTTCATCTCATAAAGAGATTAATTGAACAACACTGGGTCATTGCAACTCCACCAATCAATCATCCAGCAACATCGTCTCAAATATCCAGAGTCACTGCTGCTCCTCAAACTTCCAGAGCCACTGCTGCTCCTCAAACCACTCCTGAAGACACAAGATCAGAAGAACAAAAGGCAACTTACAATGCCTTTGTTGCAAGTTTTGAAGCATACTTAGGAGGAAGTCTCACTTCTGATCATCTAATTCAGGACGATTTGGAGGAACTGGATCCCGATAATGTGGAGAAAATGGATCTACAATGGCAAATGGCCATGATTGCCATGAGATCCAAGAAATTCTTCAGAAAAGGAAGAAAGCTGAGCCTAAATGAAAATACAAAACTTCGATATGATAAATCCAAGGTGAAATGCTTCAACTGTGGCATGGCTGGTCAATTCTCAAGAGAGTGCAATGCCCCCAAGAGAAACAACTATCAAAGGAACTCTCAAGGCCAGTCATCCTCACAGCCTAACTCAAGCTTTCACTCCAACAAACCAACAACAGCAGTATCATCAACACCAATCATATCAGAATCCACCCCAACTCACAAATCAAGCTCATGGAAGCAGTCAGTCTTCTGCGAGTACCCTAGTGATAAAGAAAATTGGGTATGTGACTGGAGTGTGTATGTAGAGGAAGTCAAGCCTAAATTTCAAAATCATGGTCTTATGGCTCTCATCAACGATGGACCATCTCCAATGCCTACCGAGGTAAAATCTAACCTTTGTAGTGAAAAATGCATTAATGAATTGCAAGGTTATGGGGAGCATAACTATAACTAGCTGATAAAATCAAAGAAGAAGAGGTAAAGTCAGAGATGATGAAGAGAGAAAAAAAAGCTTTGAAATCAAAATTAAATCTCTCATCTCTGACATAGAAAAATTGCATGGTGAGAAGTAAACTCTTGCAGCTGAGAATGAGCTACTTACTAAAAAGTTAGCTCAATCTAAGGCTCAACAATCTATGACTGAACTGAAACTTGAAAAGTTTCAAATGTCTTTAGTCAAGCTGCAAGAGATGCTTGATTCCGAAAAGGATCAAAAGGACATGTCACGGATTGGGTATAATTCATGTCCTCCACCATACATTGACAACTACACTATCATGCCTCAATCTATCTCACTCACTGAAGCAATTAAAACTAAAACTATGGAACCTAAATCTGTAGTAAAACTGGTGACCAATCCTCAAAACAAACCTGATGTTTATATTGAAACCAATGAGGATAAAATCAAGTTAGGTCACCCAATCAAAATCAAAGAGTGTTCAGACAAGACAGTGAGTGTCATTAAACCATAAAGCCCTGTAAAAGTAGTTGTCCCTTTTATAAAATTCATACCCTCTTTGTTACAAGGTAAAAAGAAATACGTGAAGTTAGTGAAACCCACTAATGATAGTAGTTCTGATAATGAGATCATATCTTCAAAAAATTCAAGCAAATGAGAAAAGGTTTCACTACAAAAGAAACAAACATGATTACTGAGTTCAACACCTGAAACATTGTCAGACCCTCAGTCTTCAAGATTACAACAGGGAGTTGGGTTTGATATCTGTAATAAGGAACACGTTGACTAGTTTGAAAAAGAGGTGAGAAATGGGTTGATGAAACATAAACAGCCCAGAAAATCAAACAAAGGTAGTGTTGTAATACAAACTACAAAATGGGCTGATTCTGATTCATCCCCTAAAGAAAGAAAGTGACTCATCAAAAGAAAATATCAGTTGAGTCACACAAGGAAAAGTCTCTTTCAAGAAACAAACAAATGTGTTGTGACATTTGTGAAATGTTCAATCACAAGAAAGATGAATGTTTTTTAATCAATATTGTTCTATCTGTGACATGAACAATCACTCCACCAAAAATTGCTATTTCAACAAGTATTGTTAAGTGTGTGACATGAACAATCATAGTACATCTGATTGTTACTTCAATCAAAAGGGTTTGAGAATTCCCTAACACAAGCCCATCTAAAAAACATCCACTATCACACATTCTGTCAGACCTTATTTTTACAATGATCAATCTAGGACTTCTAGATCAACAAATGATAGAACACTTTGAAGAAATTGTGGAAGGGTCAAAGAAAACATCTTACAATGAAACACAAAACTGACCTTCCAAAACAAAAACCTACTTTTCATAATGAAAAACGAGCTAAATTTCGACAAAGAAACAGAGACCAATGATTTCATTACTCATCTGAATCTTCAGTTGATGTTGATGAGATGACTCACCCAATTCATTACCAAAATTCTCCGAGGGCCCCTCCAACTAAACCACAATTTAAAGGAAAATACCAAGAAGTCACCATCATGAATAGGAAAGGGAAACCCAAGACCATCATGACCTGGATTCCTTATTCTAATTAGTTCTTTTTGCTTGCAGGTTCATCCACACAGGTCTAATAGCCTATGGTACGTAGACAGTGGATGCTCCGGACACATGACTGGAGATCGTTCCCTCCTTTATGACTTCAAGCACATACAAGGAACCACTGTGGAACTTGGTGGAGATTTAGAGGGTGGAAGAATTACAGGAGAAGGATCTGCGACAAACGGGATGCTGAGCTTTGACAGAATAAACTACTGTGAACAACTTAATTTCAATCTGCTAAGCGTGTCTCAGATTTGTGACAAGAAATATTCCACTAACTTTACAGACACTCATTGCTACACTCTGAAACCTGGATTTTAGATCTCTGAAGAATGGATTCTCTTAGAGAAACCAAGGAATAGTAATACATATGTCTTAAACCTATGTTCTGCATCACCTAAAGAAGAAACATGGCTTTTGTCTAAAGCATCATTTGATGAGTCACAACTTTGGCATAGACGTTTGGGGCACGCAAACTTTAAAAATATGAACAAGTTGGTCAAAGGAAACCATGTCATTGGTCTTCCTCAAAAAAAAAATATTTTTATTTATCAATGTTCAGCGTGCCTCAAAGGAAACAACACAAAGCATCTCACAAAACCAAGCTTGTGAACACTAACAATACTCCACTGAAGCTACTTCACATGGAACTATTTGGACCAACTCATGTAATGAGCATAGGAAAGAAATAGTATTGTTTAGAGATCATTGATGATTTTTCACGATTCATATGGGTGTTCTTCCTACTTTATAAAATGAGCATCCCAAATCATAGAAGAATTTATCACAAAAATTGAAAATCAACTTGATCTTAAGGTGAAAATAATCAGAAGTGATAATGGTACTAAGTTCAAAAATGAAAGTATGAGTTCCTTTTGTACAACCAAAGGAATTGCTCATCAATTCAATGCAGCTAGAACACCTCAACAAAATAGGGTAGCTGAAAGGCGAAATAGAACACTGATTGAAGCAGCAAGAATGATGCTAACCGATGCTATACTGCCAATCACCTTATGGGCAAAAGCAGTTAACACATCATGCTTTATACAAAATCGAACTCTGATTGTTAAAGAAAGTAACATGACACCTTATGAACTGCTCTTTCATAGGAAACCATTTATTGAATTCCACAAATCATTTGGTAGTCCCGTCTCAATATTAAACACCCGAGACTATTTGGGAAAATTTTCATCCAAGTCTGATGAAGCATTCTTTGTAGGTTATTCTTCTGTTTCAAAGGCTTATAGATTGTTCAATCCTAGATTGAACATTATTGATGAATCAACAAATATTCAATTCAAGGAACATTCGTTTCCCAAATCTACAAATGGTGCCGAATGGTTGTTTGATATTGACACATTTACAAAGTCATTTGATCAATTTTACTTGTCTGATGCAGGAATTCTACATTCAAATGATACTTCGTCAGCTGTAGAAAGAAGAGATGATTTTCGCTTGATTCCTCCTACATTTGATGAACACATGAATGAAGATGTTCCTCTTCAAGTTGATCCCATCAGACAACCGTCACAAAACCATAGTGTTTCTACTAAAGGAGGTCCAAGCCTAGTACCTTCCCACTCATATGATCTATCAACCGAAGTTAGAAATCAAAAACAGGTCTCTCCTCCAGTTGAAACACAAAGGACATCAAATGATGTAAGCAATTACAATGTCGCTAAAGCTGAAGCAGGAATTGAAACAGAGTATGACAATCTTCATAATTCAACAACAGTACTAGATGAGTGAGCCTCTGACCATAATGAACTGAATGTCCCAATGTTGATGTAACTATTGCTGGTGACACCATTCCAACCACAAGAATACACAAGAACCATCCAGTTGAAACCATTATTGGTGATCTTAATGAGAGGGTGACAATAAGCAAGTCCAGTATTCCAAAGATTTGTTTGTTCTCATGCTTTCTGTGTCAAACAGTACCCAAGAACATCAAAGAAGCACTTCAATACAATAGCTGAATTGAAGCAATGCAAGAAGAATTACTCCAATTCAAAAAGCAAGAAGTATGGGAACTAGTAGATCTTCCCGAAGGAAAATACCCTATCGGTACCACATGGTTGTAGAAGAACAAGACTGATGATAGAGGGATCATCATCAGAAATAAAGCAGACTAGTGGCACAGGGATACACTCAAGAAGAAGGAATCGACTATGACGAAGTTTTTGCACCTGTTGCCACACTAGAAGCAATCAGAATCTTTCTTGCATATTCTGCATCCATGAATTTACTATTTATCAAATGGATGTAAACCACCTGGATTTGAAGATCCAGATTTCCTCACAGAGTTTACAAGCTTGACAAAGCTTTGTATGGTCTTCATCAAGCCCCAAGAAAGTGATATGAGACTCTGTCATCCTTTCTTCTTGAACATGGGTATGAAAGAGGAAAGATTAATCAGACTCTTTTCAGAAGAAAAAGAGGAAAAGATATGTTGTTAGTCCAGATCTATATGGATGACATTATATTGGCTCGATAAACAAGCATCTCTGCCAAAAAAATTGAAGACCTTATGCACTCAAAGTTCCAAATGAGTGCTTTGGGGCAACTCACCTTCTTTCTAGGGGTGCAAGTCCAACAGACAGTAGATGGAATATTCATCAATCAATCAATATATGTAGAAACCATGTTGAAGAAATTTCACTTTGCTCATTGTCAGTCCATGAGAACTCTTGTGGATACTAAAGTAAAGATTGGACCTGACCCTGAAGGCAAATCAGTTGATCAGACTCACTATCGATCAATAATCGACTCACTTATGTATCTTATAGCCAGTAGGCCTGACATAATGTTTGGGGTTTGTGTGTGTGCCAGATATCAAGCTGATCTAGAAGAATTACATTTGAATGCAGTCAAGAGGATATTCAGATATCTGAAGGGCAAACCAACTTTTGGGTTATGGTATCCAAAGGAAGGAGAATTTAATCTCTATGCCTACACAGACAGTGATTATGGAGGATGCAACTTCAACAGAAAATCCACCGCTGGTGGTTGTCAATTTCTTGGTCCCAGACTAGTATCTTGATAATGCAAGAAGCAGACAAATGTATCTGTGTCCACTGCAGAAGCTGAGTATATTGCTGCATCAGCATATCGCTCTCAAGTACTCTGGATTCAAACCAGATGCTTGATTATGGTTTTAACTTCTTGCACACACAAATTTACATTGACAACACAACAATTGTTTTCATAACTAATAATCTAGTTCAGCACTCGATAACTAAACATATTGAAATTAGATATCATTTTTGAGAGACTGTGCGGAAAGGGATTAATCAAATTGATTCAAGTACCAACTGAAAATCAATTAGCTAATTTATTTACCAAGGCATTTGAAACTAGTAGGTCGAATTCCTAGTTCAGTCAATTGGCATGATTAACCTGAGTAAAACCATGAAAAATATCAAAAACATTAAAACATGAGAAAAACACAAAGAGAAACTAAAAATGATGAAGAAAAGGTATTGATGATGAGAAACAACCTACTTCTCATGATGATGAACAAGGAGAAGATGAAAGCAGACCAAAGAATGAGGAACAAAGTCTAGAGATGGTGATTTACTCTGGAAAAATAGATGCTACTCACACTGACAAAGCTGCATTTGAGGAACTTTTCAATGCTCTAGACAGCTTTACATCTGAAGAATTCATTGTAGATGATGATTTTTTGGAATTTGTGAACAATCAAAGGACTGACTCTGAACCTATTAAATTCATCCCTCAATATCCACTTCCTTTGGAGAAAGAGTTGACCATGCAGATTGTCCCTACTGTGTCACTGACTGAAGAACAGACAGAAATTAGTAAAGAAATGTGTGAAAAGGAAAAAGAAAAAGAAAAATAAAAAGAAAAAGAAAGCTGAAAAATCAGTTGAAGAAAAAGGAGAGATAGCTGGAGGTTATGATGCTACAAAGGATGTTCATATGGATAGTCCATTGAAACCTAAAATATCAGTTGAAGAAATGGTGTCAAAGGCTCAAACTGATGAAAAAATGATATAAACTATGTTTTTGATCAATCATGGGTATGATCCAAATAAAGTCTTTGGGATGACCTATGAAGGAATGAAGGAAGAGGAAGAAAAAGTGAAAAAGTTGTTGGATCTAAGTGTTGAATCTGAGTATGAGAAATTAGTAATTAGAAAGGATTCTGTACCAAAATTGCCTCCCATGAAGAAATCAACTAGAACTGAGTATGAAAGATCTTTTTCAAGGAAGGCTCCTCTGCCTAATTGTTATCTATGAAGAAATCATGCCCAACTCCTGAACCACTATTTCCTGATCCTTATAGTATGTTAGATAAGAAAATGAAGGACTATCTTTCAAGCCAAGGTTCACAAGAAGGATGATTGGGAACATGAAGACTAACTCATTAAGGGATGCAACTCTTCAAATGATTAATGAGAAGAAAGAAAGACTCAAGAGGTTAAAAGAAGAAATATCAAGAAAAAAGCCAAGATATTGAGTATCTGCTGAAGACATGATGTTGAATCAGAAAGATCAAGAACTATTGGCTCCTATTCTACACAAGTACCCTGAATGGTTTGCAGAACCATCTCAGTTGAAATTACAAGAAGGATTAACAACTGCAAAGTTAATTAGAAAAGGGTGTCTACTCCCAGAGGCAAAGTGATCAGAAAATAATTGCCTGGAAGTATGATAGCATATTGAACATGTTCATGGTAAAAAGAATCTCAGGGCTGGTGCAATTCTTTACTGAGTACTCTACTCTAGTAAATGCCCTAGAGATACATGATTTAAAAGAACGAGGTCAACTAGAACTAATAAATCATTCAGCTATGTTCAGAGGATATGAATTTGAAAAAATTCTCAAAATGTTTAGAAGGACAGATAATTTCAATTCATTAAAGACTGTTTGCATAAGGAAGAAAAGTCTTTTGTTAATTCTATTGAGAAGAAGAAGAACATACAAGCTGAAGAAGTTGTGTTCCCTGAGTTGAAGGTGAAACCAACAGAAGCTTTAAAAAGAAAAATGGTGTCTGGTACTTATTCCTCCACACCAATCTCGAATGTGTATTATGACGAACAAACTTATGAGATGGTGATTGAAAGGAAGTGGGGAGGAAAGGAGGGTGCCGAAATAAGATTATTTAGTAGATATGAAGTAAGACCGCTTGATGAATCTTACATTCACTACATCTATACAAGACACTTCAAGGAAATCAACAACAAGCTGGGTGAACAAGATATGCACTTCTTCCTAAAGTGCATCAAGTTGCTGAAATTAGCCTATGATCACATCAATACTAAAAGAGATAAAAGAAAGAAAAAGAAGACACCCTTGCAACTTGGGAATATTGTGAAACTTGAGGTAGATGTGGGTGGGAGCTTACTGACTCATAGAGATGGTCTTTCTACAATTTCCATTGGGAGCCTATTTCACTGAAGAAGTTACCAATGGAAGCCATCTACAACATGAGCGAAATGAAGATACATGTGCTATGTATAGACAAGATGTCAGAAGTAACGGATTTTGTGAACATGATCAAAGCTATCCTGGATCCAACTAAAGCTGCATTCTTATTACCTCCAGAAGACCCAGCAGAATCCTCACAACATCAATCACTTCCCAAACAATGAAGAAAACTAGGCTGTATAATCCTTAAGGGGAGTATTATTGCACCCTGAAAGGATCATACATGCCAATTCAATGGGTGATTTGATGATTGCTTTGCTAGAATCCTTTTATGTCCAAGAAGTAATACGGATGAAGATTCTTCTAAGAAAAACAACAAAGGTTGTCTTCCGCATTTGTCAATGCGGAAGACATAAAGAAAATACGGACAAGTATTTGTTCTTCCGCATTGACAAATGCGGAAGACTAAAAGTTAATGCGGACAAGACTTTGCTCATCCGCATTTGTCAAATGCGGATGACCGAACAAATGCGCATAAGTATTTGTTCATCTGCATTAACCAATGCGGATGACAAACATACAAATGCGGATGATCAAGTGAAGAAATGTTGATCAAGTTAACTCATCAACATTTGTCAATGCGGATGAACAAGCAAAGATTCGGATGAAGACATAGACTAGTTCTGATGTAATAGTTCAGGGCTAGTTTAGTCATTTTGTAAAAGGCATCTTGCCTGCCAATAAATAGAATAGATAACCTCGTACATGAGGTGACGGTCGATAGACATAGAGAATTTTTTTGTAATTATTCTCTGTAATTCATGAACTTTATATATACAATACAAAAGCATTTATGAGTAATATTCTAGCATTGAATTTTCTTTGATTGTTTGTTTTCGCCATTCAATCACTGACTTGATTGCCATATTCGATTCACAGTAAGAATCTCAATCTTACTCAACCCAGTCAAAATTTTCTTCTTGTGTTCCTAGTTACTTGGTATATTATTACCAACTCTTAGATGGATTATGCATCATCTAACCAATTATGATTAAGTGAGTTTGAGATAAAACAAGTGATTAGTGACATACACCGATCTTGCAATTGGTATCAGAGCTTCCTAGGCTCTTGATTGTGAGATCTTACCATCCAAATCAACCTTGCTTTCATTCTTTCTTTCAACAATCTCAATATGCCCCTAACCAAAAGTCTGAAGTTAAGATGGAGACGATGACCAAAGCACCTATCATCACCCCTAGAAAACTTCATATTATGGAGTAGACGTATTGAAGGCTTCATCAGATACCAAGATGGAAAAATGTAGCAATCTATCACCAATGGTCCTTACAAACCACAAGTTGCAGCACCAGGAGGAAATGGTGCTATGATAGAGAAGGCTGTAGAAGATTACTCTGATGAAGAGAGCAAAAAGCTAGATATTGATAGCAACGCTATGAATGTTTCGATGACTATTATACCCAACTCCATCATGGTGGGTTTTGAGCATTGCAAGCCACCCAAAGAAGTGTTGATGCCTTGTCCCAGATGTACTCCAACTCGAATGACTCCAAGAAAAATTCACTGAAGCAACAGTTTGAAAACTTGACATGTATTGCTCGAGAGATCCTCAGCCAGCAATACTTCAGGTACATGGATCTTATTTCTCCCTTCAGTCTGTAGAAATTGCCCTTGAATTGAGGGATATCTCAAGAAAATTCTTAACTGGACTCCTAAATGAGTAGACGTTCTACTGTGTCTCTACCAAGAGGACAAAAAACCTGAACTCCCTTACCATGACTAAACTATATGGCATCGTTTATGGATACCGTGTAGAGATGGAGAACAAGAGAGGCCACCAGATGAGCAGAACCTCAAGCATTCCTACTAGCAACACTTTAATGATTGCTGAAGGGTTCAGGACCCCCAACCTCAGCTATACCTGACCTATTCCTAGGAGCCATCCTGTTCCATTAGTCCATACATCATATTCCCTGAGACTCTAAGTTCTTAATAGGCTCAACAAGTTCTTTTCAAGAAAACTATGCCTTTATCTCAAGAAATAGACATTCTAGTGAATTTCAGTATTGCTTTGATGATCTAAAATGTTTTAGCCCAGATGATGTGGAATATGTGGACATTGTCCCATAGATGGCTCTGTTAACTTACAGAGCAATGAAGTTCTTCAAAGGAACTGGAAAGCAGTTCCATAGAACCCAACTAATAGCAAGTTGGGTTTGACAAGAAAAAGGCCAAATGTTACAATTGTAACCAACTTGGTCACTTTGCAAGGAATCGAAGGCTCCCAAATCTAATCTTGGAACCTCTCAAGCCTCCACATATCCCACCACACCTAAAGCTTTCAGGAAGTTAACTGAAACAACTATTGTGAGTCAAAAAGTTGACTGGAGCTTCATGGTACATGATGTGAGTCCTGCTCAAGCATTGATGGCTTGAACAGAGGACAACAAGGTATATGAACACCTCTGTACTCCAGCTTGTATTTCTTAAGTCAAGTTATATCAAGACTAAAATATAGAAATCAACTTTGATATTGAGTCTTTAAATATCTTAAAATTTTATTTTAAAAGGGTTGAATCTAACTATCAAAAGAAAATTAAAGTGTTAGAGAAAACTATGTCCTTGTTAAAACATAAACATACCAACTACAAGATTCAAATCAAAGATTTGATATCCAAATTAACTGAGGCTCAAGCCCAGCTTGTCATTGTTGAGGCTCAAGCTAGGAAGCATGCTATCACTAAACAAAACTTCCAAACCATTCTTGCATCATCCTCTCACTCAAAACATTGTTATCAAAATAAAGGTGGGTTAGGAACCAATGAAATTGATCCACCACACTCTTATGAGTCTATTAGACAACCAAGGTGTGGGACTAAAGAGAAAGAGGTTGCAAGTGCTAACCCATCTTCTTTAAGTCAAAGAGTGATACAACTTTGGAGACCATCACAAAGAAGAACCGGGTAACCCAACCCTCTCTTACCGGTGATGATCAACCCTTAACCATCAAAGCTAGAAGAAACATGGCAAAGGCAAGAAGAAAAACTGCTAAGAATGTGACTGAATCCAAGCTGAAAATTTACCCAATGCAAAAAGGTGTGTTATTTTAGCTGGATTTCAGGTCATTGAAAACTTTGGTACAGTAAAGGTGTGTAATACCAGCACACCTGTCCTTCCAAAAGATCAGAAGTTAAAAGGGAAAGACTGCTGATGAAAACAAGAAAATCAAGAAACATTAGTCCTCAAGTTCCTAAATAGTTAACATGGCATGCGTAATATGTTGTTTGCAAAATCACATGGCTAAAGATTGTTACTACAATCCTGCAAGTAGACATTATGCTAATAATGTTAAGAAAGAAGATGTCAAGGAGAGTTTCACATTTAGACCTTACCACATGGTTCAAGTGACGAAGAAGGCAAAGCTTGTTTCTAAAGCATAGTTGCTTTTGGAAGAAACTCATTCTTCTGAAGGGAAAATAACTTCAGAAGTTAAAGCAAGAAAGTTCAAAAGTACAAGAAAGCTCCCTTGAAACCTTCCGAGAAGAAGACTACTTTAGAAGAAAGGTGGTGAAGGCTTCTTTAAAAAAAAGAGAAGCATTGGAAGAATGCCATGCCGCTCAAGCTTCAACAAACTCATCTTCACTGATCAGCCAAAGGATGGTATAGAAGATCAAAGAAGATGTTGCAGCCCAAACCTCTTTTTCAACATATATTGAACCCCATGCAAACATTTTGGTTCAATAAAATCCTCATCATTTGAAAATCTCAAGATCAATAAGGCTTGGGTTTCCAATAACAACTACCTTTCTTCACCTATGTGCAGGGACATCCATATGATAAGAATAACAATGTGTGGATTATAGATAATGGTTGCTAGAGGCACATCATAGGGAACCGATCTCTTCTTCAACAATTTCAACATTTTGATGGATGTCCTATTCAATTTGGAGGTGTGGCTGGAGGATACAATTCTGGCAGAGGAAATGTATCAAACGGTAATTTAAGAGTCGACAAGTACCCTTTGTCAAATAGCTTGAACACAACCTACTAAGTGTTTCTTAGTTTTGTGATCAAAAGCACCAAATGCTTTTCACACAACATGAGTGTGTTATCCTCAATCCCGGGATGACAATTCCTTAGCTTCTTTGATATCCTATGAAATGTGATATGTACAAGCTGGATATGAATAATGATTCCCCACTGGGTGAAGTGTCATGTTTTCTTTCTAAAGCTGATGGTGATGGTACATGGTTTTCCTATAAAGGATTTTGTCTGCAAAGATAACTGTGTCTGAAAGGAAAACAACATAGTGCATTTCATAAATCCAAAGTTGTTAATTCTATCCCCACTCCATTACACTTATTGCACTTGGATCTATTTGATCCCACAAGTATAATAAGCATTGGAAGGAAATCATACTGCCATGTGATTGTTGATGATTTTAGATTTACATGGGTATTCTTTTTAAGACCTAAAGATAGAACTGCAGAAATGATAAAGTCTTTAATTCTTAAAATAGAAAATCAAATTGATCAAAAGGTTAAAATGGTTAGAAGTGATTAAGGGACTAAGTTTAAGAATCAAGTTCTTGACTCATTAGGGATTTCCTGACAATATAGTGCTCCGGAACTCTTCAACAAAATGGTGTTGCTAAGAGGAGGAACAAGACACTTATTGAGGCTGCTTGAACTATGTTAGCTTATTCAAAGCTGCCTCTGACATTCTGGGTAGAGGGAGTCAACACTGCATGCTATATGCATAACAGAGTTCATGTAGTTAAGCCACATGGAAAAACCCCTTATGAGCTATGAACATGAGACCACCGTTTATTGGCTTTCTAAGGTCCTTTTACAGCAGGTGTACCATACTTAACAAAAAAGACAATTTAGAAAAATTTGTTGAAAAGTCACATGATGCTATCTTTTTTGGATATTCCTCCAAATCTATTGTTTATAGAGTTTACAACATCAAAATTCAACAATTTGAGGAATCATCCAACATTGTTATTAATGAGCACAGTCCTTATGTTTGGGGGAATGATACTCATCATATGTTTGATTTGGAATTGTTTCCAAACTATTATAAACCTTATGAGAATGTTAAAGCTGGAACATGTACTTAAAGTGATTCTCATGATAACCAACTATTTGAGTTATCCAAACCTATTCCAAGTTCTCTAAGAGTTATTGAGAATCAAGCTCCCACTATTGTTAGATCTGACAATATAACTTTCTCAAGAGATAGTGGAGCTTCCGCAAGTTGTCAAACTAGTGAGCCAAAAAACTCATCAACTTCACAACACCAAGCTGATGGATATAGCCTTTTCAAGGAACAAGCAGTTGTTAATGTTGCATCACAGCTTACTGAAATGGACTGTGTTTCTTATTCATTCAATGAGTCCTCATTATATGAGTTTGAAACAACAAGTGGTCTAGGTTTTAAGTTCATGAGCAAAACATGTCCGGTTTGATCTATCTCTATAATTGGATGTGATCCAATGGCTTAGAATTCACAACACTCATCCAGCTGAGAACATCATTAGAGATGTCTCTGAGGGTGTGAGAACAAGGGGACAAACTCACTATGGGTATGTTTGCCTATACATATGCTTCTTATCCCAGATGGAACCCAAGAAAGTAGAATATTCCTTAAAAGATAGTAGTTGTGTTGAATCAATGCAAGAGAAATTGGTTTAATTCAAACAACAAAAGGTTTGGAACCTATGTCCACTACCATCGGGTCAAGTACCGATAGGCACCAAATAGGTTTTCAGGAACAAGAGAGATGATAAAGGCTTGATCATCATAAACAAGGTAAGACTGGTAGTTCAAGGATACACTCAAGAGGAATGAATTCATTATATTGATGTCTTTGTACCAGCTGCAAGACTTGAGGCCGTAAGGATCTTTCTTGCTTATTCTACATCCAAGAATTTTACTATCTACCAACTTGTTGTCAAGTGTGCCTTTTTATATGGGAATATAGATAAGGAAGTATACATGTGCTAGCCTCCAGGATTTAAAGACCCATAACACCCCAACTATGTGTGCAAATTGATAAAGCTCTCTATGGGTTGCACCAAGCACCTAGTCTATGGTTTCAAACCTTGTCTCAGTTTCTCCTGAAGAACGGTTACACAAGAGGTACCATCAACAAGACCTTATTCGTAAGGAAGTCTATGTTGAGGACATCATATTTGGTTCCTCAAATGACCAAATATGCAAAGACTTTGAGAGCATCATGAAGAAGAAATTTGATATGACTTCCATGGAAAAAATGGACTTTTTTCCTTGGAATTAAAGTGAAGAAAATGAAGGAAGGGTTCTTTATCAATAAATCTAACTATGTCTCTAACATTTTAGAGAGTTTTGATATTATGGATTGTAAGCCAGCCAAGACACCTATACCCAGAAATCATAATCTTTGTCCTGGTCTAAGGAGAAAGATACTGATCAACATCAATATAGGGCAATCATTTGTTCTCTCATGTATGTCATAGCAAGTAGACCTGATATCATGTTCGCAACTTGCATCTATACAAGATATCAAGTTGCTCCAAAGGTGTCTCACCTAGTTGCTGCAAGAGAATTCCTAGATACCTCAAAGGAGCACTTAAGATAGGTCTCTGGTATCCAAGCAACAACAATTTCAATCTTATGGCTATTCTAATAGTGATTATGGTGGCTACAATATCAACAAGAAATCAACATCAAGAGGATGTCAATTTCTTGGTAGAAGGATCATCTCATGGCAATGCAAGAAGCAATCTTGTGTTTCAAGATCTACTACTGAAGCTGAATACATTGCTGCTAGTTGATGTGCCTAGCTGCTATCGATTCAAAACCAGATGATAGACTATGGATTCAACTTCAGGAGTACTCCTATAACATTGACAATAGTAGTGTTGTCTCCATTATGGAAAATGTTATGAAACACTCCAAGACAAGCATATTCACATCAGGTATCATTCCATAAGAGATATTCATGAGAAAAATCTGATCAAACTAACCCTCGTAAAGCCTCTTTTACCTTCGGAAGTATAACATTTACCTTCGGAACTAGTATTTTTTGAAAGAAGATTAACTTCGGAAATGACTTATACTTCAATGAACACTTTACTCTGTAACGTAAATATTTTGGGCCCCACTCTGTAAAAAGGTAAAGATTTCTTAATGATGTCGGAATTATTTAGTAGATTTTATCTTACCGCTCCTGTCACATCTTACGCCAAACCATCACTTCACCTTATCCAACCACCATTTTCACCCATTTAAATATTTTCGACCCATTCACTTGGTCTTTTTACCAATTTTTATTGTCCAAAGCTTCCTTCGTTCTTACTTTACCCTAATTCAAACAAATTTATTTGTTTCTTTCTTACAAAAATGGTCTTAAACCCTCAGCATAATCAAGTTTCACTCCTGGATTTATCCAAGGATGATGAGTACTCTAAAATCATCTCCTTCCTAACCCAATCACCTACTTCACAATACTAACTATCGGCCCCTGTGTATTCAAACCACATGGCTGAGTTTTGGGGGAACAGACAAATCAAACTCTGAATGGAGTTAGGATTCTGAAGTCGAGCAAGTCATATCTGACAAAGTCATCAAAGAGCATTTGGAGCTCTAGATAAGGCTCTCCTACGAAGTTCCCCAACTGAGATTGACGATGCATATACCCAAATGGGATTATGGTGGATGTGAGCAGGTTGTACAAATTCAACTTCTCTTATCATTAGAAGTTCCTCCTACACATAGTACTTCAATGCTTATCGCACAAGTTTGAGGGTTTTGGACCAAAAGAACCAATGAGCCTGATCAGAGAAACCTCTAAGTCCCACAGGACATCACAACAGCTGAAGAAGACCTGATCAGCTGTTCTACAAAGTCTGAAGAATACAACTGCTGAAGTACGTCTGAAGTACTGAAGACAAAGACTGAGACAACAGCTGAAGATCTAAAGTCTGAAGACTTCAACAAGTACCGAAGACAAAGACTGAAGATCAACAGCTGAAAGACAAAGTCTGATGTACAAGTACTGAAGACATCAGCTGATGTTAACAGCTGATGACAACAGCTGAAGAGGGCTTCTTCAGTTGTTGTGATGGTTTTTCTTCAGTAGTTTTCTTTTCTTTCAGTAGTTTGTTTACTTTTCAGTAGTTTTGTTTCCTTTTCAGTACTTGTAAACAACTGAAGAGGTTGTTCTTCAGTTGTTGTAGTATCAGTAGTTTTATGTTTTTCAGTAGTTGTAAATAAGATGTTTAACACTTAGGAAATTTGTAAGAGATGTCAGTTGTTGACATCTTCAGTAGTTGTTAAACATCAGTAGTTATAAAACGGTTACATGTCACTTTCAAGTGACATCAGCCTACGTCATTCTTTCTTTTATAAGGAAAGATGACTCACCTGTAATCGTGCCTTAGAGGCCGACAATCTTAATGCAATATTCCTTTTGTCGGATATTTCTCTCTCTATAACAAAATTCTTTTATCGTTTATATCGAATGTTCTTGCTTGAATTTGTCTAATTCTGAGCTATTCCGCTGCTATATCTGTTCAATCGATTAAACCAAGGCTGAGATCCTAACAAATGGTATCAGAGCAGGTTAATCATTGATCGATCTAACAATTGATCATTGAAACTGTTCAATCGCTCTAAGTTTGATCGAATTAGCAAATTCGCAAGGATCTGTTATAGAGATTGAGAGTGTATCGCTTCTGGCCGTTTTATTTGAGGTTGTGTGGTTCTGAGCTAAATTTATTGTGATTTTACTTGAATCTGTCTGATTTTCCACAATGACTACTTCTTCGAATGATCTTTTCAATACTGGATCCTCTACCAAGCCTCCGATCTTGGTGAGGAATGAGTATAACATTTGGCAAGAAGATTGCTCCATCACCTGTCTGTCCATAGCTCAGGTTGTTGGACATCTGTGGTACATGGACCACATAAGCCAATGGTGAATGATCCGGAAACAAACCAGTTGGTTCCAAAGAAGAAGGAGCAATACTCCGATGTGGACAAGAAGTTGTTTGAAATCGATGCAAAAGCCCATGGAATTTTGGCTATGGCTATTCCTAATGAGATTTACTCTGGGCTTCTGCATTGTGAGTCTGCTCATGACCTCTGGAAGCCATCAAAGAACAATTTGGTGGTACTGATGAGGTTTTAGCAAACAACAGGGAAATCCTCGCCCAACAATATGAGACTTTCTCTCATAGAAAGGGTGAGACTCTGACTCAACAATTGAGCGGTTTTCATGTTTAATCTCTGAATTGAAAATGGTTAAACATGAATATACCAGGAGTCAGATGAACCATAGATTCCTAAGATCACTGCTTGAGAGATGGAACACATATACCATTGTTCTACGCTCAAATGCTGATGTTGATCGCCTATCTCTCACCCAACTTCATGGGAAACTGCTTACATTCGAGAGAGAGATAGAGCAGAAAAGGAAATTGGCTTCATCTGGCAAGCTCACTGAGGATTTTGTCCAAGGGAACACTGCCCTGATTGGACATCAAGAGTCAGAATATGCGTCATCTGAAAGCCAGTATGATGAGCATATTGATTTCTCTACAAACACTTCTGAGCCTGCCTTTGTGAGTGTTGATAGTTATTCTGCTGGTAGTAATAGTGACAATCTATGTTTCATCATGGATGATCTCAAGGGGATTGCTGATGATGACTTAGAAGAGATGGATATTTTGAGCCAAATGGCCTTGATAAATATCAGATCTCAGAAGTTCTACAAAAGAACTGGAAGGAAATTCCCAGGACTCTCTGGCAAAACCAAAGTTGGTTTTGACAAGAGTAAGTTGAAGTGCCATAAATGCCACAGGCTTGGACACTTTGCAAGAGAATGTAGATCATCTGGATCTAACTCTCCTGCACCTTTTGTGACTTTCCCTGGCAATAGTCAACAAAACAGAGGGCAACAACCTGTCAATTCTGGTTATCATCATCAACCACAATCTCCTGCATATTTTGTTCCACAGGGGCCAATGCCATATCCATACCCCTGCTATTACATGCCACAACCAGGCCAGGTTCAAGCACCCACTGCTCAGCAACCACATGCACTCCCTGAGCCTCAACCATCCCAATCTCATCAACCTAATCAACTTCAACAACACAGCTTCTTCACACCAGGAGTTGTTGACTGGAGCAGTTTACCAGATGATGTGTCTGGTAATGAACAACTGTTCTCAGGTGCTGGTCAACATGGTGGTGAGCATCCTTTTGGAAATCTAGCTCTCATGACTTTGGAATCCTCTGATGGATCATCCTCAAGTACCTCTTCAACACAGGTATCACAGGTATCCTCTGAGGCTAAGGCCAAATTATGTTCTGAAACTTGCATAGCAGCATTTGCCTCTATTAGAAGCAAATGTGGCTTTAATCAATAAAAATGTAGAGCTAGAACAAATAATTTCCAAAAATAAAGCTGAGTTTGAGTCTGTGCTAAAAGAGAAAACTGATGAGATTTATAAATTAAAATGCCAAATCTCTGAGATAAGGCTAGGGAGGATGTACTCTTAGAGAAGTACAAAGACCTCAAAGATACTCTTGCTGTCACCCAAGTAGAGTGTGATCGATGGGTACAATCTTGCAAGGGCTTTGAAATGCTTCTTAGTAAGCAAACAGCTTCCAATGTGAAGTTTGGAATTGGTTATAATCACACTGCTCCTCCTACAGATTTTGCTTCAAGAGCAGGAGTAGAATCTGATGGAGAAAGTAATGACCAATCCACCTCATCATGTGATTCACTACTTGATAAAGCACCATCAGTAGTTGAAGTCAGTAGTAATCCCTCTGTGAACCTATCAGCTGATATTGATGGTTCAACTGCTGACACTCACATGATCAATGAGTTGATCAACCCAAGTGTTATCCCTAGAAGTACTGAAGGTACTGGAGAGCAGGGGATAACATCTGGAGTTCAAATCCCAATGACTGACAGCACTGAAGAGAAGAAAACTGTCAGTAGGAAGGATTTGAAGCCTACTAAGGGAGTTGACAAGAAGGCAAAAAGTGCTTCTAAACTGCTGAAGAGCAAGTCTTCAGTAGTTTCATCTCCTTAGTTGATGATCAACAGACGATGAAGAAGAAACCATGTGAAATATGTGGTCTATTCAATCATCTCACAGATGATTGTTGGTACAAAAAGGGATCCAAACTCAAACAAAAGGAGAAAATTAAAGAAAACTTGGCTAAAATGAAAACTGAGTTTGAGTCCAAGTTTGTACCAGCAGCATCAAATCCTGTTACTCCTATGTCCAAAAAGAAATCTAAAAGGGAAGGAGTGCAACAGGCAACAGCTGAGGTTGCTCAAAAGAAGATGGTGCAACACAAGAACTCATCATCAAACACCAATACCAATGTGTCTGAAGAGCTGAAAGCTCTTTCCCAGAATCAGACACAGCTGGTAATGATGGTTCAACATCTGTTGGGAAGAGTTAACCAACTTGATGGCCCTGTGTTGAAACCCCAGAAAAGGAGATCCAAGCCAAAGGATTCCTCTTCTACACCATCTCCTTCACCTCAAGCTATTGTGTCCAATAAACCTGTTAGTTTACCATCTATTGATGAACCAGGCCCAAAACCAAAAAGGTTTGGGTCTCCAAAACTAACTGATTGTTTATTAATGCAGGTCTCTTCAACATGCCAAAGTAGCATCTGGTATGTAGACAGTGGGGGATCTATGCATATGACTGGGAACAACTCACTTCTTAATGACTACTCTCCAGGAAGGAAGGGTTTTGTTTCCTTTGGCAATGATGCAAGAGGTTACATCATCGGGAAGGGCTTTGTTTCCAATGGGGAAATAAAGTTTGATGATGTCAACCATGTGGAAAATCTCAAGTATAACCTCTTGAGTGTCAGTCAATTGTGTGACAAAGGCCATGTTGCCCTTTTCACAAGCCAGAACTGCAGGATTCTGTCATCCAAAGTTCTGAGTTTGATTGACAAGGTATTGGATGCTCACACTCTCCTGAAGGCCAACAGGACAGGAAGAGTGTATGCCTTAGATCTTTCCAAGAAAATAGATCTCAAAGGCCATCCTTGCCTATTTTCCAAGGCCTCTCCTCAAGAATCTAATCTATGGCATAGAAGGCTGGGACATGTTAACTTCAAGAACATGAATCAGCTGATACACCATAGTTTAGTAAGGGGAATGCCTATGAAGGAGTTCAAGTGTGACAACAACTGCACTGCTTGTTTGAAAGGAAAACAGCACAAGGTTTCATTCCCACCTATTGAAGAACCAAAGTCCACTGCCTGCTTACAACTTCTTCACATGGATCTTTTGGTCCTGTGAGAGTGATGAGCATGGCAAAGAAGAAATACTGTCTGGTAATTGTGGATGATTACTCCAGATTTGTATGGACTTTCTTTCTACATTCAAAGGATGAAGCTGCACAGAAGATCATAAACTTTGTGTTGTATGCTGAGAAGCAGTATTCCCTCTCAGTCAAGTGTATTAGAAGTGACAATGGAACAGAATTCAGGAACAATACACTTGATGAGTTCTCCTTTCCAAGGGAATAAAGAGGCAGTTTAGTATTCCAAGAACTCCTGAACAGAATGGAGTTGTGGAGAGAAAGAACAGGACCCTCATTGAAGCTGCAAGGTCTATGTTGGCTGATTCTGGACTGCCATTGACCTTTTGGGCTGAAGCTGTCAACACAGCATGCTATGTGCAGAATAGAGTGCTAATAAATCAGAGGTTGATGAAGACTCCATATGAAGTTCTACATCATTTGGCCCCTCTCATTTCATTCTTTAGAGCATTTGGGTGTCCCTGTTTCATTCTCAACACAAAGGATCAGCTCCAGAAATTTGATCCTAAGGTGGATGCAGGGTACTTTGTTGGTTATTCATCAACTTGCAAGGCATACAGAGTCTTCAACTGCAGAACAAAGATGGTTGAAGAGACTCTACATGTCAAGTTCAATGAATCTCCAAAGGACAAGATTCCACAAAGCCCTGTGGAGCTCTTTGATTTGGACATACTGCAATATGTTCCTTATCAATCTCCTGCTGTTGCTCCTGTCAACAGTTCACCACCTGGTGTTACTACTGAAGATGATGATGATAGTAGTAATCACCTCTTCAGGTTTAGTGACCAACTGCCTGTGTCCTCTAAACCTGATGCTCCTATAGCTCCAGCAGCACCATCCACAACAAATGCTGATGAGATTTCTGCATCCTCAACTTCATTTGAGTTGCCACCATCTTCATGGTTTCAAGAATCTGCATCAACATCTGCTGCTGCTGAAGGTCCTACAAACACTTGCACAGATTTGATTGTTTACCAAGAGCTGAAAAATCACCCAATGACTCAAATCCTTGGTGATATCAATGCTGGTGTTTCAACCAGAAGCCAGTTGTCCAATTTCTGCTTCTATGCTCTCTTCATCAGTCAGCTAGAGCCAAAGAACTATCATGTAGCTTTGAGAGACAATGGTTGGGTTGAAGCCATGCAGCTTGACTTCTTCAGTTCAAAAAACAGCAAGTGTGGGAGCTTGTTCCTCTACCCCCAGGTAAGTGTGCAATAGGCACTAAATGGGTGTTTAGGAATAAAACTGATGAAAATGGGCTAATTGTTAAGAACAAGGCCAGACTGGTTGTGCAGGGGTTTGCACAAGAAGAAGGTATTGATTATGATGAAACCTTTGCCCCTGTAGCCAGACTGGAGGCAATTAGATTGTTTTTAGCCTATGCTGCACTCCACAATCTTAAAGTTTTTCAAATGGATGTCAAAAGTGCTTTTCTATATGGTAACATAAAAGAAGAAGTTTATGTGTGTCAACCACCAGGTTTGAGGATAATAAGCACCCAGAATGGGTATATAGCTTGATAAAGCTCTTTATGGGTTGAAACAAGCACCTAGAGCCTGGTATGAGACCTTATCAAACTTTCTTCTACAGAATAATTTCACTAGAGGCTCCATAGATAAAACTTTATTTATTAAGAAGGTGGATCAGCATAAGCTACTTGTTCAAATTTATGTTGATGATATTATATTTGCATCCTCTGATCCCAATTGTGTGAGGATTTCCAACCTTAATGCAACAGAAGTTTGAAATGAGTGCAATGGGAGAATTACAGTTCTTTCTAGGTTTGCAAATCAAACAAAAAGCTGATGGAATTTTCATTCATCAGTCTAAATACACAAAAGATCTTTTGAATAAGTTTGATTTACAAAACTGTAAACCCTGTTCTACTCCCATGCAACACCACACAATTGGATGTTGATCAGAAAGGTAAAGATGTTGATGAAACTCTTTACAGATGTATGATTGGTTCCTTGATGTATTTAACAGCTTCTAGACCAGATATTATGTTTGCTACATGTGTTTGTGCTAGATTTCAGGCTGCACCTAAGGAGTCTCATCTGATTGCAGTCAAGAGATCTTTAGATATCTGCAAGGTACACAATCTCTAGGCTTATGGTATTCCACTGGACATTCTTGCAAATTAGTTGCTTTCTCTGATAGTGACTATGCAGGGTGTAAGTTGACCAGGAAATCAACTTCTGGTGGATGTCAATTCCTAGGCAACTGTTTGATTTCTTGGCAGAGTAAGAAACAAACATCTGTTGCTACATCCACTGCTGAAGCCGAGTACATTGCTGCTGCAAGTTGTACATCCAAATACTCTGGCTTCAGAATCAACTTTTGGATTATGGCATTACAGAGACTAAGACTCCATTATTAATGGATAGTGCTTCAGCTCTTTGCATTGTCAAAAATCCAGTCCAGCACTCTAGGACCAAACATATAGAAATTAGACATCATTTTATAAGAGATTGTTTTGAAAAGGGTCTAATTAATCCTATGTTTGTGCCTAGTGCTGATGAGCTTGCAGACATTTTTACTAAGCCTTTGGATAGTTCAACTTTCCACAACCTGGTGTTAAGGCTTGGTATGCTGCAGCTAGAATAAGTGGCAACTACTGATGATCTCAGTACTTACTGATGATCATTGGTAACCATGTCACATATAAGTACTGATGAGTTATTTTACCCTCAGTAGTTTTTATAACTACTGAAGGCTAAATGCTTTAAGTACTGTACTTTATCTGTTCTAAACTACTGATGTAGTTACAACTACTGAAATCAGTAGAAACAGATAAGTACTGATGTCCTATGAAACAACTGAAAACAGCAAAAAGGCTGATGAGTAAGTGTTGAGGACAGTATGAAACAGCTGAAAGGCTTTGAATTGACGACAACTACTGATGAGTACTCTCTCTTCAGTAGTTCACAAACTGCTGTTTCTTCATAAACAACTGAAGCAATACCATGTCTTCAGTAGTTTCACAACTACTGATGACTAACACTAAGTCTTCAGTTGTTTACAACAACTGATGGCACAACCAGGGTCTTCAGTAGTTTCACAACTACTGATGACTAATACCAAGTCCTCAGTTGGTTTAACATCTGAAGTCCAACTTGTCTTCAGTAGTTTTTAAAACTACTGATGCCTAAATCAGAGACTTCAGTTGTTTCAACGTCTGATTGTAAACACCATGTCTTCAGTTGTTTTATAACTGCTGACCACACCAATACCATCAGTCGTTTCAAACCTCTGAAAGTTCATACCACGTCATCAGTTGTTTCAAATACTGATGACTAACACCAAAACCTTCAGTCGTTTCATAACCCGTACCCTATATATATCTGATTCCTCTTTCAGAGTTTTTCATTCTCTCACGACCTAAAATTTCAAAAGCTCTGAAAACCTTTCACCTTCATTAATGGCGACCATGCAACTCAAGCCTCGACACAACTGTGTCGCGTACCTCACTAAATCGCCCTTCTGGACCAAATTCGATAATGCTATAGATCTTATGGTCCAATCACCACTGAAAACGGCTTTCCTCCTAAATCCAATCATTTATGCCGATTCGCTACATCAGTTTTGGATGAATGCAACTGTTAATGGAGAATCTATCCATTCGTCCATCAACTCTCATAAGGTGGTCATCTCTACTGCTACCATCCGCCAGATATTACTATTAGATGATGCTGCCTACCCTGTTGGATATCCTAAGAGCCAACTTGATCTTTCATTTGGACAACATGGATATCAAGGTGATCTTAGTGCTTCGACCATCCTGAAGAAACATTTTCCAGATGCTGAACGCTTGATTTTCATATGGTAAATGTTTGCCTGGCCTCGAAGACGTCTTCTTGGGATCAACTGTCTTCCAGATGGCAACAGGTACTGTTCTCTATCCTTGAACAAGAACCACTAAACTTTTCTGAAATAATTTTTCTTGAAATCAAGGATATGGCCACAAAACCACTTTCTAACCGTTGGATACTATATCCTCGGTTTATATGGCCATAATAGAGAATCAGCTTCATGCTGAGGGACTAGTTGGTCTGGGAGTCCCTGCTTTGGCTGTATTGCGGAGGTATACTCCCGACACAACACTGACCAAACTCTCAAACAGGCTGCCAAGCTGCGCAAACCCACGCAGCTGGAACCCACAGCCTCCACTTCCACATCCAGAGTCCCCTCCAAACCCACAAAGAAGAAGCCTAAGAAGGCTACTCAGGGTTGAGTCCCCTGAGGATGCTCCTGCAGCACCAAAGCAGTTATCTCTACTGGAAATAACCCCCCAGTAGAGACTATGACTCCACCAACCGAAGCCGCTCAGGTTTCCTCTCAAAAGGAACCTGATGCAACCATTCAAAGGGAAGCCACACTGCTGGGATCCTCCTCACTTGAGGGGATTACCATTGAAGAGCACCACTCGTCCCGGGTGCACACTGCTTCCACACCCTCTCCTGATGCAACCGCCCCTCAAAGCCCTACAATAATTGTTGCAAAAGTGCTGACGCAGTTGCATTCCTCACCCCCCCCACCAGACCCATTACTACTGGGATAACCTCAACATCTGAGGGGGAGGATCACAATGCTTCTGTCAACCCACAGCACAGGGGTTATCATGTTCCATCTTCTAGTGTAGACAAGGGGTGCGAACTACTGGTGAGGCTGCCACTGCCTCTGACTCAGCAAATGATCAGGTGCAGTTGGTAACATCTCTAAGACCTCACCAGCGGCAACAGCTGATGAAGGACATAGTCCTGAGGCTGGAAGTCCCCAGAACCAAGAACAAGGGGCACATGCTATACTTGATCTACACTCAAGGCATGTTCATCCTGACTCTGTCAGGAGGTCAGGTGATTCAGTATCAACTGATGATGACCTGAGCTTCTTCTATGATGTAGTTGCTCAAAACACCATCCTAGAGGATGAGGTTAGCAGACTCAAAGAGCTGCTGGCCAAGATGTCTCAGGATGAAAGTCCATCTGCCACCACAATACACCCACAGATGGCACCTTCTTCTGAAGGTCCCCTAAACACCAGCCAATCCATACTTCCAAACCACCAGCCTCTGCTTTTGGCACTGATTCTCAGGAACAGAACCATCCTGATCAATCAGTTGCTAACCTTCAAAAATCCCTACCTCTCATCACTCCCATGATCACAGATATAGTGATCAAAGCCATTGATGAGAGGCTTCCTACAATAATACACCCCTGGTGGAGGAGTTGGTGACCAAATCACTTTCTACTGCTCAAACCCTTGCACCCAATGCAACCAAAAAGGGGGAGAGTCAGTTAGTTAAAGGAAAAAGGAAGAGGACATGGGGAGAAGGAGAAAGAATCAGAGAAGGTAAATGAGAAGGAGAAGGAGAGTGAGAAGAGTGCTTAAGTGAATGAAAGTCAAAAAGACTTTCATCACATATCAAAAGAGGAAAGGAGAGTCTGAGAAGGAGAAGGAGCTGAATGATATGGTGAAAGAAGCTGATGCCAACCATAACCGTTCAATGGATAAAATCATTGAACAGTTATAGGCAGGGTTTTGACATCCAACAACTAGACTCCGAGATCAGAAGGTTGGAAACAGAGGAGATCAACTCAAGATGGCTAGCTATGATGCCTTAGAAAGAGAAAGGCTGGAGATAATGATCAGATTTATAGCTAAATACTTGGGAAGATCTCTGATTGAAATAAGGGCCTGACCAGGGACAACATCTTGGCAATAACCACCAAGATTTGTTCGTCTGAAGCATACTCCAAAGGTTTAGTGATTGAGGCATTGAATGAAGCTGGGGTTGGGAACCGAAAAGAACTGACAAAATTTACTAAAGCCTCCTTACAGCCAAAATGCTAAAACAGTCTGAAAAGCCTCTATCCTAAAAATCACTACCTCCACAACCCACTAAAACAACCCCTTTACCCTCTAAACCAACCATCCAACCCACAAAACCAAATCCTTTACCCCCAAAACCCACTGCCAGTGATGTACCTAGACAAACAAAAGAAAGGTACTGAGGCCTGATGAAGATGAAGAGGAGGATGAAGACAACTGCCACTCTCTGCAGTTATTACTTTGCCTAAGGCTAAACAATGTCCATCACTCCTGCTTCTCAAATGCATGATGTGATGATAAAGATTGAAGAGGAACAGATGCAAAGACATGATGAGGAAATGCTGAAAAGCATTGACAAAGCATATGCCACATCCTCTTCAATGATTAGCATGAAGAAAGAAGTATTAAGATTGTACACCCTTGCTAATACCTTTCAATACCAAAGGGAAAAAGTAAGGATATGGCCTGATCCTAGGGTGGCACACCGATTGTCAAGAAAGAAATTCCTTCAAAATACAAGGGCCAAGTGAAGAGGGTTGTCGACGAAGACATCACTGTGGTTCTTGTAGTGTCCCCTTGGGAAATTGTTGAAGAGTTCAAGAAAGCCTATGAAGCCAAACAACCACCTCAAAAGATGTTGGAGAACAAAATCATAAAGAAGGGATTGGTTTACAAAAGATTGAAAACTTCAAACAAGAAGAGCTCAACCTGCTCTTAGAAGGGACTCATCCAGATGAGTTTGCTTATAGACAAATAACCACGGTTGAGCTCAAGAATGGAAAACAGGCCAAGTACATATCTGAAGTGTATGGCCGAGAAGGATTATTTGATGGTGTGCCCGAGGTGCTGACAATGGATGAGCAGATCATGTTTCTAAGGGCTTACACCAGGGAATCATATAGGCTGATACACGGGAAGTAGATCTCATGGTTGGGTAACAGCTCGGTGTCCAAGTCCCCAATACAGAGCTCCCAACCATATCTGCCAAACAGATCATCAGAGACTTCTTCCCAGGCCGGTGCTGAAAAAGGGTCACTTCTCATCTGATCAAGAGATAAAAGACCAATCTATCTGCCAAAATAAGTGGGACTCGTCAATAACTTAGAGGTTTTGGCTGCATTGGTTCAGGGGGAGTTTGTTGGACCAAAAGAACCATGAGCCTGATCAGAGAAACCTCTAAGTCCCACAGGACATCACAACAGCTGAAGAAGACCTGATCAGCTGTTCTACAAAGTCTGAAGAATACAACTGCTGAAGTACGTCTGAAGTACTGAAGACAAAGACTGACAACAGCTGAAGATCTAAAGTCTGAAGACTTCAACAAGTACTGAAGACAAAGACTGAAGATCAACAGCTGAAAGACAAAGTCTGATGTACAAGTACTGAAGACATCAGCTGATGTTAACAGCTGATGACAACAGCTGAAGAGGGCTTCTTCAGTTGTTGTGATGGTTTTTCTTCAGTAGTTTTCTTTTCTTTCAGTAGTTTGTTACTTTTCAGTAGTTTTGTTTCCTTTTCAGTACTTGTAAACAACTGAAGAGGTTGTTCTTCAGTTGTTGTAGTATCAGTAGTTTTATGTTTTTCAGTAGTTGTAAATAAGATGTTTAACACTTAGGAACATTTGTAAGAAGATGTCAGTTGTTGACATCTTCAGTAGTTGTTAAACATCAGTAGTTATAAAATGGTTACATGTCACTTTCAGGTGACATCAGCCTACGTCATTCTTTCCTTTATAAGGAAAGATGACTCACCTGTAATCGTGCCTTAGAGGCCGACAATCTTAATGCAATATTCCTTTTGTCTGATATTTCTCTCTCTATAACAAAATTCTTTTATCGCTTTATATCGAATGTTCTTGCTTGAATTTGTCTAATTCTGAGCTATTCCGCTGCTATATCTGTTCAATCGATTAAACCTAGAGGCTGAGATCCTAACATAGGGGATGAGGTCAAATCCCATATGAACTAGGATGCCTAGTTCATGGTTGGTAAAAGGTCTCTGCTTTAATTACTCAAGATTTATGCTAACCAATTCGATGGAAAACCTTCAAAGGGAGACATTTTACATGTATCCCTGGTTCATCTAGCACATTATCAATTATGAGTTTGACAAGAGCAAGCTTGTTTGTGCAGCTGCTCTAACTGTCCCTCACATGAGGCTGGCCATCTTCAAAGTGCTAAAGAGGATGTCCACCAACTTCACTAGAAGACACTCCACTCCTTCCAAGTATGATGAAGCAAACAACTCCTTGTGACACCCCTGTAACCCCACACGAGATGAACCCAAACCAGCAATAACCCTCACAATGCTAACTCTACCTTCTCACCCCATCAAAATCACATACCAGAGATGTCCCAAACAACCCTTGTTCAATCTACCATGATTGAACAAGTCCCCCCTGTTTAATTCAAAAAGACTAGAGTGGAACCATGGGCTCCCACTTAGTCTAAGGTAACACCATCCTTCACTTTTGACCTCAATATGGGAATTGAGTCTCCTTATTCTCAATCCCATAAGCCCAAATCTGAAGCTGATACCCCACAGGATGAGTCATTATATTCTCTTGAGCAGCCAAAAAGGGTCAAACTTTTTTATACGCTCAATGCCAATAGACATTGACCAAAGTCCTAGGTCATTATGATTAACCTTTATATCCCTCACTAACATCCTTACACTAACTAATGAAGAGATTATGTCTCTTCAAGGCCATGACGTTTATCCACAATGCTAATTGAGTGAAGATGTGCACTTGCTACCACTAGATGAGCTCATTGAGTAAGAAAAGGCAACCCTCCTGAGGATTGACCAAGAGGAAGTAGCAAGTTTGGCCTTAGAGGAAGAAACTGAGAAAGAAAGAAGAAGTTGACCAGCAGCTCAGGAGCGAAAGGATAACTTTCCTAAGCTCTAGGGGATTCTCTCTTGAGGAATTAAATCCACACAAAAATGACATGATCTTTTGGCTTTTCAAGAAACAGCAAGATCAAATCAAAAAAGAGAAAAGGAAGGCTTTAAAGGAGAAACAAAGAGAGAAGAAGAAGGAGGAAGAAGCTAGACTTGCTGCTATCAAAGTGATAAAGCCTGGATGAAAGACTATTTATGGGCTCATGGCTTCTCTGGTAGACAAGTGGTTCCTATGTCTGAGAAGACCCTGCAATGACATGTTAGCAACATCAAAGCTGACATTCGGTCAGGAAGAAGGAAAGAGATATACAAGAGAGTACAAGGATGATCTCAAGACCAACACCTGAACCTCAACCCTAACCCTAACACCAACCTGAACCTTATTCCCTTTTCCCATCAAAATTGAGCCAACTTCTGAGCCATACACTCTAGAACCCATATCATCAACCATACCCACTTCCTCACCACAATCCCTCAACTACCTATCCTCCAACCCAAAACACTCCCAAGAACCCAAACCCCTTTACCTACCCAACAACCACCCAAGTCATCATCTCAGCCTTCTAAACATCTCTCCTTAAAGGAATTCAATGAGATCAAGACGAATCTCATTAAATGTACAACTTTGAGTGATATCTCCTGTGAGGAGGGGTGAGTCAAGCTAACCTATGTTGATGGATCCTCGTGTTCCCTCACTAGAGAACAATTCCTTGATCTGCCTAGAGGAACATTGGACCAAGCTATTAAACTACTTGGCCTTAACTCTAACTCATTAAATAAAGAGGAGAAGAAGCTAAGAAGAAGACTGGTAACTCTGCTAGATTCAAAGAAAGGGGACAGAGTACCAACTCAGCCCCTTATGACAAGAAATAAGATAATCCAATGGAGGTTTGAAGACTCTTCTCACAACTTTGTTGTTGAGAGAGAGAATAGCGAGATAAACAAGCTTAATGCCTCATCTCTACTACACTTAAGCAGGTTTGAAATTGTTGAGTATGCAGAGAAGCCATTCTCCAACCCCTCTAACTCTAAGATAACTTTTCATATCAGAAATCATGTGAGCAGTTTTCATCTGGCTGAGCAAACTTCTAGGACAAGATTGAAGAAGAGTTGAAAGAAAGAGAGAAAAGAAGGAGCAACGACCAAAGGAAAATCCTTTCTTCAATGGTTGAAGGTCTTGATCTTGAGACTATAGTTGGATGGGAGTATGACTACAACTTCATAAACTAACTCTCTTTAGAGGAGCACAATAGAGGGTAGACATCATTCAGAGTGACAGACTAGATCTCCTATCTAGAGTGATGTGTACAAACTTCTCAGCATCACTATTGGGAAAGCTAAGGAAGCATAAAAATATCACCATTCCTTGATGCTAAAAGATGTGAGAAGCATAAACAAGTAATATTTTGGTAGCATCAGCCTAGGGGGAGTTTGTTGGATCAAGTAAGGTTGGTGCAAAACCAAACACTTAGATAATTTTGGTACAACCGATGAAGAACTACCGAAGGAAAATGAAGTTCTTCCGAAGGCAAATGCTAAGTTTCCAAAGCTTATTTCCGAAGATTCTTCTGAAGGAAAACTCCAACTTCCGAAGACAAAATCTTCCTTCTTCCAAAGTTCAACACTTAGAAGAAAGCAAGACAATGACTTCCGAAGTATAAAGACCTGAAGAAAGCCTCAAGCTTCAGAAGAAGTAGTAGCTTCTTCCGAAGTATAAGTGGCTTCTGAAGAACTTGTTCTTCTGAAGCCAGTTAATATTCGAAAGAACCTACTATGAACCAGTGGACACAAGTATGGTCCTTCTGACACTCTGCTGCAAATCTCTGAGATACTGCATGGTGCTTTTCTCACTCCCATATAGTTGACCATACTTTATTTTACTATTTATCCTTTATTAGTTAGTACAGTTACTAAATTTAGTTGGCGACAAAAGGTAAGTCATGGACATGTCATGACTGCCATATCTTAGATAATACTTTATCTACGTTACCTTGTTTTTAGCAATGTAGTATTTGCTTTAGTCATATGTTTCCGGTTGGTATCAAAGTATATCCGATTATAGGTGATAGTATATATAGTTTCTCATTGTAACTCATGTTACATGCTAAGAGTCTTGTAATACTTTGAGTTGAGATGCAATATATACTAGTACCTTGAAAATTATCTTCTTATGTTACTAGTTACTTAGTATATTATTATCAAATCTTAGAGGGATCCTACATCATCTAACCGAGTGTGATTAAGTGAGTTTGAGAGAAAACAAGTGATTAGTGAAAAACACTTATCCTACAATTATATTAAGGATAAAGTAGGAGTGTTGGTGCATTCTTGATGCAAGTCAAGGGGTGGATAGGAGTTTTGGTAGGTACATAAGGGAGTTATGGTGAAAGTATGATGATGAATGGGGCGGGTTAATTGAATGTCATAGCTGAGAAGTGTGGTCAAGAGGGCCCCTTGATTTTGGTTAATTCTTGCAAGCAACAATAAACTCAATATCATGAATTAGTATAAGTATGAGTTTCAATATTTTACATGAGATTTTATTGAGGGGGATGATTTGGGGAAAAAGATTGATGATGATAATATGTATATTGGTCTATTATGATGCATATATGTTGAAAGATGGTTATTTCATTTGTTAGTTAGATTTTTTCATTTACGTTAACGTAGAATAGAATTGCTATAGAGTAAATAAATTTTGTAATAAATCTTACAAGTAAATTTATATATTTGTGTCGCCATTTGAGGGTTTTAGTAATAGTATCGAATCTTTAGTTTGTATTTTAATTTTATTAGTGCATGATAGTAGTTGGATTTTATGCTTGTTCGCATACATGGGTGATGGCTTCAGATACATATATATGAGTAAGTCTTTATTTTATGCTCATAAATATATTTATTGTTGAATTAACTTACTGATGTTGAGTTCCACATTGTGTCGTGATTTGTAGAAGACATTTGACAATTTAAATTTTATTATTAGTATTATTATTTTGACGACATTAGTCGGTTAAAGCATTTAGGTTTAAAGGTTTGACGGAACACCATAAATTAATAATTTGTAACGCATAATAATGTCATAAAATCATTTAGGTTCACATAAAATATTATAAAATGGTTCATTTGTGATGATCCTAGATTTGATTATCATATTATCAAAGGATCAATTTTTAGTATATATTACAAACTAAATAAATTACCTAAGCAAATAAATAAAAAACTATATGAAATACCATGAATTTTCATAAGTGTCACAGTTTCCCCCAGTTGAAAGAATTTCATCCCAAAATTCAGCTGGTGGATGCTGTTGGAGGTTGGCTGGGGAAAAAGTGTGGGTATTTCTACTTCATGTGATCATCATGTTCCCATGTAAACTTAGGCCCATGTTTCAGGTATTCTTAATCTCACGGTCGTTGATTTCATTTGATTCTTTGACAAAGTGGAGTTTTTTAATGATATGATCTTCGTAAAATGGTACATTATGTGAGTCATGATCAAGACATTTCTTCAAATTTGACCCGTGAAACACATCATGCACGTTGCTGAGTTCTTGAGGTAACTTTAGTCTATATGTCACTTGACCAATTCTTTCCATATTTAAAAAATGTTCCAACGTATCTTGAAGCAAGTTTTCTCTTTTTTCCAAATTGAAAGACGCCTTTCCAAGAGGATATTTTAAGTAAGACCTTATCATTGACTTGAAATTTGAAAGTTTTGTATATTGTCAACATAACTTTTTTATGGTCTCTTGCTGTTTTGATTTTTTCTCTAATTTGTGCAATCTTATTAGTTGTTTCTTAACTAATCTCTAGACTTGTTATTTGCCTATCACCTATTTAGGTCCAACAAGTAGACAATCTACACTTACGACCATATAACACTTTGAATGGTGCACATGAATACTTGCATGATAGCTATTTGTTGTATGAGCACTCCACTAGGGGTAAGTGCTTATCCCAATTACCACCAAAGTTTATAAAACATGATCTGAGTATATCCTCTAGGGTTTGTATAGTTTGAGGATGATAAGCGGTGCTCAGATCTAGTCAAGTTTCAAAGGAATTTTGTAAGGTCTGCCAAAACCTGCAAGTGAATCGACTATCTCGATCGGAGATAATTTAAATCTGTTCTCTATGTATGGGTACGATCTCTTTAATGTACAATCTGGCCAAATTTTCCATCTTAAAATCCTCTCAGATAGGGAGAAAAAGTGTTGATTCGGTTAGACAATCAATAATAACCAAGATGGAATCATATCCATTGTGTAACACCCGGTTATTTTAAAGACAAAGAAAGAATGAATAAAGTGAAGAAAAAGAAGGAAAAGAAAATAAAACCCAAGTCTAGGGGTTAAAAGTATCAAAAGGAAAAAATCTTTGAAAAGTTGGTGATAAAGGTGGCATGGCCGCCCATCACTCTCTCTACACACAAATCTTCGGTTTTTAGAGAGAGAAAGTAGCAAGAGTAGCAGAAAGCTTTCGGGTCTGAAGATAAACAAGAAGAAAGATTCAAATTCAAGGTAAGAATTCATGGATTTTCTTAACTGGCCTTGCCTTGGTGTTTGCTTATGTGTGTTTGTACGTTTGGTTGTGTGTGTTTTTAGTGGGTTTCTAGGCGGTTGAACTCAATTGCAAACGAGTTTGGAAGAAGCCATACTCAAGAGCTGCAAAGGTGAGTTCTAGGACCCCTCTTTTACTGGTTTTAAATGATTTTGGGACTGGAAATGCATGAATGTATGTTTTTATTTAACTGGGCTTTTAACCCGTATGTATGTTATGTGTGTATGCTATGATTGTGATGTGATGTTGGGCTATGTTCCTGATTGATGATGTTAAGATTGTGTTTCTAAGGCTTAGAATGTAATATTTACACTTAGAATATGATAGATGGTGATTGGGGAATGAGATATGATGTTTAGAGCTCATATGTTATGTTTTAGAATCTGCCTAAGCATGCAGAAGTAATAAGGATGAGTATGCAGAAGTAATGCAGATGAGTATGCAGAAGTAATGCGGATGAGTATTGGAAGTCAATGCAGATGAGTATTGGAAGTCAATGAGGATGAGTATTGGAAGTCAATGCGGATGAGTATTAAAAGTCAATGCGGATGAACATTGGAAGTCAATGTGGATGAACAGTTAATGCGGATGAGCATTAACCACTAAGTGAGCTAATGCGGATGAGTATTGTAGGTCAATGCGGATGAATATTGACTAAGTATGGGAAATGTGGATGAGTAATGGAAAGTCAATGCGGATAAACAATTAATGTGGATGAACATTTACCACTATGTAAGAGAAATGCGGATGAGTAGTGGAAATGCGGAAGAAGTAAGGGAAATGCGGATTAAGTGAATGAAATGCAGATGGACTAGTACAAATGTGGATGAACACTTAGAATATTTCCTGACTTATTGGGAAAAAGTTGAAAAGTAGGCTTTGACTTGTGAGGTTCCCGGGGCATAGTAAGTTGACTTTTTGAAGTCAATGGTGATGTGATGGGCATAGTATGATGATGTATGATTGATGCTTATGCAAGACGGTATGTATGATGTATGCTATGTAGGTATGATGCCCTATATGATGATGATGACTGTGTATGATAATGTTCCTTATATTGTATGTTTATTTTCCCATGGCTTTACGGTGATTGTAATTGAATGAAATGAAAGTATTGTGTAACGTAAAGTGGAAGATAATGAAAAGCGGAACACAATGAATGAATGCCTGCATTAATGAACGATGGAAAGTAAACAAAGTCTTGCAAGCCTTGTATGGTGGGGCACGCCCCAATGTAGGGTGTTACCCCAACGGTGTGTGTGTTAGCTACCCAGAAGGATGCACATCGGGGTCTTTCGTTGTGATTGACCATTTGTATAGAACCCTTTGTCGCTTACCCTAGATATTGGGGCAAGGTTGCTATGCGCCATGACGGAAGGTCTATGATATACTTTGACCCAGTATCCATTTTATGCATGATGGTGGGTATAGCACATGACAACGGTACACCTGAACTTACCCTAGGTATTGTGGCCAGGCTGTTGTGCGCCATGACGGAAGGTCTATGATAGACTTCGGCCTAGTACAAGCTTTATGCATGACGGTAGGGTAAAGTTCATGGTTTTTGATGGAATGAAAAGATGTAATAATGAACGTATGAATGAAAGTAATGAAAGTGAATGGTAATGACGTACGATGAATGAACAAAAGTTAACGAATGAATGATGAAGATAATAATGATATTATCTATGTGTATGTATGATGTGTGATCACATGCAAAAGTAAAGAATGGTTTTTAATGAAAGTATAGTATGTTTTATATAAAACTAGAACTCACTCAGCAACGCTGACTTTTTATGCATTTCCCAGTTGGCAGGAGAGCGTTGCTGAGGATGGTGCGGGGCAGCTACTCGACATTTTGGATGGAATTCTTTTGTTAATGTTTTTGCATTGTAATGAGGATGATGAAAATGTGTAATGGATGCTTGTATTAATTTGCAAAAGCATTCTTAATGAAATGAAAATTTGTTTTGACGTTCTGATGTTTTATCAAATATGAATGTAATTATATGTTTTATGAGTAATGATTGGCCAGCTGTAAGCGTGTTGGGGACAGGGCCTTACAAGTTAGTATCCGAGCCAAAATTTAAGTGAAATGGGTAAATTTTCAAAAAAAAACCTAGACTTAAACTGATAATAGGACATGAAGGGAATGGATGCCAATCCGAGTAACTTCGTGGCATTAGGTATTTTCTTAATGATTAACTGGTATTATGTGCGCATGTGATGTGGTTATATGTTACTGGCAGATTTAGATACTGATTAGTCAGGACAACTAATACTTGGGTATGAAAAGTAAAGTAAGTAGCTAATCACAACTGGTCACTGTAATTAGGGACTTACTATACTTGACATAAACTAAGTTGTTCCCTTAAATGACCGTGTTGGTGTTTGAATCTTTTAGTGTGTGTGTTAGAGGATGGCTGGTGGTAGATCATCTAAAGCTTCACGTGGTGGAGGACGTGGTGCTGAACCACAGGTTACGAGAGGAAGGCCTAGAGCCGAAAAGGTGGTTCATGAGGAACCCGAGACCCCTCATCCGGAGGGCGGTGATGAGAGCACCAATATGAAGGCCTTAGTGAAGGAGGATGTTGTGGATGAAGTTCATCAGGTCATGTAGACAATCTTACCGTTTGTGGTGACCGAAGTTATCAAGGCGGTGAGGGAATGAGAAAGGAAGGAAAGAAGTAGACCCACGGGTGAATGAAGACATCTCAAGACTGAGATAAAACTACAGGGCGTTTCAATGATGCAAGCCCCTACTTTTGACGGTAACGGCACTGCTGCTGCTCATTGGTGGGTGAGAGAAATGGAAGTTGTATTGAACATCAGCAAGTCTCGGGAGTATCAGAAAGTGCACTAAGCTTTATGCTGCTGGGACAATATTGTCCAAGCTGAGGGCAGTCGGGCTATTAGGAGGATGAGATGGTCTTAACCGAAGAAGTTGGTGATTGAGGAGTTTTATCCTCATAGGCAGAAGGATAAGGTTGGAGGGAGTTCCTACAATTGGAAGCGGGGACGATGACACATCACTAGTACACCACTAAGTTCAATGAGATGGCACGTCTGGTGCCGGACCAAGTGATGCCTTTGTCACGAAAGATAAAAAGGTACATTCAGGGTCTGCCGGCGGATATTCGTAGCACATCATCGCTGCCCGACCGAGCACGTTTAGGTTGGCGGTGGATTTGGTAGGGAGGTTGTATGATCAGAGGGCTATTGTGGTGGTGGTTGAAGGTAGAAAGAAAAGGAGTGGTGACCGGAATTGGAATGGGAAAGATTTGGTCGAGGTGGTGCCCCGACGAGTAACAAGAAGGCACGGGTGGATGACCGCCGTGTGGTCACATCTGGTGTGGGGTCAAAGAAGTGTGGTAGATTTGGAAAGGAGCATATTGGAGAATGTAGGCTGGGATCAAACTTATGCTTCAAATGTGGGAAGATGGGGCATATAGCAAAGGACTGCCGTACGGTCTGATGTTTTAACTATGGCGTGGAGGGCCACATGAGTAGAGACTGTAAGAAACCGAGGGCTGAGGGTTCTGGGGTGAAGAACACTAGAGGTGAATGACCGAGGGCGAGCGCCAGAGCATTTACGATGACACAGGAGGAGGCTAGGACGGACCCTGATGTTGTATCAGGTACGTTTCTAGTAAACCAAACTTTAGCCTTTGTGTTATTCGATTCCGGTGCTAGTAAAAGTTTCATTTCTGCTACTTTCCATGCTAAGTTGCCTATTAGTAGTAAGAATATAGATGCACCCTTTGATGTAGAAACTGCCATAGGTAAGTCTACTACAATTTCTGAAATGATAGAAGGATGTGATGTGGAATTAGAAGGTCACAAGTTTCCTGTTAGACTGTTTGTGATGGCCTAGGTGGTTTCGATGTGGTTCTTGGGATGGATTGGTTAGCGGACTACAAGGTGAACATTATGTGCCCCAACAAGATGATTCTTTTGATAGTGCCTGATGGGAGTTCGGTAACGGTTTATGGGGATCGGGTCGCGAAGATCCCGAAAGTGATTTCGATGGCGGTGCTGGGAAAGTGTATGAGGCGTGGATGTCGCACCTACTTGGTTTATGTGAAGTATGTAGAAACACCAACACCACAACTGTCTGATGTACCGGTTGTCTGTGACTTTCCAGACATGTTCCCAGAAGACTTACCAGGAGTGCCACCTGATCGAGAGATCGAGTTTCAGATTGATTTGATACCGGGTGCCCAACTGTTGCCAAGGCATCGTATCGGTTGGCTCCGACTGAGATGAAAGAGTTGATGGAGCAGTTGCAAGAGCTGCTTGATAAGGGGTTTATTACGCCGAGTATCTTTCCCTGGGGTGCTCCGGTCTTATTGGTGAAGAAGAAAGAGGGTAGCATGAGGATGTGTATCGACTATCGTGAGCTGAATAAGTTGACGGTAAAGAATCGATATCCGTTACCAAGAATTGATGATTTGTTTGATCAGCTTCAAGGTGCCAGTTGGTTCTCAAGGATAGATCTTCGATCAGGCTACCATCAATTAAAGGTGAAATAGTAGGATATTCCTAAAACAGCTTTTCGCACACGTTATGGTCATACGAGTTTCTTGTCATGTCTTTTGGTTTGACCAACGCGCCAGCTGCTTTTATGGATCTAATGAATCTGAGTGTGTCGGCCAATGTTGAAAAAATTAGTGATTGTGTTTATTGATGATATTCTGATTTATTCGAAGAGCGAGATAGAGCATGCCGGTCACATTCGGGAGGTTCTTGAGACCTTGAGAAAGGAGAAGTTGTACGCCAAGTTCTCAAAATGCGCATTTTAGTTGCGCGAGGTTCAGTCTTGGGACATGTGGTGAATCCCGAGGGAATTATGGTGGATCCGGCAAAGGTGGAGGCGGTGATCTAGTGGAAGTCTCCAAAGACGCCATCTGAGATTCGTAGTTTCTTGGGTCTGGTGGGCTATTACAAAAGATTCATTCAAGACTTCTCTAAGATCGCTTCTCCACTAACCAAGTTGACCCAAAAAGATGTGAAGTTTGTATGGGGTCAAGCTCAAGAGAAGGCGTTCGAAGAATTAAAAGCGAGGTTGACTCAAGCTCCAGTTCTATCATTACCTGATGGAAGTGAAGATTTGGTGGTTTATTGTAATGTTTCTTACGCGGGGTTAGGGTGTGTGTTAATACAGAGAGGAAAGGTTACATCCTATGCATCCCAACAATTGAAGGTTCATGAGGTCAATTACCCTACTCATGACTTGGAGCTAGCAGCTAT
Organism: Flaveria trinervia; assembly: GCA_025506515.1. Taxonomy (NCBI): domain Eukaryota; kingdom Viridiplantae; phylum Streptophyta; class Magnoliopsida; order Asterales; family Asteraceae; genus Flaveria; species Flaveria trinervia. The sequence continues at coordinate 83,453,402 of CM046450.1, forward strand.
GGTCTTTGCATTAAAGATTTGGAGGCACTACCTTTATGGGACGAAATGCACCATATGCACTGAACACAAGAGCCTGAAGTACTTCTTTGAGTAGAAAGATTTGAACATAAGACAGAGGAGATAGTTAGAGCTTATATAAGATTATGATTACGAGATCCATTACCATGATTGCCAGATCCATTACCATTCGGGCAAAGCCAATGTGTGGCGGATGCCTTTAGCTGAAAAAAGAGACCCGAGCCGATTCGGCTGAAAGCTTACTAGTTGATCATGAACTCTGATGTGATGAAGAAAGTCAAAGAGTTTCAAGATGAGGCATTGAAAGAAGATCATCTTAACTCCAATGGAATGAGAGGTCTGATTGCGGAATCGGGTGAAAACACACTTGGTGTTAGAACCCGATTCGGACGGATGTGGATTCCTCATTTTGGGGATCTACGCATGAAGATTATGGACGAAGCTCAGGAGACTCGATACTGTATTCATCTCGGTGCTACACAGATGTACCAAGACATGAAGTAAGATTATTGGTGGCTGGGTATGAAGCGCGATGTGGTGGAGTATGTGAGTAAATGCCTTACTTGTCTTCAAGTGAAGGCCGAGCATGAGAAGCCATATGGGAAGATCCAACCTATGGATATACCGGAATGGAAGTGGGAGCACATCACCATGGATTTAATTACAAAGCTGCTAGTATGATACCATATGGGTGATAGTTGACCGTTTGACGAAGAGTGCTCACTTCTTACCGAGCCGCGAGACATATTCATCCGAGAGGTTGGCTGATCTTTCATTAAGGAGATTGTAGCTCGTCATGGTGTGTCGGTGTCTATTGTCTCAGATCATGACACCTGGTTTACATCTAAATTTTGGAAGAAATTCCACGATCCAATCTGGACGAGGTTACGTATTAGCACGGCTTATAATCCTCAAACCGATGGTCAGTCGGAATGAACGATTCAGACGCTGGAAGATATGCTCCGGGCATGCGTCATTGATTTCGGAGGAATTTGGGATGACCACTTACTGTTAGCTGATTTCTCATGTAACAACAGCTATCATGCTAGTATTGGTATGCCCCCTTATGAGATGCTATACGGTAGAAGATGCCGAACACCCATGTGTTGGGGTGATATTGGTCAAAAAGAATTAGGAAGCGTCAAGGTAATCGAGGCTACGACTGAGAAGCTTGAAAAGATCAAAGACTTCATCAAGGCAGCCAAAGATAGATAGAAGTCGTATGCCGATAAACGACGTAGACTGATTGAGTTTCAGGTTGGCGGCCGAGTTATGTTGAAGGTCTTACCTTGGAAGGGTATCATTCGGTTCAGAAAGTGGGGCAAGTTGAGCCTCGAGATACATAAGGCAATTCCGAATCATTGCTAGAGTAGGAGAGGTCGCCTATAGATTGGAGTTACCAGATGAGTTAAGTGGAATTCACCCGACATTCCATGTATCTCATCTGCGAAAGTGTCTAGCAGACAAGGATATGATTGTTTCACTCGAGGATATCAAGATAGATGAACGACTCAATTATGTGGAGCAACCAGTGGCGATCATTGATCGAAAAGAGAATAGGCTGAGGAATAAAGTGGTTCCTCTTGTGCCCGTACAGTGGAAGCACAGGAAGGGATCCAAGATTACATGGGAGACTGAAGAAGAGATGAGGCAGCATTAGCCAAATGTGTTTGAGGAATAATAGGTTTCGTGGACGAAACCTAAATAAGGGGGTGGACTTGTAATGCCTGATTATTTTAAAAAACAAAGAAAGAATGAATAAAGTGAAGAAAAAGAAGGAAAAGAAAATAAAACCCATGTCTAGGGGTTAAAAGTGTTCAAAGGACAAAATCTTTGAGATGTTGGTGATAAAGGTGGCATGGCCGCCAATCACTCTCTCTACACACGAATCTTCAGTTTTTAGAGAGAAAATAGTAAGAGCCGCAGAAAGCTCTCGGGTCTAAAGAGAAACGAGAAGAAAGATTCAAATTCAAGGTAAGAATTCATGGTTTTATGGTGTTCTTAACTGGCCTTGCCTCGGGTGTTTGCTTATGTGTGTTTGTCGGTTCGGTTGTGTGTTTTTAGTGGGTTTCTAGGTGGTTGAACTCAATTGCAAACGAGTTTAGAAGAAGCCATACTCAAGAGCTGCAAAGGTGAGTTCTAGGACCCCTCTGTTACTAGTTTTAACTGATTTGGGGACAGAAATGCATGAATGTATGTTTTCATTTAACTTGTTTTTAAACATGTATGTATGTTATGTGTGTATGGTGTGATTGTGATGTGATGTTGGGCTATGTTCCTCATTGATTATGTTAAGATTGTGTTTCTAAGGCTTAGAATGTAATATTTAAGCTTATAATATGATAGATGGTGATTGGGGACTAAGATATGACGTTTAGAGCTCATATGTTTATGTTTTAGAATCTACCTAAGTATGCAGAAGTAATGCGGATGAGTATGCAGAAGTAATGTGAATGAGTATGCAGTAGTAATGCGGATGAGTATGCAGAAGTAATGCGGATGAGTATTCAAAGTCGATGCAGATGAGTATTGGAAGTCAATGCAGATGAGTATTAGAAGTCAATGCGGATGAGTATTGGAAGTTAATGCGGATGAGCATTGGAAGTCAATGCGGATGAACAGTTAATGCGGATAAGAGTTAACCACTAAGTGAGCTAATGCGGATGAGTATTATAGGTCAATGCAAATGAATATTGACTATGTACGGGAAATGGGCATGAGTAATGGAAAGTTAATATGGATGAACAGCTAATGTGGATGAACAACTAATGCGGAAGAACATTTACCGCTAAGTAAGAGAAATGTGGATGAGTAGTGGAAATGTGGATGAAGTAAGGGAAATGCGGATGAAGTGAAAGAAATGCAGATGAACTAGTACACATGCGAATGAACACTTAGAATATTTCCTGACTTTTTGTGAAATAGTTGAAAAGTAGGCTTTGACTTGGGAGGTTCCCAGGGGCATAGTAAGTTAACTTTTGAAGTCTATGGTGATGTGATGGGCATAGTATGATGATGTATGTTTGATGCTTATGCATGACGGTATGTATGATGTATGCTATGTATGATGCCCTGTATGATGACGATGACTGTGTAGGATAATGTTCCTTATAATGTATGGTTATTTTCCCTTGGCTTTACGTTTAATGTAAATGAATGAAATGAAAGTATTATGTAATGTAAAGTGGAAGATAATGAAAAGTGGAACATAATGAATGAATGCATGCATTAATGAACAATGCAAAGTAAAGAAAGTCTTGCAAGCCTTGTATGTCGGGACACACCCCAATGTAGGGTTTTAGCCCAACGGTGTGTGGGTTAGCTACCCCAGAAGGATGTGTATCGGGGTCTTTCGTTATGATTGACCATTTGTATAGAACCCTTGTCACTTACCCTAGATACTGTGGGCAGGCTGCTGAACGCAATGACGGAAGGTTTATGATAGACTTCGGCCTAGTATCCGCTTTATGTATGACGGTGGGTGTAGCACATGACAATGGTACACCTGAACTTACCCTAGGTATTGTGGCCAGGCTGCTGTGCGCCATGACGGAAGGTTTATGATAGACTTCGGCCTAGTACCAGCATTATGCATGACGGTAGGGTAAAGTTCATGGTTTTTGATGGAATGAAAAGATGTAATGATGAACGTATGAATGAAAGTAATGAAATTGAATGGTAATGACGTACGATGAATGAACGAAAGTTAACGAACGAATGATGAAAATAATAATGATATTATCTATGTGTATGTATGATGTGTGATCACATGCAAAAGTAAAGAATGGTTTTTAATGAAAGTAAAGTATGTTTTATTATAAAACTAGAACTCACTCAGCAACGCTGACTTTTATGCATTTCCTAGTTGGCAGGTGAGCATTGCTGAGGATGGCGCGGGGCAGCTACTCGGCTTTTTAGATGGGATTCTTTTGTTAATGTTTTTGCATTGTAATGCGAACGAGTGAAAATGTGTAATGGATGTTTGTATTAATTTGGAAAAACATTCTTAATGAAATGAAATGTTGTTTTGACATTCCGCTGTGATGTTTTATGAAATATGAATGTAACTATATGTTTTATGAGCAATGATTGGCCAACTGTAAGTGTCCCGGGAACGGGGCCTTACACATTGGATGCCTGGGGTAATTTTGTGATAAAATCCATTGCAATCTACTGCAATTTCCATTGCGGAATCTAAGGTTAATGTAATAATCCATGGGGTTTTTGGTGTTCTGCTTTAACGTTGGAGCACGTTAAATATTTACCATCGTATAAGGCAATCTCCTTCTTCATACTCGACCACCAATAGAATTGTCTATGATCTTTATACATCTTGTCTGCTCCTGGGTGAATAGACTATTTTGACTTATGGGCATCATCCATAATATGTTCCCTTAGGTTATCCGAGCCTGGAACCCACATTCTATCCAAATAGTAAAGTAACTTATCGGTTTTGGATTCTAACTTGTGTTTGGCTCCACATAATAGTGCATCTTTCAAATTATTTCTTTGAATAGCCTCCTTTTGAGCATGTAATAGCGAAGTCTTCAATTTTTTTGTACTATCACCCAATGCTCGCACACTAATAGGTTTAACTCTCTCCTTCCTATTTAGGGTATCGGCCACCATATTAGCCTTGCCTGGACGATACTTGATTACGCATTCATAATCATTGAGTAGCTCGACCCATCTTCGTTGAAGCATATTCAATTCCTTTTGTAATCAAGAAAGTGTTGAAGACTTTTGTGGTTGGTATAAATGGTGCACTTAGTACCATAAAGATAACACCTCCGGATTTTAAGAGCAAAATTACCGCTCCTAACTCCAGGTCATGAGTTGTGTAATTTTCTTATGAACTTAAGTTGTCATAAGGCATAAGCTATGACTTTATCGTTCTACACTAGCACACAACCTAGTCCTTCGTGTGGTGTGTCACAAACAAAATACAATGAAGTTATCAGTGCCATTAGGGAGGGATAGGATTGGTGCTTCACATAGCTTCTGTTTTAATAGCTGAAATGTTTTTTTCTTGTTTCACTCCCCAATTAAACTTCTTGTCTTTTTCTGTTAGACATATCAAGGGCTGGGCAATGCTTAAGATGTTCTCAATGAAGCGCCTATAGTACCCAACTAGACCCAGATGTTGACGGATGTCAGAGGACGTCTTTAGTGCATTCCATTGTTTGATTGCCTCAATTTAACTAGAGTCCACATGAATGCCTTATTCATTTATCACGTGTCCAAGAAAGTGAACTTCTCTAAGCAAAAATCATGTAAGGCCTCATTCCCGGAACACTTACAGTTGGACAATCATTGCACATCATAATTAAAACTTATAATTCATCAAACATTGCAACGGAATAGTATAACAAAAACTATTCCATGCATTAATAACTACTTTTTCCAAATAATACGTCATTGTTAAAAATTATAAAGTATTGTTTGTTGCATTACATCACAAAATATCATTTTTGCATAAAATGGATGCTAGTCATTTAGTTGCCAAGTAGCTCCACCATCGTGCCATCCTCAGTAACAATTAGCTGCCAATCGAAAATGCATAAAAGTCAGAATTGTTGTGTGAGTTTTAGTTTTATAACAAAAATACTTTACTTTCGTATAAAACCTTTTCTTTACTTTCACTCGTGATCATACATCATACACACACATAGATAATATTCATTATTATCTTTAATCGTCATTCGTTTCAGTACAAATCATATGATTTAATCATTCATCATTGTCTTTCACTTTCATCAGGACCAATGCCATGTGTTATACCCCAAACATTGTGCACAAAGCTGGTTCTGGACTGAAGTCTAAATAGACCCCTAAGATTGTGTACAAAGCTAACTGTAATACCTGGGGCAAACGACAAGGGTCCCGTATGTTTGGTCAATCACAAGGATTAGACCCCTGTGTGCATCCTTATGGGTTAGCTAAACTATACACAGCTGAGCTAAACCCCTCAATGAGTTATGAACCTCCTTTCATTTTCCTTGCAAGACTTCATTCATTCTTTACGTTATGCTTTTCATTATCATTAATCTTTCACTTCATTACATAATACCTTACGTACTATAGCATAAACACACGACGTAAAGCCACGTAATAATATGTAATAGGGAACATATAGAAACAAGCCCATCACATGCACAACAACAATCCTTTTTCCCAAAATTGCAGAATATTTTCAAAGTCTTTTGGGCGCATGGGAACTATGCAGGCAGATGGCTACTATGCAGGCACATGTAATTAGGCGTGTGGGAATACTTAGTCGATTAGGAAAATAACTAGGCGCATGGGCAGGTTCTAGGCACATGGGTTCTATGCAAGCGCATGTGACTTACTTAGGCGCATGGGGAGTGGCCGCATGGAGACTATACTGGCATATGGGCAACACTTAGGCGACTAGGAAAATAAATAGGCGTATGGGCACTACGTAGGTGCATGGGCCTAACAAACATCATTTTCAGACCCCAATCATTATCTTAACATTTTCCAAGCCTAGTTTCTAACACACTAAGCAAACAAAACAGGCATACAAGCATGCACATCATTAAAACATACCCAAACATACACCCACCCAAATAGGGCACACGTATACATACGGGTACACACCTGAACATCATAAAAACATAAAAACATGCATTATCAACCCCAAATCAAATTAAAATGTTAAAACCAAGGATCTAGAACTCACCTTATGTAGACTTTGAGTAAATCTCCTCCATAATCAAAGAACAACAAGAACTAGCACCTAAAAACACCAAAGACACACAACCGCAACACACACAAACACATAAGCACAAACCTGAAGGCTGAAACCCAGCCAAAAACAAGCCACAAACTAGAAAACTCACCTCAAAACTGATATTGTCTTCTACTTCTCTTTAAGACAAGGAGAACTCCAACTTTCTCTCTCTACAAAGTCGATGAAGATGATAGTACATAGGGTTGTGGCGGCCATACCACCTTTTGAACCAAGATATAATAAAGTTTCCCCTTGTACAACTTTAACCCTTTCACTTGAGTTATTTTTCTTTTCTTTCTTTTAATTCTTCATTTAAAATTCCTGGGTGTTACAAGTCAACCCCGTTATACAGGTTTCGTCCTTGAAACCTATTACTCCTCAAACAGTCGTGGGTAATGCTGTCTCATCTCTTCCTTAGTTTCCAACGTAGACTCGGATCCCTTCATATGCTTCCACTGTACTCGTACGAGTGGAACCACTTTATTACGTAGCCTCTTCTCCTTTCAATCAATGATTGCTACTTATTCCTCCAAGTAATTGAGTCGCGTATCTACCTCAACGTCCTCTAGTGGTACAACCATATCTTCATAGCGTAGGCATTTTCTCAGATGAGATATATGGAATGTTGGATGGGTCTTGTTGAACTCATTAGGAAACAACAACCTATAGGACACCTCTCCTACACAAGAAAAGATTCGGAAAGGCCTAATATACCTCGGGCTCAACTTACCCCACTTTCTAAACCAAATGATACCCTTCCAAGGTGAAACCTTCAGCATAACCTTATCGCCCACCTTGAATTCAATCGGTTTACATCTCTTGTTAGAATACGACTTTTGCCTATCTTTTGTCGCTTTCATAAAGGCCTTGATCTTCTACAACTTCTTAGTCGTAGGATCTCATATGACTAATGTCACCCCAACATACTGGCGTCCTACACCTCCCACCGCGTAGCATCTCATATGGTGGCATACCAATGCTGGCATGATAACTGTTGTATGAGAATATAACTAATGTTAAGTGTTCATCCCAACTTCCTTTGAAGTCAATAACGCATGCCCGAAGCATATCTTCTAGTGTCTGAATGGTTCTTTCCGACTAATCATCCGTCAGAGGATGATATGACGTACTAATATGTAACCACGTCCCAATATCATTGGGAAATCTCTTCCAAATCTTAGATGTAAATCGCGTGTCATGGTCAGACAAATAGACAACGGTCACCATGACGAGTTACAATCTCCTTGATGAACATATCCGCTAACCTCTCAGATGAACATGTTTCACAGATCGGCAGAAAGTGAGCACTCATTGTCAGGTGGTCAACTATCACCCATATGGCATCATACCTCCTTATTGTACATGACAGCTGCGTAATAAAGTCCATGGTGATATGCTCCCACTTCCACTCAGGTACATCCAATGGTTGGATCTTCCCGTATGGCTTCTGATGCTCGACCTTCACTTGTAAGCAAGTAAGGTACTTAGTCACATACTTTGCCACTTCAAGCTTCATACCCGACAACCAATAATCATTCTTCATATCTTGATACATCTTTGTAGAGCCAGGATGAATTGAGTATCGAGTTCATACCCGACAACCAATAATCTTTCTTCATATCTTGATACATCTTGTAGAGCCAGGATGAATAAGTATCGAGTCTTATGAGCCTCATCCATGATGCGCCCTCGTAGATCTCCATAACTAGGGATCCATATTTGTCCGAAACGTGTTCTAACGCCGAGAGTATTTTCGCCAACTCCGTGACTAAACATCTTATCCTTTCGGAGTTAAGACAATATTTTTCAATGCCTCATGTTGAAACTCCTTGACCTAAGTCATCACATCGGATGTCATCAACAATTGTTAAGCTTTCACCCGGATTGGTTCGGGTATCTCCTTTCGACTTAAGTCATACGCCACTATGTTGGCCTTGCCCGAATGGTAATACGCCACTAGTTTAAATCCTTCTGCTCAAAGAAGTACTTTAAGTTGTTGTGGTCAGTGAAGATTATGCACCTCGTCCAATATAAGTAGTGCCTCCAAATCTTGAATGCAAAGACCATAACTTCTAGTTCCAAGTCATGAGAAGGGTAATTAACCTCATGGATATTTGATTGTCGGGATGCATAGGATATAACCTTACCTCTTTGCATCAACACGTAACCCAATCTCAAGTAAGAAGCATCTGAATAGACTACCAAAACTTCACTTCCCTCGGGTAATAACAAGACTGGAGCTTGCGCTAGCCTCATCTCTAGCTTGCCAAAAGCTCTCTCTTGTTCTTGACCCCATTCATGTCCTTATGGTCAACATGGTCAAAGGAGAAGGTATATTTGAGAAGTCTTGGATGAATCTCCTATAATATCCCACTAATCTAAGAAACTATGAATCTTTGATGGCATCTATGGAGAGTTCCATTGCATCACCCCTTCCACCTTTCTCGGGTCTACCATAATCCCTTTGGGCGTGACCCGGATACTAAACTTCACGCAACCAGAACACACATTTAGAGAACTTGGCATATAATTTCTCCCTTATAAGCGTCTCCAACACCTCCAGAATATGTCCGGCATGCTCCTCCTCGGTCCTTGAATAAATCAAGACATTATCGATAAACGTAATCACTGATTTATCCAACATTGTCAACACACCCGATTAATCAAATCCATAAAGATAGCTGACGCATTGGTTAAACCAAAACACATGACGAGGAATTCGTAGTGTCCATACCGCATGTTAAAAGTTGTCTTAGGAATATACTGCTCCTTCATTCCTAGTTGATTACCGCTAGATGGAAGGTCTATTCTTGAAAACCAACTGCCACCTTGGAGCTGATCAAACAAGTCATCAATTCTGGGCAAGGGATATCGGTTCTTCATCGTCAACTTTTTTCACTCGCGGTAGTCGATGCACATCCTCATACTACCTTCCTTCTTCTTTACAAACAAGACCGGAGCACCCCATGGAAGGATACTCAGTCGAATGAACCCTTTATCCAACAATTCTTGCAAATGAACCATCAGTTGCTTCATCTCAATTGGAGCTAATCGGTACACTGCCCTGGCAACTGTTAAGCACCAGGTATCAAGTCGATTTTGAACTCGATCTCATGGTCCGGTGGCACGTGGTAAATTATTTGGGAACACATCGGGAAACTCACACGTAACTGGTACGTCGGATAATTATGGTATTGACGTGTCCACATCCTTCACATAAGCTTGGTAGGCATTAGATCCACGCTTCATGCAATTCCTCACGACTACCATCGAAACCATTTTCATAATCGTATTAACTGGATCACCATAAATTGTCACTGAACTACTGTCAGGCACTGTTAGTCAGATAACTTTCTTGCAACACACAATATTTGCTTAATAGGCTACTAGCCAGTCTATCCCTAGGACTAAATAAAACTCACCTAAGGTCATAACAAACAGTCTAGTAGGAAACCTATGACCTTCTAATTCTATGTCACATCCTTCTATCTAATCAAAAATCCTGGTAAACTTACCAACGGTAGTTTCTACATCAAAGTGCTCATCAATACTTCTACTTCTAACAGGAAAATTAGCACAGAAAGCAACAGAAATGAAATTTCTAATAGCACCAGAATAAAATAACATAGAAGCAAGAGTTTGCTTTACTAGAAATGTACCTGACACAACTTCAGCGTTCGTCCTAGCCTCCTCCTGGGTCATCGTGAAAGCCCTCGTGCTCACTCTCTACCTTCGTTTTAGTTCGTCTTCTCTGCTCTGGAGCTCTCATTCTTCGGCCTCTTGCAGTCTCTACTGAGATGGCCCCCTTCACCATAGTTGTAACAACTTACATCCCTACATTATCATGTATGCTCCGTCTAGCACTTCTCACACCTCTTTGACCCCACACTAGAGGTAGCTACATGTTGGTCATCCACGTTGGTGCTCTTGGTGTTTTGAGCGACACCACCACGTCCAAACCGCTTCCCATTCCAGTTTGTATTAGCACCACCTTTCTTGCTCACCTCCACCACTGCCACCTCCCTCTCGTCATATAGTTTCCCCGCCAAATCAACCACCGACCTAAAAGTACTCATCAGGCCATGATCATATGCCTACCGATATCTGCTTGCAAAATTTAAATGTACCTTTTAATCTTTCGTGACATGGGTGTCACCTGATCTGGTACGAGTTGCACCATCTCATTGAATTTGATAGGGTACTGTTGGTGTGTCATGGTTCCTACTTCTAGTTGTAGGAGCTCCCTCTCAATTTTTTCAAGTTCTCTATGAAGACAGATGTCCTCAATCACCAACTTCTTCTGTTCATCCCACTTAATCCTTCCAACCACTCTGCTACCCTCGGCCTTGACAATATTTTCCCACCAACATAAGGCTGAGTCTACAAATTAGTGAGTAGCAAACTTCACTTTTTGGTCTTCCCTACACTCGCTGATATCCAACACAACCCCAATTCCCTCACCCACCGGTGAGCAGTAGAAGTGTTACCATTGCCATTAAAAGTTGCAGACTTTCATCTTGGAATGCCCCATAGTTACATCCTAATGTTGTTTCTTGCCCAGCTTCTTCCTCCTCATCATCATCACTAGAAACAACCGTTTTAGTTTCTGGTTGTTTTCTTTCCATAATGGTCTTCTTCCTTTTCTTCTTCTCGTCCTCCCTCACCGCTTTAATGACTTTAGTCACCACAGACGCATAATTATCAGCATGTCTTGATGAACCTCCTTAATAATGACATCCTTCACCAAGGCCCTCAGATTAGCACTCTCATCACCCCCTTCCTGCTGACGGGTCTTGAGCTCCTCATGAGCCGTCTCACCAGTCTTTGGCTTGATTCCTAGTGACTCGTGGTCCAGCATCATATCCACCACGACCTCCACCTTACAAAGCTTTCAAAGATCTACCACCAGCCACCCTCTAAACACTATAAGATTCAAACACCAACACAACCATTCAAGGTAATAACTCAGTTTATGTCAACTTTAGTAGGTCCTTAATTACAGTGGCAAGTTGTGATTAGCCACTTACTTTACTCTACATACCCCAAGTATTTCCTATCCTGACAACATTAGTATTCAAATCTAATAAGATCACATAAATCATATAGCATGCGCGTATAATACCAGTTAACTTTAAAAGGAATTACGTAATGGCACGTAGCTACTTGGGTTGGCATCCCTCCATAATGACTTTAGAGTTCATAACTCATATATAAGTGTGTTATTGAATGACCTACAACGTACAAGTTGAGTTAAGCTAATCAATAGCTAATGAAGAAATTCTACTCAACAATTTGGTGTAAAGAAAACTAAAATCATTTTATTTGTCGATGAGTACTGATCCATTACTCAATTAACACTAATCTACCTTAATATAAATTTGATTCGTAGATCTGTGTTAATGATCCATAATCAACGTTCGTTCAAACAATTGATCAATAGCATATCATCATACATCCTCTATTCAGTATCTATTGATATTTCATTACGAGGAGCGACTAATTTTGACTATAACAACTTAATTAACAATAATTAAGTGTTTGTTCTTAATTAGATAATTTAAAAAGGAATTCTATTTAGTTGACTATTAACACATTAACTAAAATGAGTAACGCACTTGGAGGATCATATAAACCTCCAAAACTAGCAAAGAAGGCTGATTTCAGATCATGGATGATTAGGTTTAAGAATAATATGAACTACACCGATTCTGACTTATGGGTGTCTGTCACTGAAGTTCCATAATTCCACCAACATTTGGACCTGATTATAAGGACAACAATCAACCCATAATCCTAAAGGACCTATCACCTAAAGATGCAAAGAAGGTAAAAGTTGATATTAGAGCATATAGCATGCTTAGTACGGCTTTACCAGAAGATCTATTAATGAGTTATGAAAATTACAAAACAGCATATTCCTTGTGGATGATACTTCACACTCTCATGAAGGAGTGGTGAGATCAGAAGCATAAGGAAGGATACACTTCACTCATAATATGAAACATTATATCACGTTAAGGGTGAATCTGTACCTTAACAACTCCACATATTTATGCCATTGGTAACTGAGATGAACATCTTAGAATTAAAATACACTAATTAGGAGTTGAACAAAAAGATGCTCCATATTTTACGTGAAAGTTGGATGCACACTGTATCCATGTTCAAGTATACCATTGATCTTAAAACCATTGGTTTAGATACATTAGTAGCTAAGGTGGAAGCACTTGAAATGGAGGAAAAATCAAGAAACAAGAGTGTGAAATCACATGTTTCTCCTTATCAATTCAAAGAAACTAAATGTACTAGTAATCATTTTATTAGTAATCATCATAATGGACGCTCTTTTAGTTTGAGTGATGATGAGGAAGAACTTTGTTTTTATGCTTCAAAGCCTTCTAAATCAAACTCTCAAAATAAGTCAACAAAGGAAAGAGGAAGACAAGATGAAAGAAAAGGTCCATTTGCTTCGTCAGCAAAGCCATCCTTGTAGGGATCATCACAATAATGAGATCGATCTTGTAATTATGAATGCGGAATGTAAACAATTACGGATTAAGAAGTAAAAGAAATGTAATGAAGAACACAATGTAAATAACTTCTCTTAGTTGCTCTCTGAATTTTGAAGATTACACTTGAGTTACAAAATTCAGGAAATGGATAAAAGCTACACAATAACTAAACAATCTAGCTATTTATACTAAACTAATATGATCTCGCGTGAAAACAAGCTTTTGTACGAGAACTAGTTCTCACGCCAGAACAACCTGTCGCGTGGAAAGTTTTACTTTTCGCTTGACTTGACTTACTTCTTCATTTTGATTTGATTTCTTGAGCCTCTAGGTTCAACCCCTACAATCTCCCCAAGGCTTGGTAAATCAATGTTCTTCAAAAGTTCACGTCATCCACCTTGTAACTACCCCCATAAGCATACATCTTGCCGTCTTCTTGATATGAAACCTAGGACTCGTATTTATAGCCAAACGTTTTTCTATTAAGGAAACAATGAATTTCTTGGAATCTGTGTTTGACTTGTCAACTTGAATTACTTGTATCATTTAAGAACAAGAGTTTGGTCTTCCACAACAACTTTGTCTTACATAGGACTTTGCTCTTCCGTGGAAGTCTTCACTTGATGATATCCGTGTTTGTTTTGTATCAATGTCTTTGGTCTTGTAGTACTCTAATCTACACTGACGTATATCCGTAGAAGTTATTCATATGTATTTCTTGTAAGAAATATATCTGTGGAAGAACATAAATGTTATCCGTAGATGTTTCTTACACTTGGTCAATTTCTGAAATTAACCAAGTATGGTGTTTGAATCTGCAATCATACACACAAATCAACACATATATAGGTTAAACTATATACATAATGCATACATTAAAATAATGCATTACAAATGTCCATTACAAGTGTTGATTAAAGTTCTAAGCCTATACAAAAGGATCTAGACCTATTGTTCCTAGATCTATACATACACTTAACAAGTTATGTTTGAGTTCCTCAAGAAGGCTGATATCTATAATATGTGATTGTTGTTTATTGATGTTTATTTATTTCATATTATTATTGTGTTATAGTATAATTTATATGTATGAACATATTATATAGGTTTGAGGTTGTTGTACATGATTCTTAGTCAAAATGATTAAGTAATGTGTTTAACATAGTCGGATGACTATACATGCTAATGGCCCATACTTACGGACCATACGGATAAATACATCATGCTTATGGACTAGTCGCATGACTGAACCAGGAGACTAGATCAGCCGTATGATTGAGACATAAAGTCACACGACTGAACCTTCAGTCTTGCGTATGGATCTATGGCGTGATTAACTCACACGACTAAGCCATGCTAATGGTTCAATCGTATGAATGAAAACTAATAAGCTATAAATACCACTTAATTGGTGGAAAAACAAAACGATTAAAAATAATTGAAGAGCACTTGATATTTACACGAATCCTAGCCGTCCAGAACGTCCAAGAAAGCCAGTCCAAGTTCATAGTTCGTTCTTAATCAATTCCTACTAGTTCATAATGTTTACTTTATTCCTATATCGATCAGGTTAACGTTCACACTAATTAGATCGCCAATCAAATAGGATTCCGCAATATTTGATTCTGTATAAACACGGAATCTATTTGTATTTCGTACGTACACGGTCTTGACAAGTGGTATCAGAGCTTTGGCTCTTAATTTTGCGTTTGATTTGATTAGTTTTGGTGTCAAAACTCACGTTTTAATTCAAAAGAGTCATCTTTTTTCCTCGAAAGGTGTTTTTCGACATTTTCAGGCATTAAAGTTTAAGTTTTTCGTCATACGGCAGATAAGGGTTTCTGGGTAAATCATATTTTGTGTCTAAGTGTCAAAAATTCGATTATTTAAAGAACAGATGCCTTCAGTCGCACGAATAGCTCATTCGTACGATTGAACTCATTCGTACACCCTATTCGCACGATTGATCTCTGTCAGATTCTTCATTTGCATAACTGAACAACTTCAGTCATCTGAGTCCATTCTCCTTGTTCATATGCACGATTGAATCCAATCACACGATTGAATTTATTCGCATTCTTCATTCGCATGATTGAACCATACTCATAGCCCATTCATACAACTGAAACTATCATGCTCTCCTAGTACCAAGTTTATACAAATGGAAGATCAGTTTGCTACGTTTAATGCTGGGAAGGACTCACGCATCCAGATTCTTCTGCTTCTAGAGAATGAGATAGGGAATCACAATAAACTGTCGAAGCTTATAACGTTAGATGACTATCGATAATTGAAACATTGGTTCGAGATTTATCTAAATGGAGTTGATCCCAATCTTTGGACATCCATCGAGACTGGTTATACGGTACTAGTTAGTGCAAATGGAGTCAAGTTGACGTTGGGGGGAACGAGTGAAGCTCAGAAGATACTCTTCAATGCTGAGAAGAAAGTTTATGTCTTGTTGACTCAGTCAATACCGAAAGACATCTTTCATCAGTTTTCTGAGAACAAGAAGGCCAAAATGCTATGGGAGGCATTAGAGAAGAGGTATGATGGAAACGCGCCGTTAAAGGCACTGCAGGCTAAGGCTCTCAAGAAGGAGTTTGATAACTTCTCTTCTATAGGGAATGAGAGCTTAGATGATATTATTGATAGATTCTATCATCTAATGAGTTAGCTGCACACTCATGGCGTAAGACATCAATGGAAGATAAAGTTTCAAGTTTTGTTGATGGGTTGCCTGAGAAATAGGATTCATTTATGTCCGACCTGAGACAGAATGACATACTTGCTACATTGGACATAAATAACTTCATCTTGAATTTAAGGGAGGAGGAATTGGGGATGAAGTACAAGTCGAAGAAAGGATCCTACGTTCAGAATCCTTCACTATACAACTCAGTTCCCACTCCAACAGGTTCATGAGCACTACTACAAATAGCGTTCATGTCCAATTCGTGGCTCATTCCCAAACCACTGCTTGAGGACCAGAAACGAATGGGTCATTAGGGACACAATACATAGTGCCTAAAGCCAATACTATGAAGTTGAAGACTGAGAATCTCGGGTATATCATAGTGGAAGTTGCAAAGGAGCATATGGATCTTCTAGCAGCAGTGGCTCAATCATATGATGATTTAGTGCTGGGAAGATCAGAAATTGTCATCTTGCAGATGAAGACTATGAGTAGGTTGATGAGAACGAGCTGGAGAGAATGGGCATCATGTGGGCTCTAGCGAGTGCAATTCGAAGAGCTACAAATTTTGTCAAGAAGACAGGGCAGAATCTAGTGGCTACGAAAGATACGAATTTTTGTTTCGACAAAAAAAAGTCACCTTCTTCAACTATGGTGAAAAGGGGCATTTTAAACATGAATGTGTGAAACTCAAGAAAACTAGAAATGATAACCCATTTCCTACATTCAACCATCAAGACAAGAACATGGTTGTAACTAGTTCTTCAAGTAAAGAGACTAAGGCATTAACTGCTCAAGGTGATGAAGGACAAGACTCGTCCTTTCGATTTGTCTCTCTTGGAGAATCAAACATTGTCTTTGTCGAAGCATTGGATGACGGGTCTGCCAGTGAAGGTGAGATAGCCGCTGAGGAAGTGATGTCAGATACAGAAGAAGCTGTGAATATGGTAAACCACTTCTTCTAGGAAGAGCTCGGAGCAATAAGTTTAGGATCTCCAGCAACAGAAGACTCTAACTCGGCTTGGATGGCTGATTCAACTGACTCCTCACAGGTAAGTTCTTTAGATCAATTATTTAATAAACATGCTTGTTATGAAAGTGAAAAATTTAGGGATAACATTGATCTAAAATTTGATAGGTTATTAGAACACAATGATAACTTAGTAAATGAATTACAACTCTGCACTGAAGCTAATAGTATATTAAAACAAAATGAGTGCAGTTTTAAAGAAAAGATAGAACTTTTGGGTAAACAACTAAGGGAAACCGAGGTTGTTGCCTTAAATCAATCTAATGATATAAAGTTCTATTAAATTATTTAGAAGAAACCAAAAAGGAGAAAGTAGTTTTGGAAGTCAAGGTTAATTCATTACAACAAAAACTGTATAGTTGGGCTAGTTCTTCTCACATAGTTCAGAACTAAGTGAAAGAACGTAAAAATGGGGAAGGTTTGGGATACAAAGTAGTGCCACCACCGTATGAGATCCTTTTTAATACAAAATGTAGATCTATTAATAACAACCTAATTAAGGATCATGTGGTGTCTACTCCTCTAGTTAGTGATCCTGATTCCACGAGTAAGCCTGTGAAATCTGACACTAAATAGAAAGGGACTACTCTGAACTCAAAAGGCATGATGCCAGTTGAGAATTTGGATGATCCTTTTAAAAGGGTTAATGTATGGTCAGGTTCACCAACGTCCATTTCAGAACCCAAACTGACTAAACCAATTAACCCCAAACGTGTTAATCATCAAAGTCCAACAAAAGTGCACGTTAAAGATGTTCAAAACATTAAAACAATTAAATTTTTCAATAAGGATGAAACATCTCAAAGTTTAGTGACAAAGCCAAACCAGACACACCTCACACCTTCACAAAACTCAACATCACAAAAAAGTTTTCTCCAATCTATAGAAGCAAGATCTTGCTACATTTGTGGAAAACGAGGACATATTTATGCAAATTGTCCTCACTATCAGACGTCCAAAAAGAAAATTGAACTTTATAATACAAAACAAATTTCTTCTAAAATAAGATCTAACACTCCACCTAAGAGTGTTAGTGAACCTAAAGTTCAAACCATAAGTCAGTCGTCTGTTTACCATAAACAAGCCTTACACAAAACTGGCTTATGGAAAAAAAATCAAGTAGAGCCTCTTTTAGTGAGAATGATAAGAAGAAAGATATGCCCTCATCCTCGAAAGGACAATAGGTTGAGTTTATTATGTGTGATTCCTATGGGTCACCCACGCCAGTTAAGGCTTGGGTCCCAAATCTAAACTAATAAATTTCTTTGAATGTGCAGGGTGTCCGCTACAGTGCTATCACTAATACCTGGATTATTGATAGTGGGACATCGAGGCACATGACAAGGAATTTGTCTCTCCTTTTCAATGTCTACAAATTAAAGGGAGACATGTCTTATTCATGGAATAAGGGAGGGTACACCATCGCTTAATGGCATGAAAAAGAAATGTGATATGATTCAAGAAGATGATAGTTCTTAGTCAGACAATTACCTTCTTACTTTATTTTCTTTTATTTTATTATTATTTTCCTGTCTATTAAAATCCTAAAACACAAAAATATTTTTGGTTTAGTATTTTAGGGGGAGAATAGGCGTAGTTTAGTATTTAATTCATGCAGTATTTATTTACTTAAAAAAACAAAGGAGGAGGGCAGCTCAGCTAAAAGAAATGAAATCAAATCTATGACTCTGATTCAAAGTCTATGGAAAATGATAGTACACACGAAACAAATTGTTTGAGACTTTAAAAGAACTTAAATGATTAAGATGAAAAATTCAAAGTATAAGCCTGAGATGTCTAAGCAAAATAAAAGGAAAAATGATAGTAAAACTAGTCTACTATTGAGGTAACATAGAGAAAGTAGACCTAGAGGTTGCTAGTCCATTATATGATATGTCGGTAGATTCAACACGATAGATGAGTAGACTTCATTGGTGATTGAAATTCAAACTAAGTTGTTCAACTTGCTGTGGTTTCCCATCTTATCCCTGGTTAACACAATCGATGCATTTTCAATAAGGGATGACAAGCAAAATAAACCCCACAAATGTGTGCCGATGACCATAAAAAATGACCGAAGCACATGGAAAAATGATAAAAGCAATCTAGTTGATAACATATGTTGTTGGTGCGTTATGTGCAAAAAGAAAAATAAATGCTCTAACAACAAGATAGGTTGTGTGCCTCTCTGTTGTGCGGTGGCGCTGACCTGAGGATAAGCATAACCTAAATATTCTAGAATTCATTGTTGCTTGCGCCTCTTTACTGTGCGATGACACTGACCTAAGGCTTGGAATCTCTTTGAAATCTCTTAGAATAGTCTCTTCTTGTTAAATACCTGTACACCACTAAAAAATCTCCTAGGAATGTTGATTACCAAATAAGTGAGGGGTCCACAAATGCTTGTTGAAATAATTAAACCTAACTAATCACCAATGAGTCAAAAGTCTATGTATTGATTTAAGTGGACAAACATACTGACAATCATCATGGCTATAACTGTTGAAAGTCAAAGTCATTGTGTGCATCTTATAGCTCTAGTATGATTTCCTCAAATTGCTATTAACTCTCGGTCAAAATAAGAATCTAGCATCAAAATGTTTTATTAAAATGTCCCAAATGATTCTGATACACCTGCATGATTCCATAATGAATCGTTCCAGAAATGATCAAATTGTTTTTCTAATAAAAATGTCCTAAAGATTGTAATCCTTCCCTAATAAAAAACACAAAAATATGTTCTGTTTTGTCTTTAATTACAAGTTGTTTTTCTATTTTCTAGTCATTTGTTAGGTAAAAGTCGGACTATACAACTAGATCTAATCTATGAATCACTCACAAAAAGTGGTCACATCTGAGGTGACCAATCAGATTAAATTAAAAGGATAACTTCTGAGGTGATCAAATGGTTTTAAATTATAAAGGGTTATGTCTCAGATGATCGGTGTACTTAATGCTATATCAAAAGGTAAAACTTTAAGTGTGTGAAAGTGTATGAGGTCAAACTCATAAGTATGAGCCAATCGCACGATTGGACCATAAATATGAGCCAATTGCATGATTGGACCATAAGTATAAGCCAATCACACGATTGGACCATGAGTCTGGGGCAATCATATGAATGCACTATGAATATGGGGCATCCATGCGATTGAACCATCAGGATGAACTAATCGTACGACTGGATGAAGAATTATGAGCCAATCGAATGACTGAACCCCAGTCGCACGAAGGAAGCATGCGTATGGTTCTAGTCGTACGACTGAACACTAAGACAATATAAAAAGATGGGTGAGTCGGTCACATTTCTCACCACCCTTCAAAGCATTAAAAAACTGCTCATACGTAGACACCCTACCCAAATTTCATCTTCCCTTGATTACTTTCTAATTGTGTTACTAACTAATCTATCATTCATCTAAAGGTATTATGAGACTGAAATCAATCAAAAGGACCAGTGAAATCAAAGCCTAACTGACTTAATCGACAAAAATCAAGAAATCAGTAAGACGACTCAAATTGACCACTTAAATAGACATAATTGTTTATTTAAAGGACATTAGGTGCTATTTAGAGTGTTTGCGAGTCAAATGAGTCTAAACACGATGTCTAACATCAAGATTTGACCAAGATTCAAGGTCAGAGTGTAAAACAGAATTATAGGCGAACGGACACTCCTAATGAACTTCAATCGCACGATTGAGCCAGGCGCAAGATTCAATCGCACGATTGAATCATTCAGTGACTCAGTTGCATGACTGACTCAACCACATGGCTTAACACACGACTAAGTTTAGTGGCAAGCTCAATTGCACGACAGAACTCAGCCACAACCTCAATCGCATGACTGAACTCAGTCGTATGGTTCAATCGCATGATTGAACCAGTATGATCAAAACAACTTAAGTTCAAATTTTCATCTCCTATACACAACTCTAATGTTTATGTTTTGGGTGTTACAGCAATATGGCTGGCAGATGGACTATGAGCACTAAGCACAATATTGGTGCTCATCTTCATGCTACATCTCGGAACGCTTCTGAGTTCACAGGGATTATTGCCTTCGTGCGTAGATCGAGGATCTACAAGGCTATTTTTACCCCATGCACTCCATACAGATCTCTTTAGCAGGCATTCTAGGAAGGTGCCTTGGTTGACCTGTAACATCTTGTATTTTTGTTAACCAAACGTTAACTGCGTTTATTATTATGAGAGCCATTGTTGCCATATGTGAAACTTATGGGCAATTTATGCTTATTTACTTATTATTTTTAATCCTTTAGTTTGAAAGTTAATAATGTTGATTATTACTTAATAAATAAATAATGATCATAATAATATAATATTAATAATATCAATAATAATAATAGTAACTAAGAATAATAATAATAATAATATTGCTATTAATAATAAATAAATAATGATCATAATAATATTAATATTAATAATATCAATAATATAATAGTAACTAAGAAGAATAATATTGCTGTTAATAATTAGTAAGAATTATTAAAAATTAAACATGTATAAAAATTGGATTTAAAAGTCTCGGGGCTTATAATGCAAATTTAAAAACTTCAAAAGAAACTTTTTAACATGAAATAACAAAATGTGAAAAACAGGAACCATTTGTATAATCAACCAAAACCCGACTCCCCCTTTTTCTCTTCCCATGCAAATCCGGCAACTTTTTCCAGCCGAACTCCGGCAAAGCTCTGGCGGCCCTCCGGCCACTCCAAAACCCCCAAATTTTGTCGTTTCATGAGCTAAAAACTTCTCCAAACCGTTCTAGTACTTAAATCAAGCTTAAACGCATTGTTTAATCAAGGTTAAAGCATCGGTTATCACTTAAACAATCGCATAATTTAAGCCTTAAATTGTATAGCTGTTTGAGCATTTACACCTAATAATAAGCTAATTAAAGCAACCCGAATGAGCATCTATCAATCACTAATCAAATGCAACTTACAATATCACCTGAAACCAACACAAACATCACATTCGATCACTGACATTCATCGCAAACCGACCCCTAAAAGCTTTCTGCACAATCACTTGGATTATTATCTGCTGTTGCACATCGAACGAAATCAAGCTTGGTCGCGACTTGTTCTTCATCCATTCTTGTGCTCCACACTTTGATACGGGTAATTAAAGGCATAAATATGCTCGATTTCAGTTGGGGAACAAAAGCCCTAACATTAATTTGATTAATATTATTGATTTGATCCTCAATTTTGGTGCGGACCGAACTAGGGTTCATAGGGAATTTGTGTCGGGTTTTGTCACATGTAAAACTAGCCAGTTTAACCATTTAAACTAGAAAAACGCAGCAGAATATAGATATTAACATATGGTTACCAAACTGAAAATTTTAGCATCTTAAAGCATATACAAAACCCAAGAATGAGGATCAATAATATATGTGAAATAATGTGTTATCAAACATAAACATAACAACCAAAGGGGGTTCATAGAATCAACCTTTCTTGAAAGAAATGTGTAGATGAATAGATGAAAGTGATGATGTTCTTGAATGTGTAGCCTTCAAAAGGAAGGCCTCAAGCTTGTATACCCACAAGCCTAAACAACACCTAATCTTGTTAGATAGAAGAACACCAAGATGTACTCCCTTTTGAACAATCCGAATCAGCCAAGAAGATCTTGAAGTGCTGCCAACAAAATCGAATTTTTCAGCCTCTTATTTCTTCCCTTTTGAACGAAAATTGCTTGTTCTTTGAGAGAATTTTGGCTTTGTGTGTGGGAGAGAAAAGTGTAGTTTGTGGTTGAGTGAAAGAGTGAGTTAAGTCTTGCAAAGGCCAAGACAAAACATAAGGTTCCCAACAGCCCAGATGGGCCACCGAAATTTGTACCCAAATGGGTTTCCGCCCCCCCCCCATTTGAAACTTTTATAAAATCACTCTTTCAACCATAAGTTTTTATATAATTAAAACCCCTTTTAATTTTATAAATATAACAATCTTTTATTTTTTATTATTTAACCAACTTAAATAATGAAACAAATAAGATCTCATGAACAAACTATCCATATAATGTTGTTCTATTACAAAGCAATGTTTTAGAAAACCCATTTTCTAAATTGGTGTCAATGTTTATTTGTATGATCTCATCAACAAGCAAACATTTACTGGTGTTTGTATAGCTTGTTATTGGGTATGACCGACTTGGATCATAATGTACAAACCACATCAATCTTGTATGTGTCTTGGGCATAGAAGATCCAACAATCTCCCACTTGCACAAGATTAATAGAAGATTGATGCAAGTAGTAAATACCGCCTAACAACGGTTCACTACCCTTAATACGTATGACTAAGTGCCATTCAATAACATCATCCCCTTCAAGTACCATACTTGAAAAGTTTTAGGTGAATCAATCATCTATCCTTTTGTCGTGGATGTCATGTTAATCCTAGAGACACAGAATGATCATCTCCATTGATTTAACTTTATCAGGCCTTAGACATCTTACTCTCAACGAATAAGAGGGACAAATCCCATCTTGACAACATACGTCTCCCATAATTACCTTATATCATACCTGAACTCAGACTTATGTACTGCAATGTTTCAGAACAGGGAAGAGCTAAGTCAAAGTATAATATTCGGTAAATATCAAGACCCAATATGTATCTCAGGTCAGAGGATACCAAATGATGTTCGCCTTTACTCAAAATTACTTATGATCAATCAGAAGACTCCATGTTGTAATATTTGAGGTGAGGTTAGTCCAATATTTGCATCCCACAAATATCTATGAACTTTGGCAGCAACCTTTTGCTCTATATTCATCTATCTGAATATCTACCAATCCAAGTTCATAATAGCATTACCTTCATGCTTGTTCCCACAAGCATGAACAACTATGGACGTTCTAAGTAAATAATTTACTCATGGATTTAAACATGCAAAATAGGAATATTAGTTGAATCATTATAACTGAATAATTTGTTCAAGTAATAAAGGGTTACAATATCTCAATACAAAAATTAGAGATCAAATCTAGTCACAAGAATATTGAAGTCCCGTGGCACAAACCTGAGTTTCATGCTTTGCCTTTTCAAGAAGCTTCGTGAGTGGATCCGCAATGTTTTGATCCGTGTGAACTTTGCGAATACATATCTTTCCCTTTTCAACTTCATCCCTTATGTAGTTGAATCTTCGCTCAATGTGCCTAGTCTTTTGATATGCACGGGGTTCCTTGATTTGAGCAATCGCACCCTCGTTATCACAAAGAATTTCTAGGGGGTCCTGAATGGAAGGGACCACCCCTAGATCGGCAATGAACTTCTTTAACCATGCAGCTTCCTGAGCTGCTAATGAAGCGACGATGTATTCTGACTCTGTAGTTGATAATGCCACCATATCTTGCTTAGAGATCTTCCAAGAGATTGCTCCTCCATTCAAGATGAAAATATACCCCGATTGTGATAGTGAATCATCCCGATCAGTTTGGAAACTCGCATCTGTGTAACCTTTTACTACGAGCTCTTCTTCACCAGATCCATAGATTAGGAACATATCTTGGGTCCTCCTTAGGTACTTAAGTATGTTCTTAACAACCATCCAATGACTGCTTCCAGGATTTTGTTGGTATCGGCTTGTCATGCTCAAAGCACATGACACGTCCGGTCTAGTGCATATCATTGCATACATGATGGATCCTATAACAGATGCATACGGGATACCCTTCATTTTGTCTTGTTCATCCTTTGAGCTTGGACATTGAGTCTTACTCAAGATTGTTCCTCTTTGAATAGGTACAATACATTTCTTAGAGTTTCCATCTTGAACCTTTTCAAGATTTTATCAATGTATGCACTTTGATTTAAACCTATCAACCGCCTTGATCAATCCCTATAGATCTTTATTCCTAAAATATACGCGGCTTCACCAAGATCCTTAATGGAGAAACAGCTTTCAAGCCAGGCTTTTACACCTTCCGTGGTTGGAATGTCATTTCCAAATATAGTGTGATGGTTTACTTTTCAGTAGTTTGTAATGAGTAGTTTTATATTATGTAAAACATCTGAAGTTCTTACACTTCAGATGTTATAACTTCAGTAGTTGTAATGTTAGCTTGTACTTAGCTTTTTGTGAAGGTGTCCTCAGTTGTTGTGGACATCTTGAGTAGTTTAGTTTACTTTCAGTTGTTTGTATAAATCAGTTAGCTGTCACTATCAAGTGACGTCAGCTGATGTCACATTCCTTTATAAAAGGAATGTTGACCTAATTTCCTTGTAACCGAAGTGTGTGCGTTAATGAAAACATTCTCTTTGCAGAAAACTTTCTCGCTCTATAACCGTTACTGTTTGATTGAATATTCATATTATTCTTGCAAAAATTTCGTCTAATTCTTGTGCTATTCCGCTTCAAATCTTAATCTAATTGATCAAACTACATCCCGATCCTTCACATGCATATTAGTTTTCTTCTTGAAAACCCACTTACGTCCAACTATCTTGGAGTTAAGAGGTGGTTCAACCAAGTCCCGCACTTGGTTGTCATACATGGATTGCATCTCAACGTTCATGGCTTCAAGCCATTTGCCACAATCCAAATTGGACATTGCATCATGATAGGTGGTTAGCTCATTGGAATCTACCACATAGCATCCACCTACAAAAAATCCATATCTTTCAGGCGGATTACTAATTCTACCAGATCTGCGAACGTTTTGTGTACTTTGATCAATCACTTGATCATTCTCGACATCCTCGTGTTGAGTGCTAGTATCAACCAATGTGTATCGGTTTGTGGTTCTTGATCCTCCTCAAGATCCTTACTTCTACTGCTAGTTCCTTCCGTTTGGAACTTAGCTTCTAAGAACTCAGCCTTCTTGGCAACAAACTCCATTTGTTCCAATGGATCATAGAAATAATATCCCATGAATCTCTGGATATCCAACGAAGATACACTTAGTGGAACGGCTTTCTAGCTTGTTTGAGGTGGGAGTCTTAACATAAGCCTCACAACCCCATACCTTCAAATATGATAGTGATGGAACCCTTCCATGCCATATTTCCAAAAGGTGTCATTTCCACTTTCTTGGTTGGGGCCATTTTCAAAATACGGGCCGCAAAGAGCAAAGCGAAACCCCAATATGCTAGAGGCAGTGAGCTTCTACCCATCATAGATGGAACAATATCTAATAGAGTTCGATTTCTCCTCTCGGACACACCATTATGTTGTGGTGTTCGAGGAGGAGATAGTTGTAAGACAATACCACAACTTCTAAGATGATCTCTAAAAGCATCACTTAGGTATTCACCTCTTCTATCGGTGCGGAGAATTTTTATTTCCTTGTTGAGTTGATTTTTAACTTCATATTGGAAGATTTTGAACATTTTAAAAGCTTCATCTTTGTATCTTAACAAGTACACATAACCATATCGACTATAGTCATTGGTAAAGGTAATGAAGTATCTTTCATGGTACCTAGTCATTGGCTTGAAAGGACCACATACATGTGAATGTATGATGCCTAACAAATCTTTTGCCCTTTCGGACTTGCCATTAAAAAGTGCCTTAGTCATTTTACCTTGTAAACAAGATTCACATACATCGAATGAATCATATTCATTTGCTTTAAAAAGACCATTCTTTTGAAGTGTTTGTATGCGATTCTTGTTTATATGACCAAGACGGCAATGCCAAAGATAGGTATCACTCAAATCCAATTTGAGTTTCTTAGTGGTGGTTTGGTAGAATGAGCTATGATATAATGTGTTTTCACGAACCAATTCATAAATACTATTGATGGGAATAGCTTTAAAATAAAACGTTCCATTTAAAGTAACATGAATCTCATTCTCAATAAATGACAAAACATAAACATATTGTCTTAATTGGGCAACATAAATAATGTTCCTAATCAAAATAGGAGCACACAAAATATTGTTCAAAATTACTTCCAAACCATTTGGAAGCTTCAAGATGTAGTCCCCCCGGCCTTCAACCTGAAACTTTGCCCCATTCTCCATGTAGAGGCTTACATCCCTTTTCTTGAAGTCCTTACTTCTTTTGAACCCCTGCAATAAGTTGCAAATATGAGTTCCACATCTGGTATCCAATACCCATGTGTTAAAGGATATTAAATTTAGATCAATATAAATCATGAAAATTGTACTTGAGGTTTGCTCGGCATCCCTCTTAGCTTGCAACTCTTTGAGATGGACTCGGCAATTTCTTGCCCAATGTCCAATCTCCCCACACTTAAGCATGGGTCATTCGAAGCAACCTTTTGCTTCTTCTCCGCTGGTTTTGGTGGTGGCGCTCTTACCACTCCCTTCCCTTTCCCTTAACGTGCCCTTTACCCTTGGCAACATTTTCCTTGGGTGCGGGGTGAGGCCTCTTCTTGTTCCCACCTTCATTGATGGTGAGAATGGGTAAAACCCATTTACCCATGGCCACCTCGGCAGTTTTGAGCATAGAGTGAAGCTCACTTATGTTCTTGTCCCACCCGTTCATGTTATAGTTCATGACAAAGTTGTCACACCTTTTTGACAGAGAGTTGAGGATCAAATCCATAGCCAACACTTTCAAGACAGGACAATTCAGCCTTTCGAGGCGGTCAATGTGGCTTTTCATCTTAAGTACATAAGATGAAACAGATTGGGTGTCATCCATACGACACGCATGGAGTGCTCGAACCGTTTCGAAGCGCTCAACCCGTGCTTGTTGTTGGAACGTTTCCTTCAACTGGGTTATCATGTCATATGCTCCATGATGTTCATACTCCTTTTGAAGATCTAGAGTCGTAAATGCCAACATAAAGCAAGACAGTTGGACCAAGTCCTCAGTGTATTTCACCCAATTATTATAGGCCTCCTCATCATCCTCATTAGGTTGATCGGGAATCGGATCATCTAATATGTATGATCGTTTCTCTTGCTTGAGAACAATTCTTAAGTTTCGAAACCAATCAATAAAGTTATTATGGTTTAGACGCTCCTTTTGGAGAATGGTCCTTAGTGATAGTGAGTGAGCGGTCGGGATTTCATTGTTATCATTATTGTTGGTGGCCATCTACAAAATACAACAAAGTTCAATTTTAGTATTTTGATATTGTTCATATTTTAATAATTAAAACCCCTTTAAGTGTCTTACATAATTTTAAAATCTAGAATCCAACGTTACATTTATATAGTGGTTAGGTGACCTTATCCCATTATTTAAATTAACAAGGTAGTCAACGTTTTGACAATTGCAACCCTTTGCAACGTCTAGTATCAACTTTAAAACAACATATGTATAGTCGGCATGTTAATCCCATCAACAGCTTTGTAAACCATATTGTAGGTGATCCATTAACATGGTTTTCAAATCAAGTTACCCTACTTACATACACATGTGAGTTTTCCAACATAAGTGCTTAGGTGACCTTTATCCACAAATATGGTATCCCATTAAGTTCCCTCAAAATGGTTAGGTGACCTTTATCCCATTAAGAGTTTCCAAATGATTCAAGTGTTGTGCAAAAGGATGGTGTTAAACGTTTTTATAAAGAAATTTAAGGTTTTCATGAACTTAGGTTAGAAAACTCTATGTACCTTATATTTGCATGCCTTCAAATATAAGGTACCCTATGGTTCACTTTTAATAATACCTCTTTTATTAAAACCACTAATCCTTTTAATAGCCTTTTATTAATCACTTAATGTTATAGAACCATCAAAATTCAGCTTGTTAAGTTTGTTAATGAGTTTGTAATGGATATCCAAATATCAACCAAACTAATAAACAACATCGTCTAAACAAGCATAAACATACAAACATGAGTGCATAACCATAGCCACTAAGTTGACCACACTTCTTTTCCATCACAAGTTTTGTCATAAGGTCTTTCCTAAGGGTTGAGATGACACATCAAAATGTGTCCATGAACTCCCACTTGAAACCACATCCAAAAGCTTCAAGTGTCCATGTCTTTTGTGTCCTTCTTTAAGTCTTCATCTTGTGCATCTTCTTTTACAAAATCATATCCTAATATATTTTTTTCTAATAAAAGAAGTGCACCTAATCTATTTATTACATAACCAAATGAATAAACAAATTACAACCCAAAATACAAAACACAAAATTACAACCTTTTTATGAATCAAAACCACATGACAAATCACAATCAACCAAAACAAACACACAAGGCCAAAGCTATGTTATGCACCATAATATGAAATATATTCAACATCCAACAACAACAATGAATCCCTTATTTCAGCCCTAAAATTTCAGCCCTAAAATTTCAGCCAACATGAACTCAAATTTTAAGGTTTGTCCAAACCACACAATCAACCATTTGATGTAAATCATTCAAGGTTTACACTAAAGCATGCAAGAATAAACCTTGAAACATAAGGGATTCATATATCCACAACAAAGCAGCCCCTAATGGGTTGAAAAGGTCCATGAAAACTAACTTTTCAAGACCTTTTGAAGCACATATTCCACATAACTGGCTCTAGATGCCATTGTTGGGTTTTGTCACATGTAAAACTAGCTAGTTTAACCATTTAAACTAGAAAAACGCAGCGGAATATAGATATTAACATATGGTTACCAAGCTGAAAATTTTAGCATCTTAAAGCATATACAAAACCCAGGAGTGAGGATCAATAATATATGTGAAATAATGTGCTATCAAACATAAACATGACAACCATAGTTGGTTCATAGAATCAACCTTTCTTGAACGAAATATGTAGTTGAATAGATGAAAGTGATGATCTTCTTGAATGTGTAGCCTTCAAAAGGAAGGCCTCAAGCTTGTATACCCACAAGCCTAAACAAACATCTAATCTTGTTAGGTAGAAGAACACCAAGATGTACTCCCTTTTGAACAATCCGAATCAGCCAAGAAGATCTTGAAGTGCTGCCAACAAAATCGAATTTTTCAGCCTCTTCTTTCTTCCCTTTTGAACGAAAATTGCTTGTTCTTTGTGAGAGTTTTGGCTTTGTGTGTGTGAGAGAAAAGTGTAGGTTGTGGTTGAGTGAAAGAGAGAGTTAAGTCTTGCAAAAGCCAAGACAAAACACAAGGTTCCCAACAGCCCATATGGGCGGCCGATATTTTAACCAAATGGGTTTTCCCCTATTTGAAACTTTTATAAAATCACTCTTTCAACCATAAGTTTTTATAAAATTAAAACCCTTTTATTTAATTTTATAACAATAACACACTTTTGTTTGTTATTATTTAACCAAGTTATATAATGAAACAAATAATATCTCATGAACAAACTATCCATATAATGTTGTTATATTACAAAGCAATGTTTTAGAAAACCCATTTTCTAAATTGGTGTTAATGTTTATTTATATGATTTCATCAACAAACAAACATTTATTGGTGTTTTTATAGCTTGTTATTACGTATGACCCGACTTGGATCATAACGTAATAACCACATCAATCTTGTATGTGTCTTGGGCATACAAGATCCAACAATTTGGAGATTTTTTTGTTTATATTTTTAAGCTTTTGAAACCAAGTTATCTCACAACTGAGGCCTTTGGTTCAATGGTTAAGGTGCTAGTGCTTAAACATGAGGTCTCGGGTTTGAACCCGGACCCTCATGTATTTTTTAAGGCTTTTAATCTAAAAACTTATTTTGGAAAAAATTCTTAAAAATATAAAAAAATGTGTTTATAA
The DNA here is from genome assembly GCA_025506515.1 of Flaveria trinervia. NCBI lineage: Eukaryota > Viridiplantae > Streptophyta > Magnoliopsida > Asterales > Asteraceae > Flaveria > Flaveria trinervia. Next base: position 83,484,079 of record CM046450.1, read on the forward strand.
ACTTTAAATAATTTTGTTGCCACCGAATAAATTTCTGTGATTATTTAATTATTTTTCTATTTATTTATTTATTTATTTTTAAAATGTAAATAATTAACTAATTTTTAATAGAATAATTTTTGAAAAATAATAGTTATTCTTGGTTTAATCGTATGGGATTCAATAATATATATTTAGACAGACTTAACATATTGTTTAAATTTATCAAATCATTTATTTATTCAAAATGATATATTTAAATTATTTTTCCTATAAAATAGACTTTAAATATTGTTGCAATTCATTAAATCCTTATTTATTTAAATAATAAGCATATATCATTGTGTAAAATAAGGGTTATTTCAAATGTTATAAAGGCTACCGAACCTTGTAACTAAGTATATTACAAATGGTTTCCCTACATCTTTTTACACTAAAATACTTACATTGTATATTTCTTTTCTTTATCACTTAACATAATTAATAAAAATATCTAATTACCACGTTTTACAGGATCAGAGATCACAAGTTTGATGTATTAGAGTTAAAGGCAGCAGAATAAGAATAGGAATTAGACAAATTGTAGCAAGAAGTCGATGCTTGTATGCATTAAGAGCACATACGGTTATAGCGAGAGAATATATTTCTGATTCAAGGAATGTTTATAGATATGGAATGTTTCTAATCAAATCATTCATTGATTCACGTCATCACTATTACAATAGTTGTCACTCCTTATATAGAGTGCAACAAACACTGTTGTTATCACGGAAAGTGACAACTGGCAGATCTAATACAAAAATAACTAACTCTTAACAAACTACTGAAATGTTCACAACTACTGAGAAATAACAGAGTGTTAAGTACAATATAAAACTATTGATTGGAAACTACTGAAACTAAACGACTGAAGAACAGGTCTTCAGTCGTTTTACAAAATACTGAAACATAAAACTACTGAAACTAGAAATATAAAACTACTGATATCACAACTACTGAAGAAGTACTCTTCAGCAGTTGTGACAAACTACTGAGGCTTCAGTACTTGATCTTCAGACTTTGACCTTCAGATGTTTCATCAGCTGATGATTTCAGTAGATCATCAGCTGATGTCTTCAGTCTTTGTCTTCAGACTTTGTACATCAGTTGTTGATCTTCAGCACTTGTAAACTCTTCAGCTGTTGTACTTCAGTACTTTGGTCTTTCAGCTTCAGTACTTGTGTTCTTCAGCTGTTGTACTTCAGCACTTTAGTTCTTCAGCTGTTGAAGTCTTCAGCACTTGATCTTCAACTGTTGAAGTCTTTAGCACTTGTCAAACTGCTGATGAGGCTTTCAGTAGTTGTTGTGATACCATGTTGGACTTAGAGGTTTTCTGATCTTGGCTCATTGGTTCTTTTGGTCCAACAAACTCCCCCTGAACCAATGCAGCCAAAACCTCTAAATTATTTATTATCCCACTTATTGTTGGCAAAATGTTGGTCTTTTTCCTTCTTGATCAGTAGAGAAGATGACCCATGTAAGCTCTGGCCTGGGAAGAAATCTCAGATATATGTTTGGCAGGGTATGAATGGGAACTCTGTTTTGGGGAACTGGACACAGAGTGTTATCCCATTCATGAGATTTACTTCCCCATAATGAGTCTGTATGACTCTCGAACATAGGCCTCAAGGAGAACAACTTGTTCCTCCTGACAGAGTTCTTCTACTCCTCCTTCGAAGAAGAACTCTGGACCATAGTACTCTGATAAGTACTTCATGGTCCTGCCATTTTTCAGCTCCACCGTAGTTACCTCCCTATATACAAATTCATCAGATGGTTGCCTTCAAGGAGTAACTGGAGCTCATTCTTCTGGATGTCTTCAAGCTTTTTATTAACAACCCCTTCTTAATCATCTTGTTTTCTAGTAAAGCTTGAGGGGTCTTCTTTGCTTGGTGAACTTTCTTGAATTCATCAATGATTTCCCAAGGTGAGAACTACAATGGCCAACATGATGGTAGAATCTATTGTTTTTCGTACCTGGCCATTGTATCTAGAACACCCTGGGGTCTGGCCATACTCTCACTCTCTCCTTCTGATACTGAAAGTGTGCCTGAGAGTGTACAGCCTTGAGCATGCCCTTTCATGGCTTGAATAGATGATGACTGAGGAAATTCCTTGTCAACCATCTTCAACAGATGCTCATCGTGCTGTTTCTGCTGTTCTTCTTCTTCTATCTTGACTCTGACCATTTCCCTTTGAGAGTCAGGTGTGATCATAGTTGACTTCGGGGTTTTGGTAGCTTTAGAACAGCAGAGAGTGGCAGACTATCATCTTCATCCTCCTCTCTCTTCTTCTTCTTCCTCAGCACCCTTCTCCTCCTTCGGGTGCATCACTGTTGATGGTTGGGTTGGTGAAGGAATTGGTTTTGAAGAAAATGAGGATGTTTGGATTTTGGCTTAGAGATTGTTTGGGAGATTTGAGGGATAGGCTCTGTTTGAGTTGGTGGAAGGGAAGGTTGATCCAGCATCTCTAACCTTTTACCAGCCCCAGCCTCATCAAGGGCTTCCACAATAATCCCTTTGTTCAATTGCTCAGACAGACAGATTCTGGTGGCTATAGCCAGAATGCTGCCCTGGTCCACGCGCGAATCTCCATTAACGATCTTCCTAAGTATTTTGCAATAAAGCGGATCATTATTTCCAATCTCTCTTTTTCAAGAGCATCATACCCTGCCCATCGGTTTGTATCTCTTGCACTTCCAACCTTCTGATCTCACTATCCAGTGTGGCTGTGTCAAACCCCTGCCTGAAGAGTTGTTCATTATTTTATCCATGGATCGGCTGTGTGTAGTGTCAGCTTCTTTACCAGCTCCTCCAAGGATTTGTCTTCAGCAGTATGATCATCAGCACTTTTCTTTCGCTTGTAAGTGAGCAGAGGTTGCTTTCTTTCTTTCTCCTCCTCTGGGCTTGCTTCTCTTCCTTCTTTTCCTCTGTTCTTTTCCTCTCTTTTTTCTTTCACAGCAGTACTCTCCCCCTTTTTGGATGCATTGGAGGAAGGGGTTTGTACTGCAGAAGAGTCTTTTGTATAGCAGCATCAATCAGGGCTGTAAAGTTGAGGAAAGCCTCTCATCAATGGCTTTAGTCATATATCAGTGATTATGGGTGTGATGAGAGGGAGGGAATTTTGAAGTACAGCACCTATTTGCTCAGGAGGGTTCTGTTCTGAGAAATAGGGCCTGAAGCAGAGGCAGGTGGTTGAGTTTGGAGTGGCTCAGTGTTTGGGGAACCTTCAAGTGAAGTGGCCATCTTGGTTGGGTAGAGCAGATGGTCTTTCTCCTTGGGAGAGTTGATCAAGTAGGTTTTGCAGCCTACTGACTTTCTCTTCAAGGATTGTGTTCTGGGCAAGAACATTGTAGAAAAAGCCCAGGTCATCATCAGCCGAAACTGAATCATCTGACCTCCTGCTTAGAGCAGGATTTACATGCACTGGGTGTAGACCAGTTGGTGCATGTGCCCCTTGTGCTTGGTACTGGGGACTTCCAGCCTCAGGACATGTCCATCTCAGTTGCCTCTAGTGAGGTCTTAGCAATGTTACCAGCCTCATTCTGACATGTGCTGAGTCAGAGGAGGTGGCAGCTCACTAGATATTCTAAGCTCCTTGTCTACACCAGAGATAGAAGTGGTAAACCCCTGTGCTGTGGGTTCTCAAGTGCACTGTGTTCCTCCCCCTCAATTGTAGAGGTATTCCCAGTAGTAAGTGGTTTCGGGAGGGGGTGAGGAGTGCAGTTGAGTCAGCACTTGTGGCAACTATTAAAGTTGGGCTGTGAGGGCGGTTGTTTGGGGTGAAGGATAGAACATGTGCACCTGGGGAGGTGGGGGGCTCTTCAATGGCAATCCCCTCAAGTGAGGAAGATCCCAGATATGTAGGTACCCCTTGTGTGGTTGCTGCAGGCTCCTGTTGAGAGGAGCCTGAGCGGCTATGGCTAAGGGTCATTGTATCCACTAGGGGTTTGGACTAGTGGATATATCCTGCGTTTGTGGTGCAGGGCATCCTCAGGGGACTCAATCCCTGAGTAGCCTTTTTGGTTTCTTTTTGGTGGGTTTGGTGGGGACGTTTGATTTGGATTGGTGGCTGTGGGTTCCAGCTGCGTGGGTTTTCGCAGCTTGGCAGCCATTTTTAGTGTCTGGTCAGAGTTGTGCCGGGAGTATACTTCCGGCAGAACAGCCGTAGCAGGACTCCCAAGCCAACAAGTCCCTCAGCATGCTGGTTTGTAATGATGGCCATTATGAACCGTGGATATAGTATCCACCGGTTGGCAGTTAGTTTTTGAGCCATATCCTTGAGCTCCGAAAATATTATTTCTGAAAAGTTTAGTGGTTGTTGCTCAAGATAGAATACATTACCTGCTGCCATTTTGTCGACATTTGATCCCAAGACGACGTCTTAGGGCCAAACATACATTCACCATGTGAAAAATAAGCGCTCAGCGTCATTAAAGTGTTTCTTCATGATAGTGGAGGCACTGAGATCGCCTTGATATCCATGTTGGCAAAGGATAGATCTGTGGTGCCCTTCGGATATCCAGCAGGAGAACTAGCATCATTCAGATGAAGAATTTGGCGGATTATTGCAGGAGTGATGACTACTTCTTTGTTGTTGACGACCGACTGGAGAGATGGTGTGTTGTTCTCCCCAGTGGTAATAGTAACGTTCATCCAAAATTGTTGAAGGATTCGGCATGTAGTATGGGATTCAGAAAAAATGCCGTATTGTATTGGACTGAACCATAAGATCGATAGCAGTATCGAACTTAGTCCAGATAGGCGATTTAGTGAGGTAGGCAACACAGTTGTGTCTGGTTAATTTGCATGGACGCCATTGAGAAGGGAAGTTTTGAGAGGAACGTTAGGTTTGAAAAGATGAAGCATTGAGGCATTAGGTCAGGGGTATATATAGGGTGGCGGGTAATAAAACGACTGAAGGATGTGGTGTTAGTCATCAGTAGTTTAAACGACCGTGACATGGTATTATCCTTTCAGACGTTGAAACAGCTGAAGTCGTGGTGTTAGGCATCAGAAGTAGAAAACTACTGAAGACCGTGGTTTTGACTTCAATGATTGAAACAACTGAGGACTGGTGTTGTCATCAGTAGGTATGAAACTACTGAGACAGTGGTTTTGCATCAGCTGTTGTAAACAACTGAAGACTTGGTATTAGTCATCAGTAGTTATAAAACTACTGAAGACATGGTTTGCTTCAGTTGTTTTAGAATGAAACAGCAGTTGTAGAAACGACTGAAGAGAAAGTTCTCTTCAGCTGTTTTCGTCAATTCTTAGCTTGTCAGCTGTTTCATACTGTCCTCAACACATTCATCAGCCTTTTTGGCTGATTTCAGTTTTTTCATAGGACATCAGTACTTATCTGTTTTTACTGATTGCATAGTTGTAGCTGCAGTAGTTTTAACTACATCAGTAGTTTAGAACAGATGAAGTACTTCAGTACTTGTGAGACATTTAGCCTTCAGTAGTTATAAAAACTGCTGAGGGTAAAGAGCTCATCAGTACTTATATGTGACATAGTTAAATGATCATCAGTACTTATTACTAAGATCATCAGTAGTTGTCACTTATTCTAGCTGCAGCATACCAAGCCTTAACACCAGGTTTTGAAAGTTGAACTATCCAAAGGCTTAGTAAAAATGTCTGCAAGCTCATCAGCACTAGGCACAAACTTAGGATCAATCAACCTTTTTCAAACAATCCCTTATAAAATATGTCTGATCTCTATATGTTTGGTCCTAGAGTGCTGGACTGGATTTTTGACAATGCAAAGAGCTGAAGCACTATCCATTAACAATGGAGTCTTAGTTCTGTAATGCCATAATCAAAAGTTGTTTTGAAGCCAGAGTACCTGAGATGTACAACTTGCAGCAGCAATGTACTCTGCTTCAGCAGTTGATGTAGCAACTGAGGTCTGTTTCTTGCTCTGCCAAAAAATCAAGCAGTTGCCTAGGAATGGACATCCACCAGAAGTTGATTTCCTGGTCAACTTACACCCTGCATAGTCACTGTCAGAAAAAGCAACTACTTTACCAAATGTCCAGTAGAATACCATAACCTAGAGATGGAGTGCCTTGCAGATATCTAAAGATCCTCTTGACTGCAATCAGATGAGACTCTTTCCAAAGTGTTTCATCAAGGACCAAAAAAAATCAAGCCAATCATACATCTGTAAAGTGTTTCATCACCACTTTACCTTTCTGATCTGTATCCTTGTGTGGTGCTGCACATGGGGTAGAACAGGGCTTACAGTTTTGTAAATCAAACTTTTGCAAAAGATCTTTTGTGCATTGGACTGATGAATTAAAATTCCATCAGCCTTTTGTTTGATTTGCAACCCCAGAAAGAACTGTAATTCTCCCATGGCACTCATTTCAAACTTCTGTTGCATCAACTTTGTAAAGCATCACACAACTTTGGATCAGAGGATGCAAAAGATATCCTCTACATAAATTTGAACAAGTAGATTATGCTGCCCAGCTTTCTTATAATATAAAGTCTATCTATGAGCCTCTAGTGAAATTATTTTCCAGAAGAAAGTTTGATAATATCTCATACATACAGGCTCTAGGAGCTTGTTTTAACCCATAAAGAGCCTTATCAAGCTTATACACCCAATTAGGATGTTTATTGTCCTCAAAGCCTGGAGGTTGACATACATAAACCTCTTCTTTAATTTTTCCATACAAAAATGCACTTTTGACATCCATTTGAAAAACTTTAAGGTTTTGATAAGCAGCATAAGCTAAAAACAATCGAATTGCTTCCAGTCTGGCTACAGGGGCAAGGTTTCATCATAATCAATACCTTCTTCTTGTGCAACCCTGAACAACCAGTCTGGCCTTGTTCTTAACAATAAGCCCCATTTTCATTAGTTTTGTTCCTAAACACCATTTAGTGCCTATTGCACACTTACCTGGAGGTAGAGGAACCAGTTCCCACGCTGTTTCTTGAACTGAAGAAGCTCAAGCTGCATGGCATCAACCCATCCATTGTCCTTTAAAACAATGTGATAATTCTTTGCTCTTGCTGACTGATGAAGAGAGCATAGAAGCAGAAATTTGACAATTGACTTCTTGTTGATACTCCAGCAGTGATATCACCAATGATTTGAGACATAGGGTGATTCTTCAGATCTTGATACACAATGAGATCTGTGCAAGTGTTTGTAGCAGGCTCAGCAGTAACAGATGGTGATGGTGAATCATTTCTTGAAACCAATCAGTGGATGGTAATTCAAAGGAAGTTGAATTCGAAGAGATCTCATCAGCATTTGTTGTGGATGGTGCTACTGGAGGTACAGGAACATCAGGTCTAGCTGAATCAGGCAGCTGATCACTAAACCTGAAGAGGTGAGTACTGCAATCATCATCATCATCAGCAGTACCACCAGGTGGTGAACTGTTGACAGGAGCAACAGCAGGAGTTTGATAGGGAACATATTGCAGTATGTCCAAATCAAATAACTCCACAGGGCTTTGTGGAATCTTGTCCTTTGGAGATTCATTGAACTTAACATGTATAGTTTCTTCAACCATCTTTGTTCTGCAGTTGAAGACTCTGTATGCCTTGCAAGTAGATGAATAACCAACAAAATACCCTGCATCCACCTTAGGATCAAACTTATGGAGTTGATCCTTTGTGTTGAGAATAAAACAGGGACACCCAAATGCTTTGAAAAATGAAATCAGAGGAGCCAAATGATGGAGAACTTCATATGGAGTCTTCATCAACCTCTGATTTACTAAAACTCTATTTTGCACATAGCAAGCTGTGTGACAGCTTCAGCCCAGAAGGTCAGTGGCAAACCTGAGTTAGCCAGCATGGACCTTGCAACTTCAATGAGAGTCCTGTTCTTTCTCTCCACTACTCCATTTTGTTCTGGAGTCCTGGGATGCTAAACTGCCTTTTGATCCCCTTGGAAAGATAGAAGTCATCAAGTGTATGATTTCTGAACTCAGTTCCATTGTCACTCCTAATACACTTGACTGGAAGGGAATAGTGCTTCTCAATATACAACACAAAGTGAATAATCTTCTGAGCAGCCTCATCCTTTGAATGTAGAAAGAAAGTCCATACAAATCTGGAGTAATCATCCACAATTACCAGACAGTATTTCTTCTTTGCCATGCTCATTACTCTCACAGGACCAAATAGATCCATATGTAGTAATTGCAAGCAGGCAGTGGACGTAGGCACTTTAATAGGAGGGATGAGACTTTGTGCTATTTTCCTTTTAAACAAGCATTGCAGGTTTCATCACAGTGGAACTCCTTTATTGGTAAGCCTCTAACTAAACTATTGGGGTAGATGATTCATGTTTTTGAATTAACATGACCAAGCCTTCTGTGCCACAGTTTAGATTCTTGAGAAGAGGCTTTGGAAAATAGGCAAGGATTGCCTTTGAGATCTATTTTCTGGAAAGATCTAAGGCATATACTCTTCCTGTCCTGTTGGCTCTCAGGAGAGTGTGATCATCCAACACCTTGTCAATCAAGTGCAAAACTTTGGATGACAGAATCCTACAGTTTGACTGGTGAAAAGAGCAACATGGCCTTTATCACCATTTGACTGACACTCAAGAGATTGTACTTGAGATTTTCCACATGATTAACATCATCAAATTTGATTTCTCCATTGGAGACAAAGCCCTTAAAAATGATGTAACCCCTAGCATCATTGCCAAAAGAAAACAATCCCTTCTTTTTTGAGAGTAGTCATGAAGAAGAGAGCTGTTCCCAGTCATATGCATAGATCCCCCACTGTCTATACCAGATGCTACTTTGGCATGTTGAAGAACCCTGCAATAATAAACAATCAGTTAGTTTTAGAGACCCAAACCTTTTTGGTTTGGGCCTGGTCTCATCAATAGATGGTAAACTAACAGGTTTATCTGAAACAACAGCTGAGAGGAAGAAGATGGTGTAGAAGAGGGGTCCTTTGCTTGGACCTCCTTTTCTGTGGTTTCAACATAGGAGCATCTAGTTGGTTAACTCTACCAACAGATGTTGAACCAATAACTAGCTGTGTCTGATTTTGTGACGAAGCTTTCAGCTCATCAGACACATTGCCAGTGGAGTTTGATAAGTTCCTATGTTGCCCCTTCTTCTTCTGAGCATTCTCAGCTGTCACCTATTTAACCCCTTCCTTTTTGGATTTCTTTGAGGACTTAAGGGTTACAGGATTTGATGTTGCTCATACAAATGTGGTCTCAAACTCAGTTTTCATTTTTACCATTTTCTCATTAATTTTTCTTTTTTGTTTGAGTTTGGAACCTCTTTTGTACCAACAGTCATCTGTAAGATGATTGAACAAAAACATACTTCACATGGTTTCTTCTTCATCTTAGGTTGATCATCAACTAAAGAGGGTGAAGCAACTGAAGACTTGTTCTTTAATGCTTTGAAGCATGTTGCTTTCTTGACTGCCTCTTTAGTAGACTTCAAACTCTTTCTACTGGCAGTTTTCTTCTCTTCAGTACTGACAGCAGTTGAAGTTTGAACTTCAGGTGTTAAATCTGCTCTCTAGTCCTTTCAGGACCTCAAAATTACTCCTGAGTTGATCAACTCATTGATCATGTAAGTGTCAGCATTTGAACCATCAACATCAGCTGATAAGTTCAAAGAGGGCTTGATGCTGACTGCTACTTCTGATTGTGCTGTATGAAAGGTAGATCACATGATGTGATGGATTGGTTATCACTCTCACCATCAGATTCTACCTCTGCTCTGGGGTAAAATCTATAGGTGGAGCAGTGTGATTGTAACAATTCCAAACTTCACATTGGAAGCAGATTGCTTACTAAGAAGCATTTCAAAACCTTTGCATGATTGTACCCATCTATCACACTCTACCTGGGTAACTGCAAGGGTTTCTTTGAGATCTTTGTACTTCTCTAGAAGTACCTCTTCTCTAGCCTTATCATCAATTATTTGGCAATTCAGTTATAAATCTCATCATTTTTATCTTTAAGCACAGACTCAAACTCAGCTTTGTTTTGGAAATTATTTGTTCTAGCTCAATGCTCTTATTAATTAGAGCTACATTTGCTTCTCTAATGGAAGCAAATGCTGCTATGCATGGTTCAGAACATAATTTGGCTTTTGCTAAGAGGATACCTGTGATACCCCAGGTGTAGAGGCATTAGAAAATGAAGTATCAGCAACTCCAAAGCCATAAGAGCTAGATTCCCAAAAGGACTGTCACCACCATGTTGACCGGCACCTGAGAACAGTTGGTCATGACCAGACATGTCATCTGGTAAACTGCTCCAGTCAACAATCCTGGGTGAAAAAGCTGTGTTGTTGAGGTTGAGTTTGTTGATGAGATTGGGATGGCTGAGGTTCTGGTAGTGCATGAGGTTGTGGTGCCATAGGAACTTGAACTTGATTTGACTGTGGCATGTAATAACAAGGGTACGGATATGGCATTTGACCCTGAGGAACAAAATATGCCGGAGATTGTTGTTGAGGATGATGACTAGAAGTGACAGGATGTTTCCCTCTGTGTTGTTGACTATTGCCAGGAAAAGTCACAAAGGGTGCAGTGGAGTTAGATCCAGTTGATCTACACTCTCTTTCAAAGTGTCCAAGCCTTTGGCATTTGTGACACCTCAACTTGCTCTTGTCAAAACCAACTTTGGTTTTGCCAGAGAGTCCTGGGAATTTTCTTCCAGTTCTTTTATAGAACTTCTGAGATCTGATATTTATCAGGGCCATTTGGCTCGAAATATCCATCTCTTCTAAGTCATCATCAGCAATCTCCTTGAGATCATCCATAATGAAGCATGGATTGTAATTATTACACCCAGTAAACTGACCATCAACACTCACAAATGCAGGATCAGAAGTGCTTGAAGAGAAATTAATATGCTCATCATATTGGCATTCAGATGAAGCATATTCTGACTCATGACCCACCAAGGCAGTGTTGCCTGGTACAAAGTCTTCAGCGAGCTTTCCAGATGAAGACAGCTTTCTCTTCTGTTCTATCTCTCTCTCAAACGTGAGCAGTTTCCCATGGAGTTGGTGAGAGATAGTTTGTCCAAACTTGCACTAGAGCGTAGGACAATAGTATATGTGTCCCATCTCTCAGGCAGTGATCTGAGAAATCTGTTATTCATCTGGATATAGTGTACTCAAGTTTGACCATTTTTAATTTAGAGATCAAACAAGAGAACCACTCATATTGTTGAGTCAGTGTCTCACCCTTTCTATGAGAAAATGTCTCATATTGTTGGGCGAGGATTTCTCTATTATTTGCCAAGACCTCATCTGTTCCTCCAAATTGTTCTTTCAAGGCAATCCAGAGGTCATGGGCAGTTTCATGATGCATTAGCCCAGAATAGATTTCATTTGGCAATGCGATGGCCAGAATTCCATGGGCTTTTGCATCAATTTCAAGCAACTTCTTATCCTCATCTGAGTATTGCTCCCTCCTCTTCGGCACCATTTGATTGGTTTCCGGGTTATTCACCATAGGCTTTTGTGGACCATGTACCACTGATGTCCAACAACCTGCGCTGTTAACAGACAGGTGATGGAGCATTCGTCTTTGCCATATGTTATACTCATTCCTAACCAGCATTGGTGGCTTGGTTGAGGAACCAGTATTGTGAGGATCATTGGAGGGAGTAGTCATTTTCAGTTCAGAAACAATTTAATTCAAGCTTTTAAAAATATTACACAGACCACAACACACTCAATGAAAACCAAGAAAAGATCTTAGGATGAATGACCAGAAATACAGAAAATTCAATCTCTATAACCGTTTCTTGCAAAAACAAAAGCTAATTCAATCAAACTTAGATCTTGAATAGCAGTTTCAATGATCAATTATTAGATCGATCAATGATTAACCTGCTCTGATACCATTTGACAGAATCAGAGATCACAAGTTTGATGTATTAGAGTTAAAGGCAGCGGAATAAGAATAGGAATTAGACAAATTGTAGCAAGAAGTCGATGCTTGTATGCATTAAGAGCACATACGGTTATAGCGAGAGAATATATTTCTGATTCAAGGAATGTTTATAGATATGGAATGTTTCTAATCAAATTATTCATTCATTCACGTCATTCACCTATTACAATAGGTTGTCACTCCTTATATAGAGTGCAACAAACACTGCTGTTATCACGGAAAGTGACAACTGGCAGATCTAATACAAAACTAACTAACTCTTAACAAACTACTGAAATGTTCACAACTACTAAGAACATATCAGAGTGTTAAGTACAAAATATAAAACTACTGATTGGAAACTACTGAAACTACAACGACTGAAGAACAAGCTCTTCAGTCGTTTTACAAAACTACTGAAACATAAAACTACTGAAACTAGAAATATAAAACTACTGATATCACAACTACTGAAGAAGTACTCTTCAGCAGTTGTGACAAACTACTGAGGCTTCAGTACTTGATCTTCAGACTTTGACCTTCAGATGTTTCATCAGCTGATGACTTCAGTAGATATCATCAGCTGATGTCTTCAGTCTTTGTCTTCAGACTTTGTACATCAGTTGTTGATCTTCAGCACTTGTAACTCTTCAGCTGTTGTACTTCAGTATTTGGTCTTTCAGCTTCAGTACTTGTGTTCTTCAGCTGTTGTACTTCAGCACTTTAGTTCTTCAGCTGTTGAAGTCTTCAGCACTTGATCTTCAACTGTTGAAGTCTTCAGCACTTGTCAAACTGTTGATGAGGCTTTCAGCAGTTGTTGTGATACCATGTGGGACTTAGAGGTTTTCTGATCTTGGCTCATTGGTTCTTTTGGTCCAACAACGTTTCATCCAAAACCTTAATTCTCGTTAATTTGTTAAGATTAGTTATAAACTTAAGCCTTATAATTATATATTTTAGGTACATTGTGAAGGGTTACGTTGGAACGACGCTTATTATTTCTTATTAACCACCAACTATATTTCTTTCACATTTGAGTATTTCTATACCCCTTTTTTTATATTTTTACATTTTGGGGTGAAACACGTTACCATATAATCATTGCACTTGTTAAACGTTTGATTGTTGTAAACTTATGGCAATTCACTTGTATGTTGTGGTTAGTTGATCTTTGTAGCTATCATGTAATGTCGATTACATGTACAATCATTAACAATTGTCAGTCTAGCGATGTCATAGATCTATGGGTCTGACAAGCCTACTTGGTTAATCCAAGTACACTTACCTAATCGTATAAACTTGTAAACATTGAGACTTGTAAAACTGTCAAGGTTTGATTGTGCAATCTATCATATATCCCTAGTTACTTTGTTCTCTAACTTATAACATGAATGGACATAGATAAATAAATGGATGGGCTTGAAATATTACTTTTATGCTTGTTAATTTCTTTATTTGTGACTTATGTTTGTAATGTTACCGTTGAAACTTATGATTAATATATTTGGATTTAATAATAGCGTTACGTGGTTGCGAACGATCTTAACTCTCACATCTCCACGCGTCCGCCATCAAGGTTGGGGTGTGAGAGATTGGTATCAGAGCCTATAACTATTAGGCTTTAGGTTATTAGAAATAGTGACCTAGACTATAGTGTATGCATGAACCTCATAGAATTTTAATTCTATCTTGTAAATTTTATGGTTTCCATGCTACATAATGTTATGCCTTCTTATGTGCAATTTGATGCCTTAGCAGAGGATTGCCTAAACATTGTTACTTGTCTCCCTAAACTTAACTTTGACTCTTTGACTCTCCCCAAACATGAAACCTCTTAATCTTATTCTGTACAACACATGGTATTGTATACTTATGCTTATAACTTGGATCTTTAGACTTATATCTAATCTATATAAATCTCGTCATGGTTTTGATTTCATGAACCTAAGGAATATTGTGTAACACATGGACACCTGTATCCTTGATTTCCAGGCATTAGGCTTTCGGGTTAAGGAATGAATTTCACATGAATCCTACTGGACTAGTCATGCTTACCAGGGGATTTCTAGGTTGAGTGATAACTATGGTCAATATACACAAGTTTCTAAGGCAAATGGGTCAATTCACCATGACATGTCAACGTTTCCAAAAGGTAATGTGTTACCAAATGGAATCATTCCATGTACCTTACAACCCTTAGCTTATCTTTGTTTAAATTACTATCCTTTGAACCCTTATTCCTATGACTAATTCTTTTTGTATCTAGTATGTCTCGCCATCATGGAAAGCGTGGAAGTTCCGACCGCAAGCTTGCAGTAATGATCGCCCAACAAATGGCTGCTGTGCTTCCATCCGTTGTTGCTAAACTTAATAGCACCCTAATGGCTAATAGCAACAACAACACTAATGGTAACAATAGCGGTTCTCATGGAGAGAATAACAACAACCAACAAAGGAACAATCGTACTTGCACTATCAAACACTTCAACTCGTGCAAACCTACTGGTTTTAATGGAAAAGAAGGAGCCACCAGACTTCTCGAGGGGTTTGAAAGCATGGAGAACACGTTCATTGTTAGTGAGTGCCCCGACAAGTTCAAGGTTCGCTATGCTATAACTGTCCTTCACAACGGACACTAACATGGTGGAATAGTGAAAAGAGAAACCGTGGGGCCGAAGCCACTTTGGCGTTGCCTTGGGATTAATACAACGATATCATGATCCAAAAGTTTTGCCCAAGGAGCAACTTACAAAAGCTAGAGGAGGAATTCTGGAATCTCAAACAAGATGGTGGTTGCAAATCAAGCTCCCATGGCTAGAGCTTATGCTGGTCCATATCCTATGTGTAACACGTGCAAGTACCATCATGCGAGCAACATTCCATGCCAAGTCTGCTTGTTGTGTGGAAAGTATGGGCACTTGGTGGCTACTTGTCTTGGTGCGCCAAACAACACTACAATGCTTACAAACCGAACCTTCAATAAGTGTGGCGAGCCTGGTCATATTCATCCGCAATGTCCTTTCAATGCGGGAACAGTGCCACCGGCTCGTGGAAGGGCTTTCAACATCAACGCCAATCAAGCCCAAGCCAACAACGATGTGGTGAATGGTACGTCGTTGAACTCCTTTTAAATCATTTCTTTTCTTATAAAAATTCCTATCTTTGTGTTCATCATACCAATAATAGGTTATTACCAAACACTATGTATCTTGTAAATGGTCATTATGCATCTGTATTGTTTGATTTAGGTGCGGATAGGAGTTTCGTGTCCTTGGAATTCGAACCTCTACTTTCTAAACGCGTGTTAATCTGGAAGGATCCTTCACGGTCGAAGTCAGGGATGGAAAATCTATTATTATTGAGGTTGTAATACGCGATTGTACCTTGAGGCTTAACGAACACAAGTTTTGCATCGACCTTATTGCAATGCAACTGGGAAGCTTTGATGTTATTGTTGGCATGGATTGGTTAGCCAAGCATCGTGCGGAAATTCTATGCTTCGAGAAGTGCATCCGAATTCCTTTACCGACTAGTGATACTTTGAAAGTCTTTGGGGAGAAATCATGCGAAGGACTTAAACTTATATCTTGTATCAAGTCCCGCAAGTGATTAAGTAAAAACTACATGGCTTTCATGGCATATGTAGTTAATACGAAAGCCAAGGGTAAGGAACTGGAAGACATTCCTGTCGTGCGAGACTTTCCCGGGGTTTTTCCCGAGGATCTTAAGGGACTACCACCCGTGCGAGAAGTTGAGTTCAAGATTGACTTAATCCCTAGTGCAAACGCTGTGGCTAAATCACCTTATCCCCTTGCACCGTCTGAAATGCTAGAACTAGCTAGTCAGTTGCAAGAGTTGACCGATAAGGGATTCATTCGTTCTAGTTCATCACTGTGGGGTGCACCTGTATTGTTCGTGAAGAAGAAGGATGGTTCATTCCGTATGTGCATCGACTACCGAAAACTCAACAAGCTTACTATCAAAAAATGATACCCATTTACTCGAATCGATGATCTCTTCGATCAACCTCAAGGAGCAACTCAATTCTCAAAGATCAATCTACGTTCTAGGTATCATCAATTGCGTGCTCACGATGATGACATTCCAAAGACCGATTTTCATACTCGATATGGACATTACGAGTTCATGGTTATGCCTTTTGGCTTTACTAATGCACCTGCCGTGTTCATGGATCTCATGAATCGAGTATCTAAACCGTATTTGGAAAAGTTTGTGACCGTGTTCAGTGATGACATTCTTATTTACATTAACACAAAAATTGATCACAAGACGTAGTTGCAACAACTTCTCGAACTTTTGAAGAAGGAGCAATTGTACGCCAAGTTTTCCAAGTGTGAGTTCTGGCTAGAAGAAGGGCAATTCTTAGGGCATGTGGTGAATAGCCAAGGAATTCACGTTGATCCAGCTAAAATTGAAGCCGTGAAGAATTGGTGTGTTCCCACAACCCAACCGAGGTTCGTTCTTTTCTAGGTTTAGCGGGATATTATCGTAGGTTCATAGAAAATTTTTCAAAGATTGCTAAAACGTTAACGACGTTAACCTAAAAGAATCGACTATTTGAATCGGGGCTCGAGCAAGAAGAGGCTTTCGAGACATTGAAACGCGAGTTGTGTAATGCTCCTATTGTCACACTTCCCGATGGATACCTAATGATGACTTTACCGTGTATTGTGATGCTTCTACTCAAGGTCTTGGTTGTGTTCTTATGCAACAAGGCAAAGTCATAGCATACGCGTCGAGGCAATTGAAGGTTCATGAACTGAACTACACAACTCATGATCTTGAACTTGGTGCCGTGGTTTTCGCTTTGATGATTTGGCAACACTATCTTTATGGGATGCAATGCATAGTCTACACTGATCATAAGAGTCTCCAACATGTGTTCAACCAAAAGGATCTCAACATGAAGCAAAGACGTTGGATTGAGTTGATTAGCGACTACCACTGTGACATTCGCCTTACCAGGAGTGACATTCGCTACCATCCTTGTAAGGTGAATGTTGTAGCCGACGTGCTAAGTCGCAAAGCCCACAACAATGCTGTCTCGCTTCAAGAAATTCGAGATCGAAGGCAATGGTTCG
The DNA here is from genome assembly GCA_025506515.1 of Flaveria trinervia. Classification (NCBI taxonomy): domain Eukaryota; kingdom Viridiplantae; phylum Streptophyta; class Magnoliopsida; order Asterales; family Asteraceae; genus Flaveria; species Flaveria trinervia. Next base: position 83,501,099 of record CM046450.1, read on the forward strand.
ATACATTAGGAGAATTTTATACTGAAATTCATGTGGATGTTAACGAGGATACTTTCATGCTTAAAAACATAAGAATTGAAAGTGATATCGAGTTATGTATTCATAAGGCTCAACAAGCAGCGTTAACCGACGAAGGGAAAGATGAAGATTTGCTGCCTAACGTTCGGTCACAATTGGAGACAAAACCGAATGGCATGTGGTACTTCTTGAATCGACTTTGGATTCAGAATCGTGATAAACTTCGAAACTTCATTATGAAGGAAGCTCAACAAACTCGATATTCCATTCATTCCAGCTCTGATAAAATGTACATGGACCTGCGTGCCCAATACTGGTGGCCTGGAATGAAGAAAAATATCGCCTCCTATGTTTCCAAGTGTCTCACATGTGCAAGGGTCAAAGCCGAGCACCAACGACCAAGTGGTTTACTCGAACAACCCAAAATCCCTATGTGGAAATGGGAACATATATCCATGGATTTCATAACCAAGTTACCTCATACTCCTCAAGGTCATGATAGTATATGGGTGATTGTTGACTGTTTGACCAAAATGACACATTTCATACCAATACGAGACAGATACATAGTTTCAAGACTGGCTTGCATCTACATTGACGAAATTGTGTGTCTCCATGGCAAGCCATTGCACATCATATCCAACCGAGACGCCGTTTCACATCACAGTTTTGGTCGTCTATGCAAGAACTCTTAGGTACTAAATTGGATTTAAGTACGGCTTACCATCCTCAAACTGATGGTCAAACCGAATGAATAGTTCAAACCCTCAAAGCACTCTATGGTCGTCAATGACAATAGCTATCACTCGAGTATCAAGATGGCACCATTCAAAGCACTCTATGGTCGTCAATGCCAATCAGCGATCTACTGGTTCGACATTGGTGAGAACTTCATCACTGGTCCTGAACTTATACAAGAAACGACCGATAAAGTCTCTAATATCCACAAGAACCTTGAAGTTGCAATAAGTAGACAAAAGAGTTATGCCAATAAGCGCAGTAAGCCGTTGGAGTTCCAGGTTGGCCACATGGTTCTTCTTAAGGTTTCATCGTGGAAAGGTGTTGTTCGCTTTGGAAAGAAGGGTAAACTGGCTTCAAGATTTGTAGGACCTTTCCAAATCCTGAAAAGGGTTGGGAAAATGGCTTATTAACTAAACTACCTTCCGACATTAGTGGAGTTCATCCTGTGTTCCATGTCTCAAATTTGAGAAAGTGTTTGGCCGACGAAAGTCAGCATGTTCCATTGGAAGACATTCAGATCGACGAGTCATTGCACTTTGTTGAGAAACATGTTGAAATTATGCATCACATCATGAAGAAAACTAGAACCACAACTACTCCAATTGTCAAGGTTTGTTGGGAAAATAAGTGTGGAGCTAAGTTCACTTGGGAGCGTGAGGATAATATGAAGGAGAGATACCCGCATTTGTTGCTTAGTTCTTCTTAATTTCGAGACAAATTCTTTTAAGTTGGGGTGTTGGATCAAGAAGAAGCCTGTGCAACCAAAACCAAATCACACAGACAAATTTTGGTGCTGCTTACAAAGGCTTCCAAAGCCAATTGTGAAACTTCCAAAGGAAGTAGAGTTCTTCCGAAGACAAAGTAAAAGTTCCACTTCCGAAGGCAAAGCTCTACTTCCAAAGATAAAGTATTCACTTCCAAAGATGTAGTCTCAAAGGAAGAAATCAGAAGACTACTTTCGAAGTATGAAGAAAGAAGAAGTTCTCAAGTCTCGGAAGAAGCAGCCTCTTCCGAAGTATAAGTGGCTTCGGAAGTACTTGTTCTTCCGAAGCCATTTAACCTTCAGATGACACTTCTATGAACCAGTAGAAATAAGTATGGTCTCTGACACTCCGCTACAGACCTCTCATACTGCATGGCGTTTTATCAAAGGGCCATGTAGTTGACCATACTTTATTCCAGTGTTCACCTTTTTATGTTAGTACAAGTTACCAACCTTAGTTGGTGACAAAAGGTAAGTCAGGGACATGTTCTTACTACCATATCTGAGATAAAGTCTTATCCGAGATACCTTAAACTTTAGCTTTGTAGTATTTGCTTTAGTTACAGGATTCCAGCTGGTGTCAAAGTCTATCCAGCTGTGGGTAGTATTATATATAGTCTCTCATTGTAACTCATAAGAACATGCTTGTAAAAGTCTTGTAATATTTGAGTTGAGAAGCAAAATATGCAAGTACCTTGAAAATTACTTCTTGTGTTCTGTTATTAATTATTATATTGTTATCAACTCTTAAAGATTCCGCTTTCATCGAGAGTGATGTTTAAGTGACTTTGAGAGAAAACCAAGTGTTTAGTGATACAAACCGATCTTGCAATTGGTATCACAACTTTTTAGGGTCTTGATTGTGAGATCTAAACATCCAAATCAACCTATTTTTTACTCCTTCTTACAACTCTCACAAAAATGGCTCTTAACAAATCCGAAGTAGAGACGGGAACGATGACCAAAGCTCCCATCATTACTCCTAAAAACTTCAGGACTTGGAGCAGAAGAATGGAAGACTTCATCAGATACCAAGACAGCAAAATGTGGAACACCATTGTCAACAGCCCGTATAAACCAAAGGTGGCATCACCTGGTGGAAACGGTGCCATGATAGAAAAAGCTATTGAAGATTATTCTGACGAAGACAGAAAGAAAATGGACATTGATAGCAATGCTATGACTATTCTGATGACTGCAATACCCAACTCCATCATGGTGGGGTTTGAGCATTGTAAGTCTGCTAAAGAATTGTTTGATGCACTTTCTCAGATGTATTCAAGCTCCAACGACTCCAAGAAGGACTCACTCATGCAGCAGTTCGAGAACTTCACTTATATTGCTGGAGAGACCCTCAGCCAGCAGTATTTCTGGTACATGGATCTTATCTCTTCACTTCAGTCTATGAAGATAACTCCTGAACTAAGAGACCATACAAGAAAGTTCATGAGTGCTCTTCCAAATGATGGACATTCTACTTTGTCTCTATCAAGAGGATAGAGAACATAAACACTCTTACCATGACTCAACTCTACGGCATCCTTGATGGATACCGGTTGGAGATGGAGAGTAAGAAGGGCCACCAAACAAGCAGACCTCTGAGTCTTCCTGCTAGCAACGCTTTAGTGGTTGCTGAAGGCACAGTACCCCCACACCTCAGCAATACCTAACATACAACCAACAGCCATCCTGCTCTTCTGGACCTTACATCATTTTCCCTAAGACTTTTCACACCCCCACTAAGAGCGGAAACATGGGGATGTAACGAGACGGGTTCGTCATAACACACGGTAAACGATAGAGATGCAATATAATAAATGATGACAAAGCATGTCATGATGACACCCGACACAAAGGAGACTTGTGTCGTGCTTAGTCAATATTCACGACAACATAGCCACAAGCATAACATAATACATGATTCACATAAACAAAGATGATAACATTGTAATGTATTTCCCACAACCCGGGAACAAGTTACAAAAGCATAATGTGTTTAAAGCAAACTACAACAGTGTTCCAAAAGACAATTTTTAATCTCAAAATGCATCCTAGGGTCTTCACTAAGGTAGCACACCTAGATCTTCAATTAGCATGATCACCTGAAAAGATATTCTCAAAATGGTCAACAAAATTGTTGGTGAGTTCACAGGTTTAAATGTAAATAAGTAATTAATGTTGTATAATAATTATTGTGGAATACCGTGAATACAATTATAAGTAAGCAAAACCACATGACATGAGCTTTACAACCAAACATAATGACGTACACATAGAATCTTGTCGGAATATAGTCACTCAAGGCCCGTTCCTGGCTACGGTTGGTACTAAGTAGTATACCAACAACAAGGGTGGGGGTGTCAACCCAGTAGTACTACCAATACCTATCCATCGGTTCCCATACTGGAATTAAATGGTTGTAAAGAAAGAACCACACAGCAGACCCAAGCATGTATCAGATAAGTACTCATAAAACAGTATCACGTTGATTCCAAGTATGTAAATTGTATGTAAGGTGTACAACATGAAAAGTGGGTGAGCATACTTTTCCCTCAAGTTTGTAAATGATTAAAAAGTTGTATAATCATAAAAAGGGGCCACAAAACTCCCTTGTTAAGTGGTAAGTATTAATGATCAAGGTTCCCAACAGTTGTATGTAATGAACGGTCAAACACCTATTGACAGTTATTGTTAAGCATTAATGATATGTATGAAGCAAATAGTAATGTTCAGTCGGTTTGGGTTGTATCGGTTCGGTCGCGCGTAACACACACATGTATTAGAAACCATCGCTATTGCCGGTGATATTGTGTAAAAGATCCATTATTATAAGAGAAGTATTTGTTAAATATTAGTAGTCACAAATTAGTTGTTGATAATTTGTAAAATGTTAGGTTGATTTGATTTGGAATAGTATTATAGCCTTGATAGCGTTGACTTTAATCTTTATGGTCGAGCATTGACAATTGTGTTGATGTTACCTTATCATCACACGAAATTCAAGAAGGAAATTCACACACAACATATTCAATCACACGACAGGACCAGACGCTCGACTCAACACTCCCTTCGCACGAATAAACCATTATTGGTACGAATCAGCTTCATTCGTACGATTGAACCTTCATTCGCACGACTGGCATTCAGTCGTACCACAGAGCACCCAATCGCACGACTCAACCTCCATACGCATGAACTAACCTTCATTCGTACGAATCAGCTTCATTCGTACGATTGAACCTTCATTCGTACGATTGGCCTTCAGTCGTGCGATACACACACAATCGCACACATTCATCAACATTGACTCAATCGCACACATCATTCATCCGCATTGACTCAATCGCATGGATCACTCATCCGCATTACTCAATTGCACACATACAAACAGTTGCATCACTCCGCCAGTCGCACGGCTCAATCGCATGATCAACCCAGTCGCCCAAACAGAAGAATCGCGACTGCAGAAGTGCAGAGCAGCCTCTGGCTGCTCCGTGCACGGGTTTTACACCACGAGTACTTCCACAAACCCACTACGAACATACACAAACAAGAACACGTAGAGAGACATCATATGCACCCACACGACCACATGCGTTCGGGTTGGACCCAAACACCCGAAACCCTAAAATGGACAGCAGATAAACGGGCAAGAAAGGGACAACCAAGGTCGTCTACTTGCAATGGTGGAGTAGACTAGGTTGTAGATGAAGTCTAGACGAAGAAAACGAGACCAAACGGGGCAGTTTTGGTGCAACGAAGAAGATGTAAAGTGAAGAAGAAGAATGAAGAATAAGAAGATGGAGAGTAAAGGCTAGGGCTGGGAAAATGGGGTTATATACCTAGCCCATGTTTGGAAAATGGCACATTTGGTCCCTGCACTTAGCTCCCGAGTTTCTCAAATTGGTTTCGGTTGAAAACGACGTTAATAGGTTAGTTATATTCATGCTAAAAATGTATTTAATGATAATAATATTATTTAAAATCGGTATATTTTGTGATAACGGTGATAGAATTTGTAAAAGTTTTAAGCGTATCATACATTAACGATAAGAACACAAGAATAAGGACGATAAAGCAAGTATGATATCCACACGAACAGTTAATAAAGATGAGGAATGAACGATCAAGGAAAAGTTAATGAAAACCACGTTAATTGACGGACCTTGCAGTGACAGATGTCACAGTATCCCCCAGTTGAGAGAATTTCGTCCCGATATTCAGCTGGAGTTAGGTCCAAGAGTGTCATCCTCGAATAGATGTGGATATTTAAGTTTCATCTGGTCTTCCCGTTCCCATGTAAACTTTGGCGCTCATTTTGAATTCCATCTCACGCGGACAATTGGTATCCTACTGCGCATCAATTGCTTGACCTTTAGATCCATGATCTCATTGGGTTCCTCAACAAAATGAAGCTTTTCGTCAATCTTGATGTTCTCAATTGGTATGTGAAGTGATCATCAACCAAACAATTCTTGAGGTTCGACACGTGGAAAGTATCATGTACGTCGTTGAGTTGTTGTGGTAACCTTAATCGGTAAGCCACTGGACCAATTCTTTCTTTAATCTCATATGGTCCTATGTATCTTGGGGCTAACTTCCCTTTCTTTCCACACCGAACAATTCCTTTTAAAGGATAGACTTTGAGTAAAACATGATCTCCGATGTTAAACTCTAGAGGCTTCCGACGGTTGTCGGCATAGCTCTTTTGGCGATCTCTAGCAGCTTCTAGTCTGTCTTTGATTTGAAAAATCTTGTTAGTTGTTTCTTGAATGATCTCTGGGCTTATTAACTGACTTTCACCAATCTCAGCCCAACAGACGGGAGATATGCATTTTCTTCCATACAACGCTTCAAATGGGCCACATCCAATGCTCGTATGGTAGCTGTTGTTGTAAGAGAACTCAATCAGCGGTAAATGAGTGACCCAATTACCACAAAAGTCGATCACACACGCCCTCAGCATGTCTTCCAATGTTTGTATAGTTCATTCACTTTGGATGTCTGTCTGAGGGTGATAGGCGGTACTCATATCTAATCGAGTGCCCATCGCTTTCTGCAGTGTTTGCCAAAATCGTGAAGTAAATCGATTGTCATGGTTGATATGATCGACACCGGTACTCCATGTCTCGTCATGACCTCTTTTGTGTACAACTTGCTAATTTATCCATTTTGTAGTATTCTCAAATCGCCAAGAAATGAGCTGATTTCATCATTCGATCCACCACGACCCATATCGAGTCTTGCCCGCTGCTCGTTCTAGGGAGTTTGGTAATAAAATCCGTAGTTATGTTCTCCCATTTCCACTGGGGATTTTCAGGTTGCTGTAATAATCCCGGTGGTTTCTGATGTTCAGCTTTAACTTTCGAGCATGTCAATCATCTACTTACGTACATAGCAATGTCTTTCTTCATGCCTGACCACCAGTACAGATCCTTGAGATCATGGTACATCTTGTCTGCACCAGGATGTATAGAATATCGCGTCTTGTCTGCTTCATCCATGACTAAGGTACGTACACCTCCCCATCTGGTACCCATGTATGATCTATGAAGTACTGTATACCATCATCCTTGCGGATCATTTGTTTACCCAACCCTCAGAATTCTTCTCATGCAAGGTTTTCTTCTTTCAATGCCTCACTTTGTACAATTTGGATCTGAGTTTTCAAATTTGTTGAATCGTCAATGACAGGATCAGCGATCACAAGTTTGATGTATTAGGATTCAAAGCAGCGGAATACAAACAGGAATTAGACAATTGTAGCAAGCAATCGATACTTGTATGCATTAAGAGCGCATACGGTTATAGGGAGAGAATATATATTTCTGATTTCAAGGAATGTTTATAGATGTAAAATATTTCTAATCAAATCATTCGTTCATTCCATTCATTCATCTCAGTTACAATAAGTTGTCACTCCTTATATAGAGTGCAACAATCACTGCTGTTATCACGGAAAGTGACAACTGACAGATCTAGTACAAAAATAACTAATTCTCAACAAACTACTGAAATGTTCACAACTACTGAGAACATATCACGTGTTAAGTACAAAATATAAAACTACTGAAACTACAACGACTGGAGAACAAGCTCTTCAGTCATTTTACAAAACTACTGAAACATAAAAATATAAAACTACTGATATCACAACTACTGAAGAAGTACTCTTCAGCAGTTGTGACAAACTACTGAGGCTTTAGTACTTGATCTTCAGACTTTGACCTTCAGGTGTTTCATCAGTTGATGACTTCAGTAGATATCATCAGCTGATTGTGTTCAGTCTTTGTCTTCAGACTTTGTACATCAGTTGTTGATCTTCAGCACTTGTCAAACTCTTCAGCTGTTGTACTTCAGTACTTTGGTCTTTCAGCTTCAGCACTTGTGTTCTTCAGCTGTTGTACTTTAGCACTTTAGTTCTTCAGCTGTTGAGGTCTTCAGCACTTGATCTTCAGCTGTTGAAGTCTTCAGCACTTGTCAAACTACTGATGAGCTTTCAGCACTTGTTGTGATACCATGTGGACTTGGAGGTTTTCTGATCTTGGCTCATTGGTTCTTTTGGTCCAACAAACTCCCCCTGAACCAATGCAGCCAAAACCTCTAACTTATTATTATCCCACTTATTATTGGCAAAATGTTGGTCTTTTTCCTTCTTGATCAGTAGAGAAGATAACCCATGTAAGCTCCGGCCTGGGAAGAAATCTCAAATATTTGTTTGGCAGAGTATGATGGGAACTCTGTTTTGGGGAACTGGACACAGAGTTGTTATCCCATTCATGAGATTTACTTCCCCATAATGAGTCTGTATGACTCACGAACATAGCCTCAAGGAGAACAACTTGTTCCTCCTGAGAGAGTTCTTCTGCTCCTCCTTCGAAGAAGAACTCTGGACCATAGTACTCTGATAAGTACTTCATGGTCCTGCCATTTTTCAGCTCCACCGTAGTTACCTCCCTATATACAAATTCATCAGGATGGTTGCCTTCAAGGAGTAACTGGAGCTCATTCTTCTGGATGTCTTCAAGTTTTTATATAGCAACCCCTTCTTAATCATCTTGTTTTCTAGTAAGCTTGAGGGGTCTTCTATGCCTGGTGAGCTTTCTTGAATTCATCAATGATTTCCCAAGGTGAGACTACAACGGCCAACATGATGGTAGACTCTATTGTTTTTCGTACCTGGCCGTTGTATCTGTGTGGGATAGTTCTTTTATGGATTCTAGAACTCATCCTGGGGTCTGGCCATACTCTCACTCTCTCCTTCTGATACTGAAAGGTGTGCCTGAGAGTGTACAGCCTTTGTGCATGCTCTTTCATGGCTTGAATAGATGATGATGAGGAAATTCCTTTTCAACCATCTTCAACAGTTGCTCATCGTGCTGTTTCTGCTGTTCTTCTTCTTCTATCTTGACTCTGACCATTTCCCTTTGAGAGTCAGGTGTGATCATGGTTGACTTCGGGTTTTGGTAGCTTCAGAACAGCAGAGAGTGGCAGACTATCATCTTCATCCTCCTCTTCTTCTTCTTCTTCCATCCTCAGCACCCTTCTCCTCCTTCTGGGTACATCACTGGATGATGGTTGGGTTGGTGAAGGAATTGGTTGTGAAGAATAAGGATATTTGGATTTTCGCTTAGAGATTGGTTGGAGATTTGAGGGATAGGATCTGTTTGAGTGGGTGGAAGGGAAGGTTGATCCAGCATCTTTGTAGTTAGTTTCGCCTTTGTGAGTTTAGCCATCTCTAACCTTTTACCAGCCCCAGCCTCATCAAGGGCTTCCACAACAATCCCTTTGTTGAATTGCTCAGACAGACAGATTCTGGTGGCTATAGCCAGAATGCTGTCCCTGGTCCATGCGCGAATCTCCACTAACGATCTTCCTAAGTATTTTGCAATGAAGCGGATCATTATTTCCAATCTCTCTTTCTCAAGAGCATCATACCCTGCCCATCAGGTTTGTATCTCTTGTACTTCTAACCTTCTGATCTCACTATCCAGTGTGGCTGTGTCAAACCCCTGCCTGAAGAGTTGTTCAATATTTTATCCATGGATCGGCTGTGTGTAGTGTCAGCTTCTTTGACCAGCTCCTCCAAGGATTTGTCTTCAGCAGTGTGATCATCAGCACTTCTCTTTCGCTTGTAAGTGAGCAGAGGTTGCTTTTCTTTTTCCTCCTCTTGGGCTTGCTTCTCTTCCTTCTTCTCCTCTGTTCTTTTCCTCTTCTTTTCTTTCACTGCAGTACTCTCCCCCTTTTTGGTTGCATTGGAGGAAGGGTTTTGTACCGCAGAAAGAGTCTTTTGGACAGCAGCATCAACCAAGGGCTGTAAAGTTGAGGAAAGCCTCTCATCAATGGCTTTAGTCACAATATCAGTGATTATGGGTGTGATGAGAGGGAGGAATTTTGAATTACAGCACCTATTTGCTCAGGAGGTTCTGTTCCTGAGAAGTAAGGCCTGAAGCAGAGGCAGGTGGTTGAGTTTGGAGTGGCTCAGTGTCTGGGGAACCTTCAAGTGAAGGTGCCATCTGTGGGTGGGTAGAGGCAGATGGTCTTTCTCCTTGTGAGAGTTGGTCAAGTAGGTTTTGCAGCCTACTGACTTTCTCTTCAAGATTGTGTTCTGGGCAAGAACATCATAGAAAAAGCCCAGGTCATCATCAGCCGAAACTGAATCATCTGACCTCCTGCTTAGAGCAGGATTTACATGCACCGGGTGTAGACCAGTTGGTGCATGTGCCCCTTGTGCTTGGTACTGGGGACTTCCAGCCTCAGGACAGTGTCCATCATCAGTTGTTGCCTCTAGTGAGGTCTTAGTAATGTTACCAGCCTCACTCTGATCATGTGCTGAGTCAGAGGAGGTGGCAGCCTCACTAGATATTCTAAGCTCCTTGTCTACACCAGGAGATAGAAGTGGTAAACCCCTGTGCTGTGGGTTCTCAAGTGCACTGTGTTCCTCCCCCTCAATTATAGAGGTATTCCCAGTAGTAAGTGGTTTCTGGGGTGGGGGTGAGGAATGCAGTTGAGTCAGCACTTGTGCAACTATTAAAGTTGGGCTGTGAGGGGCGGTTGTTTGGGGTAAAGGATAGAAGCAGTGTGCACCTGGGGATGTTGGTGCTCTTCAATGGCAATCTCCTCAAGTGAGGAAGATCCCAGATATGTATGTACCCCTTGTGTGGTTGCTGCAGGCTCCTGTTGAGAGGAAGCCTGTGCGACTATGGCTGGAAGAGTCATTGTATCCACTAGGGTTTGGACTAGTGGATATATCCTGTGTTTGTGTGCAGGGCATCCTCAGGGGACTCAATTCCCTGAGTAGCCGTTTTGGGTGTCTTTTTGGTGGGTTTGGTGGGGACTTTGGATTTGGAGGTGGTGGCTGTGGTTCCAGCTGCGCGGGTTTTCGCAGCTTGGCAGCCATTTTGAGTGTCCGTCAGAGTTGTGCCGGAGTATACTTCCGGCAGAACAGCCGTAGCAGGGACTCCCAAGCCAACAAATCCCTCAGCATTAAGCTGGTTTGTAATGATGGCCATTATGACCGTGGATATAGTATCCAACGGTTGGCAGTTAGTTTTTGAGCCATATCCTTGAGCTCTAAAAATATTATTTCAGAAAAATTAAGTGGTTGTTGCTCAAGAATAGAATACATTACCTGCTGCCATTTTGTCGACATTTGATCCCAAGACGACGTCTTAGGGGCCAAACATACATGCACCATGTGAAAAATCAGGCGCTCAGCGTCATTAAAGTGTTTCTTCATGATAGTGGAGGTACTGAGATCGCCTTGATATCCATGTTGAGCAAAGGATAGATCTATGGTGCCCTTCGGATATCCAGCAGGAGAACTAGCATCATTCAGTTGAAGAATTTGGCGGATTATTTCAGGAGTGATGACTACTTCTTTGTTGTTTACGACCGACTGGAGGGATGGTGTTTTGTTCTCCCCAGTGGTAACAGTAACGTTTATCCAAAATTGGTGCAAGGATTCGCATGTAGTAGGGATTCAGAAGAAATGCCCTGTTTTATGGGACTGAACCATAAGATCGATAGCAGTATCGAACTTAGTCCAGATGGGCGATTTAGTGAGGTAGGCAACACAGTTGTGTCGCGGTTTAATTTGCATAGACGCCATGGAGAGAGGAAAGTTTTGGAGAGAACGTTAAGTTTGAAGAAGATGATGCATTGAAGTTTAGGGATATATATAGGGTACGGGTAAAAAAACGACTGAAGGATGTGGTGTTAGTCATCAGTAGTTTTAAACGACCGTTGACATGGTATTATCCTTTCAGACGTTGAAACAGCTGAAGTCGTGGTGGTAGGCATCAGTAGTTTAGAAAACTACTGAAGACCGTGGTTTTGACTTCAGATGATTGAAACAACTGAGGACTTGGTGTTTGTCATCAGTAGTTATGAAACTACTGAAGACAGTGGTTTTGTCATCAGCTGTTGTAAACACTGAAGACTTGGATTAGTCATCAGTAGTTATAAAAACTACTGAAGACGTGGTTTTGCTTCAGTTGTTTAGAATGAAACAGCAGTTGTACAAACGACTGAAGAAAAGTTCTCTTCAGCTGTTTTCGTCAATTCTTAGCTTTTCAGCTGTTTCATACTGTCCTCAACACATTCATCAGTCTTTTTAGCTGATTTTAGTTGTTTCATAGGACATCAGTACTTATCTGTTTTTACTGATTGCAGTAGTTGTAACTGCATCAGTTGTTGTAACTACATCAGTAGTTGTAACTACATCAGTAGTTTAGAACGGATGAAGTACTTCAGTACTTGTGAGACATTTAGCCTTCAGTAGTTATAAAAACTACTGAGGGTAAAAGAGCTCATCAGTACTTATGTGCATAGGTACTAATGATCATCAGTACTTATTACTAAGATCATCAGTAGTTGTCACTTATTCTAGTTGCAGCATACCAAGCCTTAACACCAGGTTTTGGAAAGTTGAACTATCCAAAGCTTAGTAAAAATGTCTGCAAGCTCATCAGCACTAGGCACAAACTTAGGATCAATCAGACCTTTTTCAAAACAATCCCTTATAAAATGATGTCTGATCTCTATATGTTTGGTCCTAGAGTGCTAGACTGGATTTTTGACAATGCAAAGAGCTGAAGCACTATCCATTAACAATGGAGTCTTAGTCTCTGTAATGCCATAATCCAAAAGTTGGTTTTGAAGCCAGAGTAACTGAGATGTACAACTTGCAGCAGCAATGTACTCCGCTTCAGCAGTTGATGTAGCAACTGAGGTCTGTTTCTTGCTCTCCAAGAAATCAGCAGTTGCCTAGGAATTGACATCCACGAGACGTTGATTTCAGGTCAACTTACACCCTGCATAGTCACTGTCAGAAAAAGCAACTAATTTACCAGAATGTCCGGTAGAATACCATAAACCTAGAGATGGAGTGCCTTGCAGATATCTAAAGATCCTCTTGACTGCAATCAGATGAGACTCTTTAGGTGCAGCCTGAAATCTAGCACAAAACATGTAGCAACATAATATCTGGTCTAGAAGCTGTTAAATACATCAAGGACCCAATCATACATCTGTAAAGTGTTTCATCAACCACTTTACCTTTCTGATCTGTACTAGTTTGTGTGATGCTGCACATGGGAGTAGAACAAGGCTTACAGTTTTGTAAATCAAACTTTTGCAAAAGATCTTTTGTCTATTTGGACTGATGAATAAAAATTCCATCAGCCTTTTGTTTGATTTGCAACCCCAGAAAGACTGTAATTCTCCCATGGCACTCATTTCAAACTTCTATTGCATCAACTTTGTAAAGGCATCACACAACTTTGATCAGAGGATTCAAAAATGATATCATCTACATAAATTTGAACAAGTAGATTATGCTGCCCAGCTTTCTTAATGAATAAAGTCTTATCTATGGAGCCTCTAGTGAAATTGTTTTCCAGAAGAAGTTTGATAATGTCTCATACCAGCTCTGGGAGCTTGTTTTAACCCATAAAGAGCTTTATCAAGCTTATACACCCAACTAGATGTTTATTGTCCTCAAAGCCTGAGGTTGACATACATAAACCTCTTCTTTAATTTTTCCATACAAAAATGCACTTTTGACATCCATTTGAAAATTTTTAAGGTTTTGAATAGCAGCATAAGCTAAAAACAATCGAATTGCTTCCAGTCTGGCTACAGGGGCAAAGATTTCATCATAATCAATACCTTCTTCTTGTGCAAATCCCGAACAACCAGTCTGGCCTTGTTCTTAACAATACCCATTTTCATCAGTTTTGTTCCTAAACACCCATTTAGTGCCTATTGCACACTTACCTGGAGTAGAGGAACCAGTTCCCACACTTGCTGTTTCTTGAACTGAAGAAGCTCAAGCTGCATGGCATCAACCCATCCATTGTCCTTTAAAGCAATGTGATAATTCTTTGGCTCTTGCTGACTGATGCAGAGAGCATAGAAGCAGAAATTTGACAATTGACTTCTTGTTGATACTCCAGCAGTGATATCACCAATGATTTGAGACATAGGGTGATTCTTCAGATCTTGATACACAATGAGATCTGTGCAAGTGTTTGTAGCCGGCTCATTACTCTCACAGGACCAAATAGATCCATATGCAGTAATTGCAAGCAGGCAGTGGACTTGGGCACTTCAATAGGAGTGAATGAGACTTTGTGGTGTTTTCCTTTTAAACAAGCAGTGCAGGTTTCATCACAGTGGAACTCCTTTATTGGTAAGCCTCTGACTAAACTATTGTGGGTAAGCTGATTCATGTTTTTGAGATTAACATGACCAAGCCTCCTGTGCCACAGTTTAGATTCTTGAGAAGAGGCTTTGGAAAATAGGCAAGGATTGCCTTTGAGAAATATCTTCTTAGAAAGATCTAAGGCATACACTCTTCCTGTCCTGTTGGCTTTCAGGAGAGTGTGATCATCCAACACCTTGTCAATCAAGTGCAAAACTTTGGATGACAGAATCCTACAGTTTTGACTGGTGAAAAGGGCAACATGGCCTTTATCACACATTTGACTGACACTCAAGAGATTGTACTTGAGATTTTCCACATGATTAACATCATCAAATTTGATTTCTCCATTGGAGACAAAGCCCTTACCGATGATGTAACCCCTAGCATCATTGCCAAAAGAGACAATCCCTTCTTTCCTTGAGAGTAGTCATGAAGAAGAGAGCTGTTCCTAGTCATGTGCATAGATCCCCCACTGTCTACATACCAGATGCTACTTTGGCTGTTGAAGAACCCTGCAAAAATAAACAATTAGTTAGTTTTAGAGACCCAACCTTTTTGGTTTTGGGCCTGGTCTCATCAATAGATGGTAAACTAACAGTTTTATTTGAAACAACAGCCTGAGAGGAAGAAGATGGTGTAGAAGGAGTCCTTTGGCTTGGACCTCCTTTTCTGTGGTTTCAACATAGGAGCATCTAGTTGGTTAACTCTACCCAACAGATGTTGTACCATCATCACCAGCTGTGTCTGATTTTGTGATAAAGCTTTCAGCTCATCAGACACATTGCTAGTGGAGTTTGATAAGTTCCTATGTTGCACCTTCTTCTTCTGAGCACCCTCAGCTGTCACCTGTTTAACCCCTTCCTTTTGGATTTCTTTGAGGACTTAAGGGTTACAGGATTTGATGTTGCTGATACAAATGTGGTTTCAAACTCAGTTTTCATTTTTACCATTTTCCCTCATTAATTTCTTCTTTTAGTTTGAGTTTGGAACCTCTTTTGTACCAACAATCATCTGTAAGATGATTGAACAAACCACATACTTCACATGGTTTCTTCTTCATCTTAGGTTGATCATCAACTAAAGAGGGTGAAGCAACAGAAGACTTGTTCTTTAATGCTTTGGAAGCATTGTTTGCTTTCTTGACAGCCTCTTTAGTAGTCTTCAAACTCTTTCTACTGCCAGTTTTCTTCTCTTCAGTACTGACAGCATTGAAGTTTGAACTTCAGATGTTAAATCCTACTCTCTAGTCCTTTCAGGACCTTCAGAATTAACTCCTGAGTTGATCAACTCATTAATCATGTGAATGTCAGCATTTGAACCATCAACATCAGCTGATAGGTTCAAAGAGGGTTTGATGCTGACTGCTACTTCTGATTGTGCTGTGTCAGAAGGTAGATCACATGATGTGATGGATTGGTTATCACTCTCACCATCAGATTCTACCTCTGCTCTTGGGGTAAAATCTGTAGGTGGAGCAGTGTGATTGTAACCAATTCCAAACTTCACATTTGAAGCAGATTGCTTACTAAGAAGCATTTCAAAACCTTTGCATGATTATACCCATCTATCACACTCGACCTGGGTAACTGCAAGGGTTTCTTTGAGATCTTTGTACTTCTCTAGAAGTACTTCTTCTCTAGCCTTATCATCAATTATTTGGCAATTCAGTTTATAAATCTCATCATTTTTATCTTTAAGCACAAACTCAAACTCAGCTTTGTTTTTGGAAATTATTTGTTCTAGCTCAATGTTCTTATTAATTAGAGTACATTTGCTTCTCTAATGGAGCAAATGCTGCTATGCATGGTTCAGAACATAATTTGGCTTTTGCCTCAGAGGATACCTGTGATACCTGAGGTGTAGAGGCATTAGAAAATGCAGTATCAGCAGACTCCAAAGCCATAAGAGCTAGATTCCCAAAAGGACTGTCACCACCATGTTGACCAGCACCTGAGAACAGTTGATCATGACCAGACAAGTCATCTGGTAAACTGCTCCAGTCAACAACCCCTGGGGTGAAGAAGCTGTGTTGTTGAGGTTGAGGTTGTTGATGAGATTGGGAAGGCTGAGGTTCTGGTAGTGCATGAGGTTGTGGTGCCATAGGAACTTGCACTTGATTTGACTGTGGCATGTAATAACAAGGGTACGGATATGGCATTTGACCCTAAGGAACAAAATATGCCGGAGATTGTTGTTGAGGATGATGACTAGAGGTGACAGGATGTTGCCCTCTGTGTTGTTGACTATTGCCAGGAAAAGTCACAAAGGGTGCAGTGGAGTTAGATCCAGTTGATCTACACTCTCTTGCAAAGTGTCCAAGCCTTTGGCATTTGTGACACCTCAACTTGCTCTTGTCAAAACCAACTTTGGTTTTGCCAGAGAGTCCTGGGAATTTTCTTCCAGTTCTTTTATAGAACTTCTGAGATCTGATATTTATCAGGCCATTTGGCTCGAAATATCCATCTCTTCTAAGTCATCATCAGCAATCTCCTTGAGATCATCCATAATGAAGCATGGATTGTCATTATACACCCAGTAAACTGACCATCAACACTCACAAATGCAGGATCAGAAGTGCTTGAAGAGAATTAATATGCTCATCATATTGGCATTCAATGAAGCATATATTCTGACTCATGACCCACCAAGGCAGTGTTGCCTGGTACAAAGTCTTCAGCGAGCTTCCAGATGAAGACAGCTTTCTCTTCTGTTCTATCTCTCTCTCAAACGTGAGCAGTTTCCCATGGAGTTGGGTGAGAGATAGTTTGTCCAAACTTGCACTAGAGCGTAGGACAATAGTGTATGTGTCCCATCTCTCAGGCAGTGATCTGAGAAATCTGTTATTCATCTAGATATTAGTGTACTCAAGTTTGACCATTTTTATTTAGAGATCAAACAAGAGAACCACTCATATTGTTGAGTCAGTGTCTCACCCTTTCTATGAGAATGTCTCATATTGTTGGGCGAGGATTTCTCTATTATTTGCCAAGACCTCATCTGTTCCTCCAATTGTTCTTTCAAGGCAATCCAGAGGTCATGGGCAGTTTCATATTGCATTAGCCCAGAATAGATTTCATTTGGCAATGCGATGGCCAGAATTCCATGGGCTTTTGCATCAATTTCAAGCAACTTCTTATCCTCATCTGAGTATTGCTCCCTCCTCTTCGGCACCATTGATTGGTTTCCGGTTTATTCACCATAGGCTTTTGTGGACCATGTACCACTGATGTCCAACACCCTGCGCTGTTAACAGACAGGTGATGGAGCATACGTCTTTGCCATATGTTATACTCATTCCTAACCAGCATTGGTGGCTTGGTTGAGGAACCAGTATTGTGAGGATCATTGGAGGGAGTAGTCATTTTCAGTTCAGAAACAATTTAGTTCAAGCTTTTAAAAGTTTTAGACAGAACACAACAAACTCAATGAGAACCAAGAAAAGATCTCAGGATGAATGAGCAGAAATACAGAAAACTCAATCTCTATAACCGTTTCTTGCAAAAACAAAGCTAATTCAATCAAACTTAGATCTTGAATAGCAGTTTCAATGATCAATTATTAGATCGATCAATGATTAACCTGCTCTGATACCATTTGACAGGATCAGCGATCACAAGTTTGATGTATTAGGATTCAAAGCAGCGGAATACAAATAGGAATTAGACAATTGTAGCAAGCAATCGATACTTGTATGCATTAAGAGCGCATACGGTTATAGGGAGAGAATATATATTTCTGATTTCAAGGAATGTTTATAGATGTAAAATATTTCTAATCAAATCATTCGTTCATTCCATTCATTCATCTCAGTTACAATAAGTTGTCACTCCTTATATAGAGTGCAACAATCACTGCTGTTATCACGGAAAGTGACAACTGGCAGATCTAGTACAAAATAACTAATTCTCAACAAACTACTGAAATGTTCACACTACTGAGAACATATCAGCGTGTTAAGTACAAAATATAAAACTACTGAAACTACACGACTGAAGAACAAGCTCTTCAGTCGTTTTAAAAAACTACTGAAACATAAAATATAAAACTACTGATATCACAACTACTGAAGAAGTACTCTTCAGCAGTTGTGACAAACTACTGAGGCTTCAGTACTTGATCTTCAGACTTTGACCTTCAGGTGTTTCATCAGCTGATGACTTCAGTAGATATCATCAGCTGATTGTCTTCAGTCTTTGTCTTCAGACTTTGTACATCAGTTGTTGATCTTCAGCACTTGTCAAACTCTTCAGCTGTTGTACTTTAGTACTTTGGTCTTTCAGCTTCAGCACTTGTGTTCTTCAGCTGTTGTACTTCAGCACTTTAGTTCTTCAGCTGTTGAGGTCTTCAGCACTTGATCTTCAGCTGTTGAAGTCTTCAGCACTTGTCAAACTACTGATGAGGCTTTCAGCAGTTGTTGTGATACCATGTGGGACTTGGAGGTTTTCTGATCTTGGCTCATTGGTTCTTTTGGTCCAACAGTCAATCCCAACGCTCGAGGACGTAGTGGTTTTGCGTGTTCTTTGCGGCTTAAAGCATCAGCCACCACGCTAGCTTTCCCCGGATGATACCGGAATTCACAATCATAGTCACTAAGAAGCTCTATCCAAGGTCATTGACGCATATTAAGCTCCTTCTAATCCATGTTGGAGGCTCTTATGATCTGTGAGATGGCATTTGGTTTATACACATAATGCCTCCATATCTTAAGCGCAAATAGTACAGCGCCCAACTCCAAATCATGGGCTGTACGGTTCTTTTCGTGCAACTTAAGTTGTCGCGAAGCGTAGACAATCACCTTATCCTTTTGCATTAGTACACATCCCAATCCTTGATGTGAAGCATCGCAGTATACCACAAAATTGTCAGTTCTGTCTAGGAGGGACAATTTCGGCGCATTGCACAAGTTCTCTTTCAACATTTAGAATGCTTGTTCTTGTGCATGTCCCCAATCAGACTTCTTGTCCTTCTGAGTTAGCCGCATTAATGGTTGAGCGATCTTTGAAAAATTCACGATGAAACGGCGATAGTACCCGACCAATCCTAAGAATTTCCGTATCTCTGAAGGTGTCTGGGTGTATCCCATTTCATCACCGCTTTGATCTTGTCGGGATCCACATGAATCCCATCCTCATAACCACATGACCCAAAAACTTCACTTCTCGCAACCAGAATTCACACTTCGAGAACTTGGCGAAAAGTTTCTCTTCCCGTAACAGTCCTGAAGGTGTTCTTCATGATCCTCTTTCAATTGGGAGTAGATAAGTATATCATCTATGAACACGATCACAAACTTATCCAGATAAGGTTTACACACCCGATTCATGAGGTCCATAAACATAGCTGGTGCGTTAGTCAGCCAAATGGCATGACCAAGAACTCATAGTGCCCATAACGAGTTCTAAATGCTGTTTTTGGTATGTCCTCCCCGAAATCCCGTAGTTGATGATATCCAAAACAAAGGTCGATCTTTGAGAAATATGAAGCTCCTTGTAGCTGATCAAGCAGATCGTCGATCCTGGGGAGAGGATACCGATTCTTCACGGTTAACTTGTTCAACTCACGGTAATCGATACACATTCGGAACGACCCATCTTTCTTTTTGACAAATAACACTCGTGCTCCCCACGGTGAGTGACTCGGCCGAAAAAAAACCTTCTCCAGTAGTTCCTATAACTGGCTAGATAATTCCTGCATTTCAGACGGTGCTAACGGTATGGTGTCTTTGCTACCGGTGTAGCTCCAGGAACCAACTCTATTCGAAATTCCACCTGTCGTGGAAGAGGCAAACCAGGCAAGTCATTAGGAAATACATCTGGGTAGTCCCAGACTACTAGAACATCTACCGGTTTCCTCGCTTCTTCCTTCTTTTCTACCACATGAGCCAGAAAAGCATAGCACTGTTTTCGTAAACTTCGGCATGCTTTCATGCAGGAGATAAGCTTTATGTTTCTTCCTGGTCGTTCTCCTTGAATCCTGAGTACCTCCTCGTTTGACATGGGGATACGTACTACTTTGTCCCGACAAAAAATCTCAACTCCATGTTTCGATAACCAATCCATTCCCACAATCACATCGAAACTTCCTAAGTCAAAGGGTATAATTTTATATCGAAGGCATGGTCCTCCAATATCAACGAGCACTTTCTAATGAATTCATCAGCCTGAACAACCCTACCATTGGCCATTTCTATGGAGTAGCTAGTGTCTAGCCTACTAGGACTCAAATCAAGCAATTGCACAAACTCAAAAGAGATAAAGCTATTGTCTGCTCCAGTATCAAATAGTATAGATGCAAAGTGATGATTGAGTAAGTACGTACCCGTGACAACATTCGAGTCCTGACGGCATCGTTGTCTCCAATGACGAATGCACGTCCTCTACCTGTATTCCCTTGATTTCCCGCTATGGCCATCACCTGTTGCTGGTTGTTCCCTTGTTGACCCGGCACCCGATTCAATCTAGGGCACATGTTTCTGTAGTGATTAGGGCTTCCACACTCATAACAGCCCCTAGCATTCCCGACGGGGTTAACCGCGTTGACCGGTGCCACCAGATTTGGCGCCGTTCTACAGTCTTTTGCTAGATTACCCGGGCATCTACAGTTCACGCACACCCGGCATGACATTGCTGGGGGATGATGGAAATTGCACCTGTCATATTTGGGGTGTGGTCCAACATATTCCCTCTTGCCCTGTGTCACAGCCACAAAATTCCTGGTTGTCTTGGCCCTTTTGTCAAATCTCCCGGCACTCGACCGGCTCGTTTCCCCAACATCCTTCCTGTTCTCAGCTCCTTTTCCCAATACCCCTGTTCTCACCATCTCATCAGTTAGAGCGCCAGCCTTCAAAATTGTGCTCTGAATCGTAGGATGAGCAGCTACTGTTACCATCGCTCGGATTTGAGGCGCAAGTCCCCAAATATACCTCTTGATCTTCTTTGATTCCGGAGTGACGAGATGTGGAACCAATCTTTCCAACTCATGAAAATGGTCAATGTAAGCTACGTGCCTAGCCCTGACCATGGCATGATTCTAAAATTCATGCTCCAGTTTCTGCATCTCATTGAGGGGGCAGTATTCCTCACTGATTAAGGCCTTAAACTCATCCCATGACATCTGCATCGCTGATTCTCTTTCCATAGCTTGTATCTGTGTGTTCCACCAAGTTAGTGTCTTGCCTTGTAGTGACATCTGCAACGCTGATATCAATTACTGCCTCCATTTTCTCAAGCCATCTGGTCAGGGCTATAGCTCCACCCTTTCCATCAAAATCTTTCAGTTTGCAGGCCAAAAACTCCTTGTATGAACCCCCCTTCTAGCATAACAACCCGAGTCTCATTACCACCTATACCACCATTCACGGTCTCCTCGTTACTCTCGTTCCTAGTCGGGTTCCCATTATCCTCATTGTCATTACCACCATCCCCGTGGGGGTGGTGATTTTGAAGAGCATCGCTCACTTGGGACACAATAGTGGGGATCAATGCGGCCAGCTGTTGAGTGATCAGAGCTGCCACGTCAGTGTTTCATGTTCCCTGATTATTGCTAGCAGGGCCATCACTTGTTCTTGGTGCTCTACCTGTGCCTCTGCCTCTGCCCCTCGAGGATTCACTTCCGCTATTGTTGTTGCGGGTAACTCTTCGAGGCGGTATTTTCTAATCTTAGAAGTAGTAAATACATAAGCTTTAACAATTTCAAAGCATATTAACCATACCACTCATCAAAGTCCAACATTCCAAGTTAATATCAAACATGTTGTTACCACACATCACATTCAAGTCATATAGTTTTCACTCCATGTATACGTAATGTTCCAACAGTAATCCATCTTAATAATTGCAAACCCATGCATATCATCACGTTAGTCTAGTGAAGGTTGTCTATCTTCTCCTTATTCAAGGTCTCAGACATAACCTCCTCAGGGTAAATCTCAATGTCCAAGGTCAAGCTCAATAGCATGATCTGTGGAGATCTCTTCGGGATTAATACCCGGGTTTGATAAACCAACTCGGGGCGCAGAGGGAACAGAAGATCCAATAGAAGCATCCCATAAGGAGTGAGCACAAGGGCTCTCTCATAGGGTGAAAAGATCACAATGCAGATAGATAAACGAATCAAGCAAAGAGGAACGCATACATGAGATAAAATGCACACTACCCTAGTATGCAAATCTACATCAACGTTCCTAGGTTATAGTCTAGGTCAAGTGAATTGCCCAATTCTTTATAACCAATGGCTTTGATACCAGTCTGTCACACAAAAAACAAGGATGTAAGAGACGAGATCGTCATAACACATGGTAAACGATAGAGATGCAATATAATAAATGATGACAAAGCGTGTCGTGACGACACCCGACACAAAGGAGACTTGTGTCGTGTTTAGTCAATATTCACGACAACATAGCCACAAGCATAACATAATACATGATTCACATAAACAAAGATGATAACATTGTAATGTATTTCCCACAACCCTGGAACAAGTTACAAAGGATAATGTTGTTTAAAGCAAACTACAACAATGTTGCAAAAGACAATGTTTAGTCTCAAAATGCATCCTAGGGTCTACACTAAGGCAGCACACCTAGATCTTCAATTAGCATAATCACCTGAAAAGATATGCTCAAAATGGTCAACATAATGTTGGTGAGCTCGCAAGTTTAAATTTAAATAAGTAATTGATGCTGTATAATAATTGTTGTGGAATACCGTGAATACAATTATAAGTAAGCAAAATCACATGACATGAGCTTTACAACCAAACCTAACGACATACACACAGAATCTTGTCGGAATATATTCACCTAAGGCCTGTTCCTGGCTACGGTTGGTACTAACTAGTATACCAACAACAAGGGTGCGGGTGTCAACCTAGTAGTACTACCAATACCTATCCGTCGGTTCCCACACTGGAATTAAATGGTTAAAGAAAGAAACACACATCACACCCAAGCATGTATCAGATAAGTACTCACAAAACAGTATCACGTTGATTCCAAGTATGTAAATTGTATGTAAGTTGTACAGCATGAAAAGTGGGTGAGCTACTTTTCCCCCAGGTTTGTAAATGATTGAAAAGTTGTATAAGCATAAAAAGGGGCCACGAAACTCACTTGTTAAGTGGTAAGTATGAATGATGAAGGTTCCCAATAGTTGTATGTAATGAACGGTCAAACACCTATTGACAGTTATTGTTAAGCATTAATGATATGTATGAATCAAATAGTAATGTTCAGTCGGTTCGGGTTGTATCGGTTCAGTCACGTATAACACACACAAGCTGACACACGTATTAGATCTTATGTATATCCAAGTACTAGAAACCATCTCCATTGCCAGTGATATTGTGTAAAAGATCCATTATTTAAGAAAATTATTTGTTAAATATTAGTAGTCCCAAATCGGTTGTTGATAATTTGTAAAATGTTAGGTTGATTTGATTTGGAATAGTATTATAGCCTTGAAAGTGTTGACTTTAATCTTTGTGGTCGAGCAATGACAATTGTGTTGATGTTACCTTATCATCACACGACATTCAAGAAGGAAATTCACACACACAACATCTTCAATCACACGACAGAACCAGACGCTCGACTCAACACTCCCCTCGCATGAGTCAACCTTCATTCGTACGAATCAGCTTCATTCATATGATTGAACCTTCATTCGCATGACTGGCATTCCGTCGTACCACACAGCACCCATTCGCACGACTGAACCTTCATTCGTACGATTGGCCTTCAGTCGTGCGATACACGCACAATCGCACACATTCATCCGCATTGACTCAATCTCACACATCATTCATCCACATTGACTCAATCGCACGCATCACTCATCCGCATGACTCAATTGCACACATACACATAGTCGCATGACTCACCCAGTGGCACATCTCAGTAGCATGATCGACCAAGTCGCCCAAACAGCAGAATGGCGATGCAGAAATGCAGAGCAGCCTCCGGCTGCTCCGTGCATGGGTTTTACACCACGAGGACTTCCAGAAACACACTACAAATATACACAAACAAGAAGAACACGCAAAAAGACATTACACGTACCCACGCGACCACATGTGTTCGTGTTGGACCCGAACACCCGAAACCCTAAAATGGACAGAAAAAAAGAGCAAGAAAGGGACAACCAAGGTCGTCTACCTGCAATGGTGGAGTAAACTAGGTTATAGATGAAGTCTAGACGAAGAAAACGAGACCAAACGGGGTGGTTTTGGTGCAGGAAGAAGATGTAAAGTGAAGAAGAAGAATGAAGAAGAAAAATATGGAGAATGAAAGCTAGGGCTACGAAAATAGGCTTTATATACCCTGCCCAAGTTTGGAAAATGGCACATTTAGTCCCTGCACTTAGCCCCCGAGTTTCCGAAATTTGTTTCGGTTGAAAACGACGTTAATAGGTTACTTATATTGATGCTAAAAATTTATTTAATGATAATAATATTATTTAAAATCGGTATATTTAGTGATAACGGTGATGGAATTTGTAAAAGTTTTAAGTGTATCAAACGTTAACGATAAGAACACAAGAATAAGGACGATAAAGCAAGTATGATATCCACACGAACAGTTAATAAAGATGAGGAATGAACGATCAAGGAAAAGTTAACGAAAACCACGTTAATTGACGGACCTAGCGGTGACGGATGTCACAAGACTCCAAGGTCTCAACAGGCTCAGCACAACTCCTTTTAGGACTGTTCTGCCTTTGTCTCAAGAAGTGGGCACTCTGGTGATTTTCAATATTGTTTGGATGATGTAGAGTGTTTTAGTCCAGATGATGTAGAGTATGTGGACATGATTCAACAGATGGCTCTTTTAACCTACAGAGCGAAGAACTTCTTTAAGAGAACTAGAAGGCAATTCCCTCAAAATCCAACTGCCAGGAAGTTTGGGTTTGACAAGACCAAGGCCGAATGTTACAACTGTAACCAACTTGATCATTTTGCTAGGGAAGGCAAGGCTCCCAAATCAAATCCGAGAACTCCAAAGGCCTCCACACATCCCTCTTCATCAACGCCCATGGGAAAGTAAACTAAAATAGCTGCAATGGCTCAAGAAGTTGACTAGGCTTTATGGTTCAGGATGTGACTCCTGCTCAAGCTTTCATGGCAGGAAGAAATGACAACTAGGTATATGAACATCTCTTTACTCCTGCCTGTATAGCTAAGGTTAAATTATATCAGGACTACAATAGGGAAATTAAATCTGATATTGAATCTTTAAATGTTTTGAAATTTGATTTTAAAAGGGCAGAATCTACCTACCTAAAGAAAATTGAAGAGTTAGAGAAAATTGTTTCCTTATTAAAACATGAACACACCAATTACAAGACTCAAATAAAGGATTTAATATCCAAATTGTCTTAGGCTAAAGCCCAGCTTGTCACCGCTGAGGCTCAAGCCAGGAAGTATGCTATTTTGAGCAAATCTTCCAAGCTATTATTGCATCATCCTCCCACTCCAAAATCTGTTATCAAAACAAAGGAGGGTTGGGGACCAATGAAATTGCTCCACCACATTCTTGTGGGTCCATAAGACAACCTAGATATGGTACTAAAGAGCAAGAGGTCCCAACTGCTGACCCATCTTCACATAAGTTGAAGAATGACGCAACAATAGTGGCCCCCACAGGAAAGGAACAAGTAAATCTACCCACATCTCCCCGTGAAGATCAAACCTTTACCACCAAAGCCCGCAGAAGCAGAGCTAAAGCTGCCAAAAGAACTGCTAAGAAAGTGGCTGAGTCTAAGCTGATGATTGACCCAAAACGAAAAGGTGTTTATATCTCAGCTAGATTCTAGGTGATAGGTATCTCTGATTCAGGAAAGGATTATAATACCAACACTCCTGTCCTACCAAAGGATTAAAAGTTGAAGGGAAAGGTTGCTCACAATAAGAGAAAGACTAAGAAACAGCAACCTACAAGCTCCCAAAAGACTAAAATTACATGGATTATGTGTGGTGTGCGAAACCACATGGCTAAAGATTGTTACTACAATCCTGCTAGCACACATTATGCAAATAATGTTAGAAAACAAAGAGCCAGGGAAGGTTTTTCATTTGGACGTTATCAGATGGTCCAAGTGAAGAAAAAGGAAAAGCTAGTTTCTGAAGCCAGGTTGCCTTCAAATAAACTCCTTTTTCCAAAGGGAAAATGGCTTCTGAAGCAAAAGCAGTTAAAATTCTAAAGAAAAAGAAAATCCCCTTGAAACCATCCTAGAAGAAGACTGTTTCGGAAGAAAAGGTGGTGAAAGTTTCTTCCGAAAAGAAGAACCTTCAGAAGAATGCCATGCTGCAAAATCTTCTACAAGTACATCTTCCATGATCAACCAAAGGATGGATTGGAAGATCAAGAAAGATGCTACAACACAAACATCTTCTTCAAAGACATCCATTGAACCCCCATGCTTAACTTTTGGTTCAATTATGTCACTATCTTTGGAGGAACCCAAGACCAACAAGGCTTGGTCTCTAATGAAAACAAATAATCTCATCTTATGTGCAGGAAAGATGATATGTACAAGCTGGATATGAACAATGCTTCCCCAATGGGTGAAGTATCATGCTTTCTTTCCAAAGCTGATAGTGATGAGTCAACACTTTGGCATAAACGTATGTGTCATGTAAATTTTAAGACAATGAATAAATTGGCTAAAAATAACTTGGTACATGGTTTCCCTAAAAAGGAATTTTTCTGGAAGGACAATTATGTCGCATGCCTGAAAGGGAAGCAACACAGGACCTCTCAGAAATCCAAAAGTGTTTACTCCATCACTACTCAATTACACTTAGTGCACATGCATCTTTTTGGTCCCGCAAGTATAATGAGCATTGGAAGTAAATCATACTGCCTTGTGATAGTTGATGATTTTACAAGATTTACATGGGTATTCTTTTTAAGAAATAAAGATTAAACTGCTAAAACATTAAAATCTTTTATTCTTCAAATAGAAAATAAATTTATCACAAGGTTAAGATTATTAGAAGTGATCAAGGGACTGAGTTTAAGAACTTCGTTCTTGACTCATTCTGTAACTCAAAAGGGATTTCCAGGCAATATAGTGCTCCCATAAATCCTCAACAAGATGGTGTTGCTGAGATGAGAAACATGAAACTTATTGAGGCTGCCCGAACTATGTTAGCCGATTCCAAACTACCTCTAACATTCTGGGCAGAAGCAATCAGCATTGCATGATATGTGCCCAACAGAATTCTTGTAGTTAAGCCACATGGAAAAACCCCTTATGAGCTATGGAACAAGAGGCCACCGTTCATTGGCTTTCTGAGGTCCTTTGGCAGCAGGTGTACCATACTTAACACAAAGGAAAATTTTGCAAAATTTGCTGAAAAGTCGGATGATGCTATCTTTGTTGGACACTCTTCTAGCTCCAAAGCTTACAGAGTATACAACACTAAGAATCAACAATTTGAGGAGTCATCCAATATAGTTGTTAATGAGCACACTTCTTGTTGTGAGAATGTTTCAGTTGATTTAGAATTGTTTCCAAACTATTCTAAACCTTGTTGTGAGAATGTTTCAGTTGGAACAGGTGCTCAAAATGATGCCGCTGCTCATGCTTATCAACTGTTTAAGCTACCCAGACCTCTTCCAAGCTCTCCAAGACATGCAACAAATCTAGCTCCCGTTATTCACAGATCAGAAAGTATAACCATATCCAGGAATAGTGAAACTTCAACCAGTGAATCACCTGCTCATCCTCAAAACTCATCAGGTGATCCAACACAACACCAAGTTGAGGGATGTAGCATTTTGAAGGAACAGGTGACTGTTAATGCTACTTCACAGCCAACAATTGATGATGTTTCTCTTTCATTCAATCAGTCCTCATTGAACGAACTTGAAACAACAGCCGAAACCTCATTGGGTTTTTAGATTTCCCCCCAAAAGTTAAAAAATGAAATATAACACATTAACAAGTCATTTATAAAAGTTGTTCATTCAATTAACCATTTATTAGAATAACACATACACACTCACTAATGATTTGATGTTATTTAAATAACTTAAATAACATTACAAACAATATCTATAAACAAAATATCCATATAAAATGTTCAATCTCACATGCAACTTATTTAGAAAACCCATTTTCTAAATTTGGTGTTATTATTTAATTGCATGATCATATCATCAATTGAATAATTTTCGGTGATTGCAAAGCTTGTTATTGGGTATAACCCGACTTGGATCATGACATACTAACCGCATCAATGTTCTATGTGTCTTGGGCATATAGAATCTAACAATCTCCCACTTGCACAAGATTCATAGAAGATTGATGCAAGTAGTAAATACCGCCTAACATCGTTTACTACCCTTAATACGCATGACTTTTAGCCATTCAATAACATCATCCCATTCAAGTATCCTACTTGAAATGATTTAGGTGAATTAATCATCTATCCTTTTGTTATAGATGTCATGTCAAATCCAAGAACATAGAGTGATCATTCCTTGTTGATTTGACTTATCCAGGCCTTAGACATCTAGCTCTCAACGAATAAGAGGAACAAATCCCATCTTGATTACATATGTTCCTCACAATCACCTTGTGTCACACCTGAACATAGTCTCATGTACTGCCCATTATTTCAGAACAGCGGATAACCAGATCAAGGTATGACACTTGGTGAATATCAAAACCCAATATGTATCTCAGGTCTGAGGATACCATATGATATTCCCCTTTACTCAAAATTACTTATGATCAATCTATAAGATTCCATGTAGTAAAGTTTGAGTTGTGGGTTAGTCCAATATTTGTATCCCACAAATATCTATGAACCTGGTAGCAACCCATTGCTCTATATTCATCCTTATGAATATCAACCAATCCAAGTTCATAATAATCTTACTGTCACACTTGTTCCCACAAGTCTGAACGACTACGGACATTTAGAGTAAGCAACTTACTCATGGATTAAACATGCTAAATTTGAATATTGATTGAAACATTATAACCAAATAATTTTATTCAAATAATAACGAGTTCCACATATCCAAATACAAAATTTACAGATCAAATCCAATCACCAGAATATCGAAGTCCCATGGCACAAGTATGACCTTCATGCTTTGCCTTTTCAAGGAGCTTCGTGAGAGGATCCGCAATGTTCTGATCGTGTGAACTTTGCGAATACTTATCTTTCCCCTTTCAACCTCATCTCGTATGTAGTTGAATCTCCGCTCAATGTGCCTAGTCTTTTGATGAGCACGAGGTTCCTTGATTTGAGCAATCGCACCCTCGTTATCACAAAGGATCTCTAGGGGACCCTGAATGGAAGGGACAACCCCTAGATCGGCAATGAATTTCTTCAACCATGCAGCTTCTTGAGCTGCCAATGAGACGGTGACGTATTTTAATTCTGTAGTTGATAGACCCACCACATCCTGTTTGGAGCTCTTCCAAGAGACCGCTCCTCCATTCAGAATGAAAATATATCCCGACTGTGATCATGAATCGTTACGATCTATTTGGAAACTGGCATCCGTGTAACCTTTTACAAAAAGTTCCTCATCACCAGATCCATAGATTAGGAACATATCTTTTGTCCTCCTTAGGTACTTAAGTATGTTCTTAACAACCATCCAATGACTGTTTCCAGGATTTTGCTGGTATCGCTTATCATGCTTAAGGCGCATGACACGTCCGGTTCGAGTGCATATCATTGCATACATGATGGATCCAATGGCAGATGCGTATGGGGTTGCCTTCAGTTATCTTGCTCATCCTTTGAGCTAGGACCTTGAGTCGTACTCAATATCGTTCCTCTTTGAATAGGTACCGTACCTTTCTTAGAATTCTCCATCTTGAACCTTTTCAAGATTTTATCAATGTATGCACTTTGATTTAAACCAATCAACCGCCTCGATCTACCCCTATAGATATTTATTCCCAGAATATAGGGGGCCTCACCAAGATCCTTAATGGAAAAACAACTTCTAAGCTAGGTTTTTACACCTTCCAAGGTTGGAATGTCGTTTCCAAATAGTAGTATGTCATCAACATACATACTAGGAAAGTGATGATGCTCCCACTAGCTTTCTTATATACACAAGCTTCGTCAGCGTTCTTGATGAATCCGAATTTAATTAATTATTCATCAAAACAGTGATTCCAACTTCTCGATGCTTGCTTCAATCCATAGATTGATTTCTTTAACTTGCATACTTTATCAGAATGTTTTGGATCGACAAAACCTTCAGGCTGAACCATATAGACATCTTCCTCAAGATATCCATTTAGGAAAGCGGTTTTGACATCCATTTGCCAAATCTCATAATCGTAATGAGCAGCTATGGCAAACAATATCCTAATAGACTTTAGCATTGGAACTGGTGAGAAGGTTTCATCATAATCAACCCTTGTGTTTGAGTGAAACCCTTTGCTACAAGTCTAGCCTTATAAGTATCCATGTTTCCATGCATATCAGTTTTATTCTTGAAAACCCACTTGCTTCCAACTACTTTGGAGTTAAGAGGTGGTACAACCAAGTCCCATACTTGATTGTCATGCATGGATTGCATCTCAACGCTCATGGCCTCGAGCCATTTGTCATAATCCGAATTGGACACTGCATCATGGTATGTGGTTGGTTCATCTTAATCTATCACATAGCATCCATCCGTGAAAAATCTGTATCTTTCAGGTGGATTACCAGTTCTACCACTTCTGCGAACGTTTTGTGTGTATTGGTCAACCATTTGATCATCTTCGACATCCTCATGTTGAGTGCTAGTTTCAATCAAAGGTGCATCGGGTTGTGGTTCTTGATCCTCCTCAAAATCCACTATTCTACTGCTAGTTCCTTCCATAAGGAACTTTGCTTCTAAGAACTCACCCTTTCTGGCAACAAGCACCTTTTGTTCCAGTGGATCATAGAAATAATATCCCTAGAATCTCTAGGGTATCCAACAAAGATACACTTGATGGATTGGACTTCCAATTTGTTTGGGGTGGGAGTCTTAACATAAGCCTCACAACCCCAGACCCTTAAGTATGATAGGGATGGAACTCTTCCATGCCATATCTCAAAAGGTGTCATTTCCACCTTTTTGGTTGGGGCCATATTTAAAATACGGGCCGCGGAGAGCAAAGCGAAATCCCAAAATGATAGAGGTAATGTGCTTCTAGCCATCATAGATCGGGCCATATCCAATAAGGTTCGATTCCTCCTCTCAGACACATGATTATGTTGTGGTGTTCCAGGTGGAGTGAGTTGTGAGACAATCCCACAACTCCTAAGATGATCTTGAAAAGAATCATTTAGGTATTCACCTCCTCTATCTGTGCGGAGAACTTTAATCGACTTGTTGAGTTGATTTTGTACTTCATTTTGAAAGATCTTGAACATTTCAAAAACTTCATCTTTGTGTCTTAATAGGTACACATACCCATAGTGACTATAATCGTCGGTAAAGGGAATGAAGTATCTTTCACCATTCCTAGTCATTGGCTTGAAAGGACCACATACATCCGAATGTATGATTCCTAATAAATCTTTTGCCCTTTCGTTAGTTCCACTAAAGGGTGCCTTAGTCATTTTACCTTGTAAACAAGATTCACACACATCAAATGAATCACATTCACTTGTTTTTAAAAGACCATTCTTTTGTAGTGTTTGAATTCTTTTCATGTTTATATGACCAAGACGAGAATGCCAAAGATTGGTATCACTCAAATCCAACTTGAGTTCTTGGTGCTAGTTTGGTACAATGAACTATTTAAAGTATTTTCATGAACCAATTCATAAATACCATTAATGGGATTAGCTTTAAAGTAGAACATATCATTAAAAGAAACATGAATATCATTTTCAACAAATGATAATACATATCCGAATTGTTTTACCGGGATACAGAGATATTATTCCTAGTAAAACTAGGAGCATACAAAACATTGTTCAAAATTACTTCCAAACCATTTAGAAGTTTCAAGATGTAGTCACCACGGGCTTCAACTTGAACTTTAGCCCCATTGCCAATGTAGAGGCTAACATCCCCTTTCTTGAAGTCACTACTTCTTCTGAACCCCTGCAACAAATTGCAAATATGAGTTCCACATCCGGTATCTAATACCCATGTGTTAGAGGATATCAAGGTTAAATCAATATGGATCATGTATATTGTACCTGAGGTTTGCCCAACATCCCTCTTTGCTTTCAACTCTTGGAGATGGACGGGACAATTTCTTGCCCAATGTCCAATCTCCCCACACTTGAAGCATGGGTCATTGGTAGCAACCTTTTGCTTCTTCTCTGTGGTTTGGGTGGCACCCTTGCCACCCCATTCCCTTTTCCCCATACGGGTCCCTTGCCCTTGGCAACCTTTGCCTTGGGTGTGGGATGAGGCCTTTTCTTGTTCCCACCTTCATTGATGGTGAGAACGGGTAAAACTCTTTTACCCATGGCTGTCTTGGCCGTTTTGAGCATTGAGTGAAGTTCACCAATGCTTTTGTCCCAAGCATTCATGTTGTAATTCAACACGAATGTCTCGAACTTCTTGGTAAGGCCATTGAGGATCAAATCCGTGGCCATTCCTTCGAGACAGGACAATTAAGCCTTTCGAGGCAGTTAATGTCGCTTTTCATCTTAAGTACATAAGATGAAACTGATTGGGTGTCGTCCATACGAGATGCATGGAGTGCTCGAACCGTTTTAAAGCGCTCAACCTTGCTTGCTGTTGGAACGTTTCCTTCAGCTGGGTTATCATGTCATAAGCTCCGTGATGTTCATACTCCTTTTGGAGATCCGGAGTCATGATCGCCAGCATGAGACAACACACTTGGACGGAGTCCTCAGTGTACTTAAGCCAATCGTTTTAGGCCTCCTCATCATCTCAGTAGGTTGATCGGGGATAGGGTCGTCTAAAATATATGATCGTCTCTCTTGCTTGAGAACGATTCTCAAGTTTCGATACCAATCAATGAAATTGTTATGATTTAGACGTTCCTTTTGGAGAATCGCTCGAAATGATTGGGCGGACGCGGATGAATTATCATGATTATCATTATGGGTGGCCATCTACAAAATATAACAAAGATCTATTTTTGTATTTTCGATATTGCTATTTTAAATAATTACTACCTTTTAAGGTCATTTTATATTAAAATCTTGAACCTAACATTACATTTAAATTGTGGTTAGGTGACCTTTATCCCATGATTTAAATTAATAAGGTGGTTAATGATTGACGGTTGCAACCATTTGCAACTTCTAGAGGTATGGGATCAACTTTAAACATCATATGTAAAGTCGGCATGTAAATCCCATCAACACAATTTGGAAACCATATTGTAGGTGATCCATTTAACATGGTTTGCAAATCAAGTTACCCTACTTGCACACACATGTGAGTTTACCAACATAAGTGGTTAGGTGACCATTATCCCACAAATGTGGTATCTCCACCTTAAGTCACAAGTTCCCTCTAAATGGTTAGGTGATCTTTATCCCATTAAAAGTTTCCAAATGACTCAAGTGTTGTGTAAAAGGACGGTGTTAAACTTATTGGAAATATAGTTTGAAAATATTTAGAGATTTCATAGTCTTAGTTTAGAAACTCTATGTACTTGTACGTTCATGCTTTCAAATACAAGATACCCTATGGTCCTTTGATTAAAACCCATTTTAATCATCATTAAATCATTTTAATAACCTTTTATTTCCTTTTAATGATTAAGAACCATTTAATTAGATTGTTAAGTTCATATAAAAGTTTGTTAAAGCAAATATCACATACATGCTATCAACCACAATAATATAAACAAAACAACATAGCAAATGTGCATAACCATAGCATCTAAAGAGGTCCACACTTGTTTGCCATCACAAGTGTGATCCAAAGGCATTCCTAAGGGTCACAAACAAATCACATAGAAAGCTTCCAAAAGCCTCCCACTTGAAACCGCATCCAAAATGCTCCATGTTTCTTCTTTGTGCTTCCAATCCATATATCTTCACATTACAAGATATAAAGTAAAATGAAAATTCACCTATTCTATTTATTACAACCCAATAATAAATAAATTACACTTGAAACAAAGCACAAACAATAGATAATACAACCCAATTGAATGAATGAATACAATCATTACCAACATCCAAACAACACAAGGTCAATGGCTAGGTTATGCACTAAAATAAACATCCATCATATCATCCAAATATAACTATGAATCCCCTCAAAACCCACGAATTTTCAGTCAACATAAACTGAAAATTTCGGGTTAGATATTGTCCAAACAACACAACATATCAACATGCATATCTTTCAAGGTTTAATCACAAGCATGTGTATATAACCTTGAAAGTTGGGGATTCAACAAAACAGAATATAGCAGCCCTTAAAAGGGTTATAAAGTCCCATAAAACAATTATAAAGGACAAGAACAAGCAAGCTATCCACATAACCGGCTCTTGATGCCATTGATGGGTTTGTTGAAGGATAAAACCGAGTTTAACCTTTTAAACTTTCAGAAAACGTAGCGGATATGTATATATTTTAAAACATGATTTTAAAGCTGAAAATACATGTTTTATGGTGACAAATATATGAAAGAAACAAACCCAAAACAAAAGGATCATTTATGTGAATAAACAAGCTATGAACATAATGAAAGTGTAGATAAAATCACAGTTACGTAAAGCTGTGATTAACTACCTTTCTCCAGCTGAAATGTCGACCAAGGAAGAGTGATTAGATGCTAATGATTCGGCCAAGGCTCCAAGGAAGGACCCCTCAAGCTAGTATACCCCAAGCACTATCACAAAACACCTTAGATGCTAGGATTGAACACCAAAACGAAGGATAACTCTTCTGGAAAATCCTTTCAGCCGAGTTCTCTTCAACAAGAACAAGAAAACCTTTTCTTGTGTTGTTCTATTGAATGTGGAAGAGAGAATGAGATGGAGTGAATGTGTATATAATATGTATAAGTTTTCAAGATTATCAACAAAACCAAGAGGAGGCCATCCATAAAGGGGCGGCCGAAACCTCATTGGGTTTTAGAATTCCCCCCAAAAGTAAAAAAATGAAATATAACACATTAACAAGTCATTTATAAAAGTTGTTCATTCAATTAACCCTTTATTAGAATAACACATACAGACTCACTAATTATTTGATGTTATTTAAATAACTTAAATAACATTACAAACAATATCTATAAACAAAATATCCATATAAAATGTTCAATCTCACATGCAACTTATTTAGAAAACCCATTTTCTAAATTTGGTGTTATTATTTAATTGCATGATCATATCATCAATTGAATAATTGTCGGTGATTGCAAAGCTTGTTATAAGGTATAACCCGACTTGGATCATGACATACTAACCGCATCAATGTTCGATGTGTCTTGGGCATATAGAATCTAACAATTATCTTTGGAGGAACCCAAGACCAACAAGGCTTGGGCCTCCAATGAATACTAATAATCTCATCTTATGTGCTGGGACATCCATATGACAAGAACAACAATGTCTGGATTATAGACAGTGGATGCTCCAAGCACATGATAGGGAACATATCTCTCCTTCAACAGTTTCAACACTATGATGGAGGTGCTGTCCAATTTGGAGGTGAGGCCAGAGGATATATTTCTTGCATAGGTAGTATATCCAATGGTAAGTTAAAAGTTGACTAATCTAACTTTGTCAAAAAGCTTAAACACAATATGTTAAGTGTTTCTCAGTTCTGTGATCAATAGCACCAGATGCTTTTCACAGAGCATGAGTGCATTATTCTCAAACCAGGGATGACAATTCCTCCGGAATTAGTGCTTCTTAGATCTCCCAGGAAAGGGGATTTGTACAAACTGGATATGAACAATGCTTCCCCAATGGGTGAAGTATCATGCTTTCTTTCCAAAACTCATAGTGATGAATCAACACTTTGGCAAAAACGTATGTGTCATGTAAATTTTAAGACACTGAATAAATTAGTTAAAACAACTTGGTACATGTTTTGCCTAAAAAGGAATTTTTCTCCAAAGACAACTGTGTTGCATGCCTGAAAGGGAAGCAACACAGGACCTCTCAGAAATCCAAAAGTTTTAACTCCATCACTACTCCATTACACTTATTGCACATGGATCTTTTTGGTCCCACAAGTATAATGAGATTTGGAAGCAAATCATACTTCCTTGTGATAGTTGATGGTTTTACAAGATTTACATGGGTATTCTTTTTAAGAACTAAAGATTAAACTGCAAAAACATTAAAATCTTTTATTCTAATCAATTGATCACAAGGTTAAGATTTTTAGAAGTGATCAAGGGACTAAGTTTAAGAACTTCGTTCTTGACTCATTCTGTAACTCAAAATGAATTTCCAGACAATATAGTGCTCCCATAAATCCTCAACAAGATGGTGTTGCTGAGATGAGAAACAAGACACTTATCGAGGCTGCTCGAACTATGTTAGCTGATTCCAAACTACCTCTAACATTCTGGGCAGAGGCAGTGAGCATTGCATGCTATGTGTGCAGAATAGAGTTCTTATAGTTAAGCCACATGGAAAACCCCTTATAAGCTATGGAACAAGAGGCCACCATTCATTGGCTTTCCGAGGTCCTTTTGTAGCAGGTGTACCATACTTAACACAAAGGAAAATTTAGCAAAATTTGCTGAAAAGTCGGATGATGCTATCTTTGTTGGATACTCTTCTAGCTCCACAGCTTACAGAGTATACAACACTAAGAATTAACAATTTGAGGAGTCATCCAATATTGTTGTTAATGAGCACACTTCTTGTGTTAGGGGGAATGGCCCTAGTCATATCTTTGATTTAGAATTGTTTCCAAACTATTCAAAACGTTCTTGTAGGAATGTTTCAGCTGGAACAGGTGCTCAAAATGATGCCGCTGCTAATGCTTATCAACTGTTTGAGCATCCCAGACCTCTTCCAAGCTCTCCAAGACATGCAACAAATCAAGCTCTTGTTATTCACAGATCAGAATGTATAACCATATCCAGGAATAGTGAAGTTCAACCAGTGAATCACCTGCTGATCCTCAAAACTCATCAGGTGATCCAACACGACACCAAGTTGAGGGAGGTAGCAATTTGAAGGAACATGTGACTGTTAATGCTACTTCACAGCCAACATTTGACGATGTTTCTCTTTCATTCACTCAGTCCTCATTGAACGAACTTGAAACAACAGCTGGACAAAGTGCTCGAGTTCCTGAGAAAAGTATGTCTAATCTGGACTTATCTTTGCAAGTGGAAGTGATTCCTCGTTTACGGATTCACAATACTCATCTAGCTGAGAACATCATAGGGGATGTCTATGAAGGTGTGAGAACAAGAGGGCAGACTCATCATGGGAATGTCTGCTTGTACTCATGCTTGTTATCCTAGATGGAACCCAAGAAAGTGGAAGATGCCTTGAATGATACTAGCTGGGTTGAATCGATGCAAGAGGAGTTGCTTCAATTCAAAAGACAGAAGGTTTGGAACCTATGTCCGCTACCATCTGCTCAAGTACCAATAGGCTCTAAATGAGTTTTTAGGAACAAAAAGATGACAGAGGCTTGATCATCAAAAATAAGGCAAGACTAGTGGTTCAAGGATACAATCAAGAGGAAGGAATTGATTATATTGATATCTTTGCACCTGTTGCAAGACTTGAGGCAGTTAGGATCTTCCTTGCTTATACTGCTTCCAAGAACTTTACTGTCTACCAGCTTGATGTCAAGTGTGCCTTTCTATATGGGGATATAGATAGAGAGGTGTATGTGTGCCAACCTCTAGGATTTGAAGACCCACAACATCCTCACTATGTGTGCAAATCAGATAAAGCTCAATATTATTCAATTATGTCACTATCTTTGGAGTAACCCATGACCAACAAGGCTTGGGTCTCTAATGAAAACTAATAATCTCATCTTATGCGTAGGGACATCCATATGAAAAGAACAACAATGTCTGGATTATAGACAGTGGATGCTCCAAGCACATGACAGGGAACAGATCTCTCCTTCAACAGTTTTAACGCTATGATGGAGGTCCTGTCCAATTTGGAGGTGAGGCCGAAGGATATATTTCTTACAGAGGTAGTATATCCAATGGTAAGTTAAAAGTTGACAAAGTTAACTTTGTCAAATAGCTTAAACACATATGTTAAGTGTTTCTTAGTTCTGTTATCAAAAGCACTAGATGCTTTTCACAGAGGATGAGTGCATTATCCTCAAACCAGGGATGACAATTCCTCCAGAATTGGTGCTTCTTAGATCTCCCAGGAAAGGGGAAATGTACAAGCTAGATATGAACAATGCTTCCCCAATGGGTGAAGTATCATGCTTTCTTTCCAAAACTGATAGTGATGAACGAACACTTTGTAATAAACGTATGTGTCATGTAAATTTTAAGACAAAGAATAAATTGGCTAAAAATAACTTGGTACATGGTTTGCCTAAAAAGGAATTTTTCTGCAAAGACAACTGTGTTGCATGCCTGAAAGGGAAGCAACACAGGACCTCTCAGAAATCCTAAAGTTTTAACTCCATCACTACTCCATTACACTTATTGCACATGGATCTTTTTGGTCCCACAAGTATAATGAGATTTGGAAGGAAATCATACTTTCTTGTGATAGTTGATGGTTTTACAAGATTTACATGGGTATTTTTTAAGAACTAAAGATTAAACTGCTAAAACATTAAAATCTTTTATTCTAATCAATTGATCACAAGGTTAAGATTTTTAGAAGTGATCAAGGGACTGAGTTTAAGAACTTCGTTCTTGACTCATTCTGTAACTCAAAAGGATTTCCAGACAATATAGTGCTCCCATAAATCCTCAACAAGATGGTGTTGCTGAGATGAGAAACAAGACACTTATGGAGGCTGCTCGAACTATGTTATCTTATTCCAAACTACCTCTAACATTCTGGGCAGAGGCAGTGAGCATTGCATGCTATGTGCAGAATAGAGTTCTTATAGTTAAGCCACATGGAAAAACCCCTTATAAGCTATGGAACAAGAGGCCACCATTCATTGGCTTTCCGAGGTCCTTTTGTAGCAGGTGTACCATACTTAACACAAAGGAAAATTTAGCAAAATTTGCTGAAAAGTCAGATGATGCTATCTTTGTTGATACTCTTCTAGCTCCACAGCTTACAGAGTATACAACACTAAGAATTAACAATTTGAGGAGTCATCCAATATAGTTGTTAATGAGCACACTTCTTGTGTTAGGGGGAATGGCCCTAGTCATATCTTTGATTTAGAATTGTTTCCAAACTATTCAAAACGTTCTTGTAGGAATGTTTCAGCTGGAACAGGTGCTCAAAATGATGCCGCTGCTAATGCTTATCAACTGTTTGAGCATCCCAGACCTCTTCCAAGCTCTCCAAGACATGCAACAAATCAAGCTCTTGTTATTCACAGATCAGAATGTATAACCATATCCAGGAATAGTGAAGGTTCAACCAGTGAATCACCTGCTGATCCTCAAAACTCATCAGGTGATCCAACACGACACCAAGTTGAGGGAGGTAGCAATTTGAAGGAACATGTGACTGTTAATGCTACTTCACAGCCAACATTTGACGATGTTTCTCTTTCATTCACTCAGTCCTCATTGAACGAACTTGAAACAACAGCTGGACAAAGTGCTCGAGTTCCTGAGAAAGTATGTCTAATCTGGACTTATCTTTGCAAGTGGAAGTGATCCTCGTTTACGGATTCACAATACTCATCTAGCTGAGACATCATAGGGGATGTCATGAAGGTGTGAGAACAAGAGGGCAGACTCATCATGGGAATGTCTGCTTGTACTCATGCTTGTTATCCTAGATGGAACCCAAGAAAATGGAAGATGCCTTGAATGATAGTAGCTGGGTTGAATCGATGCAAGAGGAGTTGCTTCAATTCAAAAGACAGAAGGTTTGGAACCTATGTCCGCTACCATCTGCTCAAGTACCAATAGGCTCTAAATGAGTTTTTAAGAACAAAAAAGATGACAGAGGCTTGATCATAAAAAATAAGGCAAGACTAGTGGTTCAAGGATACAATAAAGAGGAAGGAATTGATTATACTGATATCTTTGCACCTGTTGCAAGACTTGAGGCAGTTAGGATCTTCCTTGCTTATGCTGCTTCCAAGAACTTTACTGTCTACCAGCTTGATGTCAAATGTGCCTTTCTATATGGGGATATAGATAGGGAGGTGTATGTGTGCCAACCTCTAGGATTTGAAGACCCACAACATCCACTCTATGTGTGCAAATTGGATAAAGCTCAATATGATTCAATTATGTCACTATCTTTGGAGGAACCCATGACCAACAAGGCTTGGGTCTCCAATGAAAACTAATAATCTCATCTTATGTGTAGGGACATCCATATGAAAAGAACAACAATGTCTGGATTATAGACAGTGGATGCTCCAAGCACATGACAGGGAACAGATCTCTCCTTCAATAGTTTTAACGCTATGATGGAGGTCCCGTCCAATTTGGAGGTGAGGCCGAAGGATATATTTCTTACAGAGGGAGTATATCCAATGGTAAGTTAAAAGTTGACAAAGTTAACTTTGTCAAACAGCTTAAACACAACATGTTAAGTGTTTCTTAGTTCTGTGATCAAAAGCACTAGATGCTTTTCATAGAGCATGAGTGCATTATCCTCAAACCAGGGATGACAATTCCTCCAGAATTGGTGCTTCTTAGATCTCCCAGGAAAGGGGAAATGTACAAGCTAGATATGAACAATGCTTTCCCAATGGGTGAAG
Organism: Flaveria trinervia; assembly: GCA_025506515.1. Lineage (NCBI taxonomy): Eukaryota > Viridiplantae > Streptophyta > Magnoliopsida > Asterales > Asteraceae > Flaveria > Flaveria trinervia. Next base: position 83,542,103 of record CM046450.1, read on the forward strand.
TATCATGCTTTCTTTCCAAAACTGATAGTGATGAATGAACACTTTGGAATAAACGTATGTGTCATGTAAATTTTAAGACAAAGAATAAATTGGCTAAAAATAACTTGGTACATGGTTGGCCTAAAAAGGAATTTTTCTGCAAAAACAACTATGTTGCATGCCTTAAAGGGAAGCAACACAGGACCTCTCGCAAATCCAAAAGTGTTAACTCCATCACTACTCCATTACACTTATTGCACATGGATCTTTTTGGTCCCACAAGTATAATGAGCATTTAAAGGAAATCATACTGCCTTATGATAGTTGATGATATTACAAGATTTACATGGGTATTCTTTTAAAGCACTAAATATGAAACTACCGAAACATTAAAATCTTTATTTTTAAAAAAGAAAATCAAATTGATCACAAGATTAAGATTATTAGAAGTGATCAAGGGACTGAATTTAAGAACTTCGTTCTTGACTCATTCCGTAACTCAAAAGGGATTGCTAGACAATATAGTGCTCCCAGAACTCCTCAACAAAATGGTCTTGCTAAGAGGGGGAACACGACACTTATTGAGGCTGCTCGAACTATGTTAGCTGATTCCAAACTACCTCTAACATTCTGGGTAGATGCAGTCAGCACTGCATGCTATGTGCAAAACAGAGTTCTTGTAGTTAAGCCACATGGAAAACCCCTTATGAGCTATGGAACAAGAGGCCATTGTTCACTGGCTTTCTGAGGTCCTTTGGCAGCAGGTGTACCATACTTGACACAAAGGAAATTTTTGCAAAATTTGTTGAAAAGTCAGATGATGCTATCTTTGTTGGATACTCTTATAGCTCCAAAGCTTACAGAGTATACAATATTAAGAATCAACAATTTGAGGAGTCATCCAATATAGTTGTTAATGAGCACAATCCTTGTGTTAGGGGAATGGCCCTAATCATATCTTTGATTTAGAATTGTTTCCAAACTATTCTAAACCTTCTTGTGAGAATGTTTCAGTTGGAACAGGTGCTCAAAATCGTGCAGCTACTAATTCTAATCAACTGTTTTAGCTACCCAGACCTCTTCCAAGCTCTCCAAGACATGCAACAAATCAAGCTCCTGCTATTCACAGATCAGAAAGTATAACCATATCCAGGAATAGTGAAGCTTCAACCATTGAATCACTTGCTGATCCTCAAAACTCATCAGGTGATCCAAAAGAACACCAAGCTGAGGGACGTAGCATTTTGAAGGGCCAGGTGACTATTAATGCTACTTCACATCCAACAATTGATGATGATTCTCTTTCATTCAATCAGTCCTCATTGAATGAACTTGAAACAATAGCTGGAGAAAGTGCTCCAGTTCCTGAGCAAAATATGTCTAATCTGGACTTATCTTTGCAACTAGAAGTGATTCCTCGTTTACGGATTCACAATACTCATCTAGCTCAGAACATCGTTGGGCATGTCTCTAAAGGTGTGAGAAAAAGAGGGCAAAGTCATCATGGTAATGTCTGCTTGTACTCATGCTTCTTATCCCAGATGGAACCCAAGAAGGTGGAAGATGCCTTGAGTGATAGTAGCTAGGTTGAATCGATGCAAGAGGAGCTGCTTCAATTCAAAATACCGAAGGTTTGGAATCTATGTCCGCTACCATCTAGTCAAGTACCAATAGGCACTAAATGAATTTTAAGGAACAAAAGAGATGACAGAGGCTTGATCATGAAGAATAAGGCAAGACTAGTGGTTCTAGGATACGCTCAAGAGGAAGGAATTGATTATACTGATGTCTTTGCACCTGTTGCAAGACTTGAGGCAGTTAGGATCTTCCTTGCTTATGCCGCTTCCAAGAACTTTACTATCTACCAGCTTGATGTCAATTGTGCCTTTCTATATGGGGATATAGATAAGGAAGTGTATGTGTGCCAACCTCCATGATTTGAAGACCCATAACATCCTCACTATGTGTGCAAGTTGGATGAAGCTCTATATGGGCACCAAGCACCAAGGCTGTGCTATAAGACTTTGTCTCAATTTCTCCTCAAGAATGGCTACACTAGAGGAACCATTGATAAGACTTTATTCGTAAGGAAGTCTGGTAAAGACATTTTGCTTGTTCAAGTGTATGTTGATGACATCATATTTGGCTCTTCGAATGACCAAATGTGCAAAGACTTTGAAAGCATTATGATGATGAAATTTGAGATGAGTTCCATGGGAAAAATGGATTTTTTCCTTGGAATTCAGGTGAAGCAACTGAAGGAAGGATTTTTCATTAATCAATCTAAGTATATTAATGACATCTTAGAAAGATTTGAGATGAAAGATTGCAAGCCAGCCAAGACATCCATACCCAGAAACCATAATCTTTGTCCTGACCTTAAGGGGGAGAATACTGGTCAACATCAGTATAGGGGGATTATTGGTTCTCTGATATATCTCACAGGCAATAGACCTGATATTATGTTTGCAACTTGCATCTGTGCAAGATATCAGGCTGCTCCAAAGGTGTCTCACCTAGCTGCTGCCAAGAGAATCCTCAGATACCTCAAAGGAGCACCTAAACTAGGTCTCTGGTATCCTAGAAATAATGATTTTAATCTCTATGGATACTTTGACAGTGACTATGGTGCATGAAACATTGACAAGAAATCAACATCAGGAGGATGTCAATTTCTTGGTGGAAGGATCATCTCATGGCAATGCAAGAAACAATCATGTGTCTTTACATCAACTGCTGAAGCTGAATACATTGTTGCTGGTAGTTGCTGTGCTCAGCTGTTATGGATTCAAAATCAGATGTTGGACTATGGATTCAACGTTATGAGTACTCCTATCCGTATTGACAATAATAGTGCTATCTCCATCACTAAAAATCCAGTGAAGCACTCCAAGACAAATCGCATTGATATCAGGTACCATTTCAATAGAGATATTCATGAAAAGAATCTAATTTAACTAATCAAAGTTGATTCAAATGAATAATATGCTGATTTGTTCACCAAAGCTTTTGATAAACAAAGATTTAAGTATCTTATAACAGCTATTGGGATGATAAACATTGATCAGATTACCTATTTTGAAAACCTTTCAATGTGTATAGTCTTATGTCAATACAAATTAAGCCCTATTACAATAGATCTCTCTGAAATTTTCTAAGTATAAATTTCTTCCGAAGAGAAATTAACCCTCGGAAGTTATCTTCATATCTTCCAAAGCAAAATTTCTCCAAGAAGCAATTTATTTCATATCAGATCTACTTCCGAAGCCTACAATATCACTCCCTTCGGAAAGCAGTTTCTACTCTCAGAATTAACTTTTACCTTCGAAAATGTTTATATTCAGAAGAGAGATTTTATTGTGTAACAGAAATCTCTTGGGCCCCACACTGTAAAAAGCAAAGATTTTGTTAATAATGTCAGATTATTTAACTGAATTAAACCTTACCCCCCTTGTCACTTCATCCACTAAACCGTCATTTCACCTTATCCTAACACTTTACCGCCATTCCACCCTCTTTTAAATAATCCCGACTGTTCACTCTTATCTTCTTACCATAAATTTTACAGCCCTAAAAGATTCACCCAAACTGCTTTACCTTCACTTTTACAATGGCCCTAAATCCACAACACAACCAACTTGCACTTCTTGATTCTTCAAGTTATGCAGGCTTCTCTAAAATCATCTCCTTCCTCACCCAATCATCCTACTACATAGCCTTGACTGTTAATCCCACGGTTTACCTTAACCACATGACTAAATTTTCGGGAAACAGTCAGGTCGAAACCCTAAATGGGGTTCGTGTACTATGATCTCGTATTTGTGGCCAAGAGTTGGTCATCTCTGAACAACTCATCAGGGAGCATCTGGAGCTTCATGATGAAGGTGCCCCTATTGTGTTCCCCGAGGCAGATTTAGACAACACATACATCCTCATGGGATATGGTGGAGATGTGAGCGGGTTGACTATCTACAAATACAACTTTTCCTACAACTGGAAGTTCCTCCTGCACATTTTCCTTCACTGCTTGTCAAACAAATCTGGGGGATGGGATCAAATCCCATATGAACTAGGGTGCCTAGTTCATGGATTGGTGCCGGGCCTGCGCTTCAACTACTCATGATTTGTGCTGCTCAATCTCATTGGAAATCTTCAGAGGGAAACATTCTTTATGTATCCCAGACTTTTTCAGCACATCATTAATTGTGAGTTGGACCAGAGTCGGCTTGTCTATGTAGCCACTCTGTCTTTCCCTTACATGAGGCCAACCATCTTTTAGACATTGAAGAGGGTATCCACTAACTTCACTGGAAGGTACACTTTTCTACCTCCTAGTATGTCTGAGCATATCGCTCCTGGTGACATCCCTGTTCACCCCACAGGTGATGAACCCACACTAGCAACTGCAACCATAATGCCAACACTACCTTCTCCTCCCATCACCATTACCTACACAAGACACCCTAAACGAACTCTTGTTCAATCTACTCTGATTGAACAAGCTCTTCTTGTTCAACTTAAAAAGGCTAGACTTGAACATTGGGCTCCCACTCAGTCTGAGGTCTCACATTCCTTCACCATTGACCTTAATATGGGTCTTGAGTCTCCTCAGTCTCAAACCCATGATCCCATTACCCTATCTGAAAGCCCTTATAATGAGTCTTTACACTCCTCTGAGCAGCCAATAAAGGATAGCCCAATCAGAGGCTCAATGCCTGCAGACATTGACCAAGGTCCCGGATGAGTAGGTTTAACCTCCTATCTTTCACTGACCTTCTCTTTAAATCTGATAAAGAGATAACATCTCTCCATGGCAATAATGTTGATCTACAACACCCTCTCCAAGATCAGTAGAGCCTAGAGAGACCTCTTATCTCTCGCCCCCATCAGAAAACCATTACTGAGGTGAGTCCCACTGATATGGAGGGGACTCATGCTGATTCAGCTGCCACAACAGAAGGTGCCTCAATGAACCCTATGGACAGTGGTAACGATTCTGAGACTGAATCTACGGCAACCATGTCTTTTGATGACTCTGCAAGAGACATCACTAAGCAAGGGAAACTTGGGTGCCAAGAAACCACATCTGGTGGTGAGGCTGAACATACTAGGTATGTTACCTCATCTCCTCGTGATTCTTCAAAAGAAGATGAGGGAAGCAAAAGACTTTAGAAGAAAGGTCTGCCACTCAGCAACTTTAGATTGACAACGTCAAGGCTCTAGCTGAGAAACGGATTGAAAGATCTGTTAGGCATGTACCTATTCAGGTCTCCTTGAACTCTTCCTCCAACTTATCTACCTCTCAAGCTGATACTACCAAAAAGGGGGATAGTGTTCAGAGAAAACATATGAGGACCCACAGACCCAACCTTCAACTTCTAAATATTTAGCTCCTATCACAACCTCTTATGAGCCATCTCAAGTCACTTTGACAATTGATTCAAGGATGCTCAGAGATCTCTACAGCTTCTTTTCTGAGTTCTTGTTGAGATCTACTCGTGATCAGCCAAGTCTTGATGCTGCCATGATTTACTTTGGAGCTAAAGAGTTTCAGAGGCTTACTGCACCTTCTACCATCATGGAAGAAGTTGGTCAACCTAGGGTCCACATGGAAGCTGAAATTCAATTCGATGGTAAAATGGGGACTGATGGCCCAGCAACTGAAACAGTTGGGACATAATCTACATTCCCTTTTACTTTTGAAGCTAAAGTTAAAGCCTCGAAAGAATAAGCTGAATCTTCGAAAGCTAAAATGGAAGCTACGGAAGGACTGTTCAAAATGTCCGAGGAACTGATCATCACAGACGCAATCCTAGAAATGGCATCTAAGGTGAACAGTGAGGACTTTCTGGCCAACTCCTATCTAGACACCCTCTCTACCTCTCACACAATCAGTATCCACTGTCCAAGAACCACCAAAGTCAAGTTCTTCAAAAGATACCAAAGGAAAATGGAAGATGAATGCGAAAGAGCTTCGGGAAGAGGAAAAGATTGAAAAGCTAAAAAGAAAAGGGACACTTCCAACTGGGAAGCTGTTGGCTGCTAGTACAAAAGCAACTGCAGCTAACCAGGAGGCGGTCAACAACAAAAAGAGAGAAGAGATCATTGACCAGCTCATTTAGCTCGGAGTTGCCAATGAAGAAACACTCCTGCTACCATTAGGGAAGTTGGTGAATATAGAAAAGGCAACCAAGCTGTAGCAGGAAGCAGCAAGGTTGGCCTCAGAGGAAGAGAATGAAAAGGAACAAAGGGAAGCTTACATGAAGCTAAGGAGGGAAAGAATAGATTTCTTAACCTCGAGAGGCGTCTCTCTTCAAGAAATTTCTCCATACAATGATGAAACGATCCTTTGGCTCGTCAAAAAAGAGCAAGATCAAATGGAGAAAGAAATAAAAAGAGTTGCAAGAGAATTGTTGAAGGAGAAGAAGAAGAAAAGGGAAGATGCAAGGGCATCTGCAATCAGGAAGATAGGTGACAAAGCCTAGATGAAAGACTATCTTCGGGCACATGGCTTCTCTAGAAGGCAGGTGGGTCCCATGTCTGAAAGGACACTCCAACAATTTGTTAGTGAGATCAAAGCTGACATTCGTTCGGGGAAAAGAAGAGAGATATACAGAAGGGTACAGGGGATAACCTTCACTTCAACCACACTACCCCAACCTAAACCAATTCCCTCTCTCTTCACCATCAAAACTGAACCTTACACTCTTGAACCCACACCTTTACCTTCATCTACTTCCTCACCTCAAGCACCAAAACTTTCTATCCTTCAACCCAAAACTCTAACCCGAACCACCTTACCACATCCTACCCCACAACCTTCTCAACCATCCCCTCAGCCTTCCAAACATCTCTCTCTAGAAGAGGTTAAAAGCATCAAGAATAGGCTCATCAACTGCACAACCCTGAGCGATATCTCCTGTGAGGAAGACTCCATCAAGCTAACCTATGTGGATGGATCTGCACGTTCCCTCATAAGAGATCAATTTCTTGATCTACCCAGAGGAACACTAGACCAGGCTGCCGTACTTCTAGGAATCAACTTAGAATCATTAAATGATGAAGAGAAGAACTAAGAAGGAAGCTGGTGACTCTACTGGATACAAGAAAAGAGGACAAGATTCTTAGTTAGTCTCTTGTGCGTAGAAATAATATACTCAGGTGAAGGTTCGGTGAAGCTACTCATAACTTTGTTGTGGAAAGAGAGAACGGTGAAGTTAACTGGCTGAATGCCACCCCTCTACTACACTCCAACAGGTTTGATATTGCTGAGTTAGTAGAGAAACCATTCTCTAACCCCTTCCAACTCTGAAACTACTACTTACATAAAGAATCATCTCAGCAGTCTTCATCTGGCTGAGTTAACAGCAAAAGCCAAGATTGAGGAAGAGTTTTGATTGAGAAGAAAGGAAAACAAGGATAGATCTCGCACCAAGGGCACAACCTTTCTACACATGGTGGAAGGTCCTGAATTGGAACCTATAGTTTGATGGCAATATGATTATAGGTCCCATCAGCTAACTCTTTTCAGAGGGCCACAACAAAGGGTACATATCATTCAGGGAGACAGACTAGAGATCCTGTCAAACAAAGATTTGTACAAACTTCTCAGCACCAAATGAGGGAAGAACAAAGAGACTGATAAGTATATACTCTCCCTGGTGCAAAAGTTTTGTGGAGTAGAAACAAGTGAGGTTTTGGTAGCATCAGCCTAGGGGGAGTTTGTTGGATCAAGAAGAAGGCAGGTGCAACCAAAACCAAATCACTTAGACAAATTTTGGTGTTGCTTACAAAGGCTTCCGAAGCCAAGTGTTGAACTTCCAAAGGAATTAGAGTTTTTATGAAGACAAAGTAAACGTTCCACTTCCGAAGGCAAAGCTCTACTTCCAAAGATAAAGTATTCACTTCCGAAGATGAAGTCTCAAAGGAAGAAATGAGAAGACTTCTTCCGAAGTATGAAGAAAGACGAAGTTCTCAAGCCTCGGAAGAAGCAGCCTCTTCGAAGTATAAGTGGATTCGGAAGTACTTGTTCTTCCGAAGCCATTTAACCTTCGGAAGACACTGCTATGAACCAGTGGACATAAGTATGCTCGCTGACACTCCGCTGCAGATCTCTGATACTGCATGGCGTTTTCTCAAAGTGCCATGTAGTTGACCATACTTTATTCCACTGTTCACCTTTTAATGTTAGTACAAGTTACCAACTTTAGTTGGTGACAAAAGGTAAGTCAGGGACATGTCCTGACTACCATATACCTTAAACTATAGCTTTGTAGTATTTGCTTTAGTTAGAGGATTCCAGCTGGTATCAAAGTATATCCAGCTGTAGGTAGTATTATATATAGTCTGTTGTTGTAACTCATAAGAACATGCTTGTAAGAGTCTTGTAATATTTGAGTTGAGAAGTAATATATGCAAGTACCTTGAAAATTAGTTCTTGTATTCTGTTATTAATTATTATATTGTTATAAACTCTTAAAGATTTTGCTTTCATCGAGAGTGTTGTTTAAGTGAGTTTGAGAGAAAACTAAGTGTTTAGTGAGACAAACCGATCCTGCATGGGAACACTGTAACATCTTCTTTTTTGTTAACCAAAAGTTAACTGCGTTTATTCTTATGAGAGCCATTGTTGCCATATGTGAAACTTATGGGCCATTTATGCTTATTTTCTTATTATTTTTAATCCTTTAGTTTGAAAGTTAATAATGTTAATTATTATTTAATAAATAAATAATGATCATAATCATAATAATAATGATGATAATAATAATAATAATAATAATATATTAATAATAATAAAAATATTAATAATAATAATAATAATAACTAATAATAATAACAATAATATTGTTATTAATAATTTGTAAGAATTATTAAAAATTAAACATGTATTAAAAGTCTAGGGGGTTATAATGAAAATTTTAAATCTTCAAAAAAAACTTTTTAACATGAGGAAGTTGCAACCGTCTGGCATGTTTAGACTCTTCCTGTATTACACAAGGTGGGTAAACTTCAGACCTCAACAACCGAAGAGATACATCCATAAGTCTGAAATTGACCCTATATATGGAAGACCTAAAGTGGTGTTGAAGTGAAGTCCCCCGAGCACGATGTCAAATATTCCCTTACGGGAAATGCCTCAGGACTTCATTCTACACTTCAAATGGTGGTATTATGACTGGCGAATGGGCGAAGCGGTCATAGGGCTAAACAGATATGGAAAGATTGATACTATCCGGGTATTTGACCAATGTGCCTTACAAACTTGTCAGCTGAAGTTGTCTACACATTATACAAGTGGCCACTGTTCTATGACCCGCAGGATAATGTACAAGCTCTCCAGTTCTAACACGTGATAAGACTCTGCTTTGCATTTGAAATACATACAGGAGTTACAAAAGAGGAGAAGTACAAGAAGTTCCAAGAACATGTGAAGAGTGTTAGACAATAGAGGAAACTAGGTCCGAGGGGGAGTTGGTAGATACATGTGTACCTAGTTTATGAGCTTAAATATAAAAGTCTTTCATGTCTACACATATGTAATGAATTGGTTCAATGAAATATAATATGTGATTGATGTTTATTCATGTTTATTTATTTCATATTATTATTGTGTTATATTATAATTTATATGTATGAACATATTATATAGGTTTGAGGTTGTCGTACATGATTCTTAGTCAATAATGATTAAGTAATGTGTTTAACATAGTCGGATGAGTATTCATGCTAATGGCCCATACTTATGGACCATAAGCATGAATACATCATGCTTATGGACCAATGGCATGATTGAACCAGGAGTTTGGATCAATCGTATTATTGAGACACAAGATTGACTCAATCGCACGACTGAACCTTCAGTCGTGTGTATAGATCAATCGCATGATTAAGTTGCATGACTGAACCAAACTAATGGTTCAGTCGTACGAATGAAAACCAATAAGCTATAAATACCGCTTAATTCATGGAAAATAGAATGATTCGAAATAATTGAAGAATACTTGATATTTACACGAACCTTAGCCATCCAAAACATCCAAGAAAGCATGTCCAAGTTCATAGTCCGTTCTTGATCGATTCCTACTAGTTCTTAACGTTTAGTTTATTCCTATATCAATCGGGTTAACGTTCACACCGATTGGATCGCAAATCAAATAGGATTTGGCACTATTTGATTCAGTATAAACGCAGAATCTGTTAGTATTCTATACGTACACGATCCTGACAATTTTCTTCAACATCATCTGGGTTGACTTGTTTTAAATCATCAATCAGGATATTAGGTGGACTAATTCTTCCTACTGAAAAGGCTTCATAGCTACTCATGAATGAAGTGAAAAGAGCCAAATGCTTTTCAGCTATCCGAATGATTTGTTTGGTTGGCTGTGACTTCACAGTAAAGCCTAGTTGAATTGATTGATTGGTTTAGGTTGATAAGTAGTTTTAGTGTAAGGTTGGGGTTGTCTTTGAACATAAGGGTTTTGGTGAATGATTGGAGAATAAGGTAAGGACTGAGGTATGGCTTGGTCTTTCATACTGGATTGAGCTAGTGAGTAGCTAACGTAGGAGTTTGGGTTACTTGCCAACTTTGCATACATTATTGTTGCTTCTTCTACTTTGATTTTAATGTAATTAGCAGCCCTTCGCTTATCATCCATGTGATAAGATTTGATTTTAGAAATGAGATCACTTAAAGACAAGGTAAAAAGATCCTTTGTCCTTTTGATGCTAATGTTGTTATTGTTCCAGTTGTAAGGTAGAGAATTCAATAGCTTTTTGTTTACAGCTATGTTCTCTAGAGTTATCCTTGCACTCTTCATTTTGGTGATCAATTTCACAAACTTGACATCTCAGCCTCTATTGTCTCACCAAGAATATGATTATACATATTGAATTCTTGGTTGAGCATATCCTTCCTGCTCACTCTCATATCCTTATTCCCCATAATCTGTTCTTCCATAGCATCCCACAAATCCTTTGCTTTTTGTATAGTCCTTGAACTTTTGAGCAATCTTAATTGTCAATGCCATAGTGATTGCCGCATAAGCTTTGTCATCAAGCTCCATTCTTTTAAGATCATCTTCATACCAATGATATTTAGGTTTAGTAATTCATCCCTCTTTCTCATTCTTATATAGTGGAACGTATGGACCTTGCTTGATAGAACACGTCATCCGGAGTTCAGTTTAAATGACATGATTGAAAAAATGATATGCCCAGTCTGGATAATCTTTTTCATTCAAAAGACGTGGAGGCTTTATGTTTGTGGCTATTTCATTTTCGAGATTCAAAGTGGATATGATATTCTTTAGATTTACCATAATAACTTCTTCAAAACAAAATTTTGAATTTAGAAAGAAAATTAAAGTTCTGGTGCAAGACTTCAGAAAACTTTTGCGTGGAAAGTCCAACCTTAAAAACTGTGTGAAATTTCAAATTTTCGCACTTGTAAAAAACTTTGTAACTACCTTGTGCGAATAACTAGGTTTTCACGTGAAATAAGAGTTTTCATAAGAAAAACAGAAGCTTTCGCTTAATCAATTTCACCAAATCAGATATTTTCACTTTTAATTTTAGTCCAAATTTATTAGATTTTGATTAATAAATTGTTCAGTCGGTGAATTGAGTTCAAATTTGATTCTAATTCTCCGTAATTGATTCAATTAAGCAAGTTTAAGCTCAAGAACATCATCAAATGACCAATCATCAAAATTAACAATGTCAGGACCATGTACGTACGAAATAGTAACAGATTCTGCGTTTATAGCGAATCAAATAGTGCGGAATCCTATTTGATTGGCGATCCAATTAGTGAGAACGTTAACCCGATCGATATAAGAACAAAACTAAACGTTATGAACTAGTAGGAATTGATCAAGAACGAACTATGAACTTGGACTAGCTTTCTTGGACATTCTGGACGACTTGGGTTCGTGAAAATATCAAGTGTTCTTCTATTGTTCTATTTTTCAACAAATTAAATGTTATTTAGAGGTTATTGATTTTCATTCGTACGACTGAACCATTAGCAAGATTCAGTCGTGCGACTGAATCATGCAATTGATCCATACGCACGACTGAAGGTTCAATCGTGCGATGGAGTCAATCTTCTATCTCAATCATACGAATGATCCAGTCTCCTGGTTCAGTCGTGTGACTGGTTGTTAAGTTGGTTTTCTGGATCGATAACATCCGAGCATGTTCTTGGCGGAAGGATGAACAACCAAAACCGAAAGTCAAATCAATAACATGAACTATCAAATATTGGTTACATTGATTAAAACCTAACGATTACAAGCTCGTTACAACATATGAATCAAGACTCTTGGCAAGGGGAAGATCGAGCATGATCTCCCTTCTCATCCGACAGCCCTAGGCTCCGGGCAGACTTCCTCTCAATCCTTATCTCTCTACACATTGAAACTGGTATATATGGGCCTCGGCCCATATTAGATGCGACTGGGCCCATTCGTGCGATTGGACCATGCGTATGCTTCAATCGTACGACTGGACCATGCGTATGGTTCAATCGTACGACTAGACCATACTTATGGTTCAGTCTTACGAATGTCCCAATCGCATCTCTTAGTCGCACGGCTTGTCCATTAGCATGGCTCAGTCGTACGACTGAGTCTCATTTGCATATGCTCCTACGAATGACCTAGTTTCATGTGTTTACAACATATCAGATGTATAACATTAAGCCTAGACTATTCGACAAGGGACGAACACACTATATATGACTATATATGCTCCAACACTGGTCCATAAGCATGATTTATTCATGTGTATGGTCCATAAGTATGGGCCATTAGCATGAATACTCATCCGACTATGTTGAACACATTACTTAATCATTATTGACTTAGAATTGCGTACAACAACCTCAAACCTATGTAAGAAGATCATTATACATTAACACAATAATAATATGAAATATTAAACATTAATAAACATCAACCACATATTATATTTCATTGAAACAATTCATTACATATGTGTAAGACATGAAAGACTTTTACATTTAAGGTCATAAACTAGATACACATGTACCTACAAACTCCACCTTGGACCTAGTTTCCTCTATCATCTAACACTTTGAACGTGCTCTTGGAACTTCTTGTATTTCTCCTCTTTTATAACCCGTGCATGTATTTCAAATGCAAAGCAGAGTTTATCACATGTTGGAACTAGAGAGCTTGTACAATATCCTGAGTGTCATAGAACAATGGCCACTTGTATAATGTGTAGACATCTTCACCTGACAAGTTTGTAAGCCACATTCGGTCAACTACCCGGATAGTATCACTCTTTCCATCTCTGTTTAGCACTATGACCGCTTCACCCATTCGCCAGTCGTAATACCACCATTTGAAGTTTGGAGTGAAGTCTTGAGGCATTTCCCGTAAGGGAATCTTTGACATTATGCACGGGGGACTCCACTTCACTACCACTTTAGGTCTTCCAGTTATGGGATCCACTTTAGACTTGTTAATGAACCTTTTCGGTTGTTAAGGTCTGAAGTTTACCCACGTGGTGTGGTATTCCTTCTTCAACACAACCTAGAACCATCGTGACATCTTCCTTGGATTCGCATACAGAAGATCTAAACATGCGAGACGGTTGAGCTCAAAACCAGGAAGAGTCTTCAGATCATGAGGATATATGAAGTACTCAATCATCTTTTCCCTCTTTACAGCATATACATCCAAATCATCAAAATATGCCCACGCTATAATCTTACCAAACACTTTCTGATGTCTTTTGACTATATAAAGATTTGTGTAGGCATTCTACTTTTGAGGCGCGCACTGGTCTTTCATCTCTTCAAAACAAGCGGCCCATTCAGCTTTCTTGATATAAAAATTGGCATCCGAAGCTTGGGTTGTGCTTTCTTCTTTTTCTTTCTCCTTTTCTATCTCCTCCAGTTTCTCAAACATAGCACTGCCAAAAGTATCACCCAACTTGGGGATAACATTGCCTTCGTGGTCAGCGTACTCTTGATAATGCTCACCTGTAACATCCTCAATCTCAATCTCATCAACATCCTGTAACTCCTCATCACTCAGTACATCAACTTGTGGAGCATCTTTGACAATTTCATCAGATTGAGTCGGAACATCTTAGCTAGCTGGTCAACGGTTTGATTTAAACATTCAACTCATCACACATTAATCATTAATCAAGACATTTAAACATAAGTAATCATTAATTACGTTAATGGAACACATAATTTAAGTACAAAAGTTTCAAATACATAAACACCTAATTATTACTTTTTTCTTGATATGTAGTCTTTTTAGCTTGAGCCAGACGAGTACACCACACAATCTTCAATCAGTTCCTTACAGAAGATCATGTGAGAAGATCTTCTTCCTCTCTATCAAGTAGGAGAAGATCATGTGAGAGCACTTGTACAGGTGGTTTAATGTAAGTGCTACATATGCATTCTGGATTTGGTCACACATCTCATCAATTCCTCCTCTCCTTGAGGCTATGCACTTAAGGATGACATGAGCTAAGCACTTGAACTGGGGGCACACGTTTCTCTTGTTGAGCAAACCTAAGTTGATGTCCCCAGTGTACTTCATCCTCAGAAAATCATCTACATGTGCACATATGTTGTGCTTGGTGTTCATTATCCATCGTTCAGCCATATTGTTATAACACAAGAAATATATACATTAAATTTGTTGCTAGACTTATTAGGTGAATTTTGAATGATTTTGTTCAACTGATTCAATCGTGTGATTGAACAATACGATTGAATTCAGTCGTACAATTTAGTTCAGTCGTACCATTGTGCCTACAGCTGAGTTCAGTCGTGCGATTAAGCCTGCGACTGAACTTAGACGTATGCTACACTATGCGGTTGGGTCAGTCGTGCGACTAAACCATAAGCATGATTCATACATGCGATTGAATCATTCACCTGGCTTAATCGCGCGACTAGAGTTCATCAGCGTGTCTATTCGTATATCACACTGTGAACACCAAAGATTTGAATCTTTGTCAAAATATGACATTACACTTTGTGTTTAGATTCATTTGGACCGCAGAGACTCGAATTAGCACTTAGATTCATTTCAGCCAACATGTGTGACCATTTAAGCGTTCTATTCTTAGAGTAGTCTTGGTTCTAGGTTTTATCATCTTCAGCCCTTAACCATGCAATTAAGACATTTATTTTGACCAAGTTCAGTTGCAGTGTACTAGTAGATGAGTAGAGTAACTGTTAGAAACACTTATCAGGAAGAAATCACAAGCAAATGAAGTTTGAATAGAATTTCTCTGAGTATGGGCGATTTCAGAGAACTTGAAGGGTGGTAAGGGTTATGACCGTCTGACCCCTTATTTACACTCTTCTAAATTTCAGTCGTGTGACTGGACCCATACTTATGCTCCAGTCGTGTGACTAAGCCCATACTCATGCTTTAGTCGTGCAACTGGCGTTCAGTCATGCGACTGGATCATACTCCTCCATCCATTCATACAATTGGTTCAGTCTTGTAGTCCAATGCATGGTTGTTCCATACTCATGGTCCAATGGTGTGACTGGCTCATACTTATGGTTCAATCATACTATTGGCTCATACTTATGAGTTTGACCTCATATACTTTCAATCCTTTAAAATGTTAAGCTTTGATAAACATTATGACCTTTTAAATATTTAAAACCATTTGATCACCTTAGATATGGTCCTTTTAATTTAAAACCGATTGGTCACCTCAGACATGACCACTTTTAGTGAGTGATTCATAGATTTGATCTAGTTGTATAGTCTGACTTTTACCTAAAAAAAGACTAAAAAATAGAAAAACGACTTGAAATTAAAGACAAAACATAACATATTTTTATATTTTTGATTAGAGATGGATTGAAATCTTTTCGAAAAACATCTAACAGATTTTTCTTCTTGAACTGCACAGCTTCAACTTAATTTGATCATTTCTTGAATGATTCATTATGGAATCATACAGGTGTATCTGAATCATTTGGGACATTTTGATAAAACATTTTGATGCAAGATTCTTGTTTTGACCGAGAATCAATAGCAATTTTAGGAAATCATACTAGAGCTATAAGATGCACACAATGATTTTGACTGTCAAGAGTTACAGCCATTATGATTGTTAGTATGTTTGTCCTCTTAAATCCATACATAGAATTTTGACTCATTGGTGATTAGTTAGTTTAATTGTTTCAACAAGCATTTGTGGATCCCACACTTATATGGTAATCAACATTCCTTTGGAGATTTTTGTCGGTCTACGAGTATTTGAGAAGAAGAGACTATTCTAAGAGCTTTCAAAGAGATGCCAAACCTCAGGTAAGTGCCATCGCACAGTAGAGTGGCGCAAACAACAATGAATTCTAGAATATTTAGGTTATGCTTATCCTCAGGTCAGTGCCACTTCACAGCAGAGAGGCACACAACCTATCTTCTTGTTAGAGCATTTATTTTTCTTTTTGCACATAACGCGCCAACAACATATGTTATTAGCTTGATTGCTTTTAGCATTTCTTACATGTGCTTTGCTCAATTTTTATGGTCATCCGCACACATTTATGGCGTCTATTTTGCTCGTCACCCCTTATTGGAAATGCGTTGACTGTGTTAACCAAGGATCGGATGGGAACCCACAACAAGTTGAACAACTTTGTTTGAATTTAAATCACAAATGAGGTCTACTCATCTATTGTGTTGAATCTACTAACATATCATATAATGGACTAGCAACCTGTTGGTCTACTTTCTCTATGTTACCTTAGTAGTAGACTAGTTTTACTATCATTTTTCCTTTTATTTTGCTTAGACTTCTGAGACTTATACTTTGAATTTTGCATCTTAATCATTTAAGTTCTTTTGAAGTCCCAAACAATTTGTTTGATGTGTATTATCACTTTCCATAGACTTAGAATCAGAATCACAGATTTGATTTCATTTCTATTAGCTAAGCTGTCATCCTCCCTTGTTTTTCTAAGTAATTAAATAATTCACGAGTTAAATACTAGACTAAACTATTCTCCCTCTAAAATTCTAAAACCAAAAATATTTTTGTGATTTTTGATTTTGATAGACAGTAAAATAAGATAAAGAAAATAAATAAGAAAAATTAAGAAAACGTGTTGGACTACGAACTTTCTTATTCTACATCATATCACTTTTCTTTTTCACGCCATTAACCTCTAAAATTTATAAAAACTTTGGTTTATCAAATGCTTTTTTGTAGAGCTCGGCGCGTTGAAAAATCGTATGAATTTTAACAACATCGATTAATTGTTTTTGAAAACAGTCATGTATAAAGTGATATTTAATACTGATGTGTTTATTTTTAGGGTGTTGAACTAGATTTTTGGTGACAACAACAGCAGCAGAGTTATCAACAAAAATAGGAGTGTTAGAGAATTGCAAACCGTAGTCGCGCATTTGCTGTTGAATCCAAATGATTTGGGAACAACAACTAGCAGCAGCAACGTATTCAGCTTCACCTGTTGACAAAGAAACTAAGGTCTGCTACTTACACTACCAGGTGACTAACCATCTACCAAAGAACTGACATCCCGCTGATGTTGACTTGTAATTCATCTTGCAACCGCCATAATCCAAGTCACTATACACTGTAAGCCGAAGTCATCGTAATGATGATACCACAACCCGAGTGTTGGAGTACCCTTGAGATAACGAAAGATTCTTTTAACCCGAATGAAATGATTTACTTTGGTTTTGCCTGATATCTAGAGCAAAGACACGTGGCATACATGATATCAGGATGCGAGGCTGTGAGATACATGAGAGATCCAAACATTTCTCTGTACATGGTTGCATCAACCAGATCACCATTTTCGTTGGGTGCCACATCATGGTTCGTGGAAAGTGGAGTTCCAGCTGCTGAAGCATTCTCCATGTCGAATCGACTAAGGATATCGCCTAGATACTTGGTCTCATGTAGGAAGATTCCCTTTGGTGTCTGATCCACCTATAAGCCAAGATAGAACATCATCTCCCTGATGGAACTCGTCTTAAACTCTACTTTCATTACAGATTCGAATTCTTTACATAATCTTCGTTTTTGGAACCGAAGATTATGTCATCAACATAAATCTATACCAGCAGTAAATCGCCATCTTTTTCTTTAATGAACAATTTATAGTCAATCACTCCTCTGCGAAAACCGTGTTTCACAGTTTCTCATACTAGGCTCTAGGGGCTTGATGGAGCCCATGAAGAGCCTAGCCTAGTTTGTAAACTCTATCCCGCTGATAAGGGTCCTCAAATCCTTCGGGTTGAATGACGTAGACCGTCTCACGGATTTCACCATGATGGAATGCACTCTTCACATCTAGTTGTCGAAATCTTAATGTAGGATGGATAGGCTAGTAATATACGTATTGCTTCCATCCTTGCCACTGGCGCAAACACTTCATTGTAATCTATGCCTCTGACTTGTCGAAATCCTTGAACTACAAGTCTAGCCTTATTCCTGATTATGACCCCTTGGTCATCTTTCTTGCATTTTACCACCCATTTAGTGTCAATCATCTTAGCACCTTTTGGTTTGTCCAAAAGGGTCCATACTCCTAACTTCTTGACCTATAGGAGTTCTTCTTGCATGGCACTGACCCATGCTCATCGTTTAAGGCTTCACTCACATATTTTGGCTCAAATTGAGACATGAAACATCGATATGCACCATCGTGAAGATATCCTTTTTTCTATTACCGAGGCATAATCAACTGAGTATAACTGATTTCTGATTTGTATTCCCAATCGAACATCCCCAATGACATTGTCCAAGGGATGATAGGATCTCAGCATCTAGTTTGATCGATTCAAATGACTTCAGTAGCAGAATAGAGTACCAACTAGCACAATTCGAGCAAGAATACCAAAGATATAGCAATGAACAGAATTAGTTATAGAGAGAGAAAGTTTCTGCAAAAGGAATATTTCATTCAATCACACGCTTTGGCATGGCTTTCGCAAAATTACAATTTAGGTCATTCTTCTTTATATAAGGAAAGATGATCTAGGCTGATGCCACTTGACAGTGACATCTAAGCGTTATTTAACAAACTACTGAAACACTAAAACTACTGAAGATGTCAAGCAGCTGACATCTTCTTACAAGAAGCTAAGTGTTTACTTATTACAAAACTATTGATAACAAACTACTGAAACTACAACGACTGAAGAACAAGCTCTTTAGTCGTTTTACAAAACTACTGAAAGTAAAAACATAACTACTGAAGAAGTACTCTTCAGCTGTTGTGACAAACTACTAAAACTTCAGCAGTTGGTCTTCAGACTTGAACTTCAGACGTTTCATCAGCTGATGACTTCAGTAGATGTCATCAGCTGATGTCTTCAGTCTTGTCTTCAGACTTTGTACATCAGTTGTTGATCTTCAACACTTGTGGACTCTTCACCTGTTGAACTTTAGTACTTTGGTCTTCAGCTTCAGCACTTGTATTCTTCAGCTGTTGACCTTCAGTACTTTGGTCTTCAGCTTCAGCACTTGTATTCTTCAGCTGTTGACCTTCAGTACTTTGGTCTTCAGCTTCAGCACTTGTGTTCTTCAGCTGTTGAACTTCAGTACTTTGGTCTTCAGCTTCAGCACTTGTATTCTTCAACTGTTGACATTCAGTACTTTGGTCTTCAGCTTCAGCACTTGTGTTCTTCATCTGTTGGACTTCAGCACTTTAGTCTTCAGCTGTTGAAGTCTTCAGTACTTGATCTTTAGCTGTTGAAGTCTTCAGCACTTGTCAAACTGTTGATGAAGCCTTCAGCAGTTGTTGTGATATCATGTGGGACTTAGAGGTTTTCTGATCTTGGCTAATTGGTTCTTTTGGTCCAACAAACTCCCCCTGAACCAGTGCAGCCAAAACCTCTAATTGATTTATTTTCCCACTTATTGTTGGCGGAATGGTTGGTCTTTTTCCTTCTTGATAAATTGAGAAGATGACCCATATAAGCACTGGCCTGGGAATGAGTCTCTGATGATTTGGTTGGCAATGTATGGATGGGAGCTCTGTATTGGGGAATTGGACATTGAGCTGTTCCCCCAACCATGAGACTCACTTCCCAACTATGAGCCTGTACGATTCCCTGGTGTAGGCCTCCAAAAATACAATTTGTTCCTCCATGGTGAGCTCCTCTGCCTCACCATCGAAGAATCCTTCTGGCCCATAGTACTCAGACAGGAATTGACCTGTTTTCCATTTTTGAGTACCACTGTTGTAATCTGTCTGTAAGCAAATTTATCAGGATGATGACCTTCTAACATTAGTGGTAACTCATCCTTTCTGATCTCATTCAGCCTCTTATACACCAGCCCCTTTTTGATCATTCTGTTCACCAGCATCTTTTGTGGGGGCATGTTTGAGGTGTAGGCCTTTTTGAAATCTTCCAGGATTTCCCAGGGTGAGACTACAAGGGCTAAGGAGATCACTTCATCTACAATCTTTTTCACTTGCCCATTGTATCTCTGAGGGATATTTTTCTTTTGTATTCTATGAGCCACCCTGGGATCAGGCCAAATTCTTACTCTTCTTTCACCATACTAAAAAGTATGTCTAAGAGTATAAATCCTCTGAGCTTGTTTTTTCATATTAATGATGGAGGAAGTGGCTGCATATGCTTTATCTACTCTCCTCAAGAACTCTTCATCGTGCAATTTGTGTTGTTCTTCTTCTTCCAATTTCACTTTGATTGCATCTCTTTGTTGCTCATGAGTTATTGCAAGAGAGAGATCTTTCGCCTTCGGCAACTGCAGAACAGCTGAGATCGGCAGTGAGTCTTCATCACATCTTCTTCTTCTTCTCCAGCCTCAACACCTTTCTCTTCTTCTGCTTAGGTGCATCATCGGCTGTTGGTTTTGAGGGTAAGGGAGTTGGTTTTGTGGTTGTGGTTGTGGTTGTTTTGGAGAGGGAATGTTCACAGGCTGAGTTAGCATTTTGGAGGTGAGTGTGGCTTTTGAGTGTTTGGCTAGCTCAGTCCTGCTCCCTGCTCCTGCTTCATTCAAAGCTTTTATTACTAATCCCTTAGTATATGCCTCAGACGAACAGATCTTGGAGGTTATGGCCAAGATGCTGTCCCTGGTCCATGATTTTATTTCGATCAATGATCTCCCAAGGTATTTGCTAATAAATTTGATCATGATCTCAAGTCTTTCTCTATCCATTGTGTTGTAGCTGGCCCATCTTTGTTGAATCTCTTCGATCTCTAATCTTCTTATTTCAGAGTCCAGCTTTTCAGTATTGAAACCTTGCCTAAACAGCTGATCAATGATATTGTCCATTGATCTACTGTGTTCAGCATCAGCCTCTTTAACCATTTCATTCAAGTTTTTCTCTTTTCAGCACTTTTCTTTTTCTTATATGTGACATGAAAATCCTTTTGACTTTCATGTACTTTCTCCTTTTCAGCTCCCTTCTCATTCTCATTCTCCTTCTCTTTCTCGGTCTCATACACATAGTCCTTCTCTATTTCCACTTCTTTGTCCTTCCCTTTCTCTTTCTCCTTCTCCATCCTCTTTCTTTTAGCTTTCACTGCTGGAATCTCCCCCTTTTTGGGTGCATTGGTTTTAAGGTTTGATCAGCAGAAAGCTTTTGGCTCAGTACATCCTCCACCATAGGTTGTCAGACAGAAGAAAGTCTCTCATCATAGTTTTAATGACAGGTTCAGTTATCTGCGGTGATGAGAGATAGGGGATTTTGAGGGATAGCATCCATTTGCTCAGGAGGGTTTTGGTCCTGAGAAATGGTGCCAGAAATAGGCAGGTGGCTGAGATTCTTTGAGTGGCTGTGTGTTTAAGTGACCTTCAGAGGAAGGTGCCATCTGTGGGGTGATGTGGTGGTAGATGGTCTTTCTCTAAGAGAGTTGGTCAAGTAGTTTTTGCAGCCTACTGACTTCCTCCTCTAGGATTATGTTCTGGGCAAGAACATCATAAAAGAAGCCCAGGTCATCATCAGCAGATGCTGAATCACCTGACCTCCTGCTTGTAGCAGGATGTACATGCACTGGGTGTAGACCAGATGTAGCATGTGCCCCTTTGTCTTGGAACGGGGGACTTCCAGCCTCAGGACTTTGTCCTTCATCAGTTGTTGCCTCTGGTGAGGTCTTAGTTATGTTACCAACCTCAGTCTGATCATATGCTGATTCAGAAGAGGTGGTAGCCTCACCAGATGTTCTGATCTCCATATCCACACCAGGAGATAGAACATTTAAACCCCGGTGCTGTGGGTTGTCAGAAGCATGTGTATCCTCTTCCTCAATTGTTGTTGTTCTCCCCTTTGTTGGTGGTTGTAGGGGGAGGAGAGGCATGCAGCTGAGTCAGCACATTGGCAATTATAATGGTTGGGCTTTGAGGGGCATTTGCATGGGGAGAGGGGATAGAAGCTGATTGAATCCGGGGACAGGGATGCTCTTCAATGATAACCTCCTCAAGTGAGAGAGGTCTTAGTAATGTGGTTTCCCCTGAAGTGGTTGCAACAGGATCCTTTTGAGAGGATACCTGTGCGGCTGTTGCTGGTTGAGTCTTTAACACTACTGGAGGGTTTGAAGCAGTAGGTTTATCCTGTTTGGGTGGTACAGGAGCATCATCAGGGGACTCATCTCCCTGATTAGCTTGTTTGGGTTTTGATTTTGGCTTGGTGGGGACTTTGGATGTGGCAGTTGAAGCTGTGGGTTCCCTTTGCTTGGGTTTGAGCAAACGGGCAGCTTCTTTGAGAGATTGGTCGGAGTTATGCCTGGAGTATACCTCAGCTAGAACAGCTGGTGCAGGGACTCCAAGGCCAACAAGGCCATCAGTTTGTAATTCATTTAAAATTATGGCCATCAGAAACCTGGGATATAATAGCCATCTGTTTCCCACAGTTTCTGTGCTAGATCTTTGATTTCTAGAAACACAATTTGTGAAAAATTTAAAGGTTGGTGTTCTAGAATTGAATATAATACCTGTTGCCACCGGGAAGACATTTGATCCCATGAGGATGTCTTCGAGGCTAAGCAAACATTCACCATATGAAATATCAGTCTTTCAGCATCAGGGAAGTTCTTCTTCAGTATGGTAGCAGCTCGAAGATTTCTGTCGTACCTATTGGTGATGAAGGACATATCAATTGTGACCTTCGGGTACTCAGTCACAGCAGTAGCATATTGTAAATTTAGCACTCGACGAATGCTATCAGGTGTAACCTCTACTTGTTTTTGGTTGACCAATGACCGAACAGAAATTTGGCCGGAAGGCACATCAGTGTGACGTAGGCATTGGACCAAAACTGACTTAGTGACTCTGGGTAGATGGTCGGGTTTAAGAGCAGAGCAGTACTATACTGATAATCAGCCATTAGGTCTATGGCGTGATCAAACTTTGTCCAGAAGGCCGATTTCGTGAGGTAGGCGACGCAATTATGTCTGGTTTTAGACTCATGGTTGCCATTTTTGAAAGTATGAAGGTCAGAAGAACGGCTAATGGAACATTTGAGAAGAACACAGGTATTTATAGGGTGGGGATAGGAAAAGGCTGAAAGAAAACTACTGAAGGTTTTGGTCTGGTCATCAGCTGTTTGAAACTACTGATGACGTGGTATTAACCTTCAGAGGTTTAAAACGACTGACAGTGGTGGTGTTGTCATGAGGTGTTATAAAACAACTGAAGACTTGGTTTTGACCATCAGACGTTGAAACAGCTGAAGTCTTGGTGTTAACCATCAGTATTTATGAAACTACTGAAGGTCATGGTTTTGACTTCATATGATGTAAACAACTGAGGACTTGGTTTTTGTCATCAGTAGTTGTGAAACTACTGAAGACAGTGGTTTTGCCATCAGTTGTTGTAAACAACTGAAGACTTGGTATTAGTTATCAGTAGTTGTGAACTACTGAAGACTGTGGTCTTGCTTCAGTTGTTTAGAAACAGCAATTGTAGAAACAACTGAAGAGAAATTACTCATCAACTGTTTTCGTCAATTCTTAGCTTTTCAGCTGCTTCATACTGTCCTCAACACTTACTCATCAGACTTTTCATCTGCTTTTCAGGTGTTTCATAGGACGTCAGTACTTATCTCTTTTTATTGATTTCAGTAGTTTGCACTCATGTAGTTTAGAACAGATAAAGTACTTCAGTACTTGTGAGGCATTTAGCCTTCAGTAGTTATAAAAACTACTAAGGGTAAAAGAACTCATCAGTACTTATATGTGACATGGTTACCAATGATCATCAGTAATTACTGAGATCATCAGTAGTTGTCACTTATTCTAGCTACCCATACCAAGCCTTACACCAGGTTGTGGAAAGTTGAACTATGCAAAGCTTAGTAAAAATGTCTGCATGCTCATCAGCACTAGGCACAAACATAGGATTAATTAGACCCTTTTCAAAACAATCTCTTATAAATGATGTCTAATTTCTATATGTTTGGTCCTAGAGTGCTGGACTGGATTTTTGACAATGCAAAGAGCTGAAGCACTATCCATTAATAACGGAGTCTTAGTCTCTGTAATGCCATAATCCAAAAGTTGATTCTGAAGCCAGAGTACTTGGGATGTACAACTGCAGCAGCAATGTACTCGGCTTCAACAGTGGATGTAGCAACATGTTTGTTTCTTACTCTGCCAAGAATCAAACAGTGCCTAGGAATTGACATCCACCAGAAGTTGATTTCCTGGTTAACTTACACCCTGCATAGTCACTATCAGAGAAAGCAACTAATTTGCAAGAGTGCCCAGTGGAATACCATAAACCTATAGATTGTGTACCTTGCAAATCTAAAGATCCTCTTGACTGCAATCAGATGAGACTCTTTAGGTGCAGCCTGAAATCTAGCACAAACACATGTAGCAAACATAATATCTGGTCTAGAAGCTGTTAAATACATCAAGGACCCAATCATACATCTGTAAAGCATTTCATCATCAGCTTTACCTTTCTGATCAACATCCAATTGTGTGGGTGTTGCACATGGGAGTAGAACAGGACTTACAGTTTTGTAAATCAAACTTATTTAAAAGATCTTTTGTATATTTAGACTGATGAATGAAAATTCCATCAGCTTTTTGTTTGATTTGCAAGCCTAGAAAGAACTGTAATTCTCCATTGCACTCATTTCAAACTTCCTTTGCATTAATTTTGTAAAATCATCACACAACTGGGGATCAGAGGATGCAAATATAATATCATCAACATAAATGGAACAAGTAGCTTATGCTGATTCCCTTCTTAATAAATAAGTTTTATCTATGGAGCCTCTAGTGAAATTATTTTGCAGAAGAAAGTTAGATAATGTCTCATACCAGGCTCTAGGAGCTTGTTTCAACCCATAAAGAACCTTATCAAGCTTGTATACCCATTCTGGGTGTTTATTATCCTCAAAACCTGGTGGTTGACACACATAAACTTCTTCTTTTATTTTACCATATAAAAATGCACTTTTAACATCCATTTGAAAAACTTTAAGATTGTGGAGTGCAGCATAGGCTAAGAACAATCTAATTGCCTCCAGTCTGGCTACAGGGGCAAAGGTTTCATCATAATCAATACCTTCTTCTTGTGCAAACCCCTGTACAACCAGTCTGGCCTTGTTCTTAACAATAAGCCCATTTTCATCTGTTTTATCCTAAACCCCATTTAGTGCCTATTGCACACTTACCTGGGGAAGAGGAACAAGCTCCCACACTTGCTGCTTTTTGAACTGAAGAAGCTCAAGCTGCATTGCTTCAACCCAGCCATTGTCTCTAAGTGCAACATGATAATTCTTTGTCTCTAGCTGACTGTTGAAGAGAGCATAGAAGCAAAATTGGACAATTGACTTCTGGTTGAAACTCCAGCATTGATATCACCAATGTTTGAGACATTGGGTGATTCTTCAGCTCGTGATAAACAATGAGATCAGTGCAAGTGTTTGTAGAACCTTCAGCAGCAACAAATGTTGATGTAGACTCTTGAAACCATGTAGATGGTGGCAACTCAAATGAAGTTGAAGATGCAGAAATCTCATCAGCACTTGTTGTGGATGAAGCTACTGAGCTACAGGAGCATCAGGTTTAGAGGACATAGGCAGTTGGTCACTAAACCTAAAGAGGTGAGTACTGCTATCATCATCATCAGCAGCACCAGCAGTACCACCAGGTGGTGCACTGTTGACAGGAGCAACAACAGGAGTTTGATAAGGACAATTGCAGTATGTCCAATCAAATAGCTCCACAGGCTTTGTGGAATCTTGTCCTTTGGAGATTCATAAACTTAACATGTAGAGTCTCTTCAACCATCTTTGTTCTACAGTTGAAGACTCTGTATGCTTTGCAAGTTGATGAATAACCAACAAAGTACCCTGCATCCACCTTAGGATCAAATTTTTGGAGTTGATCCCGTGTGTTGAGAATGAAACAAGGACACCCAAAAGCTCTGAATGAAATTAGGGGCCAAATGATGAAACTTCATATGGAGTCTTCATCAACCTCTTTATTTACTAGAACTATTCTGTACATAGCAAGCTGTATTGACAGCTTCAGCCCAAAAAGTCATTGGCAGTCCAGAATCAGCCAACATGGACCTTGCAGCTTCAATAAGGGTCCTGTTCTTTCTCTCCACTACTCTATTTTGTTCAGGTTTCTTGGAATGCTAAACTGCCTCTTGATTCCCTTTGAGAGGTAGAACTCATCAAGTGTATTGTTTCTGAATTCTGTTCCATTATCACTTCTAATACACTTGACTGAGAGGGAATACTGCTTCTCAACATACAACACAAAGTTGATAATCTTTGAGCTGCCTCATCCTTTGAATGCACGAAGAAAGTCCATACAAACTTGGAGTAATCATCCACAATTACCAGACAGTATTTCTTCTTAGCCATACTCATCACTCTCACAGGACCATAGAGATCCATGTGAAGAAGCTGTAAGCAGGCAGTGGACTTAGGTTCTTCTATGGAGGGAAATGAAGCTTTGTGCTGTTTTCTTTTTAAACAAGCAGTGCAGTTATCTTCACATTTGAACTCCTTCATAGGCAGTCCCCTTACTAAATCATGGTTTATCCGCTAATTTATGTTTTTGAGATTAACATGACCCAGCCTTCTATGCCATAGATTAGATTCTTGAGGGGAAGCCTTGGAAAATAGGCAAGGATGGCCTTTGAGATCTATTTTCTTGCAAAGATCTAAGGAATACACTCTTCCTGTCCTGTTGGCCTTAGGAGAGTGTATTCATCCAACACCTTATCAATCAAACTTAGAACTTTAGATGACAGAATCCGACAGTTCTGACTAGTGAAAAGAGCAACATGGCCTTTGTCACACATTTGACTGACACTCAAGAGGTTGTACTTGAGATTTTCCACATGGTTAACATCATCAAACTTTATTTCCCCCTTGGAACAAAGCCTTTGCCGATGATGTAACCCTTTGCATCATTCCAAATGACACAAACCCCTTCCTTCCTTGAGAGTAGTCATTAAGAAGTGATCTGTTTCCTGTCATATGCATGGATCCTCCACTGTCTACATACCAGATGCCTCTGTGGCATGTTAAAGAACCCTGCAAAACACAACAAATTAGTTAGATTTTGAGACCCAAACCTTTTTTGGTTTTGGCCTGTTCTCATCAACAAATGGTAAACTAACAGGTTTGTTGGAAACAACCCTGAGAGGAAGAAGATGGTGAAGAAGAGGAATCCTTTGGCTTGGACCTCCTTTCTATGGTTTCAACATAGGAACATCTAATTGGTTAACTCTTCCCAATAGATGTTGAACCATCATAACCAGCTGTGTCTGATTTTGTGATAAAGCTTTCAGCTCTCCAGACACATTGGCATTGGAGTTTGATAAATTCCTATGTTGCACCTTCTTCTTTTGAGCAATCTCAGCTGTTACCTGTTTAACCCCTTCCTTTTGGATTTCTTTTTGGACTTAAGGGTTACAGGATTTGATGTTGCTGGTACAAATGTGGCTTCAAACTCAGTTTTCATTTTAACCATTTTCTCTTTAATTTCCTCTTTATGTTTGAGTTTGGATCCTCTTTTGTACCAACAATCATGTGTAAGATGATTGAACAAACCACATATTTCACATGGTTTCTTCTTCATCTATGTTGATCATCAACTAAAGAGAATGAAACTATTGAAGACTTGTTCTTCAGCTCTTTGGAAGCACTATTTGCTTTCTTGACTTCCTCTTTAGTAGTCTTCAAACCCTTTCTACTGATAGTTTTCTTCTCTTCAGTGCTGACACTAGTTGGAGTTTGCACTTCAGGTGTTAAATCTTGCTCTCCAGTCCTTTCAGGACTTCCAGAAATAACTCCTGAGTTGATCAACTCTTTGATCATGTGAGTGTCAGTATTTGAACCATCAAGATCAGCTGATAGGTTCAACGAGGGAATAATACTAACTTCAACTTCTGATGGTGCTCTATCAGAAAGTGAATCACATGATGAGGTGGATTGGTTATTGCTTTCTCCATCAGATTTCACTTCTACTCTTGAAGCAAAATCTATAGGAGGAGCAGTGTGATTATAACCAATGCCAAACTTCACATTGGAAGCTGATTGCTTACTAAGAAGCATTTCAAAACCTTTGCATGATTGTACCCATCGATCACACTCTACTTGGGTGACTGCAAGGGTTTCTTTGAGGTCTTTGTACTTTTCTAAAAGTACCTCTCCCTAGCCTTATCATCAGTGATTTGGCATTTAAGTTTATAAATCTCATCATTTTTCTCTTTAAGCATAAACTCAAACTCAGCTTTTCTTTTGGAAATGATCTTTTCTAGCTCTATGTTCTTATTAATTAAAGCTACATTTGCTTCTCAATAGAGGCAAATGCTACTATGCATGTTTCAGAACATAATTTGGCCTTAGCCTCAGAGGATACATGTGATACCTGTGATGAAAAGGCATTTGAGGATGATCCATCTGCAGACTCCAGAGCCATAAGTTCCAGATTCACAAAAGGACTTTCACCACCATGTTGACCAGCACCTGTGAACAGTTGTTCATGACCAGACATGTCATCTGGTAAACTGCTCCAGTCAACAACTCCAGGGGTGAAGAAGCTGTGTTGTTGAGGTTGAGGAGGTTGATGAGATTGAGATGGTTGAGGCTCAGAAAGAGCATGTGGTTGTTGAGCAATGGGTGCTTGAACCTGACAGGTTTGTGGCATGTGATAACAAGGGTAAGGATATGGCATTGGACCCTGAGGAACAAAATATGCAGGAGATTGTGGTTGAGAATGATGACCAGAATTGACAGGATGTTGCCCTCTGTGTTTTGACTATTGCCAGGGAAAGTCACAAAGGGTGCAGAAGAATTAGATCCAGATGATCTACAATCTCTAGCAAAGTGTCCAAGCTTGTGGCATTTGTGACACCTCAACTTACTTACTCTGTCAAAACCAACTTTGGTTTTGCCAGAGAGTCCTGGGAACTTTCTTCCAGTTCTTTTGTAGAACTTCTGAGATCTGATATTTATCAAGGCCATTTGGCTCAAAATATCCATCTCTTCTAAGTCATCATCAGCAATCCCCTTGAGATCATCCATGATGAAGCATAGATTGTCATTATTACACCCAGTAAACTGACTATCAACACTCACAAATGCAGAATCAGAAGTGTTTGAAGAGAAATCAATATGCTCATCATACTGGAATTCAGATGAAGCATATTCTGACTCATGACCAACCAAGGCAGTGTTGCCTGGTACAAAGTCTTCAGTGAGCTTACCAGATGAAGCCAGTTCCTTTTTCTGCTCTATCTCTCTTTCGAATGTAAGCAGTTTCCCTGAAGTTGGGTGAGAGATAGGCTATCCAGATTTGCACTGGAGCGTAGGACAATTGTATATGTGTCCCATCTCTCAGGCAGTGATCTGAGGAATCTGTGGTTCATTTGGCTTTTCGTATATTCATGTTTAACCATTTTCAACTCAGAGATTAAACATGAAAACCGCTCAAACTGCTGAGTCAGAGTCTCACCCTTTCTATGAGCAAAAGTCTCATACTGTTGGGCGAGGATTTCCTGTTGTTTGCTAAGACCTCATCAGTGCCACCAAATTTTTCTTTCAGTGCATTCGAAAGGTCATGAGCAGTTTCATGATGCATAAGCCCGGAATAGATTTCATTAGGCAGTGCCATGGCCAGAATTCCATGGTGCTTTAGCATCAATCTCAAACAACTTCTTGTCCTCATCAGAGTATTGTTCCTTCTTCTTCGGAATCAACTGATTTGTTTCCGGATGATTCACCATTGGCTTATGTGGTCCATGTACCACGGATGTCCAACAACCTGAACTATTGACAGACAGGTGATGGAGCATTCTTCATTGCCAAATGTTATACTCATTCCTAACCAGCATCGGAGGCTTGGGGAGGGAACCAGTATTGTGTGGATCATTAGAAGGTGTAGTCATTTTCGAAAATTCAGACAAATTCAAGATAAGCAAAACAAATTTAGCTCAAAACCACTAAGAACCTCAATTAAAATAGCCAAAAGCGACAGAACTTCAATCTCTATAACATATTCGTGCGAATTTGCTAGTTCGATCAAACTTAGAGCAAATGAGCAGTTTCAATGATCAATTCTTAGATCGATCAATGATTAACCTGCTCTGATACCATTTGATAGGATCTCAGCATCTAGTTTGATCGATTTGAATGATTTTAGCAGCGGAATAGAGTACCACTAGCACAATTCGAGCAAGAATACCAAAGATATAGCAATGAACAGAATTAGTTATAGAGAGAGAAAGTTTCTGCAAAAGGAATATTTCATTCAATCACACGCTTTGGCATGGCTTTCGCAAAATTACAATTTAGGTCATTCTTCCTTATATAAGGAAAGATGACGTAGGCTGATGTCACTTGATAGTGACATCTAACCGTTATTTAACAAACTACTGAAACACTAAAACTATTGAAGATGTCAAGCAGCTGACATCTTCTTACAAGAAGCTAAGTGTTTACTTATTACAAAACTATTGATAAGATATTACTGAAACTACAACGACTAAGAACAAGCTCTTCAGTCGTTTTACAAAACTACTAAAAGTAAAAACATAAACTACTGATAAACATAACTACTGAAGAAGTACTCTTCAGCTATTGTGACAAACTACTGAAACTTCAGCACTTGGTCTTTAGACTTGAACTTCAGACGGTTCATCAGCTGATGACTTTAGTAGATGTCATCAGCTGATGTCTTTAGTCTTTGTCTTCAGACTTTGTACATCAGTTGTTGATCTTCAGCACTTGTGGACTCTTCACCTGTTGAACTTCAGTACTTTGGTCTTCAGCTTCAGCACTTGTATTCTTCAGCTGTTGACCTTCAGTACTTTGGTCTTCAGCTTCAGCACTTGTATTCTTCAGCTGTTGACCTTCAGTACTTTGGTCTTCAGCTTCAGCACTTGTGTTCTTTAGCTGTTGAACTTCAGTACTTTGGTCTTCAGCTTCAGCACTTGTATTCTTCAGTTGTTGACCTTCAGTTCTTTGGTCTTCAGCTTCAGCACTTGTGTTCTTCAGCTGTTGGACTTCAGCACTTTAGTCTTCAGCTGTTGAAGTCTTCAGTACTTGATCTTCAGCTGTTGAAGTCTTCAGCACTTGTCGAACTGCTGATGAAGCCTTCAGCAGTTGTTGTGATATCATGTGGGACTTATAGGTTTTCTGATCTTGGCTCATTGGTTCTTTTGGTCCAACACACCTCATTTTCCAGATTTTTAAACTCAGGTTTAGTCCCAGTAGTTATTGGAGTGTGAGGTTTCGAAGTGTCAGAGGCATTAGGGTTTGATGCTTGTGTACTTTCATTGGTGGGAACCTATTCCTCTTAGTCCATATTAGTAGTCTTAATTGCCTCATCATCAGATAAAGACTCACTTACTTCATGCTCTCCCCGTGAAGGCTAGAAGAATCCTCTAATGGACTAGTTCATGTCGAGTCTGGTGGACGAGAGTTAAGAACGTAGTACTTCATCCTAGCAGAGAGCTCGTCATCAGTATGAGAAGGCGGTAGATTGAAGGATTTAAAGAATCCATCATAGTCAAAGAAGAATGGCGGTCCTTTCCTAGCTGGAGGGGTGGGTTATCTTTGAACATCGACATTGCACCACACTTCTACCACACCCATTGAGTTGTTGTAAACTCTCTTGGCTGGTATGCTGTATCTGAGAAAGATCCCTTCTTCTTCCTTTTCTTTGAACTTCCCAGTCTGAGTCTTCTTCAACAATGTGCATGGTGCGCCAAACGGTTCTACATACTCAAAAGTTAGGTTTACGTCATTGGAGTAGTTCATAACAGATTTTCCCATGTCAGTTGACCACTAAGACTTGATTGAGCGTGTAACAAGCATTCGCCACTGCCTCATTCCAGAATCGAATAGGCAGTTTCGAGTCAGCTAGCATTGTTCAGGCAGTCTCTATCAAACTTTGATTCTTCCTTTCAGCTACGCTGTTCATCTGAGGAGTGTAGGCAGAGGTGAATTGATGAACAAGTACTCTTTCTGTATAGTATGCCTCCATCCATTGATTCTTGAATTCTGTGTCATTGTATGATCGAATCTGCCTAACTTTGAGCTTGTAGAGTGATTCCAATGTAGTTACCAGATGTATGAATGATTCAAAAGTTTCTGATTTGGCTTTCAGAAACATCACCCAAGAGAATCTTGAGTAATCATCTGTTACTACAAAGCAATATAGATCTCTAGCAATGCTCTTTGTGCTGACAGGGTTCTTTGCCTTGTGAGCCTTCTTGGTTTGTTTCCCTTTCTTACATGCTATGCAGAAGTCTAGAAGCTGGAAGTTCTTGACATTAACACCATTCACTAGATCCTTCTGAATCAGGTGATTCATCTTCCTAGGATTAATGTGTCCCATTCTTCTATGTCATGAGACTGAATCCCACTCAATTGCCTTTGACAAGAAGCATTGAACCGTGTGATCAGTTGTGGATGCTTTTGATAGATCCAAGACATACAAGTCATTATATCTTGAAGCTGACATAAGAACCTTATCCTTCTCAATCGCATAGTCTTCTTCAACATGTAGCACTTCTTCTTGTCATATACAACCTTAGAAACCTTTATCACAGTTCTGGGAAACTGAAAGTAAGTTGTTCTGTTGTTGTCGAACGTAGTTGACCTTGTCAAACTTTACTTTCTCGTTTCCCACTTCGCCTTTTGTTGTGATGTAGCCTCCTTTGTTCCCAGCAAATGAAACATGTCCCCCTTTGATTTGTTTGATGTTGAAAAGGAGGGACGAAATCCCTTTCATGTGCCTGGACGTCCCACTATAAATAATCCAGGTATTAGTGATAGCGTTGTAGTGGACACCCTACACAGTCAAAGAAACTTTTTAGTTCAGATTTGGGACCCAAGCCTTAACTGGCGTGGGTAACCTAGAGGAATCACACATCATAAACTCAACCCATTGTCCTTTAGAGGATAAGGACATATCTATCTTCTTCTTGTCCTCACTATCAGACACTATACTTTCATTCCATAAGCAAGTTTTATGTAAGGCCTGTTTGTGGTAAAGAGACAACTCACTTATGGTTTGAACCTTAGGTTCACTAACACTCTTAGGTGGAGTGTTAGATCTTATTTTAGATAAACTTTTATTTCATCATAAAGTTCAATTTTCTTTCTGGGTGTCTGATAATAGGGACATTTAGTAGAGATATGTCCTCGTTTTCCACAACTGTTGCAAGATTTTGCTTTTACATATTGAAGAAAACTTTTATGTGATGTTGAGTTTGGTGAAGGTGTGAAGTGTGTCTGGTTTGGCGTTGTCACTACTCTTTTAGATGTTTCATCCTTTTTAATAAAATTAATTATTTTAATGTTTTGAACATCTTTAACTTAAATTTTATTTGGACTTCATGATTAATACGTTTTTGGTTAACTAGTTTAGTCATTTTGGGTTCTCAAATGGACGTTGGTGAACCTGACCTTACACTAACCCTTTTAAATGCATCATCCAAATTCTCAACTGGCATCTTGCCTTTTGATTTCAAAGTAGTCTCTTTCTGTTTAGTGTCAGATTTCACAGGCTTACTCGTGGAATCAGGATCACTAACTAGAGGAGTAGACACCATATGATCCTTAATTAGGTTGTTATTAATAGGTCTACATTTTGTAATCAAAAGCATCTAATGTGGTGGTGGAGCTACTTTGAACCCCAAAACTTCCCAATTTTTTCGTTCATTCATTAAGTTCTCTACTATGTGAGAAGAACTAGCCCAACTACGCAGTTTTTGTTTTAATGAATTAACCTCGACTTCGAAAACTGTTTTTTCCTTTTTCGGTTTCTTCTATAGAATTTAAATAAAACTTTATATCATTAGATTTATTTAATTCAACAAGCTCGCTTTCCCTTAGTTGTTTACCCAAAAGTTCTATGTTTTCTTTAAAACTGCACTCATTTTGTTTTAATATATGATTAGCTTCAGTGTAGAGTTGTAAGTCATTTACCTAGCAAATTTCAGATCAATGCTTTCCCTAAATTTTTCACATTCTGAATAAGTATGTTTTTCAAATAATTGATCTAAAGAACTTACCTGTTAGGAGTCAGTTGAATCAGCCATCAATGTAGAGGTAGACTCTTTTATTGTTGGAGATTCTGAACTTGTTGCTTTGAGCTCTTCCTTAACCAAGTGATTTACCATGTTCACAACTTCTTCTGTATGTGACATCACTTGCTCAGTTGCTATCTCACCTTCACTGGTAGACCCGTCCACCAATGCTTCAACAAAAACAATGGTTGATTCTCCTGGAGAGACAAATCGAAAGGACCAGTCTTGTCCTTCATCACCTTGAGCAGTTAGGGCCTTAGTCTATATACTTGAAGAACTAGTCCCAACCATGTCTTTGTCTTCACAGTTGAAAATAGGAAATGGGTTACCATTTCTAGTTTTCTTGGGCTTCACACATTCACATTTAAAATGCCCTTTTTCACCAGAAATAAAGCATGTTACTTTGGTTGTGTCAAAACCAAACGTCGTGTCAATAGTGGCTACAAGGTTCTTCCCTATCATATAAGCTCTTGTTCATTATCGAAGAGAAGTTATTGAACTCCTTCATGAGAGCCTTAGCCTTTAGTGCCTTTAACGTCGCATTTCCACCATACCTCTTCTCTAATGCCTCCCATAGCTTTTTGGCCTACTTGTTCTCAGAAAACTTATGAAAGATGTCTTTCAGGATTGACTGAGTCAACAGTGCATAAACTTTCTTCTCGGCATTGAAGAGTATATTCTGAGCCTCGCTCATTCCACCCAAAGTCAACTTGACTCCACTTGCACTGACCGGTACCGTGTAACCGGTCTCTATAGATGTCCAAATATTTGGATCCACTCCATTTAGGTAAATCTCAAACCATTGTTTCCACTGAGGATATTCATTTACCGTTAACAGCTTTGGCGGTTTATTGTTATTACCAATCTCCTTCTCCAGAAGCAGTAGGTTCTGGATGTGTGTGTCCTTTCGTCTAGTAAACGCAGCAAACTGATCTTCCATTTCTATAAACTTTGTACTATGAGAGCAAGACAGCTTCAATCGTGCAAATGAACAATAAGTATGGATCACTTGTGTGAATGAACTATGAGTATAAATCACTCATGTGAATGAAGAATGCAAATGAATTCAATCGTGCGATTGGATTCAGTCATGCGTATGAATTGGCCGAATGGAGTCAAACGACTAAAGTTGTTCAGTCATACGGATGGAGTATACGAATGAGTTCAATCATACAAATGAGCTATTTGTGCGACTGAAGGCTGCTGTGTTTAAAAAATCGAATTTTTGACACTTAGACACAAAATACGATTTACCTAGAAACCGTAATTTGTTGTTTGACAAAAAACACAAACTTTAATGCCTGAAAACGTGAAAAAACACCCGTGGACTCAAAAAGATAACTCTCTTGAATTAAAACGTGAATTTTGACCCAAACCTAATTGAATCAACACAAAATCAAGAGCCAAAGCTCTGATACCACTTGTCGGGATCGTGTACGCACGGAATACTAACAGATTCTATGTTTATACCGAATCAAATAGTGCGGAATCCTATTTGATTGGTGGTCCAATCAGTGAGAACGTTAAACCGATCGATATAAGAAGAAACTAAATGCTAAGAACTAGTAGGAATCGATCAAGAACGAACTATGAACTTGGACTGGCTTTCTTGGACGTTTGGACGGCTAGGGTTCATGAAAATATCAAGTGTTCTTCGATTGTTCTGTTTTTCCACAAATTAAGTGGTATTTATAGGTTATTGGTTTTCATTCGTACGACTAAACCATTAGCATGGTTCAGTCGTGCGACTGAATCATGAGATTGATCCATATGCACGACTGAAAGCTCAGTCGTGCGACTGAGTCAATCTTATGTCTCAATAATACGTCTGATCCGATCTCCTGGTTTAGTCCTGCGACAGGTCCATAAGCATGATGTATTCATGCGTATGGTCCATAAGTATGGGCCATTAGCATTAATACTCATTTGATAATGTTGAAAACATTACTGAATCATTATTGACTTAGAATTGCGTACAACAACCTCAAACCTATATAAGAAGTTCATTATACTTTGACACAATAATAAAATGAAATATTAAACATTAATAAACATCAACCACATATTATATTTCATTGAACCAATTCATTACATATGTGTAAGACATGAAAGACTTTTACATTTAAGCTCATAAACTAGGTACACATGTATCTACAAACTCCACCTTGGACCTAGTTTCCACTATCGTCTAACACTCTTCACATGTTCTTCGAACTTCTTGTATTTCTCCTCTAGGTACACATATATCTACAAACAGCTTCATCATCTTCAAAATTGATCAAAATTCAACACATGCAACTTATATCTTCAAGAAATGAGCAAACCAAAGATCATGAACTCTTCAAATCAAATGTTTCAACCTCAATTTAATCGATTTAGAGCATATAAGCACTTATACCAATTGTAAGGATCATCATGATAATCAGACTGATCTCATAATTGTGAATGTGGAATGTAAACAACTACGGATTGATAAGTAGAAGAAATGTAATGAAGAACATGATGTAAATAACTTCTCTTAATTGCTCTCTGAATTTTGAAGATTACACTTGAGTTGCAAAATTCAAGAAATGGATAAAATCTAGAGAATAACTATACAAACTAGCTATTTCTACCAAACTAATATGTTCTCGCGCGATAACAAGCTTTCATGTGAGAACTAGTTCTCGCGCGACAATAACCTGTCACCTAGAAAGTTATACTTTTTGCTTGACCTGACTTTTTTCTAGACTTTGATTTGATTTCCCGAGGCTCTAAGTTCAACCCTACAATCCTCTAACAACAACAATCAAACATATCCAATTACTGTGGTTTTGGACTCCGAAGAACATAAAGAAGCCTTTCCAGCTTTTAGATCAACCTTCCAAGCGTATCTGGGTTGCACTTTAACATCTTCACACATTTGTCATAAGATCAAGAAGAACTCCATGCAGATGAAGTAGAAGAGATGGATCTTCAATGGGAAATGGAAATGATTGCATATAGAGCCAAGAATTATCTATAAAGAAGCAAACCTTGGCTACAATAGTTAGAACAACAAAGAATGGAGTTGATAAGTCAAAGGTGAGATGCTTCAGATGTAATCTATATGGTCATTTCTCAAGGTAGTGCCATCAATAATCAACTTCTGAGATAAGATAAAATCAACAACATTAGTATTATCAATATCAATCTCATCAACCATCAGCAATTCCAAGAACTTTCAAACAACCTCAGCTTACAAACTCATCCCCACTAGCCACAAGCTACTCAGCAGGACCAAGCAAAACCACAAAAATTGGGTTAATAATTCTACAAGATGGAACCTGTGACTAGAGCATGTATGAGAAGGAGATCTTGGAAGAAAATCAAGCACTAATGGCAAACATGGAGAGCAAGGTCCCACCTATGGTTAGAGAGATAAGGGACAGATTATGTTCATCAATGTGTGTTGAGAAGGTAGAAAGATATAAAGTCCATTCTCAACAACTGGCTAACAAAGTAAAAGAAACAATGGTTTTAAATGAATCTCATGTAAGAGAACATAAGTTATATCAAATCAAAATTACCTATTTGAAAAAACATTTAGATAAAGTTGTTTTTGAAAATTACAATCTTAAAGCCGAAGTTGAGCATCTGACCACCTTCTTACAACATGCATGTCTGATTATGCATCAGCTGAAGTGAAACTTCAAACGTTCCAAACATCATCTCAACAATATGAGAAATTGTGACATTCTCATATTAAATCAAATAATAGGTATGGGTTGGAATTTAATGTTGTTGCACCCTCTTTGAATGACAATTACACACATTTACATGATTCTATGACTAACAATTTGTCAAACCATTTTGTGCCAAGTACTAAAACTGAATTAAATTCTAAAACAAATCAACTGCAAATTGGTCATGAAATTAAGTCAGAATTTGACTATGATGAGTGTGATGATTTGGATGATTCTAATGAACATGATGAGTAAAATTATGATGTTATGCGTAGGAAGAGGATGTATCCTTTGAATCTATCATGCCAAAAGTTCTTGAAGAAATCTGGCTGCCTTATCCTCCAAAGCAAAGAAATATGCTAAAAACTATCTACAAGAGGATTGCTCAGCTGAATGATGGTCATCATGAACTGAAAAAACAACAAACATCATCAAACGCAACTAAAACTGATGTTAAGGTCAGTTCTTTGAATGAGGTAAAAATCACTTCTATAGAAAAGACAAAAGAAAACATCATTAGTAGATCTTTGTTGAGATAAAAAAGCATGTTGAGAAATCAACATCTGTATAAGATCTATGGAAGCAAAAATTTGTTGATTCCGTAGAAGTTCTGCAAAAGCACAAATCAACAGTTTCAAACATCAAAAAGACCAATCAATAGAAAGTGGTGAATCCTAAGCACCAAAAATCATTTGTTGCAAAACAAGAACCCTTTTATATCATGGCTGGGAATGTTAAGGATTCATTAGTTTCAAAATTTGAATAAGAGTTTAAGGCTCAAAAGCAGCAATAGAAGAAGAAGGTGATTGAATCTGAAAGTGACTTAGAAAAGAAATATTGCAAGTGGTGTGATATGAAAAATCACAACACTGAACAATGTTACTTCAGTAGCTATTGGTCCATTTGCAATATGAACAATCACATGAAATCTAATTGTTATTTTAACAAACATTGTGCTATTTATGACAAATATAATCATTCCCTCAGCTATGTTATGTCAACAAAAAAACAAAACAAATATCACCAAGAATCAACAATCAGAGAAGATTGAATCACTCACAAGCAAGTGATAGTCATGAAGATCTAATGCCCAAGAAGCAACAAGAAAAAAAAAGATGCCAAAAGATAAGAAGCAACCATCTTTTAATGATAAACCAATGTAGAAGAAGCACAACCACATCCTCAACTAAATACACCTCACAAGAAGGTAGCATTGAAGAAGAAGAAGATAGTAAATGCTTATGACACCTTCTTTGATCTTTTTGAAAAAAATACTCAAATACCACAATCAAAAGCAAAGGATTGTGAAACGTTCTTCAACCAATGTTCATCATCAAATCAAAGAAAAAGAAACAAAAGGAGAAGGTGAAAGAAAAAGTGATAGAGAAACAAAAATAAAGTGTTTATCACCTTAAACAAAACATTGAATCAATTAAGTCTAAAACAAACATTGAATCAATTAAGTCTAAAACAAACATTGAAACATCAAGACTTATTCATGCACGAGTAACACTTTTGGACACAAGTTGTAAACCCAAGATCATTAAGGATTGGGTTCCACATGCTACTTGATTTCATTATGTATGTAGGAACAAACAAGGAGGACTGACAACAAGTGGTATGTTAAGAGTGATTGTTCTAGGCATATGAAAGGAAACTGTTCTCTACTCCATGACTTCAAACATACAAATTCTTCATATGTAGTAGTTAGTGGGGATAAAAAGGGAGGTAAAATTATTGGTGAAGGAATGGAAATAAATGGTGTACTCAAATTTAAGAAAGTAAACTATTATGAAAACTTACAATACAATTTACCGAGTGTTTCTCAAATTTGTGATCAAAATAATACCACATTATTTGATAATACTTAATGTTTCATTCTTAATCCAAGATTTCCCATTCTAGAAAGTTTGATCCTTCTTAAAGGATCAAGAAAAGGAAACACATATATTTTGGAGATGATCAACACTTCTATCATAAGCCATGCGCCATGGAAGTTGCCTAAATTGACCAAGTGTTTGTCCATTCGCCCAAATAGTGCCCATGCGGCTAAAAGTTTCCCATGTGCAAAAGTTTCCCATGCCCCTAAGTTTCTCATGTGCTTGAAAAGTCATGCGCCTGCATAGTGCTTATGCGCATGCATAGTGCTCGTACACCTACATAGGGCTCATGCATCTAAAGACATAGAATATTTTCTAGAATTTTAGGAAAAGGAAGTTTTAGGTTATGACTTGGAATGTTCCCGGGGGTGATGTATGATGATTAAATGAGGTTATATGATGATGCGTGCTGATGTTATGTATGTTTACGTATGTTTTCTTTATGTTCCTTATTATGTATATTTCCATGGCTTTGCGTGGTATGTTATTATCAATAAACATAAAGTATTATGTCATGAAACTGGGAATTAATAATGAATGAAATACGGAACATAAGGAAGAATGAATGAATGAACGAAAAGTTTTGGGTGATAAACCCGGATTCTAGGGTTTGGTTTTTTTAAAAAGTGGCAAAGATTCACCCAAAACTCACACTTTTGTGTATGAAAACATGTAAGAAGCTTAGATAAGTTTATTGGCTGATAAACCAAGGTTTTGGGTGTAAAAGATTAAAGTTTTGGTTAAAATGGGTTGTTCGTAATTTTGAGCCCGTTCTGCGAAACTAGGTATTCATCCACCGAAATTAGGTAATCGTCCAGCGAAACTGTGGATCCTCCTGCGAAATTGTAGTTTCGCAGGTTGTTTCATAGACATGGTTTTCCAATAAAAGTTGGGCAAAACTGGGGGCGAAACTGCCAGCGAAGATGCCAGCGAAACTGCCAGCGAAGATGCTTGCGAAACTAGCAGCGAAACTGCTAGTGAAACTAGCAGCGAAACTATTGGTGAAATTAGCAGTGAAATTAGGCAGAAATTAACTTCTTTGAGTGTTAACTTATCTGTAGGTTGTGTAGTGCAACCCCTACTTTGAAAGCTTGATTGAGAAGCTACTCGTCAAGTACAAGTGAGTTCTAGATCCCCTATTTTAAAGGGTTTGAACTAGGTTGGGGCTGGAAATGCATACTAAATATACGATTTAAATGACAGAGATTTTAAGAGGTTTTAACAAGAATATCGATTTTTCGATAAGGAAATATGCTATAGAAAAGTGTTAAAATAAAAAAAATTTCATGTTGACGTGCCAGCCAGGGGCGTTGCTCCTTGGACCACACTAGGGGTTGCTACCCCTAGGACCCCGCTGTCAGGGGTTGCCGCCCCCGAACCCCCATTGTCCTGCTATGGGTCAGTTATGTCTTGTGATTATTTATGCTTGATATGCATATATTTATCTATGTGAATGTGCGATTCATGATGTTTAAGATGACATATGATTGATGTTATGTATGTTGATTACGTATGCTATGTATGTTATGGATGATATGTTTTCTTATGTTCCTTAATATGTATCATGACGTGAGTTTACTCGTGTGATATTGATAATGAACATAAAGTATTATCTTAACGAAGTGAAAGATTTAAGATAATGAAAGTAGAACATAATGAAGGAACGAAAGAAAAGCCTTGCAAGCAAATAAAAGGAGGTTCACAACTCATTGAGAGTTGTTAGCTCTACTGTGTGTCTACAGCGTGCCATTTTAGCTAACTCATAAGGGTTCATACACACAATAAGAGTTCAGTGTTGGTGACTGCTCCATACGTGAGATTTCCTAATTACTGTGTGTTATTCAGCGTGCGATCTTGGCGAACCCATAAGAATTCACACACATAGGGGGAGTCTGTCCTAGTGACCACTCCATACGTGTGATATGGGTTCCTTGTCGCTTAACCCTAGATGAATTGCTTGGTGCTCTAGAGGGGGGTTAAGTACATGACAGGACCTAGATAGAAGTGAAGACAATAATGTACGAAAAGTGCGATAACTACAAAATGTGCGAAACGTGCGATATGTATGAAATTAACGATGATGAAGATAATAATGATTACCTTGATGTATGTACGGTATGATCACATTCTTTCATAATGAAAATGTTATAACGAATGGAAGGTAATGTAATGTTTTCATTAAACTGGAACTCAC
The DNA here is from genome assembly GCA_025506515.1 of Flaveria trinervia. Classification (NCBI taxonomy): domain Eukaryota; kingdom Viridiplantae; phylum Streptophyta; class Magnoliopsida; order Asterales; family Asteraceae; genus Flaveria; species Flaveria trinervia. Next base: position 83,584,405 of record CM046450.1, read on the forward strand.
TCAGCAACGCTGACTTTTTATGCATTTTCCAGTTGATAGGTGAGCATTGCTGAGGATGGCGCGGGCAGCTACTTGGCATTTTTGGATGGCATTCCTTTGTGTAACGTTTTTGCATTGTAATACGAACGAACTATATTTTGTAATGAACAATGTATTATTTTGCAAAAGTGTTTATTTAAAGGAAATGAAATGTTTGCTTAAAGTGTTTTCCGCTGCACGATTTTAGTAAAGTTAATGTGATTATATGTTTTATGTGCAATGATTGACCAGTTGTGAGCGTCCCGGCAACGGGGCTTTACAAGATGGTATCAGAGCCAAAGTTTAAGTGACATGGGTAAGTTTTCAAAAGAAACCTAAACTTAAACTGAAAATGGGACGGTAAGGGAATGGATGCCAGTCCGAGTAATTGCGTGCCATCAGGTATTTTTCTTAATGTTAATCGGTATTATGTGCGCATGTTATGTGGTTTATGTTCCTTTACTATATTTAGATACTAATGTAGTCAGGATAGGAAATGCTTGGGGTATGAAGAGTAAGGTAAGTGACTAATCATAACTAGTCAATATAAATAAGGACTTACTATACTTGACATAAACTGAGCTATTACCTTGAATGACCATGTTGGTGTTTGAATCTTATAGTGTGCTTAGAAGATGGATGGCAGTAGATCTTCTAAGGCTTCTGGTGGCGGAGGTCGTGGGGGACGTGGTGCTGAACCACGGGTCACGAGTGGAAGGCCTAGGGCCAAGAATGTGGCTCATGAAGAGTCTGAGGCCCCTTATCCAAAGGGCGGAGATGAGAGTACTAACTTGAGGGCATCGGTGAACGAGGCTGTTGTGGAGGAAGTGCATCAGGTCATGCAGACGATCCTACCGTCTGTGGTGACCGAAGTGATAAAGGCCGTAAAGGAAGGGATAGAAGGGATAGGAACAAGTCCTTGGGAGGACGAGAGCGACCGGAGAGTGAGACGGTTCTCTCCGATGATGAAGAGGAGGAAGAAGAGCCTGTGTAGGAGGCAGCATAAGGCTGTAACTATAGGGCGTTTATGAGATGCAAACCCCCAACTTTTGATGGAAATGGCACTGCTGTTGCTGCTCACCAGTGGATGAGAGAGATAGAAGCCATTCTTGATATCAGCAAGTGTCGCGAGATCAGATGGTGAAGTTAGCCGCCACTCGTTTGTGGACTCGGCTCTATGTTGGTGGGACAATATTGTCCAAGCCGAGGGTAATCGGGCGATTAGAAGAATGAGGTGGTCTGAGCTGAAAAAATTGGTGATTGAGGAGTTCTGTCCTCATACAGAGATTGACAAGGTCGAAAGAGAGTTCCTACAGCTAGAGGCGGGAACAATGACACATGAGCAATATACCACCAAGTTTAATGAGATGGCACGACTAGTGCCAGATCAGATGACACCTCTATCACTAAAGATCAAGAGGTATATTCAAGGCTTACCGCAGACATTCGCAGGTACATGATCGCTCCCCGGCCAAGCACATTTAGGTCGGCAGTTGATTTGGCACGTAGATTATATGATGAGCGAGAGGTGGTGGTGGCTGAGGTGAACAAGAAGAGTGGTGGTTACTAGAACTTGAATGGGAAGCGGTTTGGTCGGTGTGGTGCCCCGACGAACAACAAGAGTGCACGGGTGGATGACCGGCGGGTGGTCACATCTGGTGCTGGGTCGAACAAATGTGGTAAATGCGGGAAGGAGCATTCGGGAGAATGCAAATGGGGGTCAAACATGTGCTTCAAATGTGGGAAGCCTGGTCATATGGCTGGAGATTAAGGAGTTGTAAGGTGCTATAACTGTGGAGAGAGTGGCCATCTGAGCCGGGATTGCAAGAAGCCGAGGGCGGAGAGTTCCAGGGCAGGGAGGAAGACTGGAACTGAGGGGCAGAAGGCAAGTGCCCGAGCTTTCACGATGACTCAGGAGGAGGCTAGGATGGACCCCGATGTGGTGTCAGGTACGTTTCAGTAAGCGAAACTCTTGCATCTGTGTTATTCGATTCCGGTGCTAGTAGGAGTTTCATTTCTGCTGCCTTTTGTGCTAAGTTTCACATTAAGAGTAGAAGTATTGATGAGCCCTTCGATATAGAAACTGCCATAGGTAAGTCTACCAGGATTTCTAAGATGATAAAAGGCTGTGACATTAAACTAGAAGGTCATAAGTTTCCTCTTACACCATTCAGGATGACCTTAGGTGGTTTCGATATAGTCCTAGGCATGGATTGGTTAGTGGACTTCAGGCAAACATTGTGTGTCCCAAGAAGGTGATTTAGTTGACACCGCCTGATGGGAGCTTGGTGACGGTTTACGGTGATCATGTTATGACTATCCCAAAGGTGATTTCGATGGCGGTGGCGGGAAAGTGCATTAGGTGTGGATGTAGTGCCTACTTGGCCTTCATGAAGGATGTGGGTATGCCAACACCACAATTGTTTGATGTACCGGTGGTGTGTGACTTTCCAGATGTGTTTCCTGAAGATTTACCAGGACTGCCACCAAACCACGAGATTGAGTTTCAGATTGATCTGATACGGGTGCCCAACCTGTTGCTAAGGCACCGTATCGGTTGGCTCCGACCGAGATGAAGGAATTGATAGAGCAACTTCAAGAGTTGCTTGATAAGGGGTTCATTCGATCGAGTATCTATCCTTGGGGTGCTCCGGTCTTATTCATGAAGAAGAAGGATGGTAGTATGAGGATGTGTATTGACTACCGTGAGCTGAATAAGTTGATAGTGAAGAATCGGTACCCCTTATTGAGAATTGATGACCTATTTGATTAGCTTTAGGGTGCCAGTGGTTCTCGAGGATAGACCTTCGATCTGGCTACCATCAGTTGAAAGTGAAGGAGAAGGATATCCCTAAAATAGTTTTTCGCACACATTGTGGACACTACGAGTTTCTCGTTATGTCTTTTGGTTTCACCAATGCGCTAGATTCTTTTATGGACTTGATGAATCGAGTGTGTCGGCTGATGTTGGATAAATCAGTGATTGTGTTTATCGATGATATCTTGATTTATTCGAAGAGTGAGGAGGAGCATGCCGGCCATATTCGGAAAGTGTTAGAGATGCTGAGAAGGGAGAAACTGTATGCCAAATTCTGGGGTTAGTTCATAGGTCACGTGGTGAATCCCGAGGGATTATGGTGGACCCGGCAAAGGTGGAGGCGGTGATGCAATGGAAGTCTCTGAAGACGCCATCCAAGATTCGTAGTTTCTTGGGTTTGGCGGGCTATTAAAGAAGATTCATTCAAGACTTCTCTAAGATAGCTTCTCCGTTGACTAAGATGACCCGTAAGGATGTAAAGTTTTTCTGGGGTCAAGCTCAAGAGAAGGTGTTCGAGGAGTTAAAGAGGAGGTTAACTCAAGCTCCAGTTCTGTCATTACCCGATGGAAGCAAGTTGGTGGTTTATTTGGATGCTTCTTACTCGGGGTTGGGATGTGTTTTGATGTAGAGAGGGAAGGTTATAGCCTATGCATCCCGACAGCTGAAGGTTCATGACGTTAATTATCCTACTCATGACTTGGAGCTAGCAGTCGTGGTCTTTGCATTAAAGATTTGGAGGCACTACCTATACGGGACGAAGTGCACCATATTCACTGACCACAAGAGCTTGAAGTACTTCATCGAGCAGAAAGATTTGAACATGAGGCAAAGGAGATGGTTAGAGCTCATAAAGGATTATGATTTTGAGATCCATTACCATGCAGGCAAAGCCAATGTGGTGGCGGATGCCCTTAGCCAAAAGGAGAGACCCAAGCCGATTCCGGTGAAGGCTTACCAGTTAGTCATGACCTCTAATGTGATGAAGCAGTTTAAAGAGTTTTAAGATGAGGCATTGAAGGAAGATCATCTTAAATCTTACAGAATGAGAGGTCTGGTCACAGAGTTGGGTGAAAACACACTTAGTGTTAGGACCCGATTCGAACGGATATGGATTCCACGTTTAGGGAATGTACGTGAGAAGATTTTGGATGAAGTTCATAAGACTCGATACTCCATTCATCCTGATACTACAAAGATGTATCAAGATATGAAGAAAGATTATTGGTGGCCGGGTATGAAGCGTGACGTAGTGGAGTACGTGAGTAACTGCCTTACTTGCTTGCAGGTGAAGGTGGAGCATCAGAAGCCATATGGGAAGATCCAACCTTTGGATATACTCGAGTAGAAGTGGGAGCATATCACCATGGACTTTATCACGAAGTTACCACGTACCTTGAAAGGGTATGATGCCATATTGGTGATAGTTGATCATTTGATGAAGAGTGCTCACTTCCTACCGATCCGTGAGACGTATTCTTCCAAAGGATTAACGGATCTATTCATCGAGGAGATTGTAAGTCGCCATTGTGTACGGGTGTCTATCGTGTCAGATCATGACAGTCGGTTTACATCCAAGTTTTGGAAGAGATTTCACGATGCTATGGGGACGAGGTTACATATCAGCACAGCGTATCACCCCTAGACAAATGGTTAGTCGGAAAGGACCATTCAAATGCTAGAAGATATGCTTCGGGGAGTGCTTCATTGCTTTGGAGGGAGTTGGGATGACCATTTCCCGTTAGCCGAGTTCTCATATAACAATAGATACCATGCCAGCATTGGCATTCCTCCTTATGAGATGCTATACGGTAGGAGATGTAGAACACCCACTTGTTGGGGTGACATTGGCCATGAAGAGTTAGGGAGCGTCGAGGTGGTCGAGGCTACGACTAAGACGCTAGAAAGGATCAAATCCTTTATGAAGGCAGCTAAGGACAGGCAGAAGTCTTACGCCTACAAACGATGTAGACCAATTGAATTCCAGGTGGGTGACAGAGTTATGTTGAAAGTCTCACCTTGGAAGGGAATCATTCGGTTTAGGAAGCATGGCAAGTTAAGCCCAAGATACATAGGGCCTTTCTGAATTATTGCTCGAGTAGGAAAGGTGACCTATAGGGTGGAGTTGCCTAGTGAGTTAATGGAATTCATTCGGCATTCCATGTATGTCACTTGAGAAAGTGCTTAGCCGAGGAGGATATGGTGGTGCCACTGGAGGATAGTGAAATGGATGAACGGCTCAATTATGTGGAGCAACCAGTGGCGATCATCGATCGCAAAGAGAAGAGGCTAAGGAATAAGGTGGTTCCCTTGGTGCGTGTACAGTGGAAGCATAGGAAGGGATCGAAGTCCACTTGGGAAGTTGAGGAGGAGATGAGGAAGCATTACCCTCAACTATTCAACGACTAGCAGGTTTCGAGGACGAAACCTAAATAAGGGGGGTGGACTTGTAACGCCCCGAATAATGTCTAAGCGAGCCAAATAATAATAATGAGCTTAGACGAGATCATTTAATGAAAATGAGATGGATATGGGTTATAGACTGAGTAGACTTCGCGGGTTATGTATTCGGCAAGTTTAAGGTCCCGGGAACGCCCAGTATATATAAATGGATCAGCTTGAGCATCTCTCATTTGCAACTCAACACTCTAGTTCTAGAGTAGGGAGAGAAAGTAATTGAAGATTCAAGGCTCGGTTGATCTCGGGATTTAAGATCGGGGGTCGTGGGCATCTAAACAACAAGAAAACACCAAGAATCCAGGTAAGAAACATCATTTAATCGTTGCTTTTGATGTATACCCGAATTCTAATGTTTGGGTTTTTTAAAAAGTGGTAAAGATTCACCGAAAACTCTTGTTTTTGAGTAAGAAATCATGTAAGAAGCTTAGATAAGTTTATTGGTGATAAACCAAGGTTATGGGTGTAAAAGATTGAAGTTTTGGTCAAAAATGAGTTGTTCATAATTTTCAGCCCGTTCTGCGAAACTGGGCATTCATCCAGCAAAATTAGGTACTCATCCAGCGAAACTGTGGATCCTCCAGTTTCGCAGACATGGTTTTCCAACAAAAGTTAGGCGAAACTGGCAGCGAAGATGCCAGCGAAACTAGAAGCGAAGATGCCAGTGAAACTGCCAGCCAAGATGCCTGCGAAACTAGCAGCAAAACTGCTAGCAAAACTAGCAGCGAAACTGCTGGCAAAATTAGTAGCGAAATTAGGCAGAAATTAATTTCTTTGAGTGTTAACTTATCTGCAGGCTGTGTAGTGCAACCCCTACTTTGAAAGCTCGATTGAGAAGCTACTCATCGAGTATAGGTGAGTTCTAGATCCCATATTTTATAGGTTTTGAACTTGTTTGGGGCTAAAAATGCATACTAAATATACGATTTAAATGACCGAGATTTTAAGTGGTTTTAACAAGAAGGTCGATTTTTCGATAAGGAAATGTACTATATAAAAGTGTTAAAATAAAAAATTTTCGCGCTGACCTGGCAGCCCGGCCCAAGCAAGGGGCGTTGCCCCTTGGACCCCACTATGGGTTGCTGCCCCTAGGACCCCCCTGTCAGGGCTATTGTGTGTGTATGTGCTAGGTACCAATCAAATCCAAAAGAATCACATTTCATTACAGTCAAGAGGATTTTCTAATATCTCAACGGGAAGCTAGCTCTTAGACTTTCGTATCCCAAATATGGAGATTTCAACCTCTATTCACATTCTGATATTAATTTTGGAGGATGTAACAACAATAGAAAATCCATAACTTGTGGAAGTCAATTCTTAGGACCAAGATGTGTTTCTTGGCAGTGCAAAAAACAAACAATGTATTTACAGCTGAGGCTAAGTACATAGTTGCTTTAGCTGGTTGCTTTGAAGTATTGTGGTTGCAAAAACAATTACTTGATTATGGTTACAATTTTCTTCATACATCAATTCATACAAATAACTCAACTGCTATGTACATCACTACTAACCTAGTGCAACATAGTAAAACAAAATATGTTGAAATCAGATGCCATTTTCTGAGAGATTACTCAGAAAAAGATTTAATCAAGATAATCAAAGTGGGTACAACAAATCAGCTTGCTAATTTATTCACTAAAGCTTTTGATTAAGTTAAATTTAATTTTCTGATTGAATCTTTAGGCATAATCAACTTAGATTAATCATCACTAATGAAGAAAATCATGAGTATGTCCTTTTTGTTTAATTCATATGAAAAAGTCCAAAAGAATTCACAAAACATACAAAATACAAAAAATATATATTTTCTTTCTATAGCATGCATATTATGGGAAATGATATTACACTATGACTTTGCTTTCTTTCATGTTTTAAGTGATAATAAAGAATGATGAGAAGTTCATTCATACATGAGTAGATCTAGCAACAGTAGAAAATATACAAAGTTATGCTCAAACATACTATTTTGATGACTAATTGTAGTTAATTCCATTTTAAGAAGCAAGCAAGTAAGTTTTATCCTAACTGATCATTATTACTCACCTAAACACACTATGTTCTAACATACATCAGTCTCTATCTTTGCAACTCATTTTCCCTTTGTTTTGCGTAAGCAAAGACCTAGGATTATGCACACCTTTAGTTTACCCTAGTAAACAACTGGTTACATGAGTTTGATCATTATCATCATTTTGTTTTATGTAAACAAAAACCTGGGTTAAAGGCACCTCTATTTTACGTAAGTAATGACCCGATGACTTGATGATGATCATCTCTAAGCTCTAAAAATAATCCAATTTGATGAATTGTATATTAACTTCAAGAGCTTATTCATCAAAACTGCATTTATAAGATTTCATAGAAATCTTAAGATACAATATATATTATAAGGAACATAGTTTTCATGGGTAAAAAATGATATGACTCATATACAAAGGGACAAACTTTACTGTGACTTGAATGTGGAGTCCATGTTTGTTTATCTTTAATCAACAACACAACATAAGAATCTGAATGACATGTTGAAACTATACTCTTCTCTGTATTTAAGTTGATCAATATACTTGCAAGCTTCACTAGATCTATGTCTACTAATTTAATCAACCTTCATCTAGAAAATTTCTTTGTGTAATAGTATGAACCCATAATATTGCTATTGCTTGTAGATAAAAAAATTTCTATTTTTTTTGTGTTTTCCTGAATAAGAAGGATAGTTCAATTACTTTTCATGCTACACTTTAAATAATTTTTTGATAAATGAATAAGTTCATCATTGATCACAAATTTAGGGGCAGTAGTAATTAGCATGAAAATTAAGTTACTCATAATAAAGAAAATTTGGAACTTGAGCACTAACTTGGCTGCAGGATTTCTAAAGGTTCAATTAAATCAATTTCTTGCACATTTGCTATCGAAACAAGTCAACAAGTTCCAAAAGCAAAAAATGATTCTAACAATTTGATAGAATCATACAAACAAATAAGTTTCAAACCTTGCATCTCAGCAGAAGCTACAGTGCAAAATTTACACTTTAGCAGAAGTTACACTGCATTTTACATTTTAGAAGAAGCAACAGTGCGAAACATGAAACAAGGAAATGTGACCATCCATGGATTGGTAACCTACGGATGTGTTGATATTTTATCAAATTATACATTTCCATAGATTGGTAACCTACAGAAAATAAAATTATACTTCAACAAACGCAATTCTTTCAAGTTTAGTCATCCGTAGATGATCTATGGAGGAATTAATTTTCTATGGAGGAACTAGTATCTGGGGGAACATTTAACTAATATGGAAGGGTAATAAGGATCGTGGGTCCCACATCACTTAATCAGTGAAATTAATAAGTCTAAGGAACTATGAATGATGCTTTGACTTGTCATTTACTTTCACTTTTTCAGAACATTTTTCAACCTAGAAAAATGTATAGATAAACCTCTTATCCATCTACATTCATAAATTTCCAACACTAAACAACAGACCACATACAGATCTTGATCTCTGATCGTTTCAATTTCAACAATATCTTGGTAAATGAGATCACAAACATTAAAATTAACATCTTGATCCTCATTAATTTGTAAACCTATTCATATTCTCATGTCTGAAATATTGGTTATGACCTAATTTGTTTAATTCTTCTATGCAGATGACAAATCGATTTCTAAAGAACACAATGTGTGTGCGTACTTGAATGTTGACGACCCTATGATAGAAGGGTGTCAAGACATTATTCACTACCTAAGGAGGGTAAGGTTGTTCTATGCCCTCTCAGTGGATTCAGTCCTCTATCAAATGCATATTATCAATTTCTAGAATTCTGCTCGCATATAAGAAGAAGGAGATTAGGAGGTCATATATGCTTATATTAAAAGGGTACTCGAATTAGGAGATGAGGATGGAGGCTATCTAGATGTTTTTAAGCATGAATACATTGAAAATGATCTTCAAACTCATGGGATAAGATTAAGACTATGAAAGAGGAGAAATAAAAAATGCAACACTTGCAAGCCTTATCGATTTGTATGTCATACTTACCTAAAGTGCGTCACAAATAGGAAATCCGGATTAGATATATTCTCAATGCACATCTTGTAACGCCCCGAATAATGTCTAAGAAAGCCAAAAAATAATAATGGGCTTAGACGAGATCATTCAATGAAAATGAGATGGATATGGGTTGTAGACCGAGTAGATATCGCGGGTTATGTGTTCGGCGAGTTTAATGTCCCGGGAACACCGAGTATATTATAAACGGATCAGCTTGAGCAGCTCTTATTTGCAACTCAACACTCTAGTTCAAGGCTCGGTTGATCGCGGGATTTAAGATCGGTGTTCGTGGGCATCCAGACAACAAGAAAACACCAAGAATCCAGGTAAGAAATGTCATTTAATCATTGCTTTTGATGTAAACCTGGATTCTAGGGTTTGGTTTTTTTAAAAAGTGGCAAAGATTGATCCAAAACAAATATTTTGTGCATGAAAACATGTAAGAAGCTTAGATAAGGTTTTGGGTGTAAAAATTAAAGTTTTGGGTCAAAAATGCGTTGTTCGTAATTTTCATCCCATCCTGCGAAACTGGGCATTCATCCTGCAAAATTAGGTACTCGTCCAGTGAAACTGTGGATCCTTCTGTGGATCATCCAGTGAAACTATAGTTTCGCAGGTAGTTTCGCAGACATGGTTTTCCAACGAAATTTGGGCGAAACTGGCAGCGAAGATGCAAGCGAAACGGCCAGCAAAGATGCAAGCAAAACTCCCAGCGAAGATGCCTGCGAAACTGCTCGCAAAACTAGCAGCGAACTGCTACCGAAATTATGCAGAAATTAACTTCTTTGAGTGTTAACTTATCTGCAGGTTGTGTAGTGTAACCCCTACTTTGAAAGCTTGATTGAGAAGCTACTCATCGAGTACAGGTGAGTTCTAGATCCCCTATTTTAAAGGTTTTGAACTTGTTTGGGGCTGGAAATGCATACTAAATATACGATTTAAATGACCGAGATTTTAAGAGGTTTTAACAAGAAGATCAATTATTCGATAAGGAAATATGCTATAGAAAAGTGTTAAAATAAAAATATTTCACACTGACATGCCAGCCAGGAGCGTTGCTCCTTGGACCACACTAGGGGTTGCTACGCCTAGGACCCCGCTGTCAGGGGCTGCCGCCCCCGAACCCCCGTTGTCCCGCTATGGGTCAGTTATGTCTTATGATGATTTATGCTTGATATGCATATATTTATCTATGTGAATGTGCGATTCATGATGTTTAAGATGACATATGATTGATGCTATGTATGTTGATTACGTATGCCATGTATGTATGTATGATATGTTTTCTTATGTTCCTTATTACGTATGATGACGTGAGTTTACTCATGTGATACTGATAATGAACGTAAAGTATTATATTAACAAAGTGAAAAATTTAAGATAATGAAAGTGGAATATGATGAAGGAACGAATGAAAAGCCTTGCAAGCAAATGAAAGGAGGTTCACAACTTATTAAGAGTTGTTAGCTCAACTGTTTGTGTCTACAGCGTGCCATTTTAGCTAAGTCATAAGGGTTCATACACACAGTAAGAGTTCAGTCTTGGTGACTGCTCCATATGTGCGATTTCCTAATTACTGTGTGTTATACAGCGTGCGATCTTGGCGAACCCATAAGAATTCACACACACAGGGGGAGTATGTCCTAGTGACCACTGCATACGTGCGATATGGGGTTCTCGTCGCTTAACCCTAGATGAATTGCTTGGTGCTCTAGAGGGGGGTTAAGTACATGACAGGACCTAGATAGAGTGAAAGATAATAATGTATGGAAAGTGAGATAAGTACAAATGTGCGAAACGTGCGATATGTATGAAATGAATGATGATGATGATAATAATGATTACCTTGATGTATGTACGATGTGTGATCACGTGCTTTAGTAATGAAAATGTTATAACGAATGGAAGGTAATGTAATGATTTTATAAACCTAGAACTCACTCAGCAACGCTAACTTTTTATGCATTTTCCAGTTGGTAGGTGAGCATTACTGAGGATGGCGCGGGGTAGCTACTTGGTGTTTTTGGATGGCATTCTTTTGTATAACGTTTTTGCATTGTAATACGAACAAACTATATTTTGTAATGTACGATGTATTATTTTGCAAAAGTGTTTATTTGAAGAAAATGAAATGTTTGCTTAAAGTGTTTTCCACTGCACGGTTTTAGTAAAGTTAATGTGATTATATGTTTTATGTGCGATAATTGACCAGTTGTGAGCGTCTCGGGAACGGGGCCTTACAAATCTCCTCATGAATCATCAGAAACTTTGACAGAAGAACATACAATTACTCAAAGTACATTTTTGGATAGCTGTGTGATGAAATTAGAATCCCAGAGGCTGACAAGATGTTCATGTTTCCAAGGTTCATCCCACTGATAATCAAATGTGTAGTTGCCTTTTATTGAAAGAGAAGTGTTTGTACAAGCTCACCTAGGAAGATCAGTACTTAACAAGATAAGTGGCAAGTATGAAGGAGAAGAGATGCCAATGTTTGCTCATGTATTTGATCCAAATGCTGACATTCCTCAAGAGCTTGTTTTCGAAGATCAACAAGAAATGTCCCCTGCTGCAAGTGAACAAGTATCACCACCTCCACAAACACCCAGTCATCATCAACGTCCATCACCACCAATTCAATCACCGATTCATCATCACCATCTATCTCCAAAAGTACAATCCTCTAATAGTGAACACACTCTTCCCATCTCTCCTATACCCTCAAAAGGATCATTCAACTCTGCTGCTACTAAACCGATATCACAAGCCAATACCCAGCCTTTATCAATATCTTAACCTCAATCCTCAGTCAACTCCAAAACCATAGAACCTTTCTCGCCAACTCCTAAAGCTCAATCACCTTAACAAGAACCAATATTCGTAACAGCAGAATCAAACTCAAGCACTGAATGTGTTGCATAAACAGATGTGATAAACCTTGAGAAAGATAATGATGTTATACAAGCAGAGAAAACTAAGATGTTTGTTTGGAAGTAAATTAGGAACAAGATCAAGAGGTTAATCAAGAATGTGAAGGTGAAACCAATTATGTTGATGTTATAGCATTTCATGAAGATGACTTGGATGATGATGATATTAATGTAAGTAAAAGTTATAGAATTGTTGAGTATAATAAGCATACAATCAAGTCACAAGAGGTTGAAGAGAATAAGGGAGCTGAAATAGATTACAAGGGAGAAAGAAGATAAATTGATGAAACAAGAAGCTTCCCTGCAAATATTAAGAGAGAGTGTTCAAGAAAACAATGTAGTAATTGATGCTCTGCATGAGTTAGTTAGAGAACTCAAAGAGTCTATTAAACATAAGAAGGTTGAAAATCAGAAGCAATTGATGGAGATCAATAAAGCAAACAAGACTGTCAATGAACAATGTACGCAACTAAAAAGAAAATATGCAGAAATTGCTGAGCTCAAGATGAAAATATGTGCTCTTGAATCAAATGCACCAACAAATAAAACAATAAAAGAATCTTCTGATACTTCAAAGCCAATCATACAATAAAATAGAAAAAGACAATATCTTAGGAGTTTCAAGAAAGAAGTAATAGATGTTCAAGATTCCCCAAACAGAGCAACACTAAGTCACCAGAACATACTCCTTCAATGGATTTATCCACTTTGAAGTCTATATCATATGATGATACTAAGAGTGATGAAGAATTGAAAGAACTAACAAATATGGAATCTTTGAAAGATCAAACAAAATCAAACATTGATGAGCTACTAACAACAAAAGATATACTGGAAGAAAGGCCACAATCAGCAATGTTCATGACTTTGATCAACCTTGGCTTTCCCTATGATATGGTAGAAAGAATGAATATGACTAAAATGACGAATGTGCTTAAAGAGTTTGAGCTTGCAAGATTCATGCTTCCTATCTATAACTATGAAACCTTCTCAACATTTCATGGTATTTAAAAAATCAAGAAAGACTTAGGTCATTATGATATAGCCAACCTTAGCAAGTATAATATGACATGTTGGTTGCAAACATTTAAGGCCCCGTTCCCGGGACGCTTACAGTTGGGTTCTCATTGCACATAAAACCTATAGTTACATTTGTGTTTCATAAAATCGCAGCGGAAAACTAAACAATGTTTCATTTCCATGTAAATGCTTTTGCAAATTAATACAACATTCATTACAAAATAGCTTGTTCGCATTACAATGCAAAAACATTAATCAAAAGAATGCCATCCCAAAAGAGCTGAGTAGTCGCCCGTGCGATCCTCAACAATCATTACCTGCCACCTGGAAACACATCAAAGTCAGCATTCCTGAGTGAGTTCTAGTTTTATAAATAAAACATACTTTACTTTATATTCGTTCGCGATGATACATCATACGTACATACAGATAATATCAGTATTATCTTCATCATTCCGTTCATTAACATTGCTCATTCAACGTGTTACATTATCGTTCACTTCTCTATCTAGATCCGGTCAGACTTTACCCTCTTCGTGGCACTCAGCCACGATTACTGAGGTCGAATGACCAAGATCCTGTTCTTTACATTATTCCGATAATTCATTTATGTTCATTCATACTTCGTTCTTTTATACAAAATCTTTCGTTCATTTATACTTTTGTTCCTTCGAGTCTGTTGCGACAACGGGGTCGCTCACCTCATTAACAACCCCAACAACTTCACGCCATTCGAGTCTGTTGCAACCATAGAGTTGCTCACCTCATTAACAATCCCAACGACTTCGCGCCATACGAGTCTGTTGCAACCATAGAGTTTCTCACCTCATTAACAATCCCAACGACTCTGCGCCATTCGAGTCTGTTGCAACCATAGAGTTGCTCACCTCATTAACAATCCCAACGACTTCGCGCCTTTCGAGTCTGTTGCAACCATAGAGTTGCTCACCTCATTAACAATCCCAATGACTTCGCACCATTCGAGTCTGTTGCAACCATCGAGTTGCTCACCCCACTTGCCAATCACAACAATAGCATGCTATCCGAGTCTCTTGCAACCATAGGGTGGCTCACCTCATGGCAACTACACAATAACGTGTTGTCCGAGTCTGTTGCAACCGTAGGGGTGCTCACCTCATAGCAATCTCAAGGATTGCATACCATCCGAGCCTATTGCAACAACAGGGTTGCTCTCCTCATTGCCATTCTCATCGATGGCATGCTATCCGAGTCTCTTGCAACCATCGAGTTGCTCACCTCATATATGTGCTTGCAAGCCTTTCCTTCGTTCGTTCGTCATTCAATAATGCATGCATTCTTACTTTATGTTCCCCTTTCATTATCTTTCACTTTACGTTACATAATACTTCATTCATTCATTCATTAACATGACACATAAGGCCACAAGAAAGATAACATACATCATATTAAGGAACATATCATACACATTCATCATCATCGTACAGGGCAACATCATGCATACATAACAAGCCCTAACATGCAACATCATCATCGTCATGCCCAACATGCTCTCTAAGGCCCCAATCGTCATCTTACATGCTCTTACACGAACCTTTATGTCAAAACTTACATCTGCACTTTTCCCCGAAAGTCAGAAGTCAAACTACACTTTCCTTGGTGTGACAGACCTACTCGGGTGTATGGACACCCTTGAGTCGCATGGCCTCCATGCGACTGAACATCATGCGAATGAACTAATACGGATGAACACCTATGCGAATGAACATCCAGTCATGCGAATGGACAATGCGGATGGACCTCATGCGAATAGGATTAATGCGGATGAGCACTTATGCGACTGGACCTTCAGTAGCATGAACCCCATACGACTGGCCCTTCAGTCATGCGAATGGACATTCAATCGGGCGAATGAACCCCAATCGCACCCTAATCGGCCATATGGCCTCCATTCGGCCTCCAGTCGGTCGCCTAGCCCTAACTGATGCAGAATGCAGTTCATCCCGACTGCAGCCGAGGGTTTTCGGCCTCCAAACTCCTCTAAACCCATTTTAAGCCCAAATCGACCATCCTAAACCTTAGGCATGCATACCACGACACCATTCAAGCACACACAAGTTCACAATCAAGCCACAAACACATCATACATACACATACACATACACAAACGGGTCAACATACACATACTCAAAAACCCGCTTTCAGATGTTTTCCAGCCCCAAAATCATTTGAAAACAAGTAAAAGTGGGGTTCTAGAACTCACACAAATGAGCACAATGACAAGAGCTTCGATTTGACTTGCTACACGATGATTTTGGCGACTCGAACTAACTCGAACCAACTTTTTCTCCTTTCTCTCTTCTTCTCTCTATGAAATCTGAAATGCGGGGTGTGTGGGGAGAGTGGGCTGCCCTCTCCCTACTAATATCACCACATTTCCCAACTTTTCTTCGTTGGCGAGTTTGGTCCCTCGACTTTGAACTTTATTTTCTTTTCTTTCTTCACCGGCTTCAAAATAATAAATATCCGGGTGTTACAAAACTTATAAATAGAAGATGCAAGAGCTTAAAGGAAGATTAGTTGCTAAATTAACAAGAATGATAGAGCATGTGATGAAACTCTAGCATAAAGGAAGATTAGCGGTTGAGTTAAGAAGAATGATGGAGCATGTGATGAAAGTAGAGTTGGAGACTAGAGTGGAGTTCAGAACAAAAGCACCAAACCATGTATATCGTCATGAAACAAAAAGTTCTTCTGCTGAACCAATCACAGTAGAAAGTAAAGATCAATACGAAGGGAAAGAAAGATTAGTCAATGAACCACGAGAAGTGATACCAGGCAAAGTATGGCCACTTTATATATCAGTAAGAGAAATCGCTGAAGAGAAGTCAACACTGAATCAACTATTTGATCATCTCATAACTCCTAGATCTCCTAAAGAGAACGAGATTATGGCTTGAAAATATGATCCAGACCTGGAACTCAATCGGCCTACATAAAGGCTTTGATCTTTTCAGTAAGAGAAGATCGCTGAAGAGAAGTCACCCACCTGGAACTCAATCGGCCTACGTCGTTTATCAGCATACGACTTATGTCTGTCTTTGGCTGCCTTCATAAAGGCTTTGATCTTTTCAATCTTCTCAGTCGTTGCCTCGATTACCTCGACGCTCCCCAATTCCTTCTGACCAATATCACCCCAACAAACGGGTGTTCTGCATCTCCTACCGTATAGCATCTCATATGGCGGCACACCAATGCTGGTATGATAGCTGTTGTTGTAGGAGAATTCAGCTAACGGTAGTGGTCATCCCAACTTCCACAAAAATCAATCACACATGCTCGAAGCATGTCTTCCAATGTCTGAATGGTCCTTTCTGACTGACCATCGGTTTGGGGATGATAAGTCGTGCTAATATGTAACCTCGTCCCCATAGCGTCGTGGAATTTCTTCCAAAATTTAGATGTAGACCGAGTGTCGCGATCAGACACAATAGACACCGGCACACCATAACGAGTTACAATTTCCTTGATGAACAGATCGGCCAACCTCTCAGATGAATACGTCTCGCGGATCGGTAGAAAGTGAGCACTCTTCGTCAAACGGTCAACTTGGCATCGTACCCTTTCGGAGTACGTGGCAGCTTCGTAATGAAGTCCATGGTGATGTGCTCCCACTTCCATTCCGGTATATCCAAAGGTTGGATCTTCCCATACGACTTTTGATGCTCTGCCTTCACCTGTAAGCAAGTAAGACACTTACTCACATACTCCACCACGTCACGCTTCACACCCGGCCACCAATAATCTTTCTTCATGTCATGGTACATTTTCGTGGCACCAGGATGAATGGAGTATCGAGTCTTGTGAGCTTCATCCATTATCTTCACCCGTAGATCCCCAATACAAGGAATCCACACACGACCGAATCGAGTTCTAACACCGAGTGTGTTTTCACCCAATTCCCCAACCAGACCTCTCATTCTTTCCGAGTTAAGGTGATCTTCTTTCAATGCCTCATCTTGAAACTCCTTGATTTGCTTCATCACATCAGAGGTCATGATTAGTTGATAAGCTTGCACCCGAATCGGTTCGGGCCTTTCCTTTCGGCTAAGGGCATCCGCCACCACATTAGCTTTGCCCGGATGGTAATGGATCTCGCAATCATAATCCTTTATAAGCTCCAACCATCGCCTCTGCCTCATGTTCAGGTCTTTTTGCTCGAAGAAGTACTTCAGACTCTTGTGGTCAGTGAATATGGTGCACTTCGTCCCGTAGAGATAGTGCCTCCAAATCTTTAACGCAAAGACCACGGCTGCTAGCTCCAAGTCATGAGTGGGATAATTAACCTCATGAACTTTCAACTGTCGAGATGCGTAGGCTATAACCTTCCCTCTCTGCATTAACACACACCCCAACCCTGAGTAGGAAGCATCAGAATAAACCACCAGATCTTCGCTTCCATCGGGTAATGACAGAACAGGAGCTTGAGTCAGTCTTGCCTTCAGCTCTTCGAACGCCTTCTCTTGAGCTTGACCCCATACAAACTTCACATCCTTTCGGGTCAACTTAGTTAGTGGAGAAGCAATCTTAGAGAAGTCTTGGATGAATCTTCTATAGTAGCCCGCCAAGGCCAAGAAACTACGGATCTCGGATAGCGTCCTTGGTGACCTCCATTGCATAACCGCCTCCACCTTCGCCGGGTCCACAATAATCCCGTCAGGATTCACCAGATGACCCAAAAACTGAACTTCGCGCAACCAAAATGCGCACTTGGAGAGTTTAGCATACAATTTCTCCCTTCTCAACGTCTCTAGAACCTCTCGAATGTGACCGGCATGCTCTACTTCGCTCCTTGAGTAAATCAGGATATCATCAATAAACACAATCACTGATTTATACAGCATCGGTCGACACACACGGTTCATCAAATCCATAAAAGCAGCTGGCGCGTTGGTCAAACCAAAGGACATGACAAGAAACTCGTAATGACCATAGCGCGTGCAGAAAGCTGTTTTAGGGATATCTTGTTCCTTCACCTTCAACTGATGATAGCCAGACCGAAGATCTATTCTTGAAAACCAACTGGCACCCTGAAGCTGATCGAACAAATCATCTATTCTCGGTAAGGGGTATCGGTTCTTCACTGTCAACTTGTTCAGCTCGCGGTAGTCAATGCACATCCTCATACTACCATCCTTCTTCTTTACAAATAGGACCGGAGCACCCCAAGGAGAGATACTCGGTCTAATGAACCCCTTATCAAGCAACTCTTGCAACTGTTCCATCAACTCTTTCATCTCCATCGGAGCCAACCGATACGGTGCTTTGGCAACAGGTTGGGCACCCGGTATCAGATCAATCTGAAATTCAATTTCTCTATCAGGTGGTACCCCTGGTAAATCTTCTGGGAACACGTCTGGAAAGTCACACACAACCGGTACATCAGGCAGTTATGGTGTTGGTGCATCTACATCCTTTACATAAGCCAAGTAGGCGCTACATCCACGCCTCATACACTTTCCCACCACCGCCATTGAGATCACCTTCGGGATCGTAGTAACCCGATCACCATAAACCGTTACCAAACTTCCATCAGGCACTGTCAACTGAATCATCTTCTTGCGACACACAATGTTCGCCTCGAAGTCCGCCAACCAATCCATCCCAAGAACCAAATCGAAACCACCCAAGGTCATCACGAACGGTCTAATAGGAAACTTGTGACCTTCTTCTTCCACCTCACAGTTTTCTATCATCTCCGAAATCCTGGTAGACTTACCTATGGCAGTTTCTACATCAAAGGGCGCATCAACACGTCTACTACTAACAGGCAGCTTAGCATAGAAAGCAGCAGAAATAAAACTCCTACTAGCACCAGAATCAAATAGCATAGAAGCTAAAGTTTGGTTCACCAGAAACGTACCAGACACACATCAGGGTCTGTCCTAGCTTCCTCCTGTGTCATGGTAAATGCCCTGGCGCTCTCCCTCGGTCCTTCACCTCCAGTTCTCTTCATCCAGAACTCTCAGCCCTCGACTTCTTACAATCCTTACTTACGTGACCCTCTTCACCACAGTTATAGCACCAGACTAAACGACAGTCCCTTGCCAGGTGCCCCGCCTTCCCACATTTGAAGCATAAGTTTGACCAAAACCTACATTCCCCGCGGTGGTCCCTTCCACACTTGCGACACCTTTTTGACCCCGCACTTGATGTGACCACACGGCGATCATCCGCTCGTGCCTTGTTATTACCCGTCGAGGCATCACCCCGACCAAACCTCTTCCCCCGCCAGTTTTGATCACCACCGCTCTTCTTGCCACCCTCAGTCACCACCATTGTTCTCTCATCGTACAATCTCCCTACCAAATCCACCGCCGACCTAAACGTACTCGGCCGGGCAGCTATCATGTGCCTATGAATATCCGCTGGTAAACCTGAATATATCTTTTAATCTTTCCTGACAAAGGTGTCACCTGATCCGGCACTAGACGTGCCATCTCGTTGAATTTAGTGGTGTACTGCTGGTGCGTCATAGTTCCCGCCTCCAGTTGCAAGAACTCCCTTTCGACCTTGTCCATTTCCCGATGAGGACAAAATGGCCCAATCACCAACCTTCTCAGCTCAGGCCATTTCATTTTCCCAATGGCCCTACTACCCTCAGCTTGGACAATGTTGTCCCACCAGCACAGAGCTAAATCCACAAAAGAGTGGGTAGCAAACTTCACCTTTTGGTCCTCTCGGCACTCGCTGATATCGAGAACAGCTTCCATTTCCCTCACCCACCGATGAGCAGCTGCAGCTGTGCCGTTTCCATCAAAAGTAGGGGCTTGCATCTCATAAAAGCCCCATAATTACATACTCGTTTCGTCTCCGGCGCAGGCTCTTCTTCTTCCTCTTCGTCATCAGATAGAACCGTTTCCGGCTCTGGTTGTTCCCGTTCTCCAAAGGATCTGTTTCTTTCTTTTCATTCCCCTTCTCGTACAGCCTTAATAACTTCAGTCACCACAGACGGTAAGATTGTCTGCATGACCTGATGGACTTCTTCTACAACAGCCTCCTTTACTGAGGCTCTTAGATTGGCGCTTTCGTCGCCACCCTCCGGATGAGGGGTCTCTGGTTCTTCATGAACCACCCTCTCAACTCTGGGTCTCCCTCTTTTAGGTCGCGATTTAGCACCGTGATCTCCACCCCATGAAGCTTTCGAAGATCTACCTCCGGCCATCACACGCACACTGAAAGATTCAAACACCAACACAGTCATTCAAGGGAACAGCTTAGTTTATGTTAAGTATAGTAAGTCCCTAATTACAGTGGTCAGTTATGATTAGCCACTTACTTTACTCTTCACACCCCAAACATTACCTGTCCTGACTACATCAATATTTAAATCCACATACAACACATAACACATACCATGCGCACATAAAACCGTTAACTTTACGAAAATACCTGATGGCACGTAGCTACTCAGATGGGCATCCCATTCCCTTTCCATCCCATTCTCAGTTTAAGATTAGGTTTATTTTGAAATTTACCCATTTCACTTAAACTTTGGCTCTGATACCAACTGGTAAGGCCCCGTTTCCGGGACGCTTACAGTTGGGTTCTCATTGCACATAAACCTATAGTTACATTTGTGTTTCATAAAATCGCAGCGGAAAACTAAACAATCTTTCATTTCCATGTAAATGCTTTTGCAAATTAATACAACATTCATTACAAAATAGCTTGTTCACATTACAATGCAAAAACATTAATCAAAAGAATGCCATCCCAAAAGAGCTGAGTAGTCGCCCGTGCCATCCTCAGCAATCATTACCTGCCAACTAGAAACACATCAAAGTCAGCGTTGCTGAGTGAGTTCTTGTTTTATAAATAAAACATACTTTACTTTATATTCGTTCGTGATCATACATCATACGTACATACAGATAATATCAGTATTATCTTCATCATTCCGTTCATTAACATTGCTCATTCAACGTGTTACATTATCGTTCACTTCTCTATCTAGATCCGGTCAGACTTTACCCTTTTCGTGGCACTCAGCCACGATTACTGAGGTCGAATGACCAAGATCCTGTTCTTTACATTATTCCGATAATTCATTTATGTTCATTCATACTTCGTTCTTTCATACAAAATCTTTTGTTCATTTATACTTTCGTTCCTTCGAGTCTGTTGCGACAACAGGGTCGCTCACCTCATTAACAATCCCAATGACTTCGCCCCATTTGAGTCTATTGCAACCATAGAGTTGCTCACCTCATTAACAATCCCAATGACTTCGCCCCATTCGAGTCTGTTGCAACCATAGAGTTGCTCACCTCATTAACAATCCCAACGACTCCACGCCATTCGAGTCTGTTGCAACCATAGAGTTGCTCACCTCATTAACAATCCCAACGACTTCGCGCCTTTCGAGTCTGTTGCAACCATAGAGTTGCTCACCTCATTAACAATCCCAACGACTTCGCGCCATTCGAGTCTGTTGCAACCATCGAGTTGCTCACCCCACTTGCCAATCTCAACAATAGCATGCTATCCGAGTCTCTTGCAACCATAGGGTGGCTCACCTCATGGAAACTACACAATAACGCGTTGTCCGAGTCTGTTGCAACCGTAGGGGTGCTCACCTCATAGCAATCTCAAGGATTGCATACCATCCGAGTCTGTTGCAACAACAGGGTTGCTCACCTCATTGCCATTCCCATTGATGGCACGCTATCTGAGTCACTTGCAACCATCGAGTTGCTCACCTCATATATGTGCTTGCAAGCCTTTCCTTCGTTCGTTCGTCATTCAATAATGCATGCATTCTTACTTTATGTTCCCCTTTCATTATCTTTCACTTTACGTTACATAATACTTCATTCATCATTAACATGACACATAAGGCCACAAGAAAGATAACATACATCATATTAAGGAACATATCATACACATTCATCATCATCGTACAGGGCAACATCATGCATACATAACAAGCCCTAACATGCAACATCATCATCGTCATGCCCAACATGCTCTCTAAGGACCCAATCGTCATCTTACATGCTCTTACAGGAACCTTTACGTCAAAACTTACATCTGCACTTTTCCCCGAAAGTCAGAAGTCAAACTACACTTTCCTCGGTGTGACAGCCCTACTCGGGCGTATGGACACCCTTCAGTTGCATGGCCTCCATGCAACTGAACATCATGCGAATGAACTAATACGGATGAACACCTATGCGAATGAACATCCAGTCGTGCGAATGGACAATGCGGATGGACCTCATGCGAATAGGATTAATGCGGATGAGCACTTATGCGACTGGACCTTCAATCGCATGACCCCCATACGACTGGCCCTTTAGTCGTGTGAATGGACATTCAATCGTGCGAATGGACCCCAATCACACCCTAATCGGTCGTATGTCCTCCATTCGGCCTCCAGTCGGTCGCCTAGCCCTAACTGATGCAGAATGCAGTTCATCCCGACTGCAGCCGAGGGTTTTCGGCCTCCAAACTCCTCTAAACCCATTTTAAGCCCAAATCGACCATCCTAAACCTTAGGGATGCATACCACGACACCATTCAAGCACACACAAGTTCACAATCAAGCCACAAACGCATCATACATACACATACACATACACAAAGGGTCAACATACACATACTCAAAACCCGATTTCAGATGTTTTCCAGCCCTAAATCGTTTGAAAAGAAGTAAAAGTGGGGTTCTAGAACTCACACAAACGAGCACAACGACAAGAGCTTCGATTTGACTTGCTACACGATGATTTTGGCGACCCGAACTAACTCGAACCAACTTTTTCTCCTTTCTCTCTTCTTCTCTCTATGAAATCTGAAATGTGGGGTGTGTGGGGAGAGTGGGCTGCCCTCTCCCTACTAATATCACCACATTTCCCAACTTTTCTTCATTGCGAGTTTGGTCCCTCGACTTTGAACTTTATTTTCTTTTCTTTCTTCACCGGCTTCAAAATAATAAATATCCAGGTGTTACAAAACTTATAACTACAAGATGCAAGAGCTTAAAGGAAGATTAGTGGCTGAATTAACAAGAATGATAGAGCATGTGATGAAACTCTAGCATAAAGGAAGATTAGCAGTTGAGTTAAGAAGAATGATGGAGCATGTGTCGAAAGTAGAGTTGGAGACTAGAGTGGAGTTCAGAACTAAAGCACCAAACCCTGTATATGGTCATCAAACAAAAAGTTCTTCTGCTGAACCAATCACAGTAGAAAAAAGATCAATACGAAGGGAAAGAAAGATTAATCAATGAACCAAGAGAAGTGATACCAGGCAAAGTATGGCCACTTTGTACATCAGTAAGAGAAATCGCAGAAGAGAAATCAACACTGAATCAACTATTTGATCATCTCATAACTCCTAGATCTCCTAAAGAGAACGAGATTATGGCTTGAAAATATGATCCAGACTAGGATTATTCAGTCATTAAAAGGACTTTTGGAAGGATTCAATTCTTCCATTTACTAAAAACAATATTGACTCTCTCTGATTCTGATGTGCATGACCTACAAAGCTTAAGCATCACTAACTATCCAATAAATTCAAGAGAAAGAGATTTCTTTATGGTTGTGGATAAGTTAAAAACTATGTTTAAAGATGATGTTTTGAAAGAAGCAAGAAGGGATGATGTTGAGCACAACAGAAGAATTCAAGGCAAAGAAAATCAAAATCGAACTCATCCATATTGGATGATGCTGAATTCCTAAGTAGAATTGGATACTCAAACAGAAAAATAGCTACAGTCAAGATCATTGAAGGCAATCATACACATTCCCCATAACTTAGCGGGGATATGTTAAGAGAACAAAGGAATTCGTGTTCTTTAGAAATGAAGATAAGAAGATGGCTCAAAGTATAAGACTATTTGATCCTATAGAAATCAAACTCCTACATCCAAGCTACACTTGTATCTACATGATAAGTATTTCCCTAAACTCAAGGATGAACAAGCCCAAAATGACTTATGCTTATATGTGAACCTAATTCAAGTTATTACCAAACTGAATGCCAAGGCCTAGAAAAGGAGAAAGTTTGAGGCTGGCTGGGAACAGATATAAATGATGTTTCTAAGCTGAGAATCTTAGAAAAAGATGAGCTGGACGTTGCGCACAATAACAATGTTTTGGCAACTCTAATTATTGAAGATGATGTACTTGGCCTGATTTTCAATGCATTGAAGAAGATCAATCGAATGAAGATCAAATACACTTATGATGACCAAAAAGTTGTAGTTTCATACTGGAACAACAAGATCATAGAAAGAGTTAAAGAGCTTCCAAATCTAAAGGATTGATTACAAGTATTTAAGCCTAAGAGGAGTATTATTAGATCTAGTTCCAATAGGTCAAGATTCATTATATAGTTTTAGAAATTTAATCATAATTTGAAATAAACTCTTGTACATCTTATTTCTTTTGTATGTAATGATTGTATAAAGGTTAACCCCATTACATATTGATTTATATATGATTGCACAAAGAATAGCACACATAGTCAATTTCTAAATTGACTAAGTATAAGAACTATCTACGAATAAACAACTTGTACTTCCGTAGATGTTCTACAACAATAACAAAGGATTCATGGATCAGAGGATCATCTACGGATTGGCAACTTGTTGTGGAAGATGTCCATGTGACAACTCCTACGGAAGTCAATTCTCATACGGAAGACAAAACTTCTACGGAAGATCAAACATCTACGAAAGACCAACACTTGCATGTACTCTAACAAGTACATCAAGTCAAGAAGTCAAACACTAAGTGAATTCATAAATTCAACTCTTACGGATGACTTTAACTTAGTCAGAGAATATCACATCATGACATTCTTTGAGTAACTTTCTTACCCTGATAAGAAAGTTACTGTTACCCAAACACTAACTCTATGTACCTATATAAGCATGATAGACGGTCACATATTAGGTATTGATAATTACACCAAATATCAGAGATCAATCAAATCAACAAACCCTAGCAACCACCAACAACAACCATAACTATCTACACTAAAATCATTAGAACCCTGGAAATATTCAATCATCAATTTAATTGTAATCATTGGTCAATGATAATGAAAACCATTTGAATCAAACTTGTTGTGTATTCCTTGTATTCATTTGTTTAATATTTGTTTGAATTGTTCTTCATATTAATTCATATTACAATTGTTATTTCATCATCAATTGATTAAAACAATGAACAGTGATAATTCCACTATCATTGTTCATTAGATCTAACCTGATAATTCCCTATAATGATTCTTGGATTCACAACTTCCTTGGCTCCTAGTGTAGTTTATAGTAAGCTTTGTCAAGCTTACAAACTTAATTAGGATGATTTAGATTTGCAAAGTTTGGTGGTTGACAAACATACACTTATTCATCTATCACCAAATATAGAATAGCACACTTGACATCAAGTAGGTAGAACTTCAAATCCTTTGATCCAACAAAAGCAAGGAATATTCTTACGACTTCAAGTCTTGCTATAGGAACAAAAACATTTGTGTAGTCAATCCTTTCCTCTTCATTTTATCCTTGGACTACAAGTCTTTCGTTATTTTTTATGGCAAGTCCTCTATCGTCTTTCTTGTTCTTGAATACCTATTTGTTTCCTATTGGCATCTTCCTATGAGGAAGAGGACATAAGTTCCAAGTACCCCGTCTTTTGAATTGAAAAAGTTCCACCTACATTGCTTCAATCCGGCTTCCATCTCTAAAAGCTTCATCTACTTTCTTTGGCTTAGTTTTGGATAAGAAGCAAGAGTGTAGAGAAACATTTTAATCATGGGTTTGTCCACATGTAGCCAAAGTTCATAAGGTGTGTTACCATGAGTTTTGACTACTAAAATTCTATTTGGCACATAGCAAGCAGTGTTACTTGCCTCTGCCTAGAAGGTGATAGGCGGTTCAAAGTCAGAGAGCATCGTTATAGCAGCCTTAATAGGTGTCATATTTCTTCTTTCAACAACACCATTTTGTTGAGGAGTTCTAGAATCACTATATCGTCTTGAAATAGCCATTTCATCATAAAATGAATCAAGAATTTGGTTCTTGAATTCAATTCCTTGATCGCATCTTATGATATTAACCTTCTGATCATATTGATTTTCAAATTTTAGAATAAAGGATATTAAGATTATAAGGGTCTCAACTTACTTCTAAGAAAGAAGGCTCAAGTATATCTTGTGAAATAATCTATGACTGTATGAAGTTCTTCCTAAACTCATTATACTTTTGGGGCCAAAGAGATCCATATGTAATAAATGGTTGAGTAGTGATGGAGTTCATTTCCTTTGACTTATGTGACACTTTGTGTATCTTTCCTTCCAAGCATGCAACATGATGATCATCACTTGTATACTCTTGCTTTGGCATTGCAATTACCAAATCATTCTTAATTAGTCTGTTTATGTTCTTAAAGTTTACATGACATATTCTTTTATGTCAAAGGAAAGAATCATCTCTACTTTATTTAGATAGAAAGCAAGAAACTTCTCTAGAAGGAGAGGTTTCTTGCAATTCCATCTTGTACATGTTCCCTTTCTTAGGGTCTCTAAGAAAAATATGCTCTTGATGAAGGATCACCCTAAAATTGAAAATAATACACTCACTCTGAGTAAAGAGCATGTTATGTCTTTGGCCATAAAATTAGGACACACTCAAAAGATTATACTTAAGCTCCTTGACAAAGTTGACCTTTTCAATACTAAGCTTACAATTTGTGACCCTTCCCCTTCAAGTAATGTAACCTCCTAATTCACCTCAAAAGCAACTGAGCCTCCATCAACTTTTTAAAGCCATTGCCAGTAGTGTGCCTAGAACAACCACTATCAACGATTCATATATTTCTTTTGCTCTTTAGTTGTTCTTGCAAATGAAAATAGATGATTAGTTACCTTTGGAAACATAGGCTTTCCTAGTCTTGGGCTTGTGAAGATGAACTGAAGATAGATCAACAATTATTGATCCTATATGCAAGCTTAGGGGATTGTTGGCTATTATTGATGAAGAAACGTTAGTCATATGGCCCTCTTTCATCTTTCACACCATCTTTGGAAGATTAAAATTCGCTTTCAAACCTTTGAAAGCTTTTATGTATTTGGAAGTTTTGGAGACTGAACCTTCAGAAGCTTTTGCATCCAATGCAGCAAACTTTAGTGTTTCGGAATCTTGCTACATTAGCTAGTTAGACTTCTCAGCTCTTGGAGCTGTCTTAGTATGGTTTGCCTAGACTATGTATGTCCACCATTTGTTCTTGGTTCCTTACACTCCCGAGCAAAGTGGCCTATTTGATTACAACTGTAACATTTTACTTTGCTATTGTCCAGCCCAAACTTCCCACTTGACATATTGCTTGGAAACTTCCTCCATGTCCTCTTGTAGAACGTCATGCCTCTATGTGTGAGAAGAGCCATCCGTTGGACTTTTTCCATGTACTCTAGATCATTTGGATGGATACAGTCCAGGTCTTCAAGGGTGAGGACAAAGTTGCTAGAACCTTCATCTAAAGGCACAAAGGCTGGAGAAGAGTTGGATTCTTGGAATGGACTTCCTTGAGTATGGCTCTCCTTAGGTGTCTCTAAGAAGGTGATGAAAGGACCCTTTGGTGAGCTTTCTAGATAGCAGATGGGATAATGCTATGGTTATCATTTTCAACCATATGAGGGGCTGAACTCTTTCGGGTGTTGGATGAGTTGGTAGAAGGATTTAGTATGTTCATCTCCATTTGGTAACCGCTTAGGATACCATACAGCTTAGTGAGAGTAAGAGTAGAAATGTTCTTAGTTCTCTTGATGGCCACATAGTAGTGTGTCCATTCTCTAGGAAAAGAGAACATGAACTTCCTCACCATATCCTCCTCATGTTTGACTCCAACATCCATTAGAGTGTCTACAATCTCAATATATTAGAAGTATTATTTACTCATAGTTTCACATCTCTTGTAAATGAAGTTTCAAACTACTGCTTCATTATGTCTTTCTTGTTTCCTTAGCTTCCTTAGATGTAAGGCCCCATTCCCGGGACGCTTACAGCTGGCCAATCATCACACATAAAACATATTAACATTATTAAAACATCGTAGCGGAGTTAATTTAAACCATTTCATTCATAAAAATAATCACTTTTGCAAAAATAATATAGCATCCATAGTAATTACAAAACATCGTTTGTTTGCATTACAATGCAAAAACATTATCTTTAAACAAAATGGATGCCTTCCCAAAAATGAGCCAAGTAGCCGCTCGTGCCATCCTCAGCAATCATTCACCTGCCAACGTTGCTGAGTGAGTTCTAGTTTTACAAAAAGATTATATTACCTTTCATTCATTAAAACATTTTCTTTTTTTGGCACATGATCACACATCATACGTACATCAAGGTAACATTTATTATTTTTCTTCGCCGTTCATTTCGTACATATCGCACATTTCGCACATTTCATACTTATCGCACTTTTTGTATATTTATTATCTTTTCACTTCTATCTAGGTCATGTCGTATGTTTAACCCCCCTCTTCAGCACAAAGCCAAGTCATATAGGTTAAGCGACAAGGACCCCATATCGCACGTATGGAGTAGTCATATGGACTAACTCTCCCTATTTGTGAACCCTTAAGGTTAGCCAAGATCGCACATCATAAACACATAGTTGAGCTAACAAATCCCAACGAGTTGTGAACCTCCTTTCATATGTTTGCAAGACTTTCATTCGTTCATTAATTATGTTCCACTTTCATTATCTTAAATGTTTGGCTTTGTTAAGATAATACTTTATGTTCATTATCATAATCACACCATGTAAAGTCACATCATAATATGCACTAAGGAACATAAAGATACATATCATACATAACTTATCCGATCACACATCATCATAAACATCATGAATCATTCATTCACATACGTAAACATATGCACAACAAGCATAATTCATCATCTAACATAACTGATCCTCCGCGGGACAGTGGGGGTTCGGGGGCGGCGGCCCCTAACAGCAGGGTACTAGGGGCAGCATCCCCTAGTGGGGTCCAAGGGGCAACTCCCCTAGCTGGGGTCGTGCTGCTAGGTCAGCGTGGAATGTTTTTATATTAGAACATTTATTAGCACATTTTGTTATAGAAAAATCTATCTTCCTATTAAAACCTCTTAAAATCTTAGTCATTGAAACGTATAGTTGGTATGCATTTCCAACCCCAAACTAGTTTAAAACCTTTAAAATAATGGATCTAGAACTTACCTGGACTCAATAAGCAACTTGTCAATCAAGCTTTCAAAGCAAGGGTTGCACTACACAGCCTGCAGATAAGTTAACACTCAAAGGAGTAAATTTCTGCCTAATTTCGTTGTTAATTTCGCTGCCAGATTAGCAGTTTCGCTGCTTGTTTCACCAGCAGTTTCGCTGGTAGTTTCGCTACTAGTTTCACTGCCATCTTCGGTAGCAGTTTCGCTAGCATCTTCGCTGTCAGTTTCGCTACCAGACTTGCCCAACTTTATTGGATAACCATGTCTGTGAAACTTGTTGATACATGTATGTCCCTAGATCGTGATATGTGATGTAATAGATCTTGTTTGGTATGATTAATGAACTGATATTGATAGTCTGTTGGTTATAATGTTTAATAGTTCATTAATGAGTCGTAAATGAATTGATTGGGTTTATGATTACTTGAATGATTACATATAATATTATATTAATTAACTAAAACATTCAAACTTAACTTAATGAAGTTCCCATGCGAATGGCTCATGCGAATGAACCATACACATGAAGAACTTCACACGATTGACTCAGTCGCACGACTGACCAGAGACTGGATCAGTCGTACGACTGTAACATAAGATTGGCTCAGTCGCACGACCGAACACTCAGTCGCACGAATGAACCAACCGCATGGTTCAATCGCACGACTGAACCAAACTAATGGTTCAGACGCACGATTGAATAGTTCCAACCTATAAATACAACTCAATTCGTGAAAAACGAGGAGATTCGATCAAGTACAATTCAAGTCGAACCCTAGCCGTCCAGAAACCTTCCAAATCGTTCTCCAAGTTCATAGAACCATTAGATCGATTCCTTATCGATTTCTAACGTTAGTTTCAATCCTTGATTGATTCTTCATGTGTTCTCACTGATTGGATCGCCAATCAAATAGGATTCCGCACTATTTGATCTGGTATACACGTGATCTCTAGGTATTTCTGTCGAATACCAGGTCCTAACAAGTGGTATCAGAGCTATTGGCTCTTGATTACGTGTTGATTCAATCAAGATTGCATAAAATTTTGTGTTTTTACACTAAAACGCAATCTTTGGCATCAAAAGTGATCTTGGAAGTTCCCTGCTCATCGACGTTTGGTTTCTACGGACTCAGGCGATTAGAACTTGTGAAATTTCGAATTTTTACGGCTGAAACCCGTCAAACCTAGAAATTTTCACAAAACAGCAGCTTCAGTCGCACGACTGACTCATTCGTACGACTGGACTCCATTCGCACTGCTCATACGCACGATTGGACCTAGTCGCACTTCATTCGCCGACTAACCGTTCGTTCGCATAGCTCATACGCACCAATTCATTCGCACGACTGAACCAATCGCCCAGTTCATTCGCACGATTGAACCAATCGCAGAGCTTATACGCACATAGCTCATTCGCATCCTTCAGTCGCATTAGTGAAAGTTTGTTTGATTAGATTATAAGTTTATTCGTAATGGAAGATCAGATGTCAGCCTTTACTGCTGGGAGGGACTCAAGGATACGGAATCTGTTGCTGCTTGAGAGTGAGGTGGGGAATCACAATAAACCACCAAAGCTTTTGACTTTAGATGAGTTTCCCCACTGGAAACAACATTTTGAGATCTACTTTAATGGAGTAGATCCTAATCTGTGGGAAGCCATTGAGATAGGCTATAGTACACCGGTGGGAGCTGATGGGGTTAAACTAACATTAAGCGGGATGACAGACGCACAGCAAGTAAAGTACAATGCAGAGAAAAGAGTTTATGCATTGATCACTCAGTCTATCCCCAAAGAGATATTCCACCAGTATTCAGAAAACAAGCAGTCCAAGAAACTGTGGGATGCACTAGAGAAGAGATATGATGGTAATGCATCATTGAAGGCAATCAAGCAAAGGAGTTAAAGAAGGAATTCGATAACTTCTCATCAATTGGTAATGAAAGCTTGGACGAAGTCATAGATAGATTCTACCACTTGATGAGCGAATTGCATACACATGGAGTGGCTACTACCATGGAAGAAAAAGTAAGCAACTTCGCAGACGGGTTGCCTGATAAGTGGGCTACATTCGTGTCTAACCTGAGACAGAATGGAATCCTTGTAAAGTTGGATATAAATGACTTCATTCTTAAGTTGCGAGAAGAAGCACTAAGGATTAAGTATAGAGCTCAGAAGTCTTCGTACACACAAAATCCAGCTTTATACAACGCCACGCCTCAAGCTAAGACATCTAGAGCACCCTTCTAGACTGCGTTTGTGTCTAGCTCGTCAGTCCCTCACATGCTTCTCCTTCTGGATCAGACACGTCTGGGTCATCATGTACCCATCATATTGGATCAGAAGCAAACGCTACAAACTGAAGACCGAGAACTTCGGTAATGTGACCGTGGAAGTAGCACGAGAGCATATGGATCTCTTAGCAGCAGTGGTTCATTCATATGATGGACTTGTTGCTGGAAGATTGGAAACTGCATCTGGCAGAGGACTACGAGCAGGTGGATGAGATGGAGCTGAAAGAATGGATATAATGTGGGCCTTAGCAAGTGCTGTTCGGAGGGCAAAGAAGTTTGTGAAAAAGACTGGACAGAACTTGGTTGCTACTAAGGACACCACCTTTGGCTTCGACAAGAGTAAAGTGACCTGCTTTAACTGTGGTGAGAAGGGGCACTTCAAACGAGAATGTGTCAAGCCAAAGAAGATGGGGAATGGGAACCCGTTCTCATCCTTTACTCGCCAGGACAAGCACCCTCTAATTCTACTTCATCAACAAGGATCCAAAAGCACTAACTGCTCATGATGATGAAGGACAGGATTGGAGTTTCAGTTTTGTCTCACCAGGAGAATCTAACATTGCCAGTGTCGAGGATATTGACGATGATTCTGCGAGTGAAGGTGATATAGCAGTTGAAATTGCAATGTCACATAGTGAAGAAACAACTGCAGCTGAGGTCAGCTACAAGCCAAATGAGGAAGTTTCCACATCAGAGACAGAAAAGCCAGAGTCGACAGAACCAGAATCATCTGATGCAGCACTGATGGCTAATACTTCTGAACCAACTCAGGTAAGTACCACTGACCATTTTTAATAACCATGCTTGTTCTGATTGTGACACGTTTAGGAATAGCATAGATGAAAAATTTGCTAGGTTATTAGATCATAATGATAACTTAGTAAAAGATTTACGTCTGTGCACTGAGGCAAATAAAGTACTAAAACAAAATGAGCATTGTTATAAGAAAAGATAGACCTATTGACTAAACAACTTAGGGAACTGAAGTAGTGGCTTTTAACCAAGCAAACGACATTAGGTACTATCTTAACTCCCTGGAAGACACTAAGAAACAAAGGGCAGTTTTAGAAGTCGAAGTTAATTCATTAAAACAGAAACTGCATAGTTGGACTAGTTCTTCACACATAGTTCAACACTTAGTGAGAGAAAGGAATAACGGGGACGGATTAGGCTACAAAGTGGTTCCACCACCACCTGAGACCTTGATGAACACCAAGTCTAGACCAGTAAATAATAACCCCATCAAGGATCATGTGGTGACCACTCCTCTTGTTACTGATCCAGACACCTCATGTTCATCTACTGAATCTGGTAAGAAACAAAAGGAGGCCACTTCAAAGGCAAAGGGTAAATTGCCTTGTGTTAACCTGGAAAATGAATGTGAAAAGGTTAATTTAAAGTCAGGGTCAAATAGAGTCAAATCAGAACCTAAAAGGACTTCAAATGTTACTTTTTCACATGCTTCAAGTCAAAAACCAGTTAACCAAAAAGTAAAACAGGTTAAAGCAGTAAAGTTTGTTACATCAGAGAAAACATCAAACATCCAAGAGTCAAAAACTAAAGTGATTGGTGTTACTAGAGTGTCACGCACTTCTCCACAAAGAAAGTCTACTCATAAGTTGATAGCAGGTCATGCTACAACTGTGGAGAATGTGGACACATTGCTTCCGACTGTCATTTCTATCAGACACCTATGAAGAAGATTGATCTTCTAGACTCTAGACCTAGGTCTTCTAAGCAAGTTCTCTAACTCCACCTAGAAGAGCTAGTGAACCTAAAGTCCAACCTGTAAGCCAGATGACTGTTTATCATAACAGGCATTGCACAAATCTGGCTTAGGGAAAGAAAAATCCACCCTCGTGTCTGATACTGATAACAAGAAGGAACCTGAGCTACCCTCACCTTCTAAGGGTCAATGGGTGGAGTTTATGATGTGTGATGCCTCTGGGAAACCCAAGACAGTCAAAGCTTGGGTTCCTAACCTAAACTGATTCTTTTACTTTGTATGTGCAGGGTGTTCGCTATAGTGCTGAGACTAACACGTGGATTATAGACAGCGGAGCATCCGGCACATGACAGGAATAGCGCCCTTTTATCTAACGTCAAACAAATAAAGGAGGGCATGTTTCCTTTGCAGGAAACAAGGAGGCTATATCACAGCTCAGGGAGAAGTGGGAAATCAGAAAGTTAAGTTTGATAAAGTGAACTACGTTCAACAACTTCAGAACAACTTACTTTCTGTTTCCCAAATCTGTGATAAAGGATTTAAAGTCGTCTTCGATAATCAGAAGTGTTACGTGCTGAAGAAAGAATATATGATCCCAGAGGACCAAGTTTTGATGACTGCTTCAAGATATAAAGACTTGTATGTCTTGGATCTGTCAACAACTGCCACAACGGATCATGAGGTTCAGTGTTTCTTATCTAAAGCTACTGAGATGGACTCCATCTCCTGGCATCGGAGAATGGGACACATAAGTCACGGAAGATGAATCATTTGATTCAGAAGGATTTAGTTAGAGGAGTGAATGTCAAGAACTTCCAACTTCCTGACTTTTGTGTAGCTTGTAAGAAGGCAAACAGACAAAGAAGCTCATAAGAAAAGAAAGTTCATTCAATAGAACTTCCTCTTGAGCTTCTTCACATGGATCTGTTTGGTCCAGTTAGTACAAGGAGCATTGCAGCCGATGTGTACTGCTATGTGGTCACTGATGACTACTCAAGGTTCACTTGGGTAATGTTTCTGAAATCAAAATCAGAAACTTTGGAGACATTCAAGGAATTAGTAACCACACTGGAATCACTCTACAAGCTCAAAGTTCGACAAATACGCTCAGACAACGGGACAGAATTCAAGAATCAAGGATGGAGGCATACTGCAAGGAAAAGGAATTGTGCATAAATTCACTTCTGCCTCTACACCTCAGATGAATGGCGTTGCTGAGAGAAAGAACAGGAGTTTGATAAAGACCGCCCGGACTATGCTGGCAGACTCGAACTGCCTATCCAATTCTGGAACGAGGCAGTGGCAAATGCATGCTATACACTGAACCGAGTCCTAATAGTCAAGCGTCACGGAAAGACATGTTATGAGCTACTTCAAAGACGCAAACCGAATTTGGAGTATCTTGAACCTTTTGGCACACCGTGTACACTTCTGAAGAAGACACAAGAAGGAAAATTCAGCGAGAAGGCAGTTGAAGGAATTTTTCTAGGATACACATACCGAACAAGCGAGTTTACAATAACTCAAGGGTCTTGTAGAAGTGTGGTGTAATGTCGACGTTCAGAGATATACCACACCACCTACAGGCAAAGGACCTGCATACTTCTTCGATTATGATGGATTCTTCAAATCCTTCAACATCCCTCTCTCTCCCTCGGAGATGAGTTAGCCACTAGGATAATGTATGATATTCTAAATACTCCATCCAGCACACAGGGAGTCATCTACTCAGTCAGAAAGGGTAGTCGATGAAAGTGACTCCTCCTCTGAAGATGAAACTGAAGCAGATGACCAGAACAGTCAGGAGGAAGGGGTCCAGTTCCTGAAAGTCCACAAGCATCCACAAGTGATGCACCCTCGACTTCGGAACCTCAAACTCGAACCTCCTCAGATGCAGACCAAAATTTTCACAATCTTGGTTCGGAGGTGACTGTGCCGACTACTCCAGGATCACGACTAACTAAACGTCTATCATCCCCTTGACAATGTTATTGGAGATGTCCGATCAGGAGTACAAACCCGAAATCAGCTATACTCAGCTGATTACGCCTCAGTTATGGAGAAAGGTTACTTCATGATGGTGCTTATCGCTGTTTTGTCTCGCAGGTTGAGCCAAAATATGTCAGTGAAGCACTAAATGATGAGGCGTGGGTGAGTGCCATGCAAGAAGAACTTCTGCAGTTAAGAAGTTAGGTGTATGGACTCTGGTTGATAACCCAAAGGTGCTAAAGTCATTTGCACCAAATGGGTACTAAAATGTAAGAAGGATGACCAAGGAGTCATTATCAGGAACAAAGCTCGACTGGTGGTTCAAGGTTTTCGCCAAGTCGAGGGGATTGACTATAATGAGGTGTTTGCACCCGTGGCAAGGATGGAAGCTATTCGTATCTTCCTTGCCTATGCCTCGTACATGAAGATTAAAGTCTACCAATTAGATGTGAAGAGTGCATTCTTCATGGGGAAATAAGGGAAACAGTCTATGTAAAGTCAACCCGAGGGATTTGAAGACCCTTATCATCGGGATAGAGTTTACAAGCTCGACAAAGCTTTATATGGGCTTCATCAAGCTCCTCGAGCTTGGTAGAGAAACTCTCGACTCATCTTGTGAAACACGGCTTTCACAGGGTCATTGACTGTACACTGTTTATTAAAGAAAAGGATGGTGACCTACTGCTGTACAGATATATGTGGATGACATAATCTTCGGTCAAAGAACGAAGAGTTATGCAAAGAGTTTGAAGCAGTGATGAAGAAAGAGTTTGAGATAAGTGCGATGGGGAGATGAAGTTCTTTCTCGGGGTTACAGGTGGATCAACACCTAATGGGATCTTTCTACATCAGACCAAGTATGTAGGAGACATTCTCAGTCGCTTTGACATGGAGAATGCTTCTGCTGCTGGGACTCCACTTGCTACGAATCATGATATAGCACCTGATGAGAATGGAGATCTTGTAGATGCCACTATGTACCAAGGAATGATTGGATCTCTCATGTATCTCACTGCCTCAAGACCTGATATCATGTATGATACATGTTTATGTTACAGATATCAGGCTAAACCTAAGGTCAATCATCTGATCGGGGTCAAAAGGATCTTTCGCTATCTAAAGGGTACACCCACACTGGGTTGTGGTATCCTCATGATGACGATTTGAGCTCACAGCGTATAGTGACTCGGACTATGGAGGCTGCAAAATGAACTACAAGTTTACATCAGCAGGTGTGTCAGTTCTTTGGAGAAGATTAGTTACATGGCAGTGTAAGAAGCAGACATCACGGTTGCATTATCAACCTGTGAAGCCGAATATGTTGCTGCTGCAAGTTGCTGTTCCCAAATCATTTGGATTCAACAGCAAATGCGGGATTACGGTTTGAAATTCTCGTCTACTCCTATTTTTTGTTGATAATTCTGCTGCAATTGCAGTAACCAAAAATCCGGTTCAACATCCTAAGACCAAACACATCGGTATTAAATACCACTTCATAAGAGACTGTTTTGAAAAGACCTTAATAGATGTGGTTAAAATTAATACTGATTTTCAACGTGCTGACCTCTATACAAAATCCTTTGATAAACCACGTTTTCAATACTTGCTAGAGGTCAACGGCGTTAAAAAGAAAGTGAGGTAATTCCTGATGAGAATGATGTGTAGTCCGATGTAGTTTTCGTTAATGTTTATTTTATTTTATGTTATCTGTTTTTTTTCTTTTTTTGTCTGTTATACTTAAACTCATGTTATCTTGCTGTTTATAAAATCCAAAAATAATTAAATCCGAAATGATTTTAGTATTTTAGGGGGAGAATATGTCAGCAAGTTAATATTAAAAAAAAAAAGAGGGAGAAGGGGTAACTAGCTGAAATAAGGTAGATGTGTCTGTGATACTGATTCAATACCTTTGGAATATGATAGTACACAGGAACAAATCAAGAGGGATTTTAAATTTAAGGTTTGAAAAGATGCAAAAGTTCAAAGTATAAGTCTGTGTAGTCTAAGCAATATAAAAAGGGAAAATGATAGAAAACTGGCAACTCCTAAGGTGACACAGACAGAAAGTAGACTTAGAGGCTGCTAGACCACAAATGATATGTTGGTAGATTCAACACAATAGACAATTAGACCTGATTGGTGATTCAAGATCAAACTAAGTTGTTCAACTGACTGTGGGCTTCCATCTTATCACTGGTTAACACAATCAAATAATTCCAATAAGGGGTAATGAGCATTTAAATGCCACAAAAGTGTGCGGATGACCACAATAGAGCAAAGCAAGAAAAAAATGAAAGACAATGCAATAAAGCTAATGACTCATGTTGTTGGTGCATATTGTGTCAAATAAAATACTGCTCTAACAAGGGATAGGTTGTGTGCCTCTCTGCTGTGCGATGGCACTGACCTGAGGATAAGCATAACCTAGATATTCTAGAATTCATTGTTGTTTTTGCGCGCCTCTCTGCTGTGCGATGGCACTGACCTGAGGACAGGCTTCTCTTTGAAAGCTCTAAGAATAGTCTCTTCTTGTAATAATACCCGTAGACCGCTCAAAACCTCTGAGGAATGTTGATTACCATATAAGTGTGGGATCCACAAATGTTAGCTGAAATAAACCTAAATCAGTCACCAGTCTGCGTCAAAAGTCTGTATATGGATTTAAGTGGACAAACATACTGACAATCTTAGTGGCTACATTCTCAAGAGTTCAAATCAATGTGAAAATCTAAGAGTTTCAGTATGATTTCCTTAAGTTGCTAACGACTCTGGATGAACACCGCGAATTTAAGCATCAAAGAGTTTAATAACAAGTCCCAAAATGATTTGAAATTCCTGTATGATTCCAAAATTGAGTTGGTCCAGATATGATCAATCTAAGTTAAAGCTGTCTACTCCTAATCAAATCCTTAGATTTTCATCTTAGGGTTTTATCTCTCACAAAAAGTCCAACATAAACTTAGTTGTGTAGTTAGTTTAAGTTCCTATGTTTGTCTTTAATTTGTGTGTCGGCCGACTACATCAGGGAAATCAGAAGGAATTAACTTACCAAAAAGGCCATGTCTGAGATGGCCACATGGTTTTCAAAATTAAAAAGGTCACGTCTGAAGTGACTGAATTGGTTAAGAGCTTACAATGTTATATCAAAAGTGAAATCAAAGGTGGAAAAGGGTCTGAATAGTAAATGTTAAAAATGACTGTAAACTCACAAAGTGTGACCCATTCGCACTAGTGGATCATGGTTATCGGCCAACTATGCGAATGGCTTCCATCGGCCGAATGGACATGAAATTGATCCATTCGACCGAATGGAAGGGGGAGAATGAAACAGTAGACCGACTAAGGCTCAGTCGGTCAACTAAAGGGGCGAATGAAGGAGACCGAATGAGGCCAGTCGGCCGAATGACCTAGGTTCAGTATTTAAGGGTCTTAGTCGATCGCATCTCACTCATCACTCCCAATAGCACCCCAAATCGCATTCTGTACCGTTACCCTGTCAAACTTGCCACCGATTCTGATATACATTGCGGTTAAGATTCTTACATTCCAGTGACGTTTTACCAGGTACACTACTCCTTGAATCCTACCAAAATCAGTACATCACCGAACTACAATAGCGACATTGGATTGAATCAAGAACCGAACTGTGAATTGACCTAATCACCTATGTAAATGAAGCAAAATGTTAAAATTGAGTTTAATAGGTTATTAGTGACAAGTAGACGAGGCTAATGGACCATTACACACTGTTAAAAGACTTAGATTGGTCAAGATTCGACCCACAGGCGATCCGAACAGTGTGGCAAGCGACTGGTCGTTCGAGTTGAACTCCAATCGCACGTATTAAAACTTGCGATTGATCATTCGACCGACTGAACCACCCGAATGAGTCCAGTCGGCAGATTGAACTAAATGCATGTCTCAATCAGCCGATTGAACTCAATCGCATGCATCAATCAGCCGATTGAACTCAATCGCATGCCTCAATCAGCCGATTGAACTCAATCGCATGCCTCAAACACCGATTGAACTCATCGCATGTCTCAACAGGCGACTGACTTCAGTCGCATGATTCATCGCACACAATGAATCAAAATGACTGTCAACTTTACACTTAGAACAGAAGTTTTCATGTCTTATGTACTAATAGTTCTAGGTCTTGTGTGTTACAGATAAATGGCAGAAAAGTGGACCATAAATCCAAAGCACAACATTTGTGCCCATTTGGATCACACCACCAGGAACGGGGCTGAGTTTACCGACATTATAGCATTTCTGAGACGGTCCCGGATCTATAAGGCGATCTCCACTCCTTGCACGCCTTATAGATCACTCCATCAGCATTCTGGGAGAATGCCTCGGTGGACCGCTCTCGTGAGCCTTATTGTATCAGGACTCCATACTGGGCCATGATATTGAGATCTCTGCTGCCGACATTCAGAGGGTCCTAGAGTTCGGGGAGGACGCTAATCATCCTACAAAACTACATCCATTGACAGTGAGAGGATGCTTCCTAAGGATAAAGTACGCTGGGGATATCAACTCAGGTGTGCTCAACAAGAGCAACCTGAGCCCCCAGTACAAGTACTTAGCACATGTGATCCTCAAGTGTGTAGCATCGAGGAGGGTGGGTTTGACGACCTCTCAGACCGATTCAAAATGCCTACGTGGCACTGGTTCTGAACCACTCCTTCATTTTTCCAGCATGATATTCTCCTACTTGGTGGAGAATTTGGAGGTAAAGGGAAAGAGGGGTTCTGTATGTACCCCAGATTCTTACAGCTCGTCTTCAACGAGAAGCTGCCACAATTGCCCAAAGAGAGTCATGACGCAGTGGCCTTAGAGATAATGGATGATACTACTCTGGGCAGGATGAGAGTTTACAGGGGAAAGTAGATTAAGCCCAAGTGAAAGAATGATTGGCCACTTAGCAGATGAAGTTATGTGGCCCGGGGAGACGCCAATGGCGTCACCCGGGACAGTGACTCCGACGTGGAGCCAATTGTCCTCCCTACTGATGATTCAGAGGAGGATGACAGCGGGGATGATGCTGTTCCATCCAGAGGCACTGTTGTCTGACTCTGTTCCCTCTGTGTCTGTCTCACCTGCAGAGGTAACTGAGTCAGCAAGATTTCATCAAGATTTCGTTCTTAACGAGGAGGATGAGGATGAATCTGATGAGGAGCCATTGACCCGACTGTGGGAAGGAAGTTGTTTCCCACAGAACATGGGTTGA
The DNA here is from genome assembly GCA_025506515.1 of Flaveria trinervia. Taxonomy (NCBI): domain Eukaryota; kingdom Viridiplantae; phylum Streptophyta; class Magnoliopsida; order Asterales; family Asteraceae; genus Flaveria; species Flaveria trinervia. Next base: position 83,625,208 of record CM046450.1, read on the forward strand.
GGGTTGTTGGTGAACAACCGAGAGGCTCTGGAGATACAGAAACTGATCCAACATATGCTCCGGGGTCCTCAGGCGGATTGAAGGGGGAGCATCCACCTCAAAGGAACGAGGAGAAAACGGATGGCTCAACCTCATGGCCAGAAAAAGAAAAAGCGTAAGGTAACCTTCATCACCACCACATCCCCCATACCTTCCACCACTACCACCTCTACAGACACACCTTCCACCACCATACCTCTCCCCACAGCAACCACAGACACCACCATACCGACCACCACAAGCCAGACCCCTGCCACCACTACATCATTCACCCCACACTCACCACCACTATCATCCAGACCTGACCCGATATTCACACCTCCACCACCACCACCACCCCCACCCAAACCGAGCCCTCAGCCTACCCCTCACACACCTATAGATCTCCTCTACCTCCAATTAGGGTAGAGGAACAGCTGTCAGCCTTAAATAGAATGTTGTTTGTTCCTGGCGGCTGATGAGGAAAAGACCTCTCAGATCCGCCAGCTTACCGACCTGACTGCTGCACAATCGCTAAAATTGCAGAGCAGGATCGAGTGATTGAGGAGCAGGCCCAGCAATTGGCTGCTCAGAACACTCAGTTGGACCAACTCCGAGCGCAAAGTGTCACAGCAGGTAAGCAGATAGAGGAGTTGGAAAAAGCTAAGAGGACCATTCTGCTAAATTGAAAGGATCAAAGGAGGCACCTCTAAAGATAAAGGATGGAGACAGAGATAATGAAGATGATGATGATGATGATGATGATGATGATGACAGTGATTCTGATGAGAGAAGACCGAAGAGTGGTGCGCAGATGAAGACACTGAAGAAGGAGAAGCAGCTGAATCGGTCTCAGCTCCAGGGCAAGAGAAGAGAACAAAGAACAGACAGGATCAGTCAGCTTCTGCTTCTGCACCTTCACAAGAGAGTCCAGCATTCAGGATAAAAGTAAATAGTGGATGTTTATGTATTTGTTTACTTTTGTATTCTGTATTGAAAAAACCATGTACTAAATGTTTATATTAAGTCAATGCATTTTGTTTGATATATTACTAATGATTTGAGTGTGAAATGTGTAAATCAAACAGATCCAAAGTACCACAGAGATGAGTTTGATATTGCTCCCCTTCAACAGATCAAGTCTCAACTCATAATGATTCTTGATCTGCAAGGGATTGTCAGAAGGTCATGAGTTATACCCCTGAAGAAGGTGAAATAATTCACGACCTATCTAACAAGCAACTGGAGGAGATGTTCAGACTCAATCCTGATGACATTGTCAAGGATGCTCCAACAGTTGATTCAACCAGTGACACGAACTACACGACGTTGATGAAGTTGAGGTTGAAGATATTGCTGCTGAAGAGTACCCTCAGTACGCTGACAACGAGGGAATGTGGTCCCCAATCTGGGTGAGTCCCTAGTCAGTGATATGTTTGAGGTACTAGACAAGATGGAGCAGAAGCAGGAAAGACCGAAGGAACAGCCCAAGCCTCAAACGATGACGTATACATTCAAAAGGCTGAGTGGGCTGAATGTTTTAAAGAAGTCAGAGCCCAACGTGATGCACCGAAGAGGGATGCCTACACCAAGTTCTACAGCGTCAAGAAACATCTTACGGTGTCAGGCATGATTATAGCATGGGCATATTTTGATGATCTTAACGTTTATGCCGTTAAGAGGGAAAAGGGCATAGAGTACTTTAGATTTCCACATGATCTAAAGACTCTACCTGGATTTGAGCTCAACCAGCTGGCCAAATTGAAGCTGTTGTATGCTGACCCGAGAAAAATGTCAGGCTGGTTTGAGGCTGCCCTAAAGAAAGAGTACCACACCAGGTGGATTAACTTCAAACTCAACAACCTACAAGGTATATTAGAAGGTCTGAGATGGATGCCATTACTGGGAAACCTAAGATTGTGTTGAAGTGGAGTCCTCCTCGCACTATGTCGAGAATCCCTCTCAGGGAAATGCCACAGGACTTCACTCGACACTTCAAATGGTGGTTACTATGATTGGAGAACTGCTGAATCTGTCATAGTTCTGAACAAAGGGGATCAAATGGATACTGTCAGGGTATTCGACCCAATGTGGCTAACCAACTTGTCTGCTAATGATGTCTATACTTATACAAGTGGCCACTGTTCTATGACACACAAGACATTGTACAAGCCCTCCAGTTCCAAAATGTTATACGACTTTGCTTCGCGTTTGATATTCACGCGGGAGTCACACAAGAGGACAAGTACAAGAAATATGAGAAGGTAATGAAGAGAACAAGACATTAGAGAGATCTAGGTCCAAGGGGGAGTTTGTTGATACATGTATGTCCCTAGATGGTGATATGTGATGTAATAGATCTTGTTTGGTATGATTAATGAACTGATATTGATAGTCTGTTTGTTATAATGTTTAATAGTTCATTAATGAGTCGAAAATGAATTGATTGGGTTTATGATTACTTGAATGATTACATATAATATTATATTAATTAACTAAAACATTCAAACTTAACTTAATGAAGTTCCCATGCGAATGGCTCATGCGAATGAACCATACACATGAAGAACTTCACACGATTGACTCAGTCGCACGACTGGACCAGGAGACTGGATCAGTCGTACGACTGTAACATAAGATTGGCTCAGTCGCACGACTGAACACTCAGTCGCACGAATGAACAACCGCATGGTTCAATCGCACGACTGAACCAAACTAATGGTTCAGTCGCACGATTGAATAGTGCCAACCTATAAATACAACTCAATTCGTGAAAAACGAGGAGGTTCGATCAAGTACAATTCAAGTCGAACCCTAGCCGTCCAGAAACCTTCCAAATCGTCTCCAAGTTCATAGAACACATTAGATCGATTCCTTATCGATTTCTAACGTTAGTTTCAATCCTTGATTGATTCTTCGTGTGTTCTCACTGATTGGATCGCCAATCAAATAGGATTCCGCACTATTTGATCTGGTATACACGTGATCTCTAGGTATTTCAGTCGAATACCAGGTCCTAACAAAACTACCTACAAAACTATAGTTTCGCAAGAAGCCTTCATAGTTTTGCTCGAGGACTACATAATTTTGCTTGATGAACCTTTATTTCGCAGAACGGGCTGAAAATTACAAACCAACCCATTTTGACCCAAAACTTCAATCCTTTCTATACAAAACCTTACTTGGTCAGCTAATAAGCTATATCTTAGTTTGTTACATGCTTTCTTACATAAAAACGTGAGTTTTGGGCGAATCTTTACCACTTTTAAAAACACCAAGCGCTAGAATCCGGGTTTACATCAAACGAAATGATTAAATGATGTTTCTTACCAAGATTCTTGGTGTTTTCTTGTTCTTTGGATTTCCACAAACAGCGATCTTCAATCCCGAGATCAATCGAGCCTTGAATCTTCACCTCTTCTCCACTTTCTCTCTTTAGTCTCTCTCTAGAAATTGGTATTAAGTTGTAAATGAGAGTTGCTCAAGCTGATCCGTTTATATCTACCGAGCGTTCCTAGGACCTTAAACTCACCAAACACATATCCCGTGAGGTCTACTCGGTCCATACTCCATTACCTGCTTATTTTTTTAAGTAGTCACAGCTAAGCCTATTTTATTAATTGGCTCGCTTCAACTTTATTCTCGGCGTTAAATTAGATCCTTTAAACGTTAGCTTTAGTGCATCCTAGAGTTCTCTTGCACTCTTGCACTTATGTAGATGGAGTTGGGAAGAGTATTTTGAAGAGCGATCACATCTTTTTGATCAATGACTATTTTCTTCTGGTCTTCTTTAGAATAATCAGCCACTAGGTTACATCCACCTCCAGCAGTTGCTGAATTAGTATTTATGATGTGAGGTCTAGAGACTACACATCTCCACATCCTGTTGTCTTTAGACTTGATAAAGCCTTCCATTCTCATCAACCAAAGTGTCAAAGTCATTAGGAATGATTAATTGAGACTTAGTCTTTGTGCTAGTTTCCATATCAGCTTTAGAAAGAGCTGTCCTTTGAGCAAGTAAGTGAATGTGAAACTAAAGAGTGATTCAAGATGGTGAGATCTTGCAATCAAGAGATTGAGAAGCTCTAATATCAATTACAGGACAAGTTATAGTTCAACAACAGTTTCATAATTGGAGATTATAAACCCTAAACATACTTACTAGATCTAATAGGGACTACTAAACAATGAATAACAAGTAAAAACATTTAAGAATAGAAAAATGGGTTTTCAAGGTTGATGTATATTGCTCTCAAGTGTTTACAAGTATCACTAAGCTTAGTCGTAAGACTCATACATGAGTTACTTTATACTACAACATACAGTCAGCTATACTTTAAATGCTTGTTGGACACTAATATAGACAACTAGAACAATGTAGAATCAAAAGGCAGATTGCCTTTTGACTCGTGACTATAATAGGCCATAGCTTGCATCTTATTGTATTACAATAAGGATAAAAGTAGTAAGTAGCAAATTACTGAAAATAGACCATATTGTATAGTTGACAAAAGTAAAAAAGTAAACACCACTTGTATAAGTTGTTGAGTCTTCAGAGCTAACGTCAAAAAGGTCTTCTAATTTTGTCAAAAGTATGTCAGGTCTTCTTTTTTTCGGAAGGGTTTAGTCTTTAAGATTCGAAAGACTTTGTCTTTACTCTTCGGAAAACTTCACTTTTGGCATTGGAAGTTTTCTGTCTTTGGCTTCTGAATATTTGATACTTATTTTTTATGTACGTAGTAACATCTTCTAAAGTACTTCTTTTTTTGTACTTCAGTGTATTTTGAGAGATCTTTGGTTAGCATCGACCTTTAAGATAATTATCTTGAACTTACAGATATGATCGTGCTTGACTTTTGTTTGTTTAAAATCTTGATGAGTTCTTCCTTTAACGATCATTTGTCCTTACAAAACCAGGAGTTAATATGTACGGTAATTATGAATACTTAATTTCATATAAATATCCTAATACATTTGCATCTGAGTTACAAACTTCATATCGTTGTATATATCCACATCTTACCATCCCTTATAAAATTACAATTGTTTAGTTTAAAGAGCTAGTAGGTGATGGTTGTATAATATAATGTATAAGTATGATTGTATAGATAGTTATGTCTTTCATAAAAGAAAGGTAAATGATGAATAGATGTGCTAAGTCTTCCTATTTTTAAGAAAAGGATCATGTGAGTTAAGGGCTAACGTGACTATGATATATTATTTTAGAGTAGACTATGATTACGTACATATCATGTCATGTTATGATGAAATGGTTACCACCCGTACAAAATGTTATAAAATGTCAAAGCCATTTATCAACGTTGATTTTTATCATGCATATCAAGCTAAGCATGTATGCGTTAAGCTGGTATGGATTAAGCTGCTACCTTAAGCCTGGCATTCTAACTTATATGTTGTGTTTAGTTAAAGTCCATTTTATGTTATGCTTAAGAAAGAATTGTCTAAAGAAAATTATATTCTGATAAATACCATTAATTAACAACCATACTACAAGAAGGGAGACTAATAGCTTCGACAGATTTCGCCGCTACTAGTGCGGTTTGTCACCGCTATTAATAATAGCAGCGACATGTCGCTGCTAATAATATTATTAGCGGCGCCATGGTTGCCGCTATTTGTATTTGTTAAGAATTGCGAGAAATGGACTATTCGCAGCGACATTTGTCGTAACTAATAGTCCATTTTTTGGTTTTTGTTTATTTTTATTTTTTAATTTATGTTTTTAATAACCGAATAAACTTGTATTAGAATAAACTCAAATTTCTTAATAACACAAATAATTTTGTACATACAAATAATATTAAGAAGTCCACTACGATTATTAACTAATTAAGTTGCTAATACATTATTTAACTTCAAAATTAAAAGTCGTTAACACAAACTTAAACTACTTAACCGCTATCCTATTCATCTTCCTCGTCCGAATCATCTTTGACAGGTTGTTGTGTAGCTTCTTGAGAGGTAATAAGTTGAGTCATTTGACACATAAAATTCGTATTTTGAAATAGACTTGCGATTTGAGCCTATAAAACAAAACGTATATTATAAGTTATTGTATTTCGACAAAATGTGAATTATAAGATTACACATCCAGCTTTAATTATATCAAGTGTGTTTGTATCATTTTGACCCATTTCACCCAAAATATATATAAATCAACTAAAATTTACCCATCTTGACCCGTTTATGATAAACCAACAATGATACGCTTAACATCTTGAAGTTTAAGCATTTAAAGTTTATTTTTACCCATTTTGACTCGTTTTAAGTCAAATTAATGTGGTTTAACTATATCAAGTGTGTTTGTATCATTTTGATCCATTTCAACCAAAATGTATATAATTCAACTTAAATTTACCTATTTCACCTTTTAAAATAAAACAATAATGATATACTTAACACCATCAAGTTTAAGCACTTAAAGTTTATTTTTACCCATTTTGATTTGTTTTAAGTCAAATTAACATGGTTTTAACTATATCAAGTGTGTTTATATCATTTCGATCCATTTCAACCAAGTTGTACATAATTCAACTTAAATTCCCATTTTGACCGGTTTAAGATAAACCAACAATGATACACTTAACACCTTCAAGTTTAAGCAATTAAAATTTATTTTTACCCATTTTGACCCGTTCAACTTATATAACTTTAATACATCTGAAAGTGTCAAAGTTATTTGTTCCAGCTTATGGGTAAACTAACTCGACCCTGCAGATGAAGACTGTTTACGTCCAATCCCTCTAATATGTCTGCAGCGTTCTCCCAAAACCGACTCAAAAACTTTGACCTCATTCGGCATTGAGGAACAATTTTCTTCGTTTTGGGATTGACATAGCTCATCAAACCGTCTTTTGAACTCATTCTATATTAATTAACAAAACATGATTTAATATATACATATATACACACACACACACAAAGGTCCCCTATTTAATATTTCAAAACTCTACTATGTATAAAACTTACGTATTGTTGCTCTATTATCTCCATATCAAAGGTTACATCTTTACTGGTATAAGCATTTTGAAACGCTTCAAGTCTGCTCTTATTGTGTTTAACATTTATAAGTGTATATATATATGTATATATATATGTATATATTTAACTTTAAATCTCATCACAATCAAAGTGTTGCTACATTTAAGTGTTGCTACATTTAAGTGATCTGAATCATTTGAGATACACAGAACGAATGCCACCCTCAATCTGAGTGTGTTCACGATCTCTCAATATCTCATCACAATCAAAGTATTGCTACATTTAAGTTAAACAAAATGAATCTAGTTAAATAAATATCGAAAAATAAACATAAAACATATAAAAGTTATTTCCATATGCTCATGCAAAATTTCTTTTTAATACATTAAAATGATAATTAGCCTCCATGTATATCTCCACCTCAAGAACAAACATATCATTATGTTCATCAATTGAGGTATACGTGACAGCTCTATCAAAATGAAAAGATAAAGGTCTTCCTTTTTTTCCAACTCCTACTGCAACTTTTTATTTTTTTCCTTCCCTTTTGTTTTTCGAGAAGGAGAATCTACATTTATAATAAGAGAAATCAATATTTACAATATATATCAATAATAATTGAATAAACAATAATATATAATACTCCATCTAACGGATGGATTCCGGGCTCGCCAAGAGGAGGAAGCGGTGGATCCCCGCGTTATCACCTCCATGGCTCATTACATCAGCCATTAGGTGTATCAAAGCAATCATAAAAGATATCATGTCTGCAAAACTTATAAGATATACAAATTATAAGAATAAAGTTATTGACTATAACATGATAATACAAACAAAGTTTTATGTGAAATATATAGATATAAAAATTTTAACAAACCTTTTAAGACGAGTCTCCCTTATATACTCCCTCACTGTCATAATCAAAATCATCTTCATCATAATCACCCTCGTCCTCACACATCTCATTAGCAGTAACATTTGTTGGATTAACTTCACTTGCAGTCTCGTCATAGACTACATTATTTTTAAAGTATTCGGTGAAGTCAATGAAAAATACACTATTAGATAAAGAATGATGATGAACGACATCAATAGGTTGTTGTGCGATTATACCAGGGCCTTCAGATCTTGCGCACGTTCAACGGACAGATCTAAGTTTAGAAACCCTAGACGGATCGTTGACTAATAGTGGCAACTGTCGCCGCTAAATGTGTCGCCCCTAATGGCAACCTTTCTTGTAGTGGCAGCTTAAGAATTATGATTATGATGCATTAATGCGACTGTAAGGTGTGCAAGGGTTGGGTCCTTACACTCTAATTGAGCAACGATAGATAAAATATATTGTTCCCATCTGATAAAAAGTTTTAACCATTGAAGAACGTACAAGAAGTGGCATGAAAGGATGTTAAATTTCTAGATATCTGAATCTGAACACCCTTACTACAAGGTTAAAAAACAAGAATATCTTTACTATGCATGCATGATATGGGTATCGTGAATACCTAAAATGGGTATGCCAAAAATCCATATATAGAAGCTTCCACCGTCACCAAAATGTCTACAAACAACATGTCGGGGTAATGATGAGTCAGCAAGATCAATACTGACTTCAGATGAGTGTGAACAACATTCATATATTATCGTGCTGATAGCGTTGAATAAAATGTAGTGAGAAATGGATAAAACAACATGATAAACTTCTTGTTTATATGAGAGACACGACTCTAACACATACATTAGATATACACTCAAATGAACATATAATCAACACCGAATCGTAAATACTCATAAATGCGAGTGCAATGATGATAAATAGTGTGTTAACAACAATTATTTATAAAAAGATTATCATTTTTCTATATATGTCTTATATTCTTACTGAGTCTTACAACTTCGTACTTAACACAAAGTATTCTTATTCCTTTATAGCAATTTTTCCATGGTTACGGTACCCTTCTTCATATGTATTGTATATAACTTAACATAAGGATGACTATTATAAAATGGTGTGTATTCTTTATAACTGTCATTTGCATGCCGTGGACATGCCTTTATCTTATTCTTATCTTCGTCGTCCACCGAACCCGCTTTCACGTTGGCAGTTGAAGTAGACTGCAGCCACAGGAGATCCAAGGTTATAGAGCTCCGCAAAGTCTTTTGTGTTGAAGTTTTGGCGCCACCCTGGGGCGTACACAGTTTGTCGCCCTAATTGTCGGAACAACACGAAAACCATACGATGAATTCCCATTGATGGCCTTGGACTCTCGTAGCACACGACTTCTTGACCTATACGCAGTTTACAATAATCAAATTAGCAATAAGTAAATCTGATTAAGTATTTTTTTTCGTCTTGCTTTTTAGGAGAAAAGATTCTTGGCCTACTTTAAAGATCGAGTGCCTTTACGAAATTCCTATCTTGAATGCATAATGCCTGTATTTCCTTAGTACCGCCAATGATAGTGACAATATATAATAATAATAATACCTATTTAATAATAATACTAATACTAATACTAATAATAACAATGATAATATTATAGCAGAATTATATATATTACACATTTGTTATAATAACTACATCCTTAGTCAAAAGTTGAACCTTTCGTTATATGCAAACAAAATTGAAAACTCACCAAAGCGTGCTCCTGTGGTCGCTGGAATATCAGTCACCAACCTACATAGAATAAAGTTTTAGAGAAAGCATAAGAATAAACCAAGAAGAATCAACAGAAAATATTAGATATTGTATTCTACCATCCAATAGAATATTTATATTTTAAAGTACATAAGATGAATGTTTTAAAAATCCTGTAATATTTTAATTTAACTTTTATGTATGTATGAAAAATGTATATGTTTAGGGTTATGACATTCTTTAATGTTTTCTTCTGAACTTCAAAGTTTTTATTTTATAATATAGTCCTTAAAACCAATTAAATAAATAGATTGTTAATAATTAATAGGAAATGTAATATTGTTTTCTTATAATGAATAAATTTTTGTTTTTACGTTGTAGTAATCGAGTGATAAGCCTATATACTTTGAAAATTAAAACAAAATACATTAAAATATAGAAATAAACATAATATAGATAATGAAAAATATTATTAATGTTTTAGAATTAATAAACATATTAATTTTAAATATAAACAAACTTTGATTAATAATATACATTTGCTATTAAATTGTAAAAATTATATATTTATATAATAGCACAACCTTAGCTACAAAAAAGTTTTAGCATTTTTAATATTGGCCACAAAACTTTTTTATTTTATTACTTTAAAACCAACTTAAATAATGATACCCATCCATTCTGTTTTGTTTTTTTAATTTTTGTTATCACCCTTATAGCATATTTAATATTTTAATTTTCAATAATTATAGTTTATATGATAACTTTCTTTTCATAATTATAAAGAAAAGTAATTCATGTTTGTCTTAAGTTGTTTTTGTTTGTTAATGTTTTCATAAACATTTATTAAAAACATAGTTGCATTCAAAATCAAGGTTTTTTGGCATTACGACAAAGTACGAATTTTATGACAAAGTGTCCTTTTAAGGTTCTATGACATGGTGACACTCACTTTAACGAGGAGTATATGTCACTGTTTTACAATCAGCGTTACAACCGTTTTGGTATATTTATGTGTCTTTCTTGATACATTAGGGTTTTACGATGGAATAACCGTCAATACAATGTGTTTTTGTATTTGATTTTTATATTTGAGATCGTGGTGTATTACTCGCGCAATGCGTGTAAAAAAACTTAATATATATAAAAGTAGAAAGCAAAAGGTATAAATAAAAAATCAATTGACCAATAAGTGGAAGAATGAAGCGAGAACCTTGTATACGTAGCTTTTTGGTTTATGTGGTAGCTAGATGAAACCGAAATTTATGTTTTTTTCAATATATACTTGGTATAAGAAAAGGCTGAAAAGCAAAAGGCATAAAATAAATATTTGAAGGGAACCTTGTACGTCGAAACTTGGGATTTTGGTCTATGTCTAGCCAATTAAAAGCTATGAAAACATGTATATGTCCAAAATCCTTAATTCCATTTCATTCTAGTGGCTCCAATGAACAACACTTGATCTTTCTTTATGTCATATTTCATTTCAAAAGAAAAATATATTTTGCAAGACCTCCACTTAATTTAAGAAATTCACCGGTTTAGACCCTTCAAGTTTTATTGTAATATTAACTTACCAATGCAAGTATTCCCTAAGGTTAGGGTCACTTGGACTAGGAGCATCCGGATCCACCATTACCTAAGACACAATAATGTAACTAAACTCACTAAGTAATTCTTCTGGAAAGCAATTTCAAAATGAAAAGAAGGGAAACCAACATACTAAAGTGTGAAAAGCGCGTAGGTCGTCACCACCAATATCAACCCGAGGTTGGTTCACAACCTGAGACGGTTTTAGCTCGCACCCGTTGCTAACATCCCTATCATTATATGAAACATTAAGGTTGATAGACTTGGTGAAACTATCAAGAACATCACCAATCACACGCCCAACGACCAATGGGTCCCTCTCCCTTGGCATCATATAGCAAAAGGGCTTTTTTTTTCTAAATTTATATGTGAGTTGGGTTTGTTCTCTCTGAGTATGTATGTTGGTGCACTAGTTTGAATAGAAGCATAGCATAGGCCTTGGTATTTATAGAGGCTTTGTAGAATAGAAACATAGTAAGTGGCAAGTACACCATAGCTACAAACATATTCTCTTTAGATATGATGAGACGAGTTTAAGACATCAATGATTTGCGTATGAAAGAAAGACCAATGGCGAAGGTAGAGTGATAGACGAGTCAAATCTAATACTATTCCATTCCATATGGTTACCAAGGAATCTTCGACTGTGTACGTCACACTACAACAAAATCAATTCTAAAATTCTAGTGTATAAACATTCTCCAAAAGGTGAAAAAGGAAATTTGGATAGGCATATGCATCCCTTTCACTGTTACATGCTTTTATTTACTCATGTTATCAGATAAAGAACCACCTTTAAAAAACTCCAACTCAGGTTTTAACACATTACATTTATTTGACACGTCTATTTTTATACCCAAGTTTTTTTTATTTTATTTCGTTGGCTCCTTTTAGCCATATACAACTCGAATTGACTTGTTTCATTAGTTAATGATAACAAACTAGTTTAAAAACTTATAATATCTACAAAAGATCAATAAGTGGAGTAAAATATATATATTTTTAATTAGTCTATTTTCAATGTTTTATTCACAAGTTTTTCTTCTTATTATCGTAAAGACCTACAAACACCAAATCAACATGCCAACAATATAAATGATAAAAAAGAATAGATGATAGAACTAACATTGCATGTGGAGCACATGAATTGAAGATTATCGATCAACATTTGTATTGAAACACCTAGTTGTGACACATGTTTATGAAAGTCTTACAAATAACTAAAAAATATTAAAGAAGATATTCCCATGATGGAAATATATCGCATTCATGATATATCTTTGACTGATTCTCCTAGAGAAATATAACCAATAAATCATTTCCATTGTCCATTACGTCAATAATATTATACGTATAGTGATACAAATCTCCTTTGTAGAGATTTATAGAGCCGAGAAAAGCCAAAGAGGTGTATCATATACAAAAATGGAAGTTGTGAATAGGAAATGCAATTTCTACTCAAGCCAAAGAGGTGTATCATATTGGTGTTCACATAGTTTCTCTCTTTTCTTTGTCTACCAACATTTGATCTTTATGGTTTATTCCTCATCATATTCTTTAATTTGACAGACTTATTTGATTGTGCCAAACTAGTACGTTTATTTACTTAATTATTTACCTTAAAATCATATGAACATCACATTAGCATGATGTTTAAATATCTTATGCATGGCTTTCTTTTGTAATCTAGCACATGTTTCTTATTTTCCAATTAGCCCTCTTAGATTTACATAGATATACACTTTTTCGCCTTTAATTATGTTTTGTTTTTCAAGCACATTGATAACTCTTTTTTTTCTTTCTCTTATATGTTTAAAGTTTTATATAGTTCCTAGTATATTATAACAACATGCTTGTTGTTTTTTAATATATTTTGAAGTGAATTAATTCAAGACCATACTAAGTGTGAGACTGTTTCAATTTTTCTATAGTTTTTAATCTTTCCTTTACATCTTTTTTTAAAATTTTAATATAATAGTTTATAAAATCTAAATTTGTAACGCCTGGTTATTTTTTAGAGTCAAAGAAGGAAGAATAAGGTGAAGAAAAATAAAGAAAATCTATTTAACCCAAGTTGAGGGGTTAAAAGTGTCAAAATGACAAAAAAGTTTGAAAGTTTGTGTAAAGTGGGCTGGCCGCCCACTCTCTTCTTACAACACCCAAATCTTCGGATCTTGGTAGAGAGAGAAAGGAAAGGAGCTGAAACTTTCAGATTTTTGAAGAACAAGAAGAAGAATCGAACTCAAGGTAAGAATTCATAGTTTTTTGAATGTTCTTAACTGGTTCCATCCTCGGTTGTGTGCTTACATATGTGGTGTGTATTCGGTTGTGCGTTTTTGGTGGCTTTAGGTGTTTGAGCTCGATTTGCAAACGGCTTTGAAGAAGTCTTACCCAAAAAGCTGCAAAGGTAAGTTCTAGAACCCCTATTTTACATGTTTTAACTGATTATAGGGCTGGAAATGCATGAATGTACATTTTTATAAAACTGGGTTTCATACCCGTATGTATGAATGTGTGTATGTTATGGTTATGGTTTGATTTTGGACTATGTTCATGTTTGATGATGTTATGGTTGTGTTTCTAAGGCTTAGAATGTAAGATTTAAGCCTAGAACATGATAAATGATGTTCGAGGACTGAATCTGATGTTAAGTGTGACCTGGGCTGTGCATGCTCCCAAATAGTAGCTCATACGCCTAAGTTTTAGAATTTGCATAAGTGTTGTTAATGCGGATGAAAGTCAATGCGGATGAGCAAAAGTCAATGCGGATGAGGATTGATAAATGTTGATGAGCATTGACAAATGCGGATGAGAGGAAGTCAATGAGGATGAGTATATGTCAATGTGGATGACTAAAAAGTGAATGCGGATGAGTATAAAGAAATGCGGATGAGTATAAGTTCATGCGAATGAACAAATGCGGATGAGTAAAGGAAATGCGGATGAGTAAGCTCATGCGGATGAACAAATGCGGATGAGTAAGTTCATGCGAATGAACAAATGCGGATGAGTAAGTTCATGCGAATGAACAAATACGGATGAGAAAGTTAATGCGGATGAATAAGTTCATGCGAATGGACAAATGTGGATGAGTAAAGGAAATGCAGATGAGTATAAAGAAATGCGGATGAGTATAAGTCAATGCGGATGAGTATAAGTTCATGCGAATGAACCAATGCGGATGGTAAGGGAAATGCGGATGAGTAAGTTCATGCGGATGAGTAAGTTCATGCGAATGAACAAATGCGGATGAGTAAGTTCATGCGAATCAAAAAATGCAGATGAGAAAGTTAATGCGGAGGAATAAGTTCATGCGAATGGACAAATTCAGATGAGTAAAGGAAATGCGGATGAGCAAAGGAAATGCGGATGAGTAAAATGGAAATGCGGATGAGTAAAATGGAAATACGGATGAGTAAAATGGAAATTCGAATGGGTAAGAGAAAATGCGGATGAGTAAAAAGAAATGTGGATGAGTAAAAAGAAATGCGGATGAACAAAGAGGAAATGCGGATGAACAAAGAGGAAATGCGGATGAACACGTCGAATATTTTCTGACTTTTTAGGGAAAAAGAGAAAAGTAGGCTTTGACTTGGGTTGTTCCTGAGGGTACAGTAAGTTGACTTTTCAAGGTCATAGATGATGTGATGGGCATAGTATGATGATGTATGTTTGATGCTTATGCATAGAAATGCGGATGAACAAAGAGGAAATGCGGATGAACAAAGAAGAAATGCGGATGAACACGTCGAATATTTTCTGACTTTTTAGGGAAAAAGAGAAAAGTAGGCTTTGACTTGGGTTGTTCCTGAGGGTACAGTAAGTTGACTTTTCAAGGTCATAGATGATGTGATGGGCATAGTATGATGATGTATGTTTGATGCTTATGCATGATGGTATGTTTGAAGTATGTTATGCATGTATGATGGTGCCTTGTATGGCAATGTATTGTGTGATAATGTTTATGTTTCTGTTATGTTTGTTTATCTTTCCCGTAGTTTTACATGTTATAGTTGTGAAAGAAATGATAAAGTATTATGACACGTAAAGTGAAAGATAATAAAAAGTGGAACATAATGATAGAATGCATGCATTAATGAAAGAGAAAGTAAAGAAAGGATTGCAAGCAAAATGTACGGAGGTGCACGGCTCAAAAATGTCATAAGCTCAACTGTGTGTGGTTTAGCTAACCCTTAAGGATACACACAAGGGTCCAGTCTTTGTGAATGACGAGTGATAGTACATGGTTTATAGTGATTACTCACATCGGTGCTGGTGGCAGGCTATGTGCGGCATAGAAATCATTTTATGATCTTCGGCCTAGTACCCGAGTTATGCATAATGTTGGGGGTGTAGTATACAGTTGGTTTATAGTGATTACTCACCTCGGTCCTAGTGCCAGGCTATGTGCGGCATGGAAGTCATTTATGATCTTCGGCCGCGTACCCGAGTTATGCATAATGTTGGGTGTGTAGTATACAGTTGGGATCTTTGTCGCTTACCCCGGTGCTGGTGCCAGGCTATGTGCGTTATGGAAGTCAATTATGATCTTCGGCCCAGTACCCCATTTGTTTGGGGCATAGCTGATGACACTGATCCAGATAGTGACAAAGAATGTGGTATAGAAAGAAAGAGTTAAATAAAGAACATGATGAGTAGTAAAAGAAGATAATAATAATATTATCTATGTGTATGTACGATGTATGATCATGTACGACGGTATAGTATGATTCGAAAGAAAGTAAATAACGATTTTAATCAAAGTAAAATATGTTTTATTTAAAAACTAGAACTCACTCACCAACGCTAATTTTATATGTTTCCAGTTGGCAGGTAAAGGTTGCTGAAGATGGCACGGGGCGGCTACTTGGCTCTTTTTGGATGGCATTCTTTTGTTTAATGTTTTTCGCATTGTAATGCGAACAAATGAAATGGTGTAACGAATTTTGTATTATTTTACAAAAGCATTTTTAATGAAAATGTTGTTTTTAATGTTTCCGCTGCAACGTTTATTTCAAGTTAATGTAATTATATGTTTTATGCGCAATGATTAACCAGCTGTGAGCATCCCGGGAACGGGACCTCACAAGTTGGTATCAGAGCCAAAGCTTAAGTGAAAATGGTAAATTTTCACAATAAACCTTAACTTAAACTGAAAATGCGACGAAAAGAGAAGAGATGCTAGTCCGAGTAGCTGCATGCCATGAGGTATTTTCTTAATGTTAACGGGTATTACGTGCGCATGTTATGTGGTTATGCGTTGTTTCTAGATTTAGATACTGATGTAGTCAGAATAGGTAATGCTTGGGGTATGGAGAGTAAAGTAAGTGGATAATCACAACTGGCCACTGTAATTAGGGACTTACTATACTTGACATAAAACTGAGCTATTCCTTTGAATGACCGTGTTGGTGTTTGAATGTTATAGTTTGTTTAGAGGATGGCTGGTGGTACATCATCTAAAGCTTCACGTGGTGGAGGTCGTGGTGCTGAACCATGGGCTACGAGAGGATGGCCTAGAGACGAAAAGGTGGTTCATGAAGAACTCGAGACCCCTCATCCGAAGGGCGGTGATGAGAGCGCCAATCTGAGAGCTTTAGTAAAGGTGGCTGTTGTTGAAGAAGTGCATCAAGTCATGTAGACGATCTTACCATCTGTGGTGACTAAAGTGGTAAAGGCTTTAAGGAATGGAGAAAGAAAGGAAAGGAACAGGTCCTTGGGTGAGCGGGAGCGACCGGAGCCTGAAACGGTTGTCTCCGATGATGAAGAGGATAAAGAAGAAGAGTCTGCGCCGGAGACGGCAGGAGGCTGTAACTACGAGTCATTTCAAAGGTGTAAGACCCTTACTTTTGATGGTAATGGCACTGCTGCTACTGCTCACTAATGGGTGATGGAAATGGAAGTCATTCTTCATATCAGCTAGTGTCAGGAGGATCAGAAGGTCAAGTTCACCACCCACTCATTTGTGGACTCGGCTCTGTGTTGGTGGGACCATATTGTCCAAGATGAGGGTAGCAGGGTTATTGGGAGGATGAAGTGCGGAGAGTTAAAGAAGTTGGTGATTGAGGAGTTATGTCCTCATAGGGAGATGGATAAGGTTGAAAGAGAGTTCCTGCAGCTGGAGGCAGGAACCATGACACATGAGCAGTACACCACCAAATTCAATGAGATGGTCCGGCTGGTGCCAGATCAAGTGACACCCTTGTCATGAAAGATTAAAAGGTATATTCAGGGCTTGCCGGCGGATGTCCGCAGGCACATGATCGCTTCCCGACCGAGCATGTTTAGGTCGGCCATTGATTTGGCGGGAAGGTTGTATGTTGAAAGAACGTGGTGGTGGCTAAAGGCAGTAAGAAGAATGGCGGAGATTGGAATCGGAAGAGAAAGCGGTTTGGACGTGGTGGGGCCACTCCAAGTAACAAGGGTGCATGGGTGGACGACTGGCGTGTGGTCACATCCGGTGCAGGGTCGAGAAGGTGTGTCTAGTGTGGACGAGAACACACAAGGGAATGTAGATTGGGAACCAATGTCTGTTTCCGTTGTGGAAGAACCGGACATGTGGCGAAAAACTGTGGTGTGAGGAGGTGTTATTCTTGTGGGGAGGAAGGCCACATGAGCAGGGATTGCAAGAAGCCAAGGGCTAAAGGTTCAGGAGTGAAGAAGGCTGGAGGAGAAGGACAGAGGGCGAGTGCTAGAGCGTTCACGATGACGCAAGGGAGGCTAGGATGGACCCTGGTGTTGTGTCAGGTATATTTCTAGTAAACCAAACTTCAGTCTCTATGTTATTTGATTCTGGTGCAAGTAAAACTTTTATTTATGCTGCTTTTTGTGCTAAAGTGTCTCTTAGTAGTAGGCATATGATTACGCCCTTTGATGTAGAAACTGCCATAGGTAAGTCCACCAGGATTTCCAAGATGATAGAAGGGTGTGACATAGAACTAGAAGGTCACAAGTTTCCTTTTAGACCATTTGTGATGACCTTAGGCGGGTTTGATGTAGTCCTAGGAATGGATTAGTTGGCAGACTACAAGGCGAACATTGTGTGTCGCATAAAGATGATACGGTCGACAGTGCCTGACGAGAGTATGGTGACGGTTTATGGCGAACGAGTCACGATGTTTCCAATGGTGATTTTGATGGCGGTGGCAGGAAAGTGCATGAGGCATGGATGTAGTGCCTACTTGGCCTATGTAAAGGATGTGGATACATTAACACCACAACTGTCAGATGCACCAAGACATGAAGAAAGATTTTTGGTGGCCGGGTATGAAGCGTGATGTGGTGGAGTACAAGAGTAAATACCTTACTTGTTTACTAGTGAATGCTGAGCATCAAAAGCCATATGGGAAGATCCAACCGTTGGATATACCAAAGTGGAAGTGGGAGCATATCAACATGGATTTTATTAAGAAGCTACCGCGCACCACGTGAGGTTATATGCCATATGGGTGATTGTTGACCGTTTGGTGAAGAGTGCTTACTTCCTACCGATTCGTTAGACGTATTCATCTCAGAGGTTAGTGCATCTGTTCATTAAAGAGATTGTAACTTGACATGGTGGGCCGGTGTCTATTGTTTCTGATTATGACACCTGGTTTACATCTAAATTCTTGAAGGACTATTCAGATGGATGGTCAGTCAGAAAAGACTATTCAGACGCTAGAAAATATGCTTCGCGTGTGCGTCAATGATTTTGTAGCAAGTTTGGATGATCACATACCGTTAGCTGAGTTCTCATATAACAACAGTTACCATGCCAGCATTGCCATGCCCCCTTATGAGATGCTATACGGTAGGAGATGTAGAACACCCGTTTGTTGTAGTGATATTGGTCAGAAAGAGTTAGGGAGCATCGAGGCTACGACTGAGAAGCTTGAAAAGATCAATGCCTTCATGAAGGCAGCCAAAGATAGACGAAAGTCATATGTTAATAAACGACGTAGACCGATTGAGTTCTAGGTGGGTGATAGAGTTGTGTTGAAAGTCTCACCTTGGAAGGGTATCATCCAGTTCAGAAAGCGGGGCAAGTTGAGCCCAAGGTACATAGGATTTTTCTGAATCATTGCTCGAGTAGGAAAGGTAGCCAATAGAATAGAGTTACCAGATGATTTAAGTGGAATCCACCCGACATTCCATATATCTCACCTAAGAAAGTGTTTAGCAGATGAAGATATGACCGTAAGGATATTGAGGTAGATGAACGACTTAATTACATGGAGCAACCAGTGGCCATCATTGATCGAAAAGAGAAGAGGCTGGGGAATAATGTGGTTCCTCTTGTGCGTCTACAGTTGAAGCACAGGAAGGGATCCGAGTGTACGTGGGAGACCGAAGAAGAGATGAGACAACATTACCCATATTTGTTCAAGTAATAACAGGTTTCGGGGACGAAACCTATATAAGGGAGATGGACTTGTAACACCCGGTTTTTTTTAGAGTCAAAGAAAGAAAAATAAGGTGAAGAAAAAGAAAAAAAAAGCTATTTAACCCAAGTTGAGGGGTTAAACGTGTCAAAAGGACAAAAGGTTTGAAAGTTCGTGTAAAGTGGGCATGGCCGCCCGCTCTCTGCTTACAACATCAAGATCTTCCGATCTTGGTAGAGAGAGAAAGGAAGGGAGCTGAAACTTTCGGATTTTTGAAGAACAAGAAGAAGAAATCGAATTCAAGGTAAGAATTCATAGTTTCTGATTGTTATTAACTGGTTCTATCCTCGAATGTGTGCTTATGTATATGGTGTGTATTCGGTTGTGTGTTTTTGGTGGGTTTTAGGTGTTTGAGCTCAATTTGCAAACGGGTTTGAAGAAGTCTTACTCAAAGAGCTACAAAGGTGAGTTCTAGAACCCCTTTTTTACATGTTTAACTGATTTTGGTGAAGAAATGCATGAATGTACATTTTTATAAAATTAGGTTTCATATCCGTATGTATGAATGTGTGTATGTTGCGGGTGTGGTTTAATTCTGGACTATGTTCATGTTTGATGATGTTATGGTTGTGTTGTTAAGGCTTAGAATTTAAGATTTAAGCTTAGAACATGATAGTTGAGGTTCGGGGATTGAATTTGATGTTAAGTGTGACCTGGGCTGCTCATGCGCCCAAACAGTAGCTCATATGCCTAAGTTTTAGAATTTGCCTAAATGTTGTTAATGGAAATGAAAGTCAATGGGATGAGTAAAAGTCAATGCGGATGAGCATTGACAAATGCGGATGAGAGGAAGTCAATGCGGATGTGTATAAAGAAATGCGGATAACTATAAAGAAATGCAGATGAGTATAAGTCAATGCGGATGAGTATAAGTTCAGGCGAATGAACAAATGCGGATGAATAAGTTCATGCGGATGATATGCGGATGAGTAAGTTCATACGAATGAACAAATGCGGATGAGAAAGTTAATACGGGTGAACAAATGCCGATAAATAAGTTCATGCGAATGGACAAGTGCAGATGAGTAAAGAAATGCAGATGAGCAAAGAAAATGCGAATGAGTATATAGAACTACGGATGAGTATAAGTCAATGCGGATGAGTATAAGTTCATGCGAATGAACAAATGCGGACGAGTAAAGGAATGAGGATGAGTAAGTTCATGTGAATGAAAAAATGCGGATGAGTAGGTTCATTTGATAATCGGGTGGTATCTCTATGATTAATATGGGATAATACTTGTCACGAAGATGACGAAAAAGTCGGGAAGATGATTGACACATACTAATGGTTGTTAGGGGAACTCTACCCTCTCTGATCCATTCAACACGCGTAATTTATTTTTCATCAATACGTACAGTAATTTATGATCTAATATATATATATACATATATATATATACACACACACACATATATATATATACATACATATATATATACACACACATATTTATATATACATACATACATACATATATATACGTATATATATATATATACATATGTATATATATATAATATATGCATATATATACATATGTATATATATATATGCATATATATATATATATGTGTGTGTGTGTGTGTGTGTATATATATCTATATATATGTGTGTGTGTGTATATATATGTATGTCTATATATATATATGTATATATATATATGTATGTCTATATATATATATGTATATATATGTATATATATATATCTATATATATATGTATATATATGTATATATATATAATCTATATATATATCTATATATATATATATGTATATATATATGTATCTATATATATATATATGTGTGTGTGTGTCTGTGTAAGCTCTCATTCACGGAACACTTACAACTGCTCAATTATCACACATAAACATATAATATATACATTTCTACTTCTAAAACTTCACAGTGGAATTCTTTTAAACAACCATTTTATTTATATATATTTGCTTTTGCAAAATAATACAAAATTATTAAGTTACAAAACATCATGATTTGCATTACATCATAAAAACATTATCATAACGTGAAATGGATGCCATCCAAAATGACTTGGTTGAGAATGATATTCTCTGTTGATGTGAATCAACAAAGACCGAATATGATGATTGAGTCAACGATTGTAAGGCGGAGTCAAACAATCAGGGAACATTGAATGCAAGAAATACTCCTAAATGATTTTATAATTATTGATGGTAATCGGATACAATGAATTTTTATAGTAAGAGCATTAGAGAGTAACAAAACACCTTGTAAAAAGAAGATTCTAATTGTCTAGAATGTCTATGAACAATCATCTCACATACGAGGTTTTCTATTGTATTTATAGGCTGACAATATATCTTTTACAAAATGACTAAACTACCCCTAACCTATACATCAGAGAACTAGTCAGAGTCTTCATCAACATTTCTTTTTTTCATCTGCATTGACTAATGCGGATGTGTTGATCTTGATCAGCATTTCTTCTTTTTCTTCAGTATTAGTGTTTGGTCATCAGCATTGACAAATGCGGATGAACAAACACATATGCACATTTGTTGTCAGGCATCCGCATTAGTTAATGTGGATGTACAAATACTTGTCAGCATTTGTTCCTGGCTATCCGCATTTGCTAATGTGAAAGAAGAAATACTTGTCAGTATTTGTTCTATATCTTCCATATATACAAATGCGGTTAGCTGACATTTGTTGTCTTCTTTGCAGATTCTTCATCCGCATTGTTCTTGGACTTGTGGGATTTCCAATAGAACAACCATCAATCCACCATTTGAGTTGTCATGTATGATCCTTTAAGGGTCCAACAATACTCCCCCTAAGGATTATACAACCTATGTTCTTCAAGGGTTTGATGGTGGTTGAGGTTGGGAAGATTCTGCTAGGTCTTGTGGAGGAATAAGAGGTTCTGCCTAAGATGGATCCAAACTGGCCTTTATCATGTTGACAAAGTCATTTGCATCAAACATCTTCTCTCTGTTTAGCACATGGATCTTCATCTGGCCCATAGTGTAGATAGCTTCTAAACGCAACTTCTTTAGATAAATGGGTTCCCATATTGACACAGTGGACAACCCTTCTCTATGAATCAATAGAGCTCCATTCACATCTACCTCTAACTTCACAATATTCTCCAATTATAGAGGAGTCTTTTTCTTCTTCCTTGTTCCCTCTTGACATTGATTCTATCAAATGCCATTATTAATATCTTTATACATTTCAAAAAGAAATGCATACCTTCTTCTCCCTGTTTATTTTGTATCTCTCTGAAATGTCGTGTGTATATGTAGTGAATATTGGATTCATCTAACAATCTTACCTCATATCTACTAAACAATCGTATTTCAACACCTTCTTTTTCTCCCCATATTCTTTCAATCACCAACTCACATGTCTTTTCATCATAATAAACATTTGAGATTGGTTTGTAGGAATGAGTTCCAGCTACCATCTTTCTTTTCAATGAATCCTGTAGGTTTCACCTTTAGCCCATGGAACACTATTTCTTCAGATGGTTTAGTTCTCTTCTTTTCCAAGGGTTAACATAGGATCTATCTCTTCTCATGCAGATAGCCTTAATAGATTTGAAGGTTTTGGTTCTTTTAAACATCCTTAGAATATCTTCAAACTCATAATTCCTCATAGCCTTGTGATTGTCAGCTCCAAACTGGCTAGTTCTTTCAGATCAAGGATTTCCAAGGAGTTCACCAGAGCAAAGTACTCTGTGAAGAATTGAACTAAACTTGAAATCCTTTTGATCCTAAACATATTCCAGTCACTGTCATACATCCAGGCAATTATCTTTTGATCAGTCCTGCCTTTTGGAGTAGACACACCTCTAATCATCTCAGTAGTGGTGAGCCCTTCTCTAAGCTTCAATTGAGAGGGCTCAGCAAAACACTCTGGATTCTTGTGCAGAACAGCTGCTAGAGAGTCATGGTCTCTTTGGGTTAGTTGGATGTCTTATGCCGACACTCTTGTTCTAGGCTTCTTGCTAATAATGTCCTCTTCTATTTTCCTTAACCTTTCCTTCTTTTCATTGATCATCCTAAGGATAGCAGCCCTTAGGGAATTTGTCTTCATGTTTCCTAATTTTCTCTTGGTAATCCTTTCTTAGAAAGATAGTTCTTCATTTCCCTATCATTCATATTGTAGGGATCAGGATATAGTGGTTGAGGAGTGGAAGTCTGCTTTGTCATGGATAATGACTTGAACATTAGAGCTTTGGGAGAAATAGTTTTTTCATTCTCAGTCTCATATGTCGGGTCCAACAGCTTGTTTAACTTTTCTTCCACTACCTTCATTCCCTCATAAGTCATTCTGAAGACCTCATCAGGGTCACACCCATGATTTATAAAAAACATAGCCTTGACCATTAGGTCATCAGTTTGGGCTTTCCCTACTATCTCCTTACTGATTCCTCCTCTTTTACAGTGTTTTTATAAGCTATTGGTTCATCAACCACATAGCCACCCTCTATCTCTCCTTCTTCTAAATAAATGAATTCAGCCTTCCTTTTCAATTGTGCTTCAGCCTTTTCATGCTCGTCTAAGAATTCAACAATTGCTGCAAGGCTTCTAGGGTCATCTTTTTCTTGTCTCTTGACTGGTTCTTCTTCAGCAATTGGTCTTTTCCTTTTTGCCTTCTCAGATGAATATTTTCTCTTTCTGGTATAAGTCTACATTCTTGAACCAGATAAGGTTTCAGTCTTTTGAGCTTCTTGTGGTACCTTTTGAAACAACAGTTGATTCTTCTCTCTTTTGCAACTCTACACATAATCTTCTAATGAGCTCTTTTTGTTCATCAGTCAGTGATACACAGACACTATTTGCATACTCAATTCCTTCTCAAATAAGACAAGAGATTGAAGAATAACCACTATTGGTTCTTGGTTTTGCCCCTGATCAACAATAAACTCCCAAAATTCATCATCTATGATAAACTATTTTGCAGTGAAGGAGTCAAGAGCTTTAATCACATCACTGAATTCATCCTCTTCAGTGTGAACTTCTTTTGATTTGCTTGTATAGACCATCATCTCCATGTTAGATTCATCATATTTAGATCCACTAGTTTCTCCCCCTTTCTCAATTTCAGACAACTTCACCTTTTTGGTAAGAGGGAATTATCACCACTTTCCTCTTCTAGTGTTGGCTTCGGAAGACTTTGTCTTTGAAGCTTCGGAAGACTTCATCTTTGGCTTCGGAAGATATTGGTCTTGGCTTCGGAAGATTTCACACTTAGAATATTTCTATTGTTGGTATGAAACTTCCGAAGCATTCTTCTTCAGTACACTTGTGCATGCATGCAGGAGACTTTGAGTGTTTGAGTTGCATCAACCTTTACATTTAATCCTTACAATTGGTGAGGGCATAAATGGTGAGGCAAGATCAATATCATGAACATAAGGTCCAGTGTGAAGATCACCCCCTTCATCCACTTAGGGTGGCACTGACCTCTATCCTTCACCCTTTCAACTGCTTGCTCAGCAATAGTTTGTTGGTCATGAGTAGGTTGTTCTTCTCTTTGCACAGGCTCATCAACAGGAGCCTCTTGTGCTTGTTGTTCAGGATTTATCTGCTGCAACATCCAGGGCAACAATGGAAAGAAGATTCCACTGTAAAAGTTCCTAGGATCTCTCTTCTTGTTGTACTTGTATGACTTAGCATTATAATGAGGAATATCAAGCATAGGTCCTTCAGGTACAATGTTAGCTAACGTTCCATTAATGAGACATGTCAAGAACCTTGGATACATGAGGAACATATATCTTCTTCCTTCCTAAATGTTTGATACCAGGCCATTAAAAACATATGCAGACATATGAATGGCCTGTTAGTGCATAAAGCACATATAGTAGATGATGTGATCACTAGAATGTCATTCCATCCAGTCTTCCTTTTTGACAAACAATGTTGGTATAGTTGAATCAGGAACCTCCATTGTAAGTCAACCAATCCTTTAACAATCTATTTGCCTGTAAGGCCCCGTTCCCAGAACACTTACAGCTGGTCCATCAGCGCACATAAAACATATAATTACATTAACTTGAAATAAATGTTGCAGCGGATACATTAAAACAACATTTTCATTAAAAATGCTTTTGCAAAATAATACAACATTCGTTACACAATATCATTTATTCGCATTACAATGCAAAAACATGAAACAAGTGAATGCCATCCAAAAGAGCCAAGTAGCCGCTCCGTGCCATCCTCAGCAACATCACCTGCCAACTGGAAACACATAAAAGTCAGCATTGCTGAGTGAGTTCTAGTTTTATAGTAAAACATACCTTATCTTTCCTTTAAAATCATTCTTTACAATCGTACATGATCATGCATTATACATAGACATAGATAATATCATTATTATCTTCACCATTCATTCGTTAACTTCCGTTCATTCATTGTATGCCATTATCATTCACCTTCATAAATTATTTTCATTCTCATTCATTCGTGCTTTCTTACTTTCATTCATATGTTCATCTTTACTTCTTTACATTACATCCAAAACCATGAACTTTACCCCACCGTCATGCATAAAACGGGTACTGGGCCGAGGTCTATCATAAACCCCCCCCCCCCCCCCCCCCCCCGTCATGGCGCTTAGCAGCTTGACCACAATACCTAGGGTAAATTAAGGTGTACCATTGTCATGTCCTATACCCCACCGTCATGTGTAAAGCGGGTATTGGGCCGAGGTCTATCATAGACCCCCCTATCATGGTGCTCTGCAGGCTGACTACAAATGGTCGGTCATAAAGACGGACCCCGGTGTGCATCCTTCTTGGGTAGCTAACCCGCACACCGTTGAACTAACACCCTTCATCAGGCGTGTTTCCACATACAAGGCTTGCACGACTTACTTTACTTTCCTTCGTCATTAATGCATGCATTCTTTCATTATGTTCCTCTTTTAATTATCTTCCACTTTACGTCACATATACCTTCATTTCATTCATTAACATTCAACGTAAAGCCACAGGAGTAATACTCATACATAATAAGGAACATCAACATAAACATACAACATCACCATACAGGGAATCATCATACATACATAACATACATCATACATACCATCATGCATAACATCATACATAACATCATTATCATCATAAATGCCTATCACATTATCTATGACCTCAAAAGTCAACTTACTATGCCCCCGAGAACCTCCTAAGCCAAAGCCTACATAACACTTTTCCCCTAGAAATTAGAAAATATTCTAAGTCTTCATCTGCATTTCTTATTATTCATCCGTAATTCTATTGTTCATCCGCATTTCTTATTGTTCATCCACATTTCATATTTTTCATCCACATTTCATATTGTTCATCCGCATTTCTTATTGTTCATCCGCATTTCATATTGTTCATCCGCATTTCATATTTTTCATCCGCATTTCTTGTTGTTCCTTCGTATTTCTTCTAGTCGCACAACTTTGATCCGCATTTCCTCCGGTTGCATAACTATCATCCACATTTCCTCTAGTCGTATGACTTTCATCCGCATTTCCTCCAGTGGCATAACTTTTCATCTGCATTTCATGTGGCTCGTTTGCATTAGCAAATGCGGATGAGTTAGATTCAGATGGTCATCCCCATTAGTATGTGGTTCATCCGCATAAGGAACACTTAGGTAGTTATTTATGGTTGGGCGTATGAGCTACTGTTTGGGTGCATGAGTAGCCTAAGACACACTTAACATCATAATTCTGTCCCCAAACACCATCTATTATGTTCTAAGCTTAAATCATACATTTTAAGCTTAGGAACAGAATAAAAATATCATCAAACACAAACATACAAACGGGTATGAAACCAAACTTTTATAAAAAGTTCATACATGCATTTCTAGCCCCAAAATAGTTAAAAACAAGTAAAAGAGGGGTTCTAGAACTCACCTTTTCATCTCTTTGGGTAAGACTTTTTCAAACCCGTTTGCAAATTGAGCTCAAACACCTAAAACCCACCAAACACACACAACCGAGCACACACGATATACATAAGCACACAACCGAGGATGAAACCAGTTAAGGACATCTTAAACACATGAATTCTAACTTTGTACTCTTGTTCTTCTTCAAACCGATAGTTTTCAGCTCTCCTTTCTCTCTCTAAAGAAAAATCCGAATGTTGAGTGTGAAGAGAGCGTAATGGGAGGCTATGCCACCTTTATCACCAACTTTTAAACCTTTTTGTCCTGTCAACACTTTTACCCTTTAACTTAGGTAATATATCTTTTCTTTCTTTTTCTTCACTTTAATCTTTTGTTTGAGTCTTCAAAAAAAATAACCGGGTGTTACATTGCCTTCATATCCTCCCTCATATCTAATATTGGCAAAGAAAGTAGTAATATCATCTTCTTCTAGTTATAAGGGGTATTGGCATCATTTCCAAACCATAAACACTGTCTCACAGTTTGTTCAGCGATGCTTAGAGTATGATGATCAGTGATTCTTCCAAACAGAGTCCTTACACCAGCTATCTCTGTTGTCGCAGCAGTTGAAAAGAACATATGAATCTTTCATAGATGATAGTCTAACAGTGATTGCATGAGCAACTCTAGTAGTGGATTTGAATCTGATCATGTATGTTAGCCCTTCTGCCTTGGGAACATCAAGGTCGAGATAACCACTAACATTGTGGAGCTTGCTCCAAGGGAGATTTTCCATGCACCCTGCATTAGAGGCATATTAATTTGAAAGATTGATAATACTCAACCGATTGTAGAACATGCATCAAGTGAAGTTTCTTGTGTTGACTTTTTATGGTCAAAATAGATTGCTTATAGGTACTGTTCCATAGGACTTGCACCTATACTTGATTTTATCGTGAATAATCATTGTTGTTTTATTATGCATGCTTGAAGTGATCATTTTTGTTGTTTCTGAACTCATTTTAGCTCTTAGAATCACGATTTGTGTTCTAAATTTTAATATTTTATATGCTATGTTCATGCGATGAACAAGGTATTGAAAATCATGGTGAGAATCACTTGTTTGTTGTTATCTTCATTATTAACTTGTTCATTGTAGTTGAAAATCATCATCATTTCTTAATCCTAGTTTGATTTTGAATCACCATTTTGACCTAGGGTTCTAAGTTCATTATAGGTTCAAAAGTCTGACATTTTAGGTCATAAACTTCAAAGATTAACACCTTTTGTTTGATACTATAGTTGTAGAGAATCAAAACAAACGACAAATGATGTAAGAAGGAAGTAGAATACAGGTTTGATGATGAAGATGATGAGTGATGATGAACAGTGAATTCCGCTCGTTGCACTATGAAGTCTCTCAAATTTGAAAAATATTAAATGACCTTTTGAAATGGCTTTAAATAGTCAATTAATATCTTCTACAAAAATTATAAGTATCGCGACAAATGCGGTCACTTTTTAAGTCACTGTAGCAAATGCAGATGATTTTGTTCATTAGCATTTATTGTACACAAATGCGGAAGAGTCAAAACTTAACAACATTTGTTCACTGTAACAAATGCAGTTCAAAGTTATTCAAAATTTGTTACTGTTACAATTACGGTTGAACAAACATAGTTAACATTTGTATACTCTTACAAATGCGGCTGAATAAAGTTAGTCAGCACTTGTTCACTGTACAAATGTGGTAGAGTAAAATTTCTTTATTTAGATTTACTTCAACAAATGCAACTACTAATGTAGATGTCCACATTTAATGACTTTCATCATGATGACAGAAAAGATTAAACACTTTGTGTATTTGTTTTGATACACATGAAGTGTTTATGTCAACCACATTAAGGAAATGTGGATGAGTAAAAAGAAATGCAGCTTGCAAATGTCTTCCGTATTGACAAATGCAGTAGAATACTTTTTTCTGCATAGGTTTTAACAAACATTCATAAATTTTGACACAAATGCGGCAGAGTTTTCTTGTCCACATTGGTTTCCCTTGGTTTGACACCTTTACTCGCATTGGTGAAATGCATGGTTTACCTTCACCCACATTAACCAATACACTTACCTGCATTAAAGTTTGACCTTAGTCAAAACTTAATGTTTCTACCGATTTTATTCTTTTGATTTTTTTCTTTCTTGTTATGAAGAACTGTCTTTGATTGAATTGTTTCTTATGAGGTCGTTGGTGTTGTCAATTCTTGCTTGAATTGATTTGTATATCAGAGATGATACAAGTTTCCCATTGATTGACTGATCTTGAACTTCTTATGCTCTCATGAATCTGCATTAGTTGAAATACAATAGTATAACTTCTGCAGCAACACAAACAATTTGTTTGATTTGTTTTGAAGATTTAAGAACGTAATTTAATAAAATAAATATCTATACAAACTTGTTTGATTTGTTTTGAAGATTTAAGAAAGTAATTTAATAAAATAAATATCTATACAAACTGATCAAACATTTTAAATTATTCCCCTAAAGTTTATATCCACACCTAGATAGAAACATTACACATGTGCATTCTTTGTAATAAAATGGACATGTTTATGAACTTACTGATTAAAGGTATGTTTGTGCTCTTAAACTCATACCTCGTTAATATTTTAATGAATGTGATATTATGAACTTACTGATTAAAGGTATGTTTGTGCTCTTAAACTCATACCTGGTTAATATTTTAATGAATGTGATATATATCATGTATTTTATGTTTGATTATTCTACATGTACCTCACACACAGAAGCATGGAATGATCAACCATCCTCATGTAATGTATGGTAGAACTGTGTCACAACTTGATTTACCAGGTCACATAAGTTATGAGATCTTATTTTCACTAATCGTCATTGGGATTCTTTTACTTTGATCCTTTTCATGATTTGATCCACATTGGATTCTTTTCACTTCACTTTGGAATGTGATCCATGATTGGATTCTTTTGCTAATTCACAAGGAATGTATTATGTTTTGTAGATTCATCAAATTTGGATGTGTTCCTTATTGGGAATCTTTTGGATCAATACATCTGCACTATGTGTATGTTTCTTCAGGTCTTTGCTTAGCAAAATAGAGATGAAACTTGTTGTAGGTGAAAGAGATTCATAAATTATCATTACATGGTGTTTTAGGTTACAACACACATATACACTTAGATAAGCCAATACACACCTGTACTCTGAGATGAGTGTTTCTCCATTGAATAAGGTTTTAATTCATCACAACATATATCTTCTCTTCCAAGTTGAGCCTACCCACATATTAGGGAACTCATGTCAGTATTTTAAATTTTGAATTAAGCACAGTGAATGATATAACGACTATAATTATATCATTTCCCGAAGGTATAAATATCTTTTTCTTTATCAAACTTGACTTTTTTTTGTTGTTTTCTAAATTGTTTTTGATGTTTTGTTTGATTTTACTCAAGATTAATCATGCCAATTGATTGAACTAGGAATCCAAATCGGCTAGGTTCAAATGCCTTTGTGAATAAATCAGCCAATTGATTTTCAGTGGGTACGTGAATCAATTTGATTAACCCCTTTTGATAACAGTCTCTCAAAAAGTGATATCTAATTTTAATATGTTTTGTTTTTTAGTGCCAAATTGGATTATTTGTAATAAAAACAGCAGCTATGTTGTCAATGTGAATTGGAGTATGCAAGAAGTTAAAACCATAATCAAGCATCTTGTTTTGAATCTAGAGAACTTGTGAGCAATAAGCTGATGATGCAATGTACTCAGCTTCTGCTATTGAAATATATACATTTGTCTGCTTTTTGCATTGCCAGGAGACAAGTCTAGGACCAAGAAATGATAACACCAGAAGTGGACTTCCTATTGAAATTGCATCTCTCATAATCACTGTCAGTGCACACATAGAGATTGAAATATCCTTCCTTTGGATACCACAATCAAGGAGCAGGACTTCCCTTGAGATATCTAAATATCCTTTTGACAGCATTCACATGATATTCCTTGGGATCTGCTTGATATTTGGCACACACATAAACACCAAACATAATGTCATACCTATTGGCTATTAGATACATAAGTGAATTGATCATTGATCGATAGTGAGTCCGATCCACTGATTTTCCTTCTGCATCAGGTCCTATCTTCACTAACGTATCAACAGGTGCTCTGATGGACTTACAGTCAGCAAAGTGGAATTTCTTCAACATTGTTTCCACGTATTTCAATTGATTAATAAAGATTCCATATGCCGTATGTTGGACTTGCACTCCTAGAAAGAATGTGAGTTCTCCCTTTGCACTCATTTGGAATTTTGAATGCATGAGATCTTCAAAATCATTGTAGAGTAACTTGTTTGTGGAGCCAAAAATGATATCATCCATGTAGATCTGGACCAATAACATGTCTCTTCCTTTTCTTTTTCTGAAGAGAGTCCAATCAATCTTTCCTCTTTCATACTCATTTTCAAGAAAGAAAGATGATAGAGTCTCGTACCCTTTCTTGGGGCTTGGTGAAGACCATACATGGCTTTGTCAAGCTTATAAGCCCTATGAGGAAATCAGTATCTTCAATGCCATGTGGTTAACTCACATAGACTTCTTCTGCAATCTTTCCATATAAGAAAGCACACATTACACCAAATTGATAAAAAGTAAACTTCATGGATGTTGGGTATGCAAGAAAGATTCTTATTGCTTCTAATCTGGCAACAAGGGCAAACACTTCATCATAATCTGTTAGGACCTAGTATTTGAACGAAATACTGAATGATTAACGTGTAAACCAAACCAAATAGTGCGGAATCCTATTTGATTGGCGATCCATTCAGTGAGAACGCACGTAGAATCAATAAAGTATTGAATCAAACGTTAAGAATCGATTAGGAATCAATCTACAGCGTTCTTTGAACTTGGAGTATCAACTTGAAGGCTTCTGGATGGCTAGGGTACGTCTGGAGTCGAAATAGAATCAATGCCAACTTATTTCCACGAATTAGGTTGTATTTATAGGTTAGTATTGTTCATTCGTGTGACTGAACCATTAGTATGGTTCAGTCGTGCGATTGAACCATGCGGTTGATTTATTCGCACGACTGAGTGTTCAGTCGTGCGACTGAGTCAATCTTATGTTACAATCATCCGACTGATCCAGTCTCCTGGTTCAGTCGTGCGACTGAGTCATTCATGCGTATGGTCTATTCTCATGGGCCAGTCATATAGGAACTTCATTTTGTTAAGTTTGAATGTATTAATTACTATAACATTATGTGTAACAATTCAAACAACCACAAACCTAATTAACCAAGTCAACATCGACTCATTAATGAAATATTAAACATTGTAAATAACAAACAACCAATATCATTTCATTAATTATTCCAAACATTACCTCAGAATCAAACAAACAAGATCTATTACATTCATATCATGATCTAGGGACATACATGTATCAACAAACTCCCCCTTGGACCTAGATCTCTCTAATGTCTTGTTTTCTTCATTGCCTCCTCATACTTCTTGTACTTATCCTCTTTTGTGACTCTTGCATGAATCTCAAATGCAAAATAGAGTCTTATGACATTCTGGAATTGGAGTGCTTGTACTATATCCTGCGTATCATAGAACAATGGCCACTTGTATAGAGTGTAGACATCATTAGCTGACAAGTTGGTAAGCCACATAAGGTCAAATACCCTGATAGTATCCATTTGGCCCTCTTTGTTTCGGACTATGAACGTTTCTCCTATCCTCCAATCATAGTACCACCAGTTAAAGTGTGGAGTGAAGTCCTATGGCATTTCCCTGAGTGGGATTCTTGACATCATGCACGGAGAACTCCACTTCAACACTATCTTTGGCTTTCCAGTAATGGCATCAACTTTAGACCTTCTGATGTACCTTGTAGGCTGTTGTGGTCTGAAGTTAACCCACCTAGTGTGGTACTCCTTCTTTAGGGCAGCCTCAAACCAGCCGGACATCTTTCTTGGGTCAGCGTACAACATCTTCAGTTTGGCTAGCTGGTTGAGCTCAAAACCTGGTAGAGTCTTTAGATCATGTGGAAATATAAAGTACTCTATGCCCTTCTCCCTCTTAACTGCATAGACGTTAAGGTCCTCAAAATATGCCTATGCTATAATCCTACCTGACACCTTATGATGTTTCTTGACTCTGTAGAGTTTGGTGTAGGCGTCTTGTTTAGGTGCAACGCGTTGAGCTCTAACTTCTTCTAAACAGGCAGCCCACTCAGCCTTTTGGATATCAACATCATCATTTGAGGCTTGTGCCATTCCCTCTGTCTTCTCTGACTCCTGCTCCATTTTGTCTAACACCTCAAACGTATCACTGACAAGGGATTCACCCAGATTGGGGACCACATTTCCCTCATTGTCAGCATACTGAGGGTAGTGCTCTGTAGTGACATCTTCTATCTCTATGTCATCAACGTCATTGAGCTCTTCGTCAGTTGTCGAGTCGCACGTTGGAGCATCCTTCACAATCTCATCGGGATTTAACTTGAAGATCTCAGCTAATTGCTCGTCAGTAAGATTATGAATGATTTCTCCTTCCTTAGGAGTATACATAACCGATCTCGTGTCAATACCCTGCAGATCAAGAATCAACGTCAGTTGAGTCTTGACCTGTTGGAGGGGAGCAATATCGTATACATCTCTTTGGAAATCAGGTTCAGCTTGATTAAAAACATTCAACACAGCAAACATTATTTCATAATCAAGACAGAAATACATTAATCTTAATATAAACATCAAATACATAAGTTTAATACATGATTCAAGTACAAAAGCAATCAAATATATAGACATCTAATCATTACTTTTCTCTTGGATCACTAGATCATCGCTTGGTGGAGCAGAGGAGGAAGCTTGTTGGTCTTGTTTCTTCTTGGATCTCCTATCCTGACCTTGAGTAGAGGCAGATGTAGCTGCATCCCCTCCTTCTTCATCATCATCCTCATTCCTCTCCTCTGTCCTCTCGTCCTCAATCCCCTCATTATCCTCAGTCTCATCATCATCATCCTCATCATCATCCTCATCATATGCGTCTCCCTCTTTAACTTTAGTGGCTCGTCTTTAGACCCCTTAAGCTTTAGCATGATAGTCTTCTTAGCCTCCTCCAACTCCTCAATCCTCTTAGTAGATGTGACACTGTGCTCTTGGACGTGGTCGATCTCGTGGCTCTGAGTAGCCATTTATTGGGCCTGCTCATCATTACTTTTCTCTTGGATCACTGGATCATCGCTTGGTGGAGCAGAGGAGGAAGCTTGTTGGTCTTGTTTCTTCTTGGATCTCCTATCCTGACCTTGAGTAGAGGCAGATGTAGCTGCATCCCCTCCTTCTTCATCATCATCCGGTTCAGGACAGAAAGCTGTTCCTCTACCCCAATTGGAGGTAGAGGAGATCCATATATATGTGCGGGATGGGATGAGGGTCCTGCTTAGTGGCTAGTGGTGGTGGTGGTGGCTGTGGTGAAGATGGGATTAGGTCTGTGAGATAGTGGAGGTGATGTAGGAGTGAAAGATACGGTGGTGGTTGGCATACGTACAGTGGTAGGAGGTGTGGTGGTGGTAGTGCTAGCTGTGGTGGTGGATGGTGTGGCTGTAGAAGTGGTAGTGGTGGTGGTAGATGTAGTGGCTGTGGTGGTGGCGAAGGTGATTCTTCTCTTCTTCTTCTTCTGGCCGTGGGGCTGAGCCATCCTTTTCTTCCTTGATCTAGTCGAGGTGGATGCTCCCCCTAGAACACGACTAGCTAACTCAGGGGCATAGCTGGGATCTGCAGTAGTCTCTCCCGAATCCCTGTGGCGTTCACTAACCGCCCGGACTCCATACTCTGTGGGAACAACCTTGCTTCCCACAGTCCTTGTCAAGGGCTCCTCATCGGACTCTTCTTCCTCGTCACCAGGTATGAAGTCCTGGTGGAAACCCGCTGACTCAGCTATGTCGCCTGTTAGGGCAGATACTGGAGGTATAACATTTGAAGTTGTGCCCCTCAGTGGAATAGGCATATCATCCCCAGCATCCCCACTGTCATCATGATCTGAATCATGCTCTGGGAGCAATAGCCTCTTATCGTCTGAATCGCTATCATCATGACACCACTTGCGTCTACCTGGAGCCACATATCTTTCATTGGCCAGATGGCCGATCAACCTCTTTACCTGGGGCTTTACCTACTTGCCCCGATACACTCTCATGCGACCCAAAGTCATGTCATCCATAATCTCTAAGGCAACCGCATCATGACTCTCCTTGGGAAGTAATGGCAGCTTCTCATTGAAGATCAGCTGCAGAAATCTAGGGTACATACAAAAACCCTCCTTCCCCTTGGCCTCCAGATTCTCCACCAGATATGAGAAGATCATGCTCGAGAAGCTAAAGGGGTGGTTCAGCACCAGTGCCACATAGGCATTCTGAATCTGGTTTGACAGGTCATTAAACCCACCCCTCCGAGAAGCAATACGCTTCAGGGTCACATGCGCCAAGTACTTATACTGGGGACACAGGTTGCTCTTATTGAGCACACCTGAGTTGATGTCCCCAGCGTACTTGATCCTGAGAAAGCAACCTCTGACTGTAAATGGATGTAGTGTGGTGGGGTGATCAGTATCGTCCTAAAATCAAGTACTCTCTGGATGTCAGCTGCTGTAATCTCAATATCATGACCATGAATGGAGCTCCGTATGCTGTAAGGCTCACGTGAACGATCTACAGAGGCATTCTCCCAGAAAGCCTGATGTAACGACCTGTAAGGAGTACACGGTGTGGATATGGCTTTATGTATCCAAGAACGTCGAAGGAATGCAATAATCTCTGTAAACTCGGCCCCATTCCGAGTTGTATTGTCCAAATGAGCACATATATTATGCTTTTGATTGATGGACCATCTATCAACCATTGACCTGAAACACAAGACACAGAACCATTAGAAAGTCATACATCAAAATTCAGTTAAAAGTGTACAGTTTAAATTCAATCTGATTCATTCGTGCGAATGAATCATGCGACTGAAGTCAGTCAGTTGTCCTTTCATGCGACTGAGCTCATTCGGGTGAATGAGACATGCACTGAGTTCAATCTGTTGGCTGAGTCTACGATTGGTTCAGTCGGCCGACTGAGTTCATTCGCATGGTGCATTCGGCCGATTGACCCAATCGCAAGATTCAATCGTGCGATTGGAGTTCATCCGGACGACCAGTCGCTTGTCCCACTGTTCAGTCGCCTGTGGTTAAAATCTTGACTAAAACAAGTAATTTAACATGGTTTAATGGTCCATTAGACTTCCCATCTTGTCACTAATAACCGATTAAACTTAATTTTAACATTTTGCTTAGTTAATGTTGGTTATTAGGTCATTTACAGTCCGGTTCTTGTTTCACTCGAATATCACAAATTTGGGTTCAATGACTTCTGATTTTGGTAAGATTTCACTACAATATACCTGTATAAATGTCAATGCACGTCAGAAGATCAATAAAGATGTAAAACAAGGTCTAGAGGAATTTCGGCAGAGTAACAGTACTTGGTGCGATTTAGGAGAGATTGAGGGTGATGAGTGGAATGCGATCGACTATGGCCCTTTAAATACTGAAGCTGAGTTCAATCGGCCGACTGGCCTCATTCGCTCAGTTCATTCGGGCGACTGAGGCTCGGTCGTGCGATTGGCCCACTCAGTCGCATTCAGTTGTCCGACTGAGTCTCAGTCGGTTGACTGACTCATTCGTGCCCTTTCATTCGCACCTTCAGTTAACCGACTGACTCTCAGTCGGTCGACTGACTCATTCGTACCCTTTCATTCGGTCGAATGGATCATTCTGATAAGCCATTCGGGTGAATGGCTCAATCTCATGTCCAGTCGTGCGAATGGGTTACACTTATGAACATTTAGCACTTAACCCCTTTTTACCTGTTGAAATTAACATTATGAGCATTTGATCATCTCAGACATGATCATTTTAACTTTAAAACTTTTTGATCACCTCAGACGTGATCCTTTTAACAATTTAGTCACCTCAGACGTGACCTTTTTAAACCTTGAAAACACATGTGGCCATTTCAGGCATGACCCTTTTAGGTGAGTTATTCCCATACTGATTTTCATGATATAGTCCAATGAACAAAGAAACTAAAATGACTAACTAACTAGCAACTTAAACTAAATACAAAAATAAAACTTGTTTCTGACTTTTTGTGAGAGATAATTCCTAAGATAGACATCTACTGGATTTGGTTCCAGAATAGGCAGCTTCAATTTAGTTTGACCACACCTGGACCAATTCAATTTTGGAATCATACAAGAAAGTCAAATCATTTGGGACTAGTTATCAAAAATTTTTGATGCCCAATTCTTGGTTTTCATCTAGAGTCGTTAGCAAGTTTAGGAAATCACACATGTATTATTAGATTCCCACATTGATTTGAACTTTCAAGAATTGCAGCCACAATGATTGTCAGTATATTTGTCCTCTTAAATCCATACACAGACTTTAGAAACAAACTGGTGATAGTTTTAGGTTTAATTATTTCAACTAACATTTTGGATCCCACACTTATATGGTAATCAACATTCCTTAGGAGCTTTTGAGCGGTCTATGGGTATTTTTACTAGAAGAGACTATTCTTAGAGCTTTCAAAGAGAAGCTAATCCCCAGGTCAGTGCCATCGCACAGCAGAGAGGCGGCAAACAACAATGAATTCTGGAATATCTAGGTTATGCTTATCCTCAGGTCAGTGCCATCGCACAGCAGAGAGGCACACAACCTATCTTCTTGTTAGAGCAGCTAAATTTTCTTTTGCACAGAATGCAACAACAACAACATATGTCATTAGCTTGATAGCATTTGTCTTTCATTTTTTCCGTGCTTTGCTCTATTTATGGTCATCCGCACACATTTGTGGTGTTTACATGCTCATTACCCCTTATTGGAATATTGTTGATTGTGTTAACCAGTGATAAGATGGCAGCCCATAATTAGTTGAACAACTTAGTTTGATCTTGAGATCACCAGTCAGGTCTAATCATCTATTGTGTTGAATCTACCGACATATCCTTTGTGGTCTAGCAACCTCTAGGTCTACTTTCTTTGTGCTACCTTAGTAGTTACCAGTTTTTCTATCATCTTCCCTTTTATATTGCTTAGACTATACAGACTTATACTTTGAATTTTACATCATTTCTAAATTAAATTTTAAAGTCCCTTTTGATTTGTTCCTGTGTACTATCATTTTCCAAAAGGTTTGAATCAGTATCACAGATACGATCTACCTTATATCAGCTATCCACTCCTTCTCCCTCGTGTTTTTTTTTTGTTTTTGTTTTTTTTAAATATTAGTAGTTGACCTACTCTCCCCCTATCATTCTAAAATCATACTGGATTTAATAATTTTAGGATTTTAACAGACAGCTAAATAACATAAATTTAATTTAAACAGAATAAAATAAATAAGGAATAATAAAAATATAACTACAATGCATCGGACTACACATGATCATCATCAGGAATAACATCACTTTTTTTTAACGCCGTTGACCTCTAACAGATATAGAAAATGTGGTTTGTCAAAGCCTTTTGTATAGAGGTCAGCGCGTTGAAAGTCAGTATTAATTTTTACCACATCGATTAAATTCTTTTCAAAACAGTAGCTTATGAAATGGTATTTAATACCAATGTGTTTGGTCTTTGGATGTTGTACCGGATTTTTAGTTACTGCAATTGCAGCAGAGTTATCAACAAAGATAGGAGTAGAAGAAAACTTTAAACCGTAATCCTGCATTTGCTGTTGAATCCAGATGATTTGTGAACAGCAACTTGCAACAGCAACGTATTCGGCTTCATAGGTTGACAATGCAACCGGGGTCTGCTACTTACACTGCCAGGTAACTAATCTCCTCCCAAAGAATTGACACCCTGCTGATGTAGACTTGTAGTTCATCTTGCAGCCCCCGTAATCCGAGTCACTATACGCCGTGAGTTCAAAGTCATCATCATGAGGATACCACAACCTAAGTGTGGGTGTACCCTTTAGATAACGAAATATCCTTTTGTTGGACCAAAAGAACCAATGAGCTGGATCAGAAAAACCTTTAAGTCCCACAGACGTCACAACAACTACTGAAGTCCACAACAGCTGAAGACAAGTGTTGAAGATAAAGTCTGAAGACACAAGAGCTGAAGACAAAGTCTGAAGACACAAGTGCCGAAGACAAAGTCTGAAGACAAGTGCGGAAGACAAAGTCTGAAGACACAAGTGCTGAAGACAAAGTCTGAAGACACAAGTGCTGAAGACAAAGTCTGAAGACAAGTACTGAAGACAAAGTCTGAAGACAAGTGCTGAAGACAAGTACTGAAGACCAAGTATCAGACGTTGTCACAACAGCTGAAGAGGTCTTCTTCAATAGTTGTGACGGTTTTCCTTCAGTAGTTTTATATTTTTCCCTTTCAGTAGTTTTGTAATCAGTAGTTTAGTTTCAGTAGTTTAGCATCAGTAGTTTTATGTTTTGTACTTAGCACTCCGATATGTTCTCAGTAGTTGTGAACATTTCAGTAGTTTGTTAAGTTTTAGTTATTTTTATAATAAATCTGCCAGATGTCACTATCCCGTGATATCAGCAGTGACTGCACTCTATATAAGGAGTGTCAACCTAATTGTAATTTGTGAATGATTGAGCAGAAACATTTGATATTATTGCAACATTCCTTTTCACAGAAATATATTCTCTCGTTACAACCGTATTTGTTCTTAATGCATACGAATATCAAATTCTTGCTATAATTTGTCTAATTCTTGTTCTTATTCCACTGCGTTACACTCTAATCCATCAAACTTGAGATCACTGATCCTGTTAGCTTTTGACCCCGATCAGATGGTTAACCTTAGGCTTAGCCTGATATCTAGAACATAAACATGTAGCATACATGATATCAGGTCTTGAGGCAGTGAGATACATGAGAGATCCAATCATTCCTCGGTACATTGTGGCATCTACCAGATCTCCATTTTCATCAGGTGCTATATCATGATTTGTAGCAAGTGGAGTCCTAGCAGCAGAAGCATTCTCCATGTTAAACCGGCTGAGAATGTCTCCCACATACTTGGTCTCATGTAGAAAGATCCCATTTGGTGTCTGATCCACCTATAACCCGAGAAAGAATTTCATCTCCCCCATAGCACTCATCTCAAACTCTTTCTTCATAACTGCTTCAAACTCTTTGCATAATTCTTCGTTCTTTGAACTGAAGATTATGTCGTCGACATAGATTTGTACTAGCAGTAGGTCTCCATCTTTTTCTTTGATGAACAGTGTGCAGTCAATGACTCCACTTATCAAACTTAACTTTCTGATTTCCAACTTCCCCCTGAGCTGTGATATAGCCTCCCTTGTTTCCAGCAAACGAAACATGCCCTCCTTTTTTTGCTTGACGTTTGATAAAAGTGCCCTGTTTCCTGTCATGTGCCTGGATGCTCCGCTGTCTACAATCCACGTGTTGGTTTCAGCACTGTAGCGAACACCCTGCACATACAATGTAAAACATTAGTTTAGGTTAGGAATCCAAGCCTTTTATGGCTTGGGTTTCCCAGAGGTATCACACATCATGAATTCAACCCATTGACCCTTAGAGGGTGAGGGTAGCTCAGGTTCCTTCTTGTCATCATTATTAGACACAGAGGATGACTTCTCTTTCCATAAGCCAGATTTGTGCAATGCCTGTTTGTGATAAACAGTCGACTGGCTAATAGGTTGAACGCTAGGTACACTAGTTCTTCTAGGTGGAGTTAAAGAACTCCTCTTAGAATACCTAGGTTTGAGTCCTGAAGTTCGATTTTCTTCCTAGGAGTCTGATAGTAAGGACAAAAGGAAACAATGTGTCCACACTCTCCATAGTTGTAGCACGACCTGCTATCAACTTTATGATTAAAATTTCTTTGTGGAGATGTGTGTGACACCCTAGTAACATCACTTAGTTTGGGTATTGACTCTGTTTCTTTTGATGTTTTCTTCTGTTTAACAAAATTAATTGTTTTAACATTTTTAACACCTTTTTCCTTTTGGTTAACTGGTTTTTGACATGAAGCTTGTGAAAGATTAACATTAGCAGGCCTTTTAGATTCATATTTGACTTTGGTTGACCCGGACTTTATATTATCCTTTTCAAATTCTTTATCCAGATTAACACAAGGCATTTTACCCTTTGCCTTTGAAGTGGCCCCCTTTTGTTTTGTTCCAGATTCAATTGATGAACATGAGGAATCTGGATCCCTAACAAGAGAAGTAGACACCACATGATCCTTGATAGGGTTATTATTTATTGGTCTACTCGTTGTGTTTATCAAGGTCTCAGGTGGTGGTGGAACCACTTTATAACCCAAACCCTCCCCGTTGTTTCTTTCTCTCACTAAGTGTTGGACAATGTGTGATGAACTTGTCCAACTTGGCAGTTTTTGCTTTAATGAGTTTACTTCTACTTCTAGGACTGCCTTTTGCTTCTTAGTGTCTTCTAGGGAGTTAAGATAGTACCTAATCTCATTAGCTTGGTTAAATGCAACTACTTCAGCTTCCCTAAGCTGTTTGGTCAAAAGGTCTATCTTTTCTTTGTAACTATGTTCATTTTGTTTTAAAACTCTATTAACCTCAGTGCACAGTTGCAAATCCTTTAGTAAGTTATCATTATCATCTAATAACCTAGCAAATTTCTCATCTATGCTATCTCTAAAAGTATCACAATCAGAACAAGCATGATTTTGAAACAGTTGGTCAGTGGTACTTACCTAAGGAGGTTCAGAAGAGTTAGCCATCAACACAACATCAGATGTCTCTGGTTCTGGTGATTCTGTCGTTGCTGTTGAAATCCCTTCTTCAGGCTTGTAGCTGACCTCAGTTGCAGTTGTCTCTTCAATATTTGACATCGCTATCTCAACTGTAATATCTCCCTCACTCGCGGAATCATCATCTAAATTTTCTACACTGGCAATATTAGATTCCCCTGGAGAGACAAACCGAAAGCTCCAATCTTGTCCTTCATCATCATGAGCAGTCAAGGCTTTTGGATCCTTGCTTGATGAAGTAGAACTGCTAGCTTGCTTGTCTTGTCAAGTGAGGACGAGAATGGATTCCCGTTTCTAGTCTTCTTTGGCTTCACACATTCTCTTTTGAAGTGCCCTTTTTCTCCACAGTTAAAACAGGTCACTTTACTCTTGTCAAAGCCAAATATGGTATCCTTAGTAGCAACCAAGTTCTGTCCGGTCTTTTTCACAAACTTCTTCGCCCTCCGGACAGCACTTGCTAAGGCCCACATAATATCCATTCTTTCCAGCTCCATTTCATCCACCTGCTCGTAGTCCTCATCTGTCAGATTGTAGTTTCCAATCTTCCCAGCAACAAGTCCATCATAAGAATGAACCACTGCTGCCAAAAGATCCATGTGCTCTCGAGCTACTTCTACTGTCACGTTTCCAAGATTCTCAGTCCTCAGTCTGGTAGCATTTGCTTCGGATCCGATATATTGGGTACTAGAAGACCCTGACGTTTCTGAAACTGAAGGAGAAGCTTGCGAAGGACCCGATGAGCTAGACACAAATGTTGTCTGAAGAGGTGCTCCAGACGTCTTAGCTTGAGGCGTGGCATTGTACAAAGCTGGATTCTGAGTGTACGAAGACTTTTGAGCTCTGTACTTCATCCTAAGTGCTTCTTCTCACAGCTTTAGAATGAAGTCATTGATATCCAACTTTGATAGCAATCCATTCTGTCTCAGATTTGACACAAAAGAAGCCCAACTTTCTGGCAACCCGTCAGCAAAATTTGACACTTTATCTTCTATGGTAGTTGTGACACCATGTGTGTGCAGCTCGCTCATCAAATGGTAGAATCTATCAATAACATCGTCTAAACTCTCTTTTCCCATCGATGAAAAGTTCTCAAATTCTTTCTTCAGTTCCTTAGCTTTAATTGCCTTTAGCGAAGCATTCCCGTCGTATCTCTTTTCTAGCTCATCCCACAATTTCTTGGCCTGCTTATTCTCCAAGTACTGGTGGAAAATATCTTTAGGAATAGACTGTGTAATCAATGCATAAACTCTCTTCTCTGCATTATACTTAACTTTCTGAGCATCAGTCATCCCTCCCAAAGTAAGCTTTACCCCATCTGCTCCCACCGGCATACTGTATCCCGTCTCAATAGCTTCCCACATATTTGGATCCACTCCATTGAGGTAGATCTCAAAACGTTGTTTCCAGTGGGGAAACTCATCTAACGTTAGGAGTTTTGGTGGTTTATTATGATTCCCCACCTCACTCTTAAGCAACAGTAGGTTCTAGATCCTGAGTCCTTCCCGACAGTAAACGCTGACGTCTGATCTTCCATCACGATTAACTTTTAAGTGTACTAAACAAACTGTCAAACTGGTGCGACTGGGTGATGCGAATGAACTATCCGTGTGAATGAACTATGCGATTGGTTCAATCATGCAGCTGAACTAAGCGATTGGTTTAGTCATGCGAATGAAGCTGATGCGTATGAACACTGCGAACAGATGGTTCAGCCGTACGAATGGAGATGCGACTCAGTCCAATCGTGCGTCTGGTCTATGCGAATGAGGTCCAGTCGTGCGAATGGCTCACTCGTGCGACTGAAGCTGCTGTTTTGCGAAAATTTCTAGGTTCAACGTGTTTTAGCCGTAAAAATTCGAAATTTCGCAAACCCTAATCGCCTAAGGCCGTAGAAACCGAAACTTGATGAGCACGGAACGTCCAAGACAACTTTTGACACAAAAGATTGTGTTTTTAGTGTAAAAACACAAACTTTTTATCAATCTTGATTGAATCACACGTAATCAAGAGCCAAAGCTCTGATACCACTTGTTAGGACCTAGTATTTGAACGAAATACCGAATGATTAACGTGTAAACCAAACCAAATAGTGCGGAATCCTATTTGATTGGCGATCCAATCAGTGAGAACGCACGTAGAATCAATAAAGTATTGAATCAAATGTTAAGAATCGATTAGGAATCGATCTATAGCGTTCTATGAACTTGGAGTATCAACTTGAAGGCTTCTGGACGGCTAGGGTACGTCTGGAGTCGAAATAGAATGAATGCCACCTTATTTCCATGAATTAGGTTGTATTTATAGGTTAGTATTGTTCATTCGTGTGACTGAACCATTAGTATGGTTCAGTTGTGCGATTAAACCATGCGGTTGATTCATTCGCATGACTGAGTGTTCAGCCGTGCGACTGAGTCAATCTTATGTTACAATCATACGACTTATCCAGTCTCCTGGTTCAGTCGTGCGACTGAGTCATTCTTATGAAGTTATTCATGCGTATGGTCCATTCGCATGGGCCA
Organism: Flaveria trinervia; assembly: GCA_025506515.1. Classification (NCBI taxonomy): domain Eukaryota; kingdom Viridiplantae; phylum Streptophyta; class Magnoliopsida; order Asterales; family Asteraceae; genus Flaveria; species Flaveria trinervia. Next base: position 83,670,158 of record CM046450.1, read on the forward strand.
GTCATATGGGAACTTCATTTTGTTAAGTTTGAATGTATTAATTAGTATAACATTATGTGTAACAATTCAAACAACCACAAACCTAATTAACCAAGTCAACATCGACTCATTAATGATATATTAAACATTGTAAATAAGAAACAACCAATATCATTTCATTAATTATTCCAAACATTACCTCAGAATCAGACAAACAAGATCTATTACATTCATATCATGACTTAGGGACATACATGTATCAACATAATCAATTCCTTCTTCCTGAGTGTACCCCTGTGCCACCAGTCTTGCTTTGTTTCTGATGACAATTCCTCTATCATCAGTTTTATTCTGTACAGATAGGATATTGTCCTTCGGGAAGATCTACCAGTTGACATACTTCTTGCTTCTTGAACTGCAACAATTCTTCCTTCATTTCTTCAATCTAGCTATTGTCTTGAGGAGTCTCTTTGATGATTTTTGGGTATGTTTGACAAAGAAAGCATGAGAACAACAGATGTTTGCATACTTGATTTGCTTCTTGTCAACCTTTCATTGAGTTCACCAATAATGCTTTATAGTCGATGTTTCTTGTGTATTATGGTGGTTGGAATTGAGTCACGAGCAATTGTTACATCAAGATTGGAGACATTCAGCTCATTATGGTGAGAGGCACTTTCATGTTGTACTGTTGTTGAATTATGATGATAATCAAATTCTGTTTTTATGACTTCTTCAGCATTAGCAACACTTCAATTGCTTCCATCATTTGATGTTCTTTTTGTTTCAACTAGAGGATTAGCTTGATTTTGATTTTTTATCTCAGTTGATAGGTCTTTAGAATATGATGGTAACAAGCTGGGACCAACTTCAGTCGAAACACTATGATATTGAGATAGTTATGTCACAGGATCAGCTTGTAGTGGAACATCTTCATTCAGTTGTAGCTAATGCTTATTCAATTCTAGAACGAAGCAGTGGCTAATGCATGCTACACTCTCAATTGAGTCTTAGTGGTCAACCGTCATGGAAAAACGTGTTATAAATTGCTCCAACGACGTAAACCCAACTTTGAATATCTAGAACCATTTGGAGCATGGTGTATGTTGTTAAAGAAAACTCAGACTAGGAATTTTTGTGAGAAGGCAGAAGAAGATATCTTTCTTGGATATAATATACCAGACAAGAGAGTTTATAACAACTCAACAAGTTAGGTAGAAGTGTGGTGCAATGTTGATCTCCAAATATACACCACCCCCCTGTTGGCAAAGGACATTCCTTCTTGTGGGACCAAAAGAACCAATGAGCCAGATCAGAAAAACCTTTAAGTCCCACAGACATCATAACAACTAAAGTGGTCTACAACAGCTGAAGACAAAGCCTGAAGACAAAGTCTGAAGATAACAGTTGTAGACAAAGTCTGAAGACAACTACTGAAGACAAAGTCTGAAGACAACAGCTGAAGAAAAAGTCTGAAGACAAAGTCTGAAGAAAACAACTGAAGACAAAGTCTGAAGACAAAGTCTAAAGACAATGTCTGAAGACAAAGTCTGAAGATAACAGCTCAAGACAAAGTCTGAAGACAAAGTCTGAAGACAACTGCTGAAGACAAAGTTTGAAGACCAAGTTTTCAGAAGTTGTCACAACAGCTGAAGTAGTTCCTTTTAGTAGTTGTGATGGTTTACTTTTCTGTAGTTTGTAAATCAGTAGTTCTTACACTTCAGATGTTATAACTTCAGTAGTTGTAATTTTAGCTTGTACTTAGCTTTTTGTGAAGGTGTCCTCAGTTGTTGTGGACATTTTCAGTAGTTTAGTCTACTTTCAGTTGTTTGTATAAATCAGTTAGCTGTCACTATCAAGTGACATCAGCTCATGTCACATTCCTTTATAAAAGGAATGTTGACCTAATTTCTTTGTAGCCGAAGCTTGTGTGTGAATGAAAACATTCTCTTCGCAGAAAACTGTCTCTCTCTATAACCGTCACTGTTTGATTGAATATTCATATTATTCTTACTTAAATTTCGTCTAATTCTTGTTCTATTCCGCTGCAAATCTTAATCTAATTGATCAAACTAGATCCCAATCCTTTCAAATGGTATCAGAGCTGGATTAATCATTGATCGATTTAACAATTGATAATTGAAACAGCTCTTTTGATATCTAAGTTTGATCGAATTAGCAAATTTGCAAGAATTGGTTATAGAGTATGTTTTTCTATTGCTTCCTGTGAATTAATTTGAAATTCGTCTTATTTTAAACTGTGTTGTTGAGTTTTTGAGCTAGATCTGTTAAAATCTCATTGAACATGTTTGAATTTGTGAAAATGGCTACATCAATCAATGATCCTCACAATACTGGCTCTTCAAAAAAGCCTCTGATGCTTGTTATGAGTGAGTATAACATATGGCAACGCCAAATGCTTCATCACCTGTCTGTCAACAGTTCAGGTTGTTGGAAATCTGTGGTTTAGGGACCATATAAGCCTATGGTGAGTAATCCGGAAACCAATGAGATGGTTCCGAAGAAGAAATAGCAATACTCAGATGAAGATCTGAAACTGATTGAAATTGATGCTAAAGCCCATGGAATTCTGGCCATGGCACTACCTAATGAAATCTATTCTGGACTTATGCATCATGAAACTGTTCATGACCTCTGGGTTGCTCTGAAAGATCAATTTGGAGGAACTGATGAGGTCTTGGCAAACAATAAAGAGATCCTTGCCCAACAATATGAGACATTCTCTCATAGAAAGGGTGAGTCACTGACTCAACAGTTTAAGCGATTTTCCTATTTGATATCTGAACTGAAAATGGTTAAAAATGAATATACAAATAGTCAGATGAACAACAGATTCCTCAGATCCCTGCCTGAGATGTGGGACACATATACTATTGTCCTACATTCTAGTGCAAATCTTGACAATCTATCTCTCACCCAACTTCATGGGAAACTGTTAACATTTGAAAGAGAGATAGAACAGAAAAGAAAATGGCTTCATCTGGGAAGCTCACTGATGACTTTGTACCAGGGAATACTGCTCTGGTCAGTCATGAGTCAGAATATGCTACATCAGAAAGTTTTTATGATGAGCATATAGATTTGTCTTCAAATAGTGGAGATCCTGCTTTTGTTGGTGTTGATAGCAATTCAGGGTGTTGTAGTGATAATTTGTGCTTTTTGATGGATGATTTGAAAGGAATTGCTAAGGATAATCTGGAAAAGATGGATATTTTGAGCCAAATGGCATTAATAAATATCAGATCTCAAAAATTTTACAAAAGGACAGGTAGAAAATTTCCTGGTCTCTCTGGCAAAACCAAAGTTAGTTTTAACAAGAGCAAGTTGAGGTGTCACAAGTGCTATAGACTTGGACAGTTTGCAAGAGAGTGTAGATCATCTGGATCTAACTCTTATGCACCTTTTGTGACCTTTCCATGAAATAGCTCACAAAACAAAGGGCAACATTCTACCAGTTATGGTCATCATTCACAAATTCAATCATCTCCTGCATATTTTGTCCCTCAATGTCCTATGCCATATTCTTATCCCTGTTTTTACATGCCTCAGTCCAGTCAGTTTCCAGTACCCATAGCTCAACAACCACAAGCCCTACTTGAGCCTCAACCATCTCAATCAAATCAACAATCTCAATCTCAATCACATCAAAGCTTTTTCACACCTAGAGATGTTGACTGGAGTAGCTTACCAGATGACCTTTTTGGTTATCCTGAACAATTGTTTTCTGGTGCTGGTCAACATGGTGGTGAAAATACTTTTGGAAATCTTGCTCTTATGGCCCTAGAGTCTACTGATGGTTCATGCTCAATTGCTTCATCATCACACGTACCACAGGTATCTTCTGAGGCTAAGGCCAAGTTGTGTTCTGAGTCATGCATAGCTGCTTTTGTCTTAATTAGAGAAGCAAATATAGCTTTAATTAATCAAAATCTTGACCTACAGAAAGTAATTTCCAAAAGAAAAGCTGAGTTTGAGTCTGTCTTAAATGAAAAAGATGATGAGATTTACAAATTAAAATGCCAAATCACTTATGAAAAGTCAAAGGTAGAGGTCATTTTAGAGAATCATAAGAATCTCAAAGAAACACTTGCAGGTACTCAAGTAGAGTGTGAACGCTGGGTAACATCCTGCAAAGGGTTTGAAATGCTTCTCAGTAAGCAAACTGCTTCAAATGTGAAGTTTGGGATTGGGTATAATCACACTGTACCTCTTACATATTTTACTCCCAAGATAGAAGTAAAATCTAAAGGTGAAAGAAATTCCCAAACCACATCATCATGTGTCTCATCCTCAAGTGATAATGCAAAATCAGAGGATGAAGTCAGTATTAGTACTTAAGCTAATCAATGTGCGGATAGTCTCACTAGTGATAAACACACGATCAAAGAATAACTGAGCACTTCAGGTGTTGTGTCACAAAGTATTCAAAGTACTGAAGGGCAAGTAACAACACCTGAAGAGCATTTCAAACCAAATGAAAACAAACATGGTTTGACAACTGCTGAAGAGTCTATCAGGAAATCCAAAAGTACCGATAAAAAAATTCTGAAGAACAAATCTTCAGTTGTTACAAATCCTTTAGTACTTAACATAAGTACTGAGATGAAGAAAGTACTAAAGAACACACCTTCAGTTGTTTCATCTTCTTCAGCACTTGAACAATAAAGATGAAGAAAAAGCCATGTGAAATATGTGGTCTATTCATTCATCTCACTGATGAATGTTGGTACAAAAAGGGATCCAAATTCAACAAAGATAAAATCATTAAAAAGAAAATTAATAAAATGAAAGATGAATTTGAAACCAAGTTTGTACCACAAACATCTCAAACTGATAACCCAAAGTTCTTACAAAAATCTAAAAAGAAAGAAGGGGTTTATCCTAAAACAGCTGAAAGTATTCCTCATGGAATATCAAAACACCAGACTAAGTCTGTGTCTTTCAAAAAGAAGGACATGGTGAGTCACAGGAACCAATCAAAAACAAGCAGTGATGTGTCTGCTGAACTGAAGGCTTTAACAACCAATCAGACACAACTTGTTATCATGGTTCAACATCTGTTGGGGAGAGTTAACCAATAGATGTACTTGTGATTAAACTACTGAAAAGGAAAACTAAGCCAAAATCAAAGGAATCCTTTTCAGCACCATATCCACCTTCAAAGGCTGTTAATCATGACAAACAAGTTAGTATAAAATATGTTGATGAGAACAGACCCAAAATCAAAATGGTTTGGGTCTCAAAAGCTAACTAGTTTCTTGTGACAAATACAGGGTTCTTCAGCATGCCATAGAAGCATCTAGCATGTAGACAGTGGAGGATCTATGCATATGACAGGGAGTAGTTCTCTTCTTCATGACTACTCTCAAGGAAAGAAGGGATTTGTATCTTTTGGTAATGATGCTAAGGGTTACATCATCGGCAAAGGCTTTGTGTCAAATGGTGAGATAAGATTTGATGATGTTAACCATGTGGAGAATCTCAAGTGCAACTTGTTGAGTGTCAGTCAAATGTGTGATAAAGGGCATGTTGCACTTTTCTCCAGCCAAAACTGTCGGATTCTTTCTTCCAATGTTTTGAGAATGATTGACAAGATATTGGATGAATATACTCTCCTAAAGGCCAATAGGATTGGAAGAGTATATGCCTTAGACTTATCAAAGAAAATTGATCTAAAAGGCCATCCATGTCTATTCTCCAAGGCCTCTCCTCAGGAATCTGAACTATAGCACAGAAGGCTTGGTCATGTGAATCTTAAAAACATGAACCAGCTTATCCATCATGGTTTAGTGAGAGGTTTGCCATTAAGGAGTTCAAATGTGATGTCAACTGTTCTGCTTGTTTAAAAGGAAAGCAACACAAAGTATATTCCCTCCAATAGAAGAACCAAAGTCCACTGCCTGCTTGCAATTACTGCATATGGATCTTTTTGGTCCAGTAAGAGTGATGAGCATGGCAAAGAAAAAATACTATCCGGTAATTGTGGATGATTATTCCAGATTTGTATGGACCTTCTTCTTACATTGAAAAGATGAGGCTGGTCAAATCATCATCTACTTTGTGTTGTATGTGGAAAAGCAGTACTCCCTTCCAGTCAAGTGTGAGGAATGATAATGGCACAGAATTTAGAAACCACACACTTGATGAATTGTATTTATCTAAGGGAATCAAGAGGCAGTATAGCATTCCAAGAACTCCTGAACAAAATGGAGTGGTGGAGAGAAAGAACAAGACCCTTATTGAAGCGGAAGGTCAATGTTGGCTGATTCTGGTTTGCCACTAACCTTTTGGGCTGAAGGTGTCAACACAGCTTGCTATGTGCAAAATAGAGTGTTAGTAAATCAGAGGTTGATGAAGACTCCTTATGAACTATTACATCATTTGGCCCCTCTGATTTCCTTTTTTAGAGCATTTGGGTGTCCCTGTTACATTCTTAACATAAAGAATCCACTTTAGAAGTTTGAATCAAAGGTGGATGCAAGGTACTTTGTTGGGTATTCATCTACTTGCAAGGCATATAGAGATTTTAATTGCAAATAAAGACAGTTGAAGAAACCTTGCATGTAAGTTTAATGAATCTCCAAAGGACAAAAACCCACAAAACCCTGTGGAGTTATTTGATTTGGAAATACTGCAATATGTTCCTTATCAGTCTCCAGTTGTTGCAGATTCTGTGAATCCATCATCTCCTGCAACTAGTCATCCATGTGGTGGTACAAATGCAAGTTTTAGTGATCACCTGCCTGAGTCTACTAAACTAGATGTTCCTGTAGCTTCAGCAGTTTCATCCATAACAAATGCTGATGAGATCTCTGAATCCTCTACTTCATTTGAATTGCCATCTCATTCTAGGTTTCAAGAGTCTGGATCAACATCTATTGCTGCTGAATCTCCTACAAACACTTGCACAGATCTTATTGAGTATCAAGAACTGAAGAATCACCCCATGTCTCAGATCATTGGTGACATCAATGCTGGTGTTTCAACTAGACGTCAATTGTGTCCAATTTATGCTTTTTGCTCTCTTCATTAGTCAGCAAGAGCCAAAGAACTATCATATTGCATTAAGAGACAATGGATGGGTTAAAGCCATGCAACTTGAGCTTCTTCAGTTTCAAAAGCAGCAAGATGGACTGGTTTCCTCTACCCCAAGGTAAGTGTGCAATAGGCACTAAATGGGTGTTTAGGAATAAAAGTGATATGAAAAAGGTCAAATTGTCAAGAACAAGGCCAGGCTGGTTGTACAGGGTTTTTCACAAGAAGAAGGTATTGATTATGATGAAACCTTTGCCCTTGTAGCCAGACTGGAGGCAATCAGATTGTTCTTAGGTTATGCTACGTTCCATAATCTTAATGTTTTTCAAATGGATGTCAAAAGTGCATTCTTATATGGTAAAATAAAAGAAGAAGTGTATGTGTGTCAACCACCAGGGTTTGAAGATCATAAACATCCAGATTGGTTGTATAAGCTTGATAAGGCTCTTTATGGGTTAAAACAAGCTACCGGAGCCTGGTACGAAACACTGTCTAACTTCCTTCTTCAAAACAATTTCACTAGAGGCTCCATAGCTAAAACTTTGTTCATTAAGAATGTAGGCATGCATAAGCTCTTTGTTCAAATTTATATAGATGATATTATTTTTGCATCCTCTGATCCACAGTTGTGTGATGCCTTTACTAAGTTGATGCAACAAAAGTTTGAAATGAGTGCCATGGGAGAATTGCAGTTCTTTCTGGGTTTGCAAATCAAACAAATGGCTGATGGAACTTTCATTCATCAGTCAAAATATACAAAGGATCTGTTGAAAAAGTTTGATTTACAAAATTGTAAGCCCTGTTCTACTTGCATGTGCAGCACCACACAACTGGATGCTAATCAGAAAGGTAAAGCAGTTGATGAAACTCTTTACAGATGTATGATTGGTTCCTTGATGTACCTTACAGCTTCTAGACCAGACATTATGTTTGCAACTTGTGTCTGTGCTAGATTTCAGGCTGCACCTAAAGTATCCCATATGATTGCAGTCAAAAGGATCTTTAGATACTTGCAAGGAACTCAATCTCTAGGACTTTGGTATTCCACTGGGCACTCTTGCAAATAGTTGCTTTCTCTGATAGTGACTATGCAGGGTGTAAATTAACCATAAACACCTCTGGTGGATGCCAATTTCTAGGCAGTTGTTTAGTTTCTTGGTAGAGTAAGAAACAAACTTCAGTTGCTACATCCACTGCTGAAGTAGAGTACATTGATGCTACAAGTTGTACATCTCAGGTACTCTGGCTTCAAAATTAAATACTGGATTATGACATTACAGAGACTAAGACTCCCTTACTGATGGATAGTGCTTCAGCTCTTTGTATTGTTAAGAATCCTGTCCAGCATTCTAGGACCAAACATATTGAGATCTGACATCATTTTATCAGGGATTGTTATGAAAAAGGTCTGATAGATCCAAAGTTTGTTCCTAGTGCTGATGAGCTTGCAGATATATTTACTAAGCCTTTGGAGAGTGCAACTTTCGAAAATCTAGTGCTAAGGCTTGGTATGCTGCAGCTAGAATGATTTGACAACTACTGATGATCTCAGTTCACAAGTACTGATGAGCATTAGTATACAGGTGTCAAAAATAAGTACTGATAAGTTATTTATCTTCAGCAGTTTTCCTAACTACTGAAGACTAAATTACTTAAAAGTACTGACGTACTTTATTTGTTGAAAAGTACTGATGTAGTTACAACTATTGATGTGGTTAGAACTACTGATGTCTGTTCTAATAGATAAGTACTGATGACCAATGAAACATCTAAAAATCAGATAGTCTGCTGAGTAAGTGTTAAGGTCAATGAAAGAACTGAGATCTGTGAATTGACGACAACAACTGATGAGAAATTTCTCTTCAATTGTTTCAAACAACTGCTGTTTCATTTCAAAACAACTGAAGCCAAAACCAAGTCTTCAGTTGTTACAACATCTGAAAGTTAAAACCATGTCTTCAGTCGTTTTCTACCAACTGATGACTAACACCAAAACTTTCAGTTGTTTTCTTTCAGCCTTTCATAACCTTTAAATACCTAACCCTAACTTCAAACTTTTCATATGTCATTTTCAGAACTTTCAACTTCCATTAATGGCGACCATGCAAATCAACCACGACACAATGGTGTTTCCTACCTCATAAAATCAGCCTTTTGGACTAAGTTTGATGCTGTCATTGATCTGATGGTTGATTCCCTGTATCAAACTGCTTTTCTTCTGAATCCAACCATCTATCCCGATACCCTTCGCCAATTCTGGACAAATGTCACTTTCCATACTAGTGAGAATGATGGCGCGATCATTCTCCAGTCATTTGTAAACTAGAAGAAGGTGGTTATCACTCCCGGTATCATTCGCCAAACCCTAGATCTGAATGATGCCACCTTTGTCACCAAATACCCGAAGAGCACCACTGATCTATCATTCATCAACCATTGGTATGAGGGCGACCTAAGTGCTACTACCATTCTGAAGAAGCACTTCCATAATGCTTAACGCCTAATCTTTCATATGATCAATGTCTGCCTTGCCCCCAAATCCTCTTCATGAGATCAAATGTCATCCATGTGGCAGCAGGTATTGTATTCTATCCTTAAACGCCAAAGCTTAAATTTTTCTGAAATTATATTTTTGGAATTAAAAGATCTGGCAATGAAACTTGTGGCTAACAGATGGATATTATATCCAAGGTTTCTTATGGCGATAATCATCAATCAATTATAATCTGATGGACCTGTTGGCCTTGGAGTTCCTACTATGGTAGTTTTGCCTAAGGTATACTCCAGCACAACTCTGACCCACAACTCAAAGAGGCTGCCAAACTACTAAAACCCAAGCAGAATGAACCCACAGCCTCATCCTCCAGATCCAAAGTCCACTGCAAACCACAATCCAAACAAACCAAAAAGGCTACTCAGGGAGTTGAGTCCCCTGATCATGCCCCTGCAACACAAAGGCAGGATGAAACTACTAGTAGTAGTCCCTAGTAGTTTCCAAGACTCTATCAGTTGAAACCGCTCAGATATCCTCTTAACAGGATCCTGATGCAACCAAAAATTAGGAAACCACATTACTAGAATCTCTCTCACTTGAGGAGATTGCCATTGAAGAGCACCATTCACCCCAGGTGCAATCTTCTTCACACTTATCTCCCACTAAAGCCACCCCTACAAGCCCAACTGTGGTTATTGCACAAGTGCTGACTCAAATACATGCCTCTAACCCTCCCCAGAAACCTATTATCACTGGGAAAACCTCAACAGTTGAGGGAGAGGATTATAATGTGGCTGATAACCCACAACACAAGGATTACAGAGTTCATCTCCCTGTGTAGAGGAGAAGATTCGAACATCTGGTTAGGCTGACTTTACTCCTTTTTCAGCACATGAACAGGATGAAGGTGGTATCATCTCTAAGACCTCACCAGAGGCAACTGCCAATGAAGCACATAATCCTGAGGCAGGAAGTCCCCGTTCCAAGAAATAGGGGCACATATGAATACTGATCTACACTCAACACTTGTTCATCCTGATTAATCAGGAGGTCAGATGATTCAGCAAAGACTGATGATGACCTGGGCTTTTTCTTTGATGTTCTAGTCCACAACACCATTCTTGAGGTTGAGGTATGCAGACTGCAAGAACTTCTTGCCAAATGTCACAAGAATCAAGTCCATCTGCCCAAATTCACCCACAGATGGCAGCTTCATGTGAAGCTCTCCCAAACACTGAGCCACTCCCAACAACAATGCCACCAGCCTCTGATTCAGGCACCTTTTCTCAGGGACAGAACCCCTATGAGCCAATGGTTGCTGCGTTTCAATCCTCCTTACCTCTCATCACTTCCATCATCACTAACATTGTGCATCAAGCCATTGATGAGAGGCTTTCCTCAAATTTTCAAACATTAGTTGATGATACTATTTCTAAGAGACATTCTGACATTCAAACCCCTAAACCTAATGCAACCAAAAAGGGGGAGTCTAAGTTAGTGAAAGTAGACAAAAGAAAGAGAGTTGAAGAGGAAGAAGAAAAAGAGAAGAAAGAAAAGGTGATGATCACATACAAAAGAAGAAGAGTGGTGAACAGACTGAAGATGAGAAAAAGTTAGAAGAATTGATCAAAGAAGCTGATGGGCAACATAGTAAATCTATGGATAAGATCATTGATCAACTCTTCAGACAAAGTTTTGACACAACCAAACATGACTCTGAAATTAGAAGGCTAGAGATTCAAGAGATTGATCGTAGATGGCAAGTTGTAGTGAGAAAGAAAAGGAAAGGATGGAAGCTATGATAAGATTCATATCAATGCATTTGGGAAGATCAATCATTGAAGTGAAGTCATGGTCCAGAGACAGTATTTTGGAGATAACCACCAGAATCTGTTTAAGAAAGGATTGATCATAGAGGCTCTTGATGAAGCTGGTGCGGGGAAAAGGTCTGATATGGAAAAGTTATCTAAAGCCTCACTCACAACCAAGATGCTAGAGCAGCATGTACAATATTCCACACCAAAACAACCAACTTCACAACCCTCAAAACCAACTCGTTTACCCAAGAAACCTACTTAAACCACTACCAAAGATCCACCCAGGAGGAAGAGAAGGGTGTTGAGGATCGAAGAAGAAGAAGAAGATGATGAGGATGATAGTCTGCCAATCTCTACTGTTCTTAAAACAAGATGCCTGAGCCCAGGAGTCAACCAACAACAATCACACCTCACATCCAAAGGCAAATGGTAAAAGTCAAACTTGAAGAAGATGAACAACACAAACAACATGATGAGCAGTTGTTAAGGATGGTTGATAAAGAGTTTCCTAAGTCCTCATCCATACAAGCTATGAAGAAACATGCTCAGAGGTTGTATGCTCTCAGATTCACATTTCAATATCAGAAAGAGAGAGTGAGAATTTGGCCTGACCCCAAGTAAGTGATAGAATTCATAAAAAGAATATCCCAAGTTGATACAATGGCCAAGTAAAGAAGACTGTAGATGCTGTGATAATGCTGGCCATTGTAGTGTCACCCTGGGAAATCCTTGAAGACTTCAAGAGAGCTTACAAGTCTAAGATGACTCCACAAACTTTACAAGAAAACAAAATGGTGAAGAAGGGGTTGATCTACAAGAAGCTTGAAGAAATAAGAAGAAATAAGCTCCAGTTGTTACTTGAAGGTACTCATCCTAATGAGTTTGCATACAGAGAAATAACTACTGTGGAGCTAAAGAATAGAAAGAATATTAAATTCTTATCAGAGTACTATGGGCCTGAGTTCTTCTTTGAAAGTGAAGCTGAAGAACTCACAATGGAAGAACAAGTTTTATTCCTTGAGGCCTATGTTAGAGAGTCTTACAGACTCATCATGGGAAGTAGGTCTCATGGATGGGGTAACAACTCTGTGTCCAATTCCCCAAGACAGAGTTCCCATGCATCCTTTGCCTATCAAACTTTCTGAAACCTCTTTCCTGGCCCGAGCTTAATTTGGTGATTTCTGAGCTAATCCAGAAAATATTTCTGCCAATAAGTGGGACTTCAATAATCTTAAAGGTTTTGGCTGCATTGGTTCAGGGGGAGTTAACTTCTTTGACTATGATGGATTTTTCAAATCCTTCAATCCACCTCCTTCTCATCCTGATGAGGACTTATCTAATCGAATAATGTATGACGTTCTGAATACTCCTACACTAGATTCGACATCATAGGTTCCATTAGATGATACCTCTAGCCCCTCAGGGGAGAGCTTGAGGTAAGTGAGTCTTCCACTCATGATGAAGCAGTTGAGACTGCAAGTATGGACCAGGAGGAATAGGTTCCCATTACTAAAAGTACACGAGCATATGATCTTGATGCCACTAGAACTTCTGAACCCCATACTCTAACAGCCATAGAATCTGAACCTAGGATTCAAAATCTAAATAATGAGGTAGTTGTTCCCACCACTCCTGTAACTAGAGTTAATGTGCATCATACCTTGGACAACATCATCGAGGATATTCTATCGGGAGTTCAAACATGAAATCAGTATACTCAGCTAATTATGCCGCAGTCATGGAAAAAGGACATCAACACGATGGTGCTTATCGATGTTTTGTGTCTCAATTTGAGCCAAAATATGTTAGTGACGCTTTAAACGATGAGGCTTGCGTTAGTTCTATGCAAGAACTCTTACAGTTTAAGAAGTTAGGAGTATGGAATCTTATGGACAGACCCATTAGGTGCAAAGGTGATTGGAACTAAATGGGTTCTGAAGTGTAAGAAAGATGACCAAGGGGTTATAATCAGAAACATGGCTAGGCTTGTCGTTCAAGGGTTTAGACAAGTCGAAGGCATTGACTACAATGAAGTGTTTGCACATGTGGCAAGGATGGAAGCAATTCGTATCTTCTTAGCCTATGCATCAAAGATGAAGATCAAAGTTTTTCAATTGGATGGGAAAAGTGCATTCATTCATGGGGAAATCTGTGAAACTGTGTACGTCAGTCAACCCAAAGGATTTGAGGATTGTTATTATTGGGATAGAGTTTATAAACTGTACAAGGCTCTTTACAGGCTTCATCAACCTCCTCGATCCTAGTATGAGAAATCTCTACACATCTGCTGAAACATGGTTTTCAGAGAGAGGTTATTGACTGCACATTATTCATCAAAAATAAATATGGTGATTTACTACTACTACAGATATATGTGGATGACATAATCTTCGGTTCCAAAAATGTAGCATTGTGTAAAGAATTCAAATCAGTGATGAAAGCTAAGGTTGAGATAAGTGCCATGGGAGAGATGAAGTTTTTTCTTGTGTTAGAGGTGAATCAGACACCAAATGGAATCTCCGTGCATCAATCAAAATATGTTGGAGATATCCTTAGTCGGTCAACATGGAGAACGCAACGCTAGCTAGGACTCCACTTGCCACGAACCACGATGTGGCACCTGACGAAAATGGTGATCTGGTAGATGCCACTATGTACCAAGGAATGATCGGATCTCTAATTTATCTCACAACCACTCGTCCTGATATTGTGTATGCCACGTGTCTCTGTTCTAGATATCAGGCTAAACCAAAAGTGAATCATCTAATTAGGGTAAAAAAGATCTTTCGTTATATAAAGGGTACTCCAACACTCGGATTATGGTATCCACATGATGATGACTTTGACCATACAACATATAGTCACTCGGACTATGCTGGTTTCAAGATGAATTACAAGTTAACATTAGCGGGATGTCAGTTCTTTGGAAGACGCTTAGTCACCTGGCAGTGTAAGAAGGAGACATATGTTGCTCTGTCAACATGTGAAGCTGAATATGTTGTTGCTGCAAGTTGCTGTTCGCAAATCATTTGGATTCAACAGCAAATGCGAGACTATGGTTTGCAATACCTATAACTAAAAATCCGATCCAACATTCAAAAACTAAACACATTGGTATTAAATATCACTTTATACGTGAGTGTTTTGAAAAGCAATTAATCGATGTTGTTAAAACTAATACGGATTTTCAACGTGCCGACCTCTACACAAAAGCTTTTGACAAACCTTGGTTTTTATATCTTTTGGAGCTCTATGGCGTGAAAAAGAAAAGTGTTGTGATTCCAGAAGAGTCGAGTTCTTAGTCCACCAATTATTCTTATGTTTTTAATTTTATTTGTATTTTGCTGTCCTTAAAAATCTAAAAACACAAAAACATTTTTGTTTTTAGAATTTTAGGGGGAGAATAGTTTAGTTTCAGTATTTAATTACTTGAAAAAATAAGGGCGGGCAGATAAGCTGAAAGCAAAGAAATCAAATCTCTGATATTGATTCAAATATTATGGAAAATGATAGTACACATGGATCAAATTGTTTGGGACATCAAAAGGATTTAAATGATCAAAATGCTATATTCATATTACGAGTCTGAGAAGTCTAAGCAAAATAAAGGAAAATGATAGTAAACTAGTCTGCTACTGAGGTAACATAGTGAAAGTAGGCCTAGGGGTTTCTACTTCATTATGTATTTGTCGGTAGATTCAATACAATAGACGAGTAGACTTCATTGGTGAATCAAACTAAAACTAATTGGTTCAACTTGCTATGGGTTCTCCTCTTATCCCTGGTTAACACAATCAACGCATTTCCAATAAGGGGTGATGAGCAAATTAAACGCCATAAATGTGTGCGGATGACCATAAAAATAAGCAAAGCACATGGAAAAACTGTTAAGCGCAATCAAGCTAATGACTAATGTTGTTGGTGTGTTATGTGCAAAAGGAAAAAATGCCCTAACAAGAAGATAGGTTGTGTGCCTCTCTGTTGTACGATGGCATTGACCCGAGGATAAGCATAACCTAAATATTCTAGAATTCATTGTTGTTTGCGCCTCTTCTGTGTAGTGGCATTGACCTGAGGCTTGGCATCTCTTTGAAAGCTCTTAGAACAGTTTCTACTTGTCAAATACCCGTAGACCGCTCAAAAATTTCTTAACGAATGTTGATTACCATATAAGTGTGGGATCCACAAATGCTCGTTGAAATAATAAAACCTAACTCATCACCAATGTGAGTCAAAAATCTATGTATGGATTTAAGTGGGCAAATATACTGACAATCATCATGACTGCAACTCTCGACAATCAAAATCATTGTGTGCATCTTATAGCTCTAGTATGATTTCCTGAAAGTGCTATTGACTCTCAGACAAATGAGAATCTAGTATCAAAATACATATAAAAGAGTCCCAGATGATTATGATATACCTATATCTACAGGGAGGGATTCAAGGATCCAGAATCTATTGCTTCTGGAAAATGAAGTGGGTAATCACAATAAACGCCCTAAGCTAATAACCTTAGATGATTACCCGCAATGGAAGCAAAGATTCGAGATCTACTTAAATGGAGTAGATCCTAATCTGTGGGAGTCGATAGAGACAGGGTATACCATGCCTATAGGTGCAGATGGAGTCAAACTTACCTTAGGTGGCCTGACTGATGGCCAAAAGGTAAAGTACAATGCTATGAAGAAAGTATATGCATTGCTAACTCAGTTAATTCTTAAGGGCATCTTCCATTAATTATCTAAGAACAAACAAGCAAAGAAGCTGTGGGATGCATTTGAAAAACGGTATGATGGGGATGCGTCATTAAAAGCTCTAAAGGCTAAAGCGTTGAAGGAGTTCGACTACTTCTCGTCAATGGGTAAGGAGAGCTTGGATGACTTCATCGATCGGTTCTACCACTGATGAGTGAGCTGCACACTCATGGAGTTACAACGTCTATGGAAGACAATGTGTCGAACTTTGCAGATGGGTTGCCAGAGAGTGGGTTTCCTTTGTATCCACCTAAGACAAAATGATATGCTAGCAAAGTTAGGTATCAATGATTTCATTCTGAAGGTGAGAGAGGAAGATTTGAGGATGAAGTACAGGGCCCAAAAGTCTTTATATGATCAGAATTCGTCACTGTACAACTCAACTCCACAAGCCAAAACATCTGGAGCACCACTTCAAACGGTATTTGTGTCGAGTTCAGCTACTCCATCTCAAGCTACTACTTCAGGATCTGACACGTCATGGTCGTCTTGTACCCAATACATAGCACCTGAAGCCAATGCTACAAAACTGAAGACTGAGAATCTCGAGAATATGACAGTAGAACTAGCAAAGGAGCATATGGATCTCTTAGCAGCTGTCGTTCACTCCTATGATGGACTAGTTGCTGGGAAAATTGGGACCTGCCATCTAGCAGATGAGGACTACGAGCAAGTAGACGAGATAGAGCTGGAGAGAATGGACATCATGTGGGCCTTAGCAAGTGCTGTCCGGAGAGCTAAGAAGTTTGTCAAGAAGACCGGACAGAACTTGATTGCCACTAAGGACACAACTTTTGGTTTTGACATGATCAAAGTTACTTGATTTAACTGTGGGGAAAAGGGGCACTTCAAATATGAATGTGTGAAGCCCAAGAAGATAGGAAATAGGAATCCATTCTCATCTTTCAATCATCAGGATAAACCCACAAGTAGTCCTACTTTGTCAAGCAAGGATCCTAAGGCGTTGACCGCTCAGGATGACGAAGGACAAGATTGGAGCTTTCGGTTTGTGTCTTCGGGAGAATCCAACATCGCTAGTGTTGAGGATTTAGATGACGACTCAGCAAGCAAATGTGATATTGCAATGGAACTCGCGATGTCAAATATTGAAGAAACTGCAACTGTGGTTGATCACCTGCTTGAAGAAAGGACAAGTTCAGAATCACCAGAACCAGAAAAGTCAGACTCTTCTTTGATGGCTAATTCAACCGCACCCTCTCAGATAAGTTCCACTAATCAACTTTTCAATAATCATGTGATAGGATCAAATGAATAAATCTGTGATGATTCATGAACACAATTAAATGAAATTCACACAAAGTAATCAAATCAAAAGAAGATATCAATAAACTTCAAGTTTTCATTAATATCAAGCTAAGACAATTACAAGTATGAAAAGCAGATTCGAATATCTTGTGTATTTGTTCCTATCTACCTGCAAATCTAAGCTATTTATACTGAAAACAAAAAGTAAAGAACTAACAATTACACAAATAGTCCCTATACTATTACAAACTATCAAAAGACAAATAAAGACAACATGTTAATCTTTCTTAGAGCACTTAATAATACTCCCCCTAAGATTGACATGGTCTTCAGTCTTCAAACTCTTCAAGCTTTGACTGCTAACTTTAACTTCAGTTCTATCTTCAGCCTTCACTTCATCATTCAAAATAATCTTCTGGTTCTTCTTTGACTTTGAACATTGGCTTCTGTTTGTACATATCTAATTCTTTCAAAGCTTTTGATATTGCAGACTTGAATTTACTTGCAAGAATGCTTTGTTTGGGTTGAGCTTCATTTGTTTTAAGTTCCCTCTTGTCCATTCTCTCCAATGTGTCTTTTGAAAGACATGAAATATCAATATTAGCATATAACTCAATAGGCTTGTTACTTTCCTTTGAGTACACTTCTAATACCCCTTTCCTTGATATTCTCATGAATTCAATATCTTTAATATCTTTCTTGTCAGGATCAGTGATCACAAGTTTGATGTAATAGAGCGTAACGCAGCGGAATAAGAACAAGAATTAGACAAATTGTAGCAAGAATTTGATACACGTATGCATTAAGAACAAATACGGTTATAACGAGAGAATATATTTCTGTAACAAGGAATGTTTCTACGATATCGAATATTTCTGATCAAATCATTCTCGAATTACATTAGGTTGACACTCCTTATATCGAGTGCAATCGCTGCTGTTATCACGGGAAAGTGACAACTGGCAGATCTCTTACAAAAATAACTAACTCTTATCAAACTACTGAAATGTTCACAACTACTGAGAACATATCAGAGTGTTAAGTACAAAATATGAAACTACTGATAAGAAGCTACTGAAGCTACAACGACTGAAGAACAAGTTCTTCAGTCGTTTTACAAAACTACTGAAAAACATAAAACTACTGATGAGCACAACAACTGAAGAAGTATTCTTCAGCTGTTGTGTCAAACTACTGAACAGATAAAACAATAAACTACTGAAAGGTAAACCGTCACAACTACTAAAGAACACCTCTTCAGCTGTTGTGACAACGTCTGATACTTTGGTCTTCAGCACTTGTGTCTTCAGACTTTGTCTTCAGCACTTGTGTCTTCAGACTTTGTCTTCAGCACTTGTGTCTTCAGACTTTGTCTTCAGCACTGTTGGACCAAAAGAACCAATGAGCCAAGATCAGAAAACCTCTAAGTCCCACATGGTATCACAACAACTGCTGAAAGATTCATCAGCAGTTTGACAAGTGTTGAAGACTTCAACAACAGAAGATCAAGTGCTGAAGACTTCATCAGCTGAAGAACTAAAGTGCTGAAGTACAACAGCTGAAGAACACAAGTACTGAAGCTGAACAGCTGAAGAACGCAAGTACTGAAGCTGAACAGCTGAAGAACACAAGTGCTGAAGCTGAAAGACCAAAGTACTGAAGTACAACAGCTGAAGAGTTTACAAGTGCTGAAGATCAACAACTGATGTACAAGTCTGAAGACAAAGACTGAAGACATCAGCTGATGATATCTACTGAAGTCATCAGCTGATGAAACATCTGAAGGTCAAAGTCTGAAGATCAAGTACGGAAGCCTCAGTAGTTTGTCACAACTGCTGAAGAGTACTTCTTCAGTAGTTGTGATATCAGTAGTTTTATATTTCTAGTTTCAGTAGTTTTATATTTCAGTAGCTTTAAAACGACTGAAGAGCCTGTTCTTCAGTCGTTGTAGTTTCAGTAGTTTCTAATCAGTAGTTTTATATTCGGTACTTAACACTCTGATATGTTCTCAGTAGTTGTGAACATTTCAGTAGTTTGTTAAGATTTAGTTTTTTTGTAATAGTTCTGCCAGTTGTCACTTTCCGTGATAACAGCAGTGATTGTTGGACTCTATATAAGGTGTAACACCTACTGTAATAAAGTGTATGATTTGATCAGAAATATTCCATATCTATAAACATTCCTTGAATCAGAAATATATTCTCTCACTATAACCGTATGTGCTCTTAATGCATACAAGTATCGATTTCTTGCTACAATTTGTCTAACTCCTGTTCTTATTCCGCTGCTTTGAACTCTAATACATCAAACTTGTGATCGCTGATCCTACAAATGGTATCAGAGCAGGTTAATCATTGATCGATCTAATAATTGATCATTGAAACTGCTATTAAAGATATAAGTTTGATTGAATTAGCTTTTGTTTTTGCAAGAAACGTTTATAGAGATTGAATTTTCTGTATCTCTGGTCATTCATCCTGAGATCTTTTCTTGGTTTTCATTGAGTTTGTTGTGGTCTGTGTAAAACTTTTAAAAGCTTGAATTAAATTGTTTTTGAACTGAAAATGACTACTCCCTCCAATGATCCACACAATACTGGTTCCTCAACCAAGCCACCAATGCTGGTTAGGAATGAGTATAACATATGGCAACGACGAATGCTCCATCACCTGTCTGTTAACAGCGCAGGTTATTGGACATCAGTGGTACATGGTCCACACAAGCCTATGGTGAATAACCCGTAAACCAATCAAATGGTTCCGAAGAGGAGGAGCAATACTCAGATGAGGATAAGAAGTTGCTTGAAATTGATGCAAAAGCCCATGGAATTCTGGCCATGGCACTGCCCAATGAAATCTATTCTGGGCTAATGCATCATGAAACTGCCCATGACCTCTGGAATGCCTTGAAAGAACAATTTGGAGGAACAGATGAGGTCTTGGCAAATAATAGAGAAATTCTTGCCCAACAATATGAGACATTCTCTCATAGAAAGGGTGAGACACTGACTCAACAATTTGAGTGGTTCTCTTGTTTGATCTCTGAATAAAATGGTCAAACTTGAGTACACTAATATTCAGATGAATAACAGATTTCTCAGATCACTGCCTGAGAGATGGGACACATATACTATTGTCCTACACTCCAGTGCAAGTTTGGACAAACTATCTCTCACCCAACTCCATGGGAACTGCTCACGTTTGAGAGAGAGATAGAACAGAAGAGATAGTTGTCTTCATCTGGAAAGCTCACTGAAGACTTTGTACCGGGCAACACTGCCTTGGTTGGTCATGAGTCAGAATATGCTTCATCTGAATGCCAGTATGACGAGCATATTAATTTCTCTTCAAACACTTCTGATTCTGCAATTGTGAGTGTTGATGGTCAGTTTACTGGGTGTAATAATGACAATTTATGCTTCATTATGGATGATCTCAAGGGGATTGCTGATGACGACTTAGAAGAGATGGATATTTTGAGCCAAATGGCCTTGATAAATATCAGATCTCAGAAGTTCTACAAAAGAACTGGAAGAAAATTCCCAGGACTCTCTTGCAAAACCAAAGTTGGTTTTGACAAGAGCAAGTTGAGGTGTCACAAATGCCAAAGGCTTGGACACTTTGCAAGAGAGTGTAGATCAACTGGATCTAACTCCACTGCACCCTTTGTGACTTTTCCTGACATAGTCAACAACACAGAGGGCAACATCCTGTCACTTCTAGTCATCATCCTCAATAACAATCTCCTGCATATTTTGTTCCTCAGGGTCAAATGCCATATCCTTACCCTTGTTATTACATGCCACAGTCAAATCAAGTTCAATTTCCTATGGCACCACAACCTCATGCACTACCAGAACCTCAGCCATCCTAATCTCAACAACAAACTCAACCTCAACAACACAGCTTCTTCACCCCAGGAGTTGTTGACTGGAGCAGTTACCAGATGACAAGTCTGGTCATGAACAACTTTCTCAGGTGCTGGTCAACATGGTGGTGACAGTCCTTTTGGGAATCTAGCTCTTATGGCTTTGGAGTCTGCTGATACTTCATTTTCTAATGCCTCTACACCTTAGGTATCACAGGTATCCTCTGAGGCAAAAGCCAAATTATGTTCTGAAACATGCATAGCAGCATTTGCTTCCCATTAGAGAAGCAAATGTAGCTTTAATTAATAAGAACACTGAGCTAGAACAAATTTTTTCCAAAAGAAAAGCTGAGTTTGAGTCTGTGCTTAAAGATAAAAATGATGAGATTTATAACTGAAATGCCAAATAATTGATGATAAGGCTAGAGAAGAGGTACTTCTAGAGAAGTACAAAGATCTCAAAGAAACCTTGCAGTTACCCAGGTAGAGTGTGATAGATGGGTACAATCATGCAAAGGTTTTGAATGCTTCTTAGTAAGCAATCTGCTTCAAATGTGAAGTTTGGCATTGGTTACAATCACACTGCTCCACCTACAGATTTTACTCCAAGAGCATAGGTAGAATCTGATGGTGAGAGTGATAACCAATCCATCTCATCATGTGACTACTTTCTGATACAGCACAATCAGATAGTAGTCATCATCAAGTCCTCTCTGAACCTATCAGCTGATGTTGATGGTTCAAATGCTAACACTCACATGATCAATGAGTTGATCAACTCAGGAGTAAATTCTGAAAGTCCTGAAAGGACTAGAGAGCAGGATTTAACACCTGAAGTTCAAACTCCAACTAGTTAGTACTGAAAAGAAGATAACTATCAGTAGAAAGAGTTTGAAGACTACTAAAGAGACAGTCAAGAAAGCAAACAATGCTTCCAAAGCATTGAAGAGCAAGTCTCCAGTTGCTTCACCCTCTTTAGTTGATGATCAACCTAAGATGAAGAAGAAACCATGTGAAGTATGTGGTTTGTTCAATCATCTTACAGATGATTGCGGTACAAAAGAGGTTCCAAACTCAAACAAAAAGAAGAAATTAAAGAGAAAATGGTAAAAATGAAAACTGAGTTTGAGACCACATTTGTATCAGCAACATCAAATCCTGTAACCCTTAAGTCTTCAAAGAAATCCAAAAAGGAGGGGGTTAAACAGGTGACAGCTGAGAGTGCTCAGAAGAAGAAGATGCAACATAGGAACTTATCAAACTCCACTGGCAATGTGTCTGATGAACTGAAAGCTTTATCACAAAATCAGACACAGCTGGTTATGATGGTTCAACATCTGTTGGGTAGAGTTAACCAACTAGATGCTCCTATGTTGAAAACCACAGAAAAGGAGCCAAGCAGCAAAGGATTCCTCTCTCACCATCTTACCTCTTCCTCTCAGGCTGTTGTTCCAAATAAACCTGTTAGTTTACCATCTATTGATGAGACCAGGCCCAAAACCAAAAAGGTTTGGGTCTCCAAAACTAACTGATTGTTTATTATTGCAGGGTTCTTCAACATGCCAAAGTAGCATCTGGTATGTTGACAGTGGGGGATCTATGCACATGACTGGGAACAGCTCTCTCTTCATGACTACTCTCAAGGAAAGAAGGGATTTGTTTCTTTTGGCAATGATGCTAGGGGTTACATCATTGGAAATGGCTTTGTCTCCAATGGAGAAATCAAGTTTGATGATGTTAATCATGTGGAAAATCTCAAGTACAATCTCTTAAGTGTCAGTCAAATGTGTGATAAAGGCCATGTTGCTCTTTTCACCAGTCAGAAACTGTTGGATTCTGTCATCCAAAGTTTTGCATTTGATTGATAAGGTGTTGGATGATCACACTCTCCTCAAAGCCAACAGGACATGAAGATTGTATGCCTTAGATCTTTCCAAGAAAATAGATCTAAGAGGCAATCCTTGCCTATTTTCCAAAGCCTCTTCTCAAGAATCTAAACTGTGGCACAGAAGGCTTGGTCATGTTAATCTCAAAAAGATGAATCAGCTTACCCACAATAGTTTAGTCAGAGGCTTACCAATAAAGGAGTTCCACTATGATGAAACCTGCACTGCTTGTTTAAAAGGAAAACAACACAAAGTCTCATTCCCTCCTATTGAAGTGCCTAAGTCCACTGCCTGCTTGCAATTACTGTATATGGATCTATTGGTCCTGTGAGAGTAATGAGCATGGCAAAGAAGAAATACTGTCTGGTAATTGTGGATGATTACTCCATATTTGTATGGACTTTCTTTCTACATTCAAAGGATGAGGTTGCTCAGAAGATTATTCACTTTGTGTTGTATATGAGAAGCAGTATTCCCTTCCAGTCAAGTGTATTAGGAGTGACAATGGAACTGAATTCAGAAATCATACACTTGATGACTTCTATCTTTCAAAGGGAATCAAAAGGCAGTTTAGCATCCCAAGGACTCCAGAACAAAATGGAGTAGTGGAGAGAAAGAACAAGACCCTCATTAAAGCTGCAAGGTCCATGCTGGCTGACTCTGGTTTGCCACTGACCTTTTGGGCTGAAGCTGTCAACACAGCTTGCTATGTGCAAAATAGAGTTTTAGTAAATCAGAGGTTGATGAAGACTCCATAGAAGTCCTCCATCATTTGCTCCTCTGATTTCATTTTTCAAAGCATTTGGGGTCCCTTTTATTCTCAACAAAAGGATCAACTCCATAAATTTGATCCTAAGGTGGATGCAGGGTATTTTGGTTGTTATTCATCTACTTGCAAGGCATACAGAGTCTTCAACTGCAGAACAAAGATGGTTGAAGAAACTCTACATGTTAGGTTCAATGAATCTCCAAAGGACAAGATTCCACAAAGCCCTGTGGAGTTATTTGATTTGGACATACTGCAATATGTTCCTTATCAAACTCCTGCTGTTGCTCCTGTCAACAGTTCACCAGCTGGTGGTACTGGCTGGTGCTGATGATGATGATGATGCCGTACTCACCTCTTCAGGTTTAGTGATCAACTGCCTGATTCAGCTAGACCTGATGTTCCTGTAGCTCCAGTAGCACCATCCACAACAAATGCTGATGAGATCTCTTCGAATTCAACTTCCTTTGAATTACCATCCACTGATTGGTTTCAAGGAAATGATTCACCATCACCATCTGTTACTGCTGAGCCTGCTACAAACACTTGCACAGATCTCATTGTGTATCAAGATCTGAAGAATCACCCTATGTCTCAAATCATTGGTGATATCACTGCTGGAGTATCAACAAGAAGTCAATTGTTAAATTTCTGTCTATGCTCTCTTCATCAGTCAGCAAGAGCCAAAGAATTATCACATTGCTTTAAAGACAATGGATGGGTTGATGCCATGCAGCTTGAGCTTTTCAGTTCAAGAAACAGCAAGTGTGGGAACTGGTTCCTCTACCTCCAGGTAAGTGTGCAATAGGCACTAAATGGGTGTTTAGGAACAAACTGATGAAAATGGGCTTATTGTTAAGAACAAAGCCAGACTGGTTGTTCAGGGGTTGCACAAGAAGAAGGTATTGATTATGATGAACCTTTGCCCCTGTAGCCAGACTGGAAGCAATTCGATTGTTTTTAGCTTATGCTGCTTATCAAAAACTTAAAGTTTTTCAAATGGATGTCAAAAGTGCATTTTTGTATGGAAAAATTAAAGAAGAGGTTTATGTATGTCAACCTCCAGGCTTTGAGGACAATAAACATCCTAATTGGGTGTATAAGCTTGATAAGCTCTTTATGGGTTAAAACAAGCTCCTAGAGCCTGGTATGAGACATTATCAAACTTTCTTCTGGAAAATAATTTCACTAGAGGCTCCATAGATAAGACTTATTCATTAAGAAGCTGGGCAGCATAATCTACTTGTTCAAATTTATGTAGATGATATCATTTTTGCATCCTCTGATCCAAAGTTGTGTGATGCCTTTACAAAGTTGATGCAACAAAAGTTTGAAATGAGTGCCATGGGAGAGTTACAGTTCTTTCTGGTGTTGCAAATCAAACAAAAGGCTGATGGAATTTTCATCATCAGTCCAAATACACAAAAGATCTTTTGCAAAAGTTTGATTTACAAAACTGTAGACTTGTTCTACCCCATGTGCAGCACCACACAACTGGATACAGATCAGAAAGGTAAAGTGGTTGATGAAACACTTTACAGATGTATGATTGGGTCCTTGATGTATTTAACAGCTTCTAGACCAGATATTATGTTTGCTACATGTGTTTGTGCTAGATTTCAGGCTGCACCTAAAGAGTCTCATCTGATTGCAGTGAAGAGGATCTTTAGATATCTGAAAGGCACTCCATCTCTAGGTTTATGGTATTCTACTGGACATTCTGGTAAATTAGTTGCTTTTTCTAACAGTGACTATGCAGGGTGTAAGTTGACCAGGAAATCAACTTCTGGTGGATGTCAATTCCTAGGCAACAGCTTGATTTCTTGGCAGAGCAAGAAACAGACCTCAGTTGCTACATCAACTGCTGAAGCAGAGTACATTGCTGCTGCAAGTTGCACCTCTCAGGTACTCTGGATTAGAACCAACTTCTGGATTATGGCATTACAGAGACTAAGACTCCATTGTTAATGGATAGTGCTTCAGCGCTGTGTATTGTCAAAAATCCAGTCCAGCACTATAGGACCAAACAATAGAGATCAGACATCATTTTATAAGGGATTGTTTTGAAAAAGGTCTGATTGATCCTAAGTTTGTGCCTAGTGCTGATGAGCTTGCAGACATTTTTACTAAGCCTTTGGATAGTTCAACTTTCCAAAACCTGGTGTTGAGGCTTGGTATGCTGCAGGTAGAATAAGTGACAACTACTGATGATCTTAGTAATAAGTACTGATGATCATTGGTAACCATGTCACATATATGTACTGATGAGTTCTTTTCCCTTCAGTAGTTTTTATAACTACTAATGGCTAAATGCCTCATAAGTACTGAAGTACTTTATCTGTTCCAAACTACTGATGTAGTTAAAACTACTCATGTAGTTACAAATACTGAAATCAGTATAAACAGATAAGTACTGATGTCCTATGAAACAACTGAAATCAGCCAAAAAGGCTCATGAATGTGTTGAGGACAGTATGAAACAGCTGAAAAGCTAAGAATTGACGACAACAGCTGAAGAGAAATTTCTCTTCAGTCGTTTGTACAACGCGTGTTTCATTCTAAACAACTGAAGCAATACCATGTCTTCAGTAGTTTTATAACTACTGATGACTAATACCAAGTCTTCAGTTGCTTACAACAGCTGATGACAAAAACACTGTCTTCAGTAGTTTCATAAATACTGATGACAAACACCATGTCCTCAGTTGTTTCATCATCTGAAGTCAAAACCACGGTCTTCAGTAGTTTTCTAACTTCTGATGCCTAACACCACGACTTCAGCTGTTTCAACGTCTGAAAGGATCATACCATATCAACAGTCGTTCAAAAATACTGATGACTAACACCACATCCTTCAGTCGTTTCTTACCATACCCTATAATACCCCTGACCTAATCCTTCAATGCTTCATCTTCTTCAAACCTAACGTTCCTCTCCAAAACTTCTCTCTTCTCAATGGCGTCCATGAAAATTAAACCGCGACACAACTGTGTTGCCTACCTTACTAAATCGCCTGTCTGGGCAAAGTTCGATACTGCTATCGATCTTATGGTTTAGTCCGAATACAAAACGACATTTCTTCTGAATCCCATACTACATGCTGAATCCCTCCAACAATTTTGGATGAACGTTACTATTACCACTGGGGAGAACAACACACATCTCTCCAGTCGGTTGTCAACAACAAAGAAGTGGTCATCACTCCTGCAATAATCCGCAAATTCTTCATCTGGATGATGCTAGTTCTCCTGCTGGATATCCGAAGGGCACCACAGATCTATCCTTTGCCCAACATGGATATCAAGGCAATCTCAGTGCCTCCACTATCATGAAGAAACACTTCCATGACGCTGAACGCCTAATTTTTCACATGGTGAATGTATGTTTGGCTCCTAAGACTTCGTCTTAGGATCAAATGTCGACAAATGGCAGCAGGTAATGTATTCTATTCTTGAGCAACAACCATTAAATTTCAGAAATAATATTTTCGGAGCTCAAGGATATGGCTCAAAACTAATTTCTAACCGTTGGATACTATATCCACGGTTCATAATGGCCATCATTACAAACCAGCTTAATGCTGAGGGACTTGTTGGCTTGGGAGTCCCTGCTACGGCTGTTCTGCCGGAAGTATACTCCCAGCACAACTCTGACCAGACACTCAACTTGGCTGCCAAGCTGCGCAAACCCACACAGCTGGAACCCACAGCCACCACCTCCAAATCAAAAGTCCCCACCAAACCCACCAAAAAGAAACCCAAAACGGCTACTCAGGGAATTGAGTCCCTTGAGGATGCCCCTGCAACACAAACGCAGGATAAAACTAGTCCAAACCCCCTAGTGAATACAATGACTCTTCCAGCCATAGCCGCTCAGGCTTCCTCCCAACAGGAGCCTGCAGCAACCACACAAGGGGTACCTACATATCTGGGATCTTCCTCACTTGAGGAGATTGCCATTGAAACGCACCAACCTCCCCAGGTGCACACTGCTTCTATCCCTTCACCCCATACAACCGCCCCTCAGCCCAACTTTAATAGTTGCACAAGTGCTGACTCAACTGCACTCCTCACCCCCTCCCCAGAAACCTCTTACTACTGGGAACACCTCTACAATTGAGGGGGAGGAACACAGTGCAATTGAGAACCCACAGCACAGGGGTTTACCAATTCTATCTCCTGGTGTAGATAAGGAGCTTAGAATATCTAGTGAGGCTGCCACCTCTTCTGCATCAGCACATGATCAGAATGAGGCTGGTAACATTGCTAAGACCTCACTAGAGGCAACAGCTGAGATGGACATTGTCCTGAGGCTGGAAGTCCCCAGTACCAAGCAAAAAGGGCACATGCAACAACTGGTCTACACCCAGTGCATGTCAATCCTGCTCCAAGCAGGAGGTCAGATGATTCAGCTTCGGCTGATGATGACCTGGGCTTTTTCTACGATGTTCTTGCCCAGAACACAATCCTTGAGAGAAAGTCAGTAGGCTTCAAACCTACTTGGCCAACTCTCACAAGGAGAAAGACCATCTGCCTCCACCAACCCACAGATGGCACCTTCAGTTGAAGGTTCCCCAAACACTGAGCCACTCCAAACTCAACCACCTACCTCTGCTTCAGGCCCTATTTCTCAGGAACAGAACCCTCCTGAGCAAATAGGTGCTGTACTTCAAAATTCCCTCCCTTTCATCACACCCATAATCACTGATATTGTGACTAAAGCCATTGATGAGAGGCTTTCCTCAACTTTACAACCTTGATTGATGTGCTGTGCAAAAGACACTTTCTGCGGTACAAACCCCTTCCCAATGCATCCAAAAAGGGGGAGAGTACAGCAGTGAAAGAAAAGAAGAGGAAAAGAACAGCGGAAAAGAAGGAAGAGAAGCAAGCCCAAGAGGAGGAGAAAGAAAAGCAACCACTGCTCACTTACAAGCGAAAGAAAAGTGCTGAGGATCAACCTACTGAAGACAAATCCTTGGAAGAGCTGGTAAAAGAAGCTGACACTACACACAGCCGATCCATGGATAAAATAATTGAACAACTCTTCAGGCAAGGTTTGATACAGCCCATTGGATAGTGAGATCAGAAGGTTGGAAGTCCAAGAGATCAAACCCGATGGGCTGGGTATGATGCTCTTGAAAAAGAGAGATTGGAGATCATGGTCCGCTTCATTGTAAAATACTTAGGAAGATCTTTAATGGAGATTCGCGCGTGGACCAGAGACAGTATTCCGGCTATAGCCACCAGAATCTGTCTGTCTGAGCAATTCCACAAGGGGATTATTGTTGAAGCCCTTGATGGGGCTGGGGCTGGTAAAAGGTTAGAAATGGCAAAACTTACAAAGGTGAAACTTACTACAAAGATGCTGGATCAACCTTCCTTCCACCCACTCAAACACTGCCTACCCCTCAAATCTCCAAACCAATCTCTAAGCCAAAGTCCAAACATCCTCATTCTCAAAAACCAATTCCTTACCAACCCAACCCATCATCCAGTGATGTACCTAGAAGGAGGAGAAGGGTGCTGAGGATGGAAGAAGAAGAAGAAGAGGATGAAGATGATAGTCTGCCATTCTCTGCTGTTCTAAAGCTACCAAAACCCAGAAGTCAACCCATGATCACACCTGACTCTCAAAGGGAAATGGTCAGAGTCAAGATAGAATATGAAGAACAGCAGAAACAGCACGATGAGCAACTATTCAAGATGGTTGACAAGGAATTTCCTCAGTCATCATCTATTCAAGCCATGAAAGGGCATGCTCAGAGGCTGTACACTCTCAGGCACACTTTTCAGTATCAGAAGGAGAGAGTGAGAGTATGGCCAGACCCCAGGGTGAGTTCTAGAATCCATAAAAGAACTATTCCACAGAGATACAATGGCCAGGTAGAAAAAACAATAGAATCTACCATCATGTTGGCCATTGTAGTCACACCCTGGGAAATAATTGATGAATTCAAGAAAGCCCATCAAGCAAAGATGACCCCTCAAGCCTTACTAGAAAACAAGATGATTAAAAAGGGGTTGTTATATAAAAAGCTTGAAGACATCCAGAAGAATGAGCTCCAGTTACTCCTTGAAGGCACCCATCCTGATGAATTTGTCTATAGGGAGGTAACTACAGTGGAGCTGAAAATGGCAGGACCATGAAGTACTTATCTGAGTACTATGGTCCAGAGTTCTTCTTCGAAGGAGGAGTAGAAGAACTCTCTCAGGAGGAACAAGTTGTTCTCCTTGAGGCCTATGTTCGAGAGTCATACAGACTCGTTATGAGGAAAGTAAATCTCATGAATGGGATAACAACTCTGTGTCTAGTTCCCCAAAATAGAGTTCCCATTCATACCCTGCCAAACAAATATCTGAGATTTCTTCCAGGCTGGAGCTTACATGGTCATCTTCTCTTACTGATCAAGAAGGAAAAAGACCAACATTTTGCCAACAATAGTGGGATAATAAATAATTTAGAGGTTTTGGCTGCATTGGTTCAGGGGGAGTTTGTTGGACCAAAAGAACCAGAGCCAAGATCAGAAAACCTCTAAGTCCCACATGGTATCACAACACTGCTGAAAGCTTCATCAGCAGTTTGACAAGTGCTAAAGACTTCAACACCTGAAGATCAAGTGCTGAAGACTTCATCAGCTGAAGAACTAAAGTGCTGAAGTACTACAGCTAAAGAACACAAGTACTGAAGCTGAACAGCTGAAGAACGCAAGTACTGAAGCTGAACAGCTGAAAACAGTGCTGAAGCTGAAAGACCAAAGTACTGAAGTACAACAGCTGAAGAGTTTACAAGTGCTGAAGATCAACAACTGATGTACAAAGTCTAAGACAAGACTGAGACATCAGCTGATGATAGCTACTAAAGTCATCAGCTGATGAAACATCTGAGGTCAAAGTCTGAAGATCAGTACTGAAGCCTCAGTAGTTTGTCACAACTGCTGAAGAGTACTTCTCAGTAGTTGCGATATCAGTAGTTTTATATTTCAGTTTCAGTAGTTTTTCATATTTTAGTAGCTTTGAAAACGACTAAAGAGCCTGTTCTTCAGTCGTTGTAGTTTCAGTAGTTTCTAATCAGTAGTTTTATATTGGGTACTTAACACTCTAATATGTTCTCAGTAGTTGTGAACATTTCAGTAGTTTGTTAAGATTTAGTTATTTTTGTAATAGGTCTGCCAGTTGTCACTTTCCGTGATAACAGCAGTGATTGTGGGCTCTATATAAGGAGTAACAACCTACTGTAATAAAGTGAATGATTTGATCAGAAATATTCCATATCTATAAACATTCCTTGAATCAGAAATATATTCTCTCACTATAACCGTATGTGCTCTTAATGCATACAGTATCGATTTCTTGCTACAATTTGTCTAATTCCTGTTCTTATTCCGCTGCTTTGAACTCTAATACATCAAACTTGTGATCGCTGATCCTACAAGCACTTGTCTTCAGACTTTGTCTTCAGCACTTGTCTTCAGACTTTGTCTTCAGCACTTGTCTTCAGACTTTGTCTTCAGCACTTGTCTTGAGACTTTGTCTTCAGCACTTGTCTTCAGACTTTGTCTTCAGCACTTGTGTTCAGACTTTGTAATCAGCTGTTGTCTTCAGCTGTTGTGGTCTTCAGTAGTTGTTGTGATGTCTGTGGGACTTAAAGGTTTTGTTGATCCGCTCATTGGTTCTTTTGGTCCAACAAACTCCCCCTGAACCAATGCAGCCAAAACCTTTACTTTATTAAGGTCCCACTTATTGTTGGCAAAATGTTGGTCTTTTCCTTCTTGATCAGTTGAGAAGATGACCCCTACAAGCACTGGCCTGGGAATGAGTCTCTGATGATTTGGTTCGCAATGTATGGATGGGAGCTCTATATTGGGGATTGGACACTGAGCTGTTCCCCCATCCATGAGACTCACTTCCCATGTATAAGCTTGTAGGATTCTCTGGTGTATGCTCTGAGAAACATAATTTGTTCTTCCATGGTCAGGTTCTCAGCTTCACCATCAAACAATCCTTCACGCCCATACAGCTCTGAGATGTACTTGGCCTGTTTGCCCTTTTTGAGCTCAACTGTTGTAATCTGTCTGTATGCAAACTCATCAGGATGAGTCCCTTCAAGTAACAGACTGAGCTCATTTTGTTTGAAGTTCTCAAGCCTCTTGTAGACTAACCCCTTTTTAATAACTCTGTTCTCTAACATCTTTTCGGGTGGCTGTTTAGTCTCATAGGCCTTCTTGAAATCTTCTACAATCTCCCAGGGTCATACTACAAGGACCACTGTGATCTCTTCATCTACAATCCTTTTTACTTGCCCTTGTATCTCGAAGGAATGTCTTTATTTACAATCATGTGAGCCACCCTAGGATCAGGCCATACTCTCATCTTTTCCTTCTGATATTGAAATGTGTTGGCAAGGGTGTACAACCTCAGAGCTTCTTTCTTCATACTAATTATCGTTGAATAAGCAACATAAGTTTTGTCAATGCTTTTCAACATCTCATCATCATGAAACCTTTGTTGCTGCTCTTCTTTAATCTTTACTCTCACAGTTTCCATCTGTGAGGTGGGAGTGATGGGCATGGGTTTGGCTTTAGGAAATGTTAGGACTGCAGACAGAGGCAGCCTATCTTCTTCCACATCATCCTCTTCTTCTTCTTCTTCTAGCCCCAACACCCTTCTCTTCTTCTTCTTGGGTGCATCATCGGCTGTTGGTTTATAGGATAAGGGAATTGGTTTTGTGGGTTGTGGTTGTGGTTGTTTTGGAGAGGGAATGTTGACAGGCTGAGTTAGCATTTTAGAGGTGAGTGTGGCTTTTAATCTCGATCAATGATCTCCCAAGATATTTTGCAATGAATCTGATCATGATCTCTAGTCTCTCTCTTTCTAAAGCATCATAACTTGCCCATCTGGAGTTAATTCTTCAACTTCGAGTCTCCTGATCTCTTAGTCAACCTGTGCAGTATCGAACCCTTGTCTATACAGTTGATCTATAATATTTTGATCATCTCATCGAGTTGGAGTTCTTTCTCTTTTCCTTCACCCTTCCTCTTCTTATACGTGACATGAAAGTCTTTGTGACTTTCACCCACTTGATCATTTTCGGTTCCCTTCACAGACTCCTCTTCCTTCTCAGTTTCCTTTTCTTTCAGTTTGCCCTTCCTCTTTGCTTTCACTGACTGACTCTCCCCTTTTTTGGTTGTATTGGTTGCAAGGGTTTGAGTAGCAGAAAGCCTTGTGCTCACAATCTCCTCCACCAGGGGTTGTATGATTGAGGGAAGCCTCTCATCCATGGTTTTGATCATAATGTCTGTGATCATTGGGGTGATGAAAGGTAGGGTTTGCTGAAAGATAGCAACTGTTTGCTCAGAGGGGTTCTGTCCCTGAGAAGCAGTGCCAGAAATAGAAGCTGGTGGCTTGGGAGTTTTGAGTGGCTGAGTGTGTGGGAGACCTTCAGGTGAAGGTGCCATCTGTGGGTTTATGTTGGTGGCAGATGGACTTGCTTCATGAGAGAATTGGTCAAGTAGTCTTTGTAGTCTAATGACTTCTTCCTCAAGAATTGTGTTCTGGGCCAGAA
The DNA here is from genome assembly GCA_025506515.1 of Flaveria trinervia. Taxonomy (NCBI): domain Eukaryota; kingdom Viridiplantae; phylum Streptophyta; class Magnoliopsida; order Asterales; family Asteraceae; genus Flaveria; species Flaveria trinervia. The sequence continues at coordinate 83,703,607 of CM046450.1, forward strand.
CATCATAAAAGAAGCCCAGGTCATCATCAACAGGTGCTGAATCACCTGACCTCCTGCTTGTAGCAGGATGTACATGCACTGGGTGTAGACCAGTTTTAGCATGTGCCCCTTTTTCTTGGAACTGGGGACTTCCATCCTCAGGACTATGTCCTTCATCAGCTGTTGCCTCTAGTGAGGTCTTAGCTATGTTACCAGCCTCATTCTGATCATGTGCTGATTCAGAAGAGGTGGCAGCCTCACTAGATGTTCTAATCTACATATCCACACCAGGAGATAAAATGTGTAAACCCTGGTGCTGTGGGTTGTCAGAAGCATGGTGATCCTCGCCCTCAATAGCTGGGTTCTCCCCTTTGTTAGTGGTTGTTGGGGAGGAGGAGAGGCATGCAGCTGAGTCAGCACGTTTGCAATGATAATGGTTGGACTTTGGGGGGCGGTTGCATGGGGAGATGGAGTAAAAGCAGTGTGCACCTGGGGAGAATGGTGCTCTTCAATGGCAATCTCCTCAAATGAGGAAGATCCCAGATTTGTGGGTACCCCTTCTGTGGTTGCTGCAGGCTCCTTTTGAGAGGAATCCTGAGCGGCTGTGGCTGGTGAAGTCCTTATATCCACTAGGGGGTTATAACCAGTGGATATAGCTTGCGTTTGTGTTGCAGGGGCATCCTCAGGGGACTCATTTCCCTGGGTAGCCTTTTTGGTCTTCTTTTTAGTGGGTTTGGTGGGGACTTTGGATTTGGAGGTGGTGGCTGTGGGTTCCAGCTGCGTGGGTTTGCGTAGCTTGGCAGCCATTTTCAGTGATTAGTCAGAGTTGTGCCGGAGTATACTTCCGGCAGTACAGCCATAGTAGGGACTCCCAGGCCGACAAGTCCCTCAGCTTGAAGCTGGTTTTCAATTATGGCCATTATGAACCGAGGATATAATATCCAACGGTTAGCAGTTTGTTTTTGGGCCATATCCTTGAGATCAAAAAATAGTATTTCAGAAAAATTTAAAGGTTGTTGCTCAAGGATGGAGTACATTACTGCTGCCACCTTGTGGACATTTGATCCCATGATGAAGTCTTGGAGGCAAGGCATACATTCACCATATGAAATATGAGACGTTCGGCATCGGGAAATGTTTCTTCAGTATGGTAGATGCACTCAGGTTACCCTGGTATCCATGGTGGGCAAATGTTTGATCTGTTGTGCCCTTTGGATAACCAGATGGAAAGTGGCATCATCCAGATAAGGGTTTGGCAAAGAGTGTCTGGAGTAATGACCACTTTTTGGCCATGGACAAACGATTGAAGAGACTCTGTGTCATTCTCCTCAGAGACAAGAGTGACGTTTGTCCAGAATTGGTTAAGGGATTCGGCATATATGGTGGGATTTACCAGAAAAGCCGTTTTGTAGGGTGACTGAACCATTAAATCAATGGCGTTGTGAAACTTGGTCCAGTATGGCGATTTGGTGAGATGTGCGACACAATTGTGTCGAGGTTTTAGTTGCATGGTGGCCATTGATGAAGAGAGGGTAGAGAGTTTTTGAACGTTAGATTGAGAAGAGAAGATAAATACTCTGAAGGTGGGATAAGGTATTTAAAGGGTCGGGTTAGAAAACGACTGAAGGTTTTGGTGTGAGTCAGCAGTTGTTGAAACTACTGATGACGTGGTGTTAACTTTCAGAGGTTTGAAAAGGCTGCCCGTATTGGTTTGATCAGCAGTTGTTATAAAACAACTGAAGACTTGGTTTTAACGTCAGACATTGAAACAGCTGAAATCTCTGATTTAGTCATCAGTAGTTATAAAACTACTGAAGACAGTTTTGACTTCAGGTGATGAAACAACTGAAGACTTGGTATTAGTCATCAGTAGTTGTGAAACTACTGAAGACAGTGGTTTTGTCAGCAGTTGTTGTAAACAGCTGAAGATTTGGTGTTAGTCTTCAGTATTTGTAAACTACTAAAGACATAGTTTTGGCTTCAGTTGTTTTAATGAAACAGCAGTTGTAGAAACAACTGAAGAGTAATTACTCATCAGTTGTTTTCGTCAATTCATAGCTTTTCAGCTGTTTCACACTGTCCTCAACACTTACTGATCAGACTTTCATCTGCTTTTCAGGTGTTTCATAGGACATCAGTACTTATCTGCATTTCTGACATCAGTAGTTATGGCTACAACAGCTGTTGTGACTACATCAGCTGTTGTAACTACATCAGCTGTTTTAATAGATAAAGTACTTCAGTACTGGTAGGTATGTAGACTTCAGTAGTTATAAAAACTACTGAGGGAAAAAACAACTCATCAATACTTATATGTGACAATAATGAACTAATGATCATCAGTACTTGTGAGCTGAGATCATCAGTAGTTGTCACTTATTCTAGCTGCAGCATACCAAGCCTTAACACCAGGTTATGGAAAGTTGAACTATCCAAAGGCTTAGTAAAAATGTCTGCAAGCTTATCAACACTAGGAACAAATTTTGGATCTATCAGACCTTTTTCAAAACAATCTCTAATAAAATGGTGTCTGATTTCAATATGTTTAGTCCTAGAGTGTTGGACAGGATTCTTGACAATACAAAGAGCTGAAGAGTTGTCCATTAACAATGGGGTCTTAGTCTCTTTTATGCCATAATCCAATATTTGGTTTTGAAGCCAGAGTACCTGAGATGTACAGCTTGCAGCGGCAATGTACTCTGCTTCAGCAGTTGATGTAGCAACTGAGGTCTGTTTCTTCTTGCTCTGCCAAGAAATCAAGCAGTTGCCTAGGAATTGACATCCACCAGAAGATTTCCTGGTCAACTTACACCCTGCATAGTCACTATCAGAAAAGACAATAATTTACGAGAATGTCTAGTGGAATACCATAAACCTAGAGATGGAGTGCCTTGCAGATATCTAAAGATCCTTTGACTGCAATCAAATGAGACTCCTTAGGTGCAGCCTGAAATCTAGCACAAACACATGTAGCAAACATAATATCTGGTCTAGAAGCTGTTAAATACATCAAGGACCCAATCATACATCTGTAAAGTGTTTCATCAACCACTTTACCTTTCTGATCTGTATCCAGTTGTGTGGTGCTGCACATGGGGGTAGAACAGGGCTTACAGTTTTGTAAATCAAACTTTTCCAAAAGATCTTTTGTGTATTTGACTGATGAATGAAAATTCCATCAGCCTTTTGTTTGATTTGCAAACCTAGAAAGAACTGTAATTCTCCCATGGCACTCATTTCAAACTTCTGTTGCATCAACTTTGTAAAGGCATCACACAACTGTGGATCAGAGGATGCAAAAATAATATCATCTACATAAATTTGAACAAGTAGATTATGCTACCCAGCTTTCTTAATGAATAAAGTCTTATCTATGGAGCCTCTAGTGAAATTATTTTCCAGAAGAAAGTTTGATAATGTCTCATACTAGGCTCTAGGAGCTTGTTTCAACCCATAAAGAGCCTTATCAAGCTTATACACCCAATTAGGATGTTTATTGTCCTCAAAGCCTGGTGGTTGACATACATAAACCTCTTCTTTAATTTTCCCATACAAAAATGCACTTTTGACATCCATTGAAAAACTTTAAGGTTTTGATAAGCAACATACGCTAAAAACAATCGAATTGCTTCCAGTCTGGCTACAGGGGAAAAGGTTTCATCATAATCAATACCTTCTTCTTGTGCAGGCCCCTGAACAACCAGTCTGGCCTTGTTCTTAACAATAAGCCCATTTTCATCAGTTTTGTTCCTAAACACCCATTTAGTGCCTATTGCACACTTACCTAGAGGTAGAGGAACCAGTTCCCACACTTGCTGTTTCTTGAACTGAAGAAGCTCAAGCTGCATGGCATCAACCCATCCATTGTCCTTTAAAGCAATGTGATAATTATTTGGCTCTTGCTGACTGATGAAGAGAGCATAGAAGCAGAAATTTGACAATTGACTTCTTGTGGATACGCCAGCAGTGATATCACCAATGATTTGAGACATAGGGTGATTCTTCAGATCTTGATACACAATGAGATCTTGGCAAGTGTTTGTAGCAGGCTCAGTAGCAACAGATGGTGATGGTGAATCATTTCCTTGAAACCAATCAGTGGATGGTAATTCAAAGGAAGTTGAATTTGAAGAAATCTCATCAGCATTTGTTGTGGATGGTGCTACTGGAGCTACAGGGCCATCAGGTCTAGCTGAATCAGGCAGTTGATCACTAAACCTGAAGAGGTGATTACTGCTATCATCATCATCATCAGCACCAGCGGAACCACCAGGTGGTGAACTGTTGACAGGAGCAACAGCAGGAGTTTGATAAGGAACATATTGCAGTATGTCCAAATCAAATATCTCCACAGGGCTTTGTGGAATCTTGTCCTTTGGAGATTCATTAAACTTAACATGTAGAGTCTTTTCAACCATCTTTTTTCTATAGTTGAAGACTCTGTATGCTTTGCAAGTTGATGAATAACCAACAAAGTACCCTGCATCCACCTTAGGATCAAATTTTTGGAGTTGATCCTGTGTGTTGAGATTGAAACAAGGACACCCAAATGCTCTGAAGAATGAAATTAGAGGGGCCAAATGATGACGAACTTCATATGGAGTCTTCATGAACCTCTGATTTACTAGAACTCTATTCTGTACATAGCAAGCTGTATTGACAGCTTCAGCCCAAAAAGTCATTGGCAGTCCAGAATCAGCCAACATGGACCTTGCAGCTTCAATAAGGGTCCTGTTCTTTCTCTCCACTACTCCATTTTGCTCAGGAGTTCTTGGGATGCTATACTGCCTCTTGATTCCCTTTGATAAGTAAAACTCATCAAGTGTGTGGTTTCTGAATTCAGTACCATTGTCACTTCTTACACACTTAACTGGTAGGGAGTACTGCTTCTCAAAGTGTAACACAAAGTTCATAATGGACTGTGCAGCCTCATCCTTTGAATGCAAGAAGAAAGTCCATACAAATCTAGAGTAATCATCCACAATTACCAGACAATATTTCTTCTTTGCCATACTCATCACTCTCACAGGACCGAAGAGATCCATGTGAAGAACCTGTAAGCAGGCAGTGGACTTAGGTTCTTCTATGGAGGGAAATGAAGCTTTGTGTTGTTTTCCTTTTAAACAAGCAGTGCAGTTATCTTCACACTTGAACTCCTTCATAGGTAGTCCCCTTACTAAACCATGGTTTATCAGCTGATTTATGTTTTTGAGATTAACATGACCCAGCCTTCTATGCCATAGAATAGATTCTTGAGGGGATTCCTTGGAAAATAGGCAAGGTTGGCCTTTGAGATCTATTTTCTTAGAAAGATCTAAGGCATACACTCTTCCTGTCCTGTTGGCCTTTAGGAGAGTGTGTTCATCCAACACCTTATCAATCAAACTTAGAACTTTGGATGACAGAATCCGACAGTTCTGACTGGTGAAAACAGCAACATGGCCTTTGTCACACATTTGACTGACACTCAAGAGGTTGTACTTGAGATTTTCCACATGGTTAACATCATCAAACTTTATTTCCCCATTGGAAACAAAGCCTTTGCTGATGATGTAACCCTTTGCATCATTGCCAAATGACACAAACCCCTTCCTTCCTTGAGAGTAGTCATTAAGAAGTGATTTGTTTCCTGTCATATGCATGGATCCTCCACTGTCTACATACCAGATGCCTCTGAGGTATGTTGAAGAACCCTGCAAAATACAACAAATTAGTTAGATTTTGAGACCCAAACCTTTTTGGTTTTGAGCCTGTTCTCATCAACAGATGGTAAACTAACATGTTTGTTGGAAACAACAGCCTGAGAGGAAGAAACTGGTGAAGAAAAGGAATCTTTTGGCTTGGACCTCCCTTTTTGTGGTTTCAACATAGGAACATCTAATTGGTTAACTCTTCCCAATAGATGTTGAACCATCATAACCAGTTGTGTCTGATTTTGTGATAAGGCTTTCAGCTCTTCAGACACATTGGCATTGGGGTTTGATAAGTTCCTATGTTGCACCTTCTTCTTTTGAGCAATCTCAGCTGTTACCTGTTTAACCCCTTCCTTTTTGGATTTCTTTTTGGACTTAAGGGTTACAAGATTTGATGTTGCTTGTACAAATGTGGCTTCAAACTCAGTTTTCATTTTAACCATTTTCTCTTTACTTTCCTCTTTATGTTTGAGCTTGGATCCCCTTTTGTACCAACAATCATCTGTAAGATGATTGAACAAACCACATACTTCACATGGTTTCTTCTTCATCTTATGATGTTCATCAACTAAAGAGAATGAAACTACTGAAGACTTGCTCTTCAGTACTTTGGAAGCATTATTTGCTTTCTTGACTTTCTCTTTAGTAGTCTTCAAACTCTTTCTACTGACAGTTATTCTCTTCAGTGCTGACAGTAGTTGGAGTTTGAACTTCAGGTGCTAAATCTTGCTCTCCAGTCCTTTCAGGACTTCCAGAAATAGCTCCTGAGTTGATCATCTCTTTGATCATATGAGTGTCAGCAATGGAACCATCAACATTAGCTGATGGGTTCTGAGAGGACTTAGTGCTGACTTCAACTTTTGATGATGCTCTATCAAAAAGTGAATCACATGATGAGGTGGATTGGTTATGCTTTCTCCATCAGATATCACTTCTGCTCTTGAAGCAAAATCTGTAGGAGGAGCCGTGTGATTATAACCAATACCAAACTTCACATTGGAAGCAGATTGCTTACTAAGAAGCATTTCAAAACCTTTGCATGATTGTACCCATCAATCACACTCTACCTGGGTGACTGCAAGGGTTTCTTAGGGACTTCTCTGGTCTTCCAGAATAACCTCTAGCTTAGCCTATTCATCATTTAATTGGCATTTAAGCTTATAAATCTCATCATTTTTACTATTAAGAGCAGACTCAAACTCAACTATTCTTTTGGAAATGGTTTTCTCAAACTCAAGTTTTTGATTTATTAATGCTACATTTGCCTCTCTAATGGAGACAAAGGCAGCAAAGCATGATTCAGAACATAACTTGGCTTTAGCCTCTGAAGATACCTGAGTTACGTGTGAAGATGATGCATTTGAGCAGGAACCCTCAGTAGATTCCAGGGCCATGAGAGCCAGATTCCCAAAAGGACTGTCACCACCATGTTGACCAGCACCTATGAACAGTTGTTCATGACCAGACATGTCATCCGGTAAACTGCTCCAGTCAACAACTCCAGGGGTGAAGAAGCTGTGTTGTTAAGGTTGAGGAGGTTGATGAGATTGAGATGGTTGAGGTTCTGGTAGTGCATGAGGTTGTGGTATTATAGGAAATTGAACTTGATTTGACTGTGGCATGTAATAACAAGGGTAAGGATATGGCATTTGACCCTGAGGAACAAAATATGCAGGAGATTGTGGTTGAGAATGATGACTAGAATTGACAGGATGTTGCCCTCTGTGTTGTTGACTATTGCCAGGGAAAGTCACAAAAGGTGCAGAGGAATTAGATCCAGATGATCTGCATTCTCTAGCAAAGGGTCCAAGCCTGTGGCATTTGTGACACTTCAACTTACTCTTGTCAAAACCAACTTGGTTTTGCAGAGAGTCCTGGGAACTTTCTTCCAGTTCTTTTGTAGAACTTCTAAGATCTGATATTTATCAAGGCCATTTGGCTCAAAATATCCATCTCTTCTAAGTCATCATCAGCAATCCCCTTGAGATCATCCATGATGAAGCATAGATTATCATTATTACACCCAGTAAACTGACTATCAACACTCACAAATGCAGAATCAGAAGTGTTTGAGGATAAATAAATATGCTCATCATACTGGCATTCAGATGAAGCATATTCTAACTCATGACCAACCAAGGCAGTGTTGCCTGGTACAAAGTCTTCAGTGAGCTTTCCAGATGAAGACAGTTTTCGTTTCTGTTCTATCTCTCTCTCAAATGTGAGCAATTTCCCATGGAGTTGGGTGAGAGATAGTTTGTTGAAATTTGCACTAGAGCGTAGGACAATAGTATATGTGTCCCATCTCTCAGGCAGTGATCTGAGAAATCTGTTATTCATCTGGATATTGGTGTACTCAAGTTTGACCATTTTTAATTCAGAGATCAAACAAGAGAACCGCTCAAACTGTTGAGTCAGTGTCTCACCCTTTCTATGAGAGAATGTCTCATATTGTTGGGCAAGGATTTCTCTATTATTTGCCAAGACCTCATTTGTTCCTCCAAATTGTTCTTTCAAGGCATTCCAGAGGTCATGGGCAGTTTCATGATGCATTAGCCTAGAATAGATTTCATTGGGCAGTGCCATGGCTAGAATTCCATGGGCTTTTGCATCAATCTCAAACAACATCTTATCCTTATTTGAGTATTGCTCCCTCCTCTTCGGAACCATTTGATTGGTTTCTGGATTATTCAACATAGGCTTGTGTGGACCATGTACCACTGATGTCCAACAACCTGCCTTGTTAACAGACAGGTGATGGAGCATTCGTCGTTGCCATATGTTATACTCATTCCTAACCAGCATTGGAGGCTTGGTTGAGAAACGAGTATTGTGAGGATCATTGGAAGGAGTAGTCATTTTCAGTCCAAATACAATTTAATTCAAGTTTTTAAAAGTTTTTGCACAGACCACGACAGACTCAATGAAAACCAAGAGAAAATCTTAGGATGAATGACCAGAAACACAGAAAATTCAATCTCTATAACCGTTTCTTGCAAAAAAATGCTAATTCAATCAACCTTGGATCTTGAATAGCAGTTTCAATGATCAATTATTAGATCGATCAATGATTAACCTGCTCTGATACCATTTGTCTGGATCAGTGATCACAAGTTTGATGTAATAGAGCGTAACGCAATGGAATAAGAACAAGAATTAGACAAATTGTAGCAAGAATTTGACACTCGTATGCATTAAGAACAAATACGGTTATAACGAGAGAATATATTTCTGTAACAAGGAATGTTTCTATGATATCGAATATATCTGAACAAATCATTCTCGAATTAAAATAGGTGACACTCCTTATATAGAGTGCAATCGCTGCTGTTATCACGGGAAAGTGACAACTGGCAGATCTCTTACAAAAATAACTAACTCTTAACAAACTACTGAAATGTTCACAACTACTGAGAACATATCAGAGTGTAAGTACAAAATATGAAACTACTGATAAGAAACTACTGAAGCTACAATGACTGAAGAACAAGCTCTTCACTCGTTTTACAAAACTACTAAAAAACATAAAACTACTGATGAGCACAACAAATGAAGAAGTATTCTTCAGCTGTTGTGTCAAACTACTGAACAGATAAAACATAAAACTACTGAAAGGTAAACCATCACAACTACTGAAGAAGACTTCTTCAGCTGTTGTGACAACGTCTGATACTTTGGTCTTCAGCACTTGTGTCTTCAGACTTTGTCTTCAGCACTTGTGTCTTCAGACTTTGTCTTCAGCACTTGTGTCTTCAGACTTTGTCTTCAGCACTTGTCTTCAGACTTTGTCTTCAGCACTTGTCTTCGGACCTTGTCTTCAGCACTTGTCTTCGGACCTTGTCTTGAGCACTTGTCTTCAGACTTTGTCTTCAGCACTTGTCTTCAGACTTTGTCTTCAGCACTTGTCTTCAGACTTTGTCTTCAGCACTTGTCTTCAGACTTTGTCTTCAGCACTTGTGTTCAGACTTTGTAATCAGCTGTTGTCTTCAGCTGTTGTGGTCTTCAGTAGTTGTTGTGACGTCTGTGGGACTTAAAGGTTTTTCTGATCTGGCTCATTGGTTCTTTTGGTCCAACATTTCTTGACAATGTTGGCATATGCAAGAGCTTTTCTCAAAGATATTCTTTCCATGGCAGCATTCATCACATTAATAATAGAAATGAAATATTTCTTATCTTGCTCAGCTACTTCAGGAGATACTTTCTCAAATTTTTGTACTGACAAAAATGAAATATAACTTGGATATAACAGTTTTAGTTCAAAAACTCCAAATAAAGTAATCATGTCCTCATCCCATCTTTCTAGATTTCGGACTAACTTCAGCTCAAATGTCTTAGTGTTATAAAACCATCTGAGAATTGGCTTTGAGTTTTGATTACCGTCAATCACTTTCAGTCCAGGAGTTGTAACTTTTTCAAAATATTTATCACAAAATTCTATCAAAGAATGTTCTTCTTCTGAATGACTCCCTTAAGCTTCTTGTTTTTCTTCAGAGTAGCAAAGTACTCTTTGTCCTCTTGATCACATCTTGTGTTAAGAAAATTTCTCGATCTATCCAATCCTCTTCTTAATAATTCTACAAACATCTTCCCACGTTTTGAATCAGAAGGATTGATCAGAGGTAATCTATTCAGCTCTTTTAAATCTTGCACAAGAAGTTTTATGATACAGGAGTAAAAATGATAAACATCACATACAGCATTTACTCTCTTTATCAAAATGCATCAAACACTTCATCATACTTCCATGCAATGAGCTTTACTTGGTTGGTAAAATCTGGAGCAATCATAGCATTCAACAGTTCAGCAACTGATTGTCCTTTTTGCAATATGTTTCTTACTAAGTCTCCAGTTGTTCCTGAACTATCAAGAATATGCCTTTGTTCAGTTGATGCTTTATAACTCTGTCTTTCTCGAGTAGTAAACATTTCTATCAATTCTTTTCTATGAGCATGAGCATCATCAAATCTTGACATTTGTTTTATCTCCTGAGGCTTTAACATTCTTGTTCTCTTTGTTATTTCAAGATACTGAGGGTTATCTGTATCAAGTACTATCATTTTCTTCATTTGTTTCTTAGTCTCTTGAAAGCTTCTGACAAGATTTCTTAGAGATACAGATTGTAATCTTTTGGCTTCCTCCAAGGGTAATTTCTAGATTGCAACCATGATCTCAGAGCTGGAATACTCATATCATCTGGATCAAGATGGTGCAACTCAGAACTAGACAGTTCTTCTACATTTATTACTTCTTTTGCTCCTTTCCATTCACCATGCTCAACAACAATCTTATTTGGATCTATTGAAGCAGCTGACTCTGCATAGATACATTTCTCGTATTCATCGTTAATCTGAGAAACAGTCAGTCCATCCAAATATACTCGATTGTATTTCATGTTCACAAGATAATTATATTTTTCTTCAAAGTCTTGTAGTACTTCATCTTGTTCTTGAATATGTTCTTGTGAAGAGAAATGTGACACAAATTCAGCTTCATCAATATCTTCATTATCAAGAACTTCATCATACCAATCATCATTGTATATTTCCTCAATATCATCTAAAGCATCAATCTGTTCTTGAACATTTTGTTCTTCAACAAATTCTTCAGTTCTTTGAAGCTTAGAAGAGGATTCAGTTTGAGAAATATCTTCTAATTTACTCACTTTCCTTTTGCCTTTTATTTGCTCAAGATTTTCATCAACCTGCATCTCAGTACTAATCACATGTACTGGTGATATAAATTTCTGAGCTTCTCTTTCCTTTAGCAATTCAGCTTTGAGATTTTCATTTTCTTCAGATAATTTCTTGAATTTCTCCTCAAGAATATCATAATCTTTAATCATTACCTCAACAGTTGAGCGTTTTTCCAGTTTGATCTCTTAGCTAAAAATGGTCAAACATGAATATACCAATAGCCAGATGAACAACAGATTTCCTAGATCACTGCCTGAGAGATGGGACACATACACTATTGTCCTACGCTCCAGTGCAAATCTGGATAAACTATCTCTCACCCAACTTCATGGGAAACTGCTTACATTTGAGAGAGAGATAGAGCAGAAAAGTAAACTGGCATCATCAGGAAAGCTCACTGATGGCTTTGTACCAGGGAAAACGGCCTTGGTTGGTCATGAGTCAGAATATGCTGCATCTGAAAGTAATTATGATGAGCATATAGATTTCTCTTCAAACAGTTCAGATCATGCATTTGTTGGTGTTGATAGTCACTCAGGCTGTAATAGTGACAATTTATGTTTTATCATGGATGATTTGAAAGGAATAGCTGATGATGATCTAGAAGAGATGGATATTCTGAGCCAAATGGCCTTCATTAATATCAGATCTCAGAAGTTCTACAAGAGGACTGGCAGGAAATTCCAGGACTCTCTGGCAAAACCAAAGTTGGTTTTGACAAGAGTAAGTTGAGGTGTCACAAATGCCAAAGGCTTGGACACTTTGCAAGAGAGTGTAGATCATCTGGATCTAACTCCTCTGCACCCTTTGTGACTTTTCCAAGCACTAGTCCACAAAACAGGGGGCAACATCCTGCTAGTTCTGGTCATCATTCACAACTGTTTTGCCTGCATATTTTGTCCCTCAGGGTCCAATGTCATATCCGTATCCCTGGTATTACATGCCTCAGCCAAATCCAGTTCAAGCTCCTACTGCACAACAACCACACGCATTACCTGAGCCTCTACCATCTCAATCACAACCTCATCACAGCTTTTTCACCCCTGGTAATGTTGACTGGAGCAGTTTACCAGATGATCTCTCTCGTACTGAGCAATTATTTACTGGTGATGGTCAACATGGTGGTGAACATCCTTTTGGGAATCTAGCTCTCATGGCCCTGGAATCTACTGAGGGTTCATGCTCCAATGCATCTTTTTCACAGGTAACCCAGGTATCCTCTGAGGCTAAGGCCAAGCTTTGTTCTAATCTTCCATAGATGCATTTGTCTCTATTAGAGAAGCAAATGTAGCTGTAATTAATCAAAATCTAGAGCTTGAGCAAACTATTTCCAAAAGAAAAGCTGAATATGAGTCTGTCCTTAAGGACAAAGATGATGAGATTTATAAGCTTAAATACCAATTAAATGATGAAAAGGCTAAGCTAGAGGTCATTTTTGAGAACCATAAGGAACTCAAAGAAAAACTTGTAGCTATCCAAGTTGAGTGTGACCGCTGGGTGTCATCCTGCAAGGGATTTGAAATGCTGCTCAGTAAGCAATTTGCTTCGAATGTGAAGTTTGGAATTGGTAACAACCATATTGCACCTCCAATAGATTTTACTCCAAACCCAATAGTAAAATCTGAAAGTGAAAGCAATCTCCAAACCACATTATCATGTGCATCATCCACAAGTGATCTCCCAAAATCACAAGATGAAATAAGGGTTGATACCTCGGCAAGTCAATTGGCTGATGGGTTAACTACTGATAAGCACATGAAGTTGAGTATTTCAGATGTTGTCCCTCAAAGTAACTTAAGTACTGAAGGGCATGTTACAACAACTGAAAAGCATTTCAAATCAGCTGAAATAAATGGATTAACAACTGCTGAAAATGAACAGCTGAAGAACAACTCTTCAGTTGTTACAGATTCTTCAGTACTGAACAAAATTACTGAAAGGAGGAAAGTACTGAAGAGCACACCTTCAGTAGTTTCCACATCAGCAGTTGATCAATCCAAGACGAAGAATAAGCCATGTGAATATGTGGTAAATTCAATCATCTTTCTGATGAATGTTGGTACAGAAATGGTTCCAAACTCAACAGAGATAAGCTCATTAAAATCCTGATGGATGAAATGAAAACTGAGTTTGAGACCAAGTTTGTACCGCAATCATTCCATTGAGATAAACCCAAGCCTTCAACCAAATTCAAAAAGAAGGATAAGGTTCATCACCAAACAACTGATGGTGCTCTTCATGATAAACATCAGACTAAGTCTGTTAATTTTAAGGAGGAAATGGTGGATCACAGGAACTCATCAAACACAAGTACTGATATGTCACAAGAGCTGAAAGCTTTGACTACAAATCAGACACAACTTGTTATCATGGTTCAGCATTTGTTAGGGAGAGTTAACCAACTAGATGCACCTGTGATCAAATCACTAAAAAGGCATTCCAAGCCAAATCCAAGGAATCCATTTCAGCACCATCTCCTTCTTCAGCTGTTAATCATAAGAAACAAGTTATGGTTGCATCTGTTGATGAAAACAGAACCAAAACCAAAAAGGTTTGGGTCTCAAAATCTAACTAGTTTTCTTTTATGCAGGGTTCTTCAACATGCCAAAGGAGCATGTGGTATGTGGATAGTGGAGGATCTATGCATATGACTGGGAGCGGTTCTCTTCATAATGACTACTCTCAAGGAAAGAAGGGATTTGTTTCATTTGGAAATGATGCCAGAGGTTACATCATTAGGAAAGGATATGTGTCTAATGGACAAATCCGGTTTGATGATGTCAACCATGTGGAGAATCTCAAGTATAATCTGCTGAGTGTCAGTCAGATATGTGATAAAGGGCATGTTGCACTTTTCACAAGCCAGAACTACAGGATTCTGTCTTCCCAAGTTCTGAGGCTGATTGACAAGGTAATGGATGAACATACTCTCCTGAAGGCCAACAGGATCGGAAGAGTGTATGCCTTCGATTTGTCAAAGAGATTGATTTGAAGGGTCATCCATGCCTGTTCTCCAAAGCCTCTCTTCAAGAATCTAAACTATGGCATAGAAGGCTGGGTCATGTCAATCTCAGAATCATGAATCAGCTGATCCACAATCGTTTAGTGAGAGCTTTATCAATAAAGGAGTTCCACTGTGATGAAGCCTGCACTGCTTGTTTGAAAGGAAAATAGCACAAAGTCTCATTCCCTCCCATTAAAGAATCTAAGTCCACTGCCTGCTTGTAGTTACTACACATGGATCTATTTGGTCCTGTGAGAGTGATGAGCATGGCAAAGAAGAAATACTGTCTGGTAATTGTGGATGATTACTCCAGATTCGTATGGACTTTCTTTCTACATTCAAAGGATGAGGTTGCTCAGAAGATTACAAACTTTGTGCTGTATGTTGAGAAGCAGTATTCCCTATCAGTCAAGTGTATAAGGAGTGACAATGGTACTGAATTCAAAAACCATACACTTGATGATTTTTATCTTTCAAAAGGAATCAAAAGGCAGTTTAGCATCCCAAGGACTCCAGAACAAAATGGAGTAGTGGAGAGAAAGAACAGGACTTTAATTAAAGCTGCAAGGTCCATGTTGGCTGACTCTAGTTTGCCTTTGACCTTTTGGGCTGAAGCTGTCAATACAGCTTGCTATGTGCAGAATAGAGTGCTAGTAAATCAGAGGTTGATGAAGACTCCATATAAAGCTCTACATCATTTCACTCCTTTGATTTCATTCTTCAGAGCCTTTGGATGTCCTTGTTTCATTCTCAACATAAAGGGTCAACTCCACAAATTGGATCCTAAGGTGGATGCAAGGTATTTTGTAGGTTATTCATCCACTTGCAAGGCTTACAAAGTCTTCAACTGCAGAACAAAGAGAGTTGAAGAAACCTTGCATGTGAAATTCAATGAATCTCCTAAGGATAAAATTCCACAAAACCCTGTGGAGTTGTTTGATCTAGACATACTGCAATATGCTCCTTATCAAACTCCAGCTGTTGCAGATCATGTGGATAAATCATCTTCTGCAGCAAGTCTTCCACCTGGTGGTACTAAAGATGATGATGATATCAGTACTCACCTTTTCAAGTTCAGTGACCAACTGCCTGAGTCTGCTAAACTTGATGTTCCTCTACCTTCAGCAGCTCCATCCACAACAAATGATGATGAGATTTCTGATTCCTCTACATCGTTTGATTTGCCATCTAATACTTGGTTTCAAGAATCTGAATCAACATCTGCTGATGTTGAACCGACTACAAACAATTGCACTGATCTTATTGTGCACCAAGAGCTGAAGAATCACCCCATGTCTCAAATCATTGGTGGTATCAATGCTGGCATCTCAACCAGAAGTCAATTGTCTAACTTGTGCTTCTATGCTCTCTTCATCAGTCAGCAAGAGCCAAAGAACTATCATGTTGCTTTGAGAGACAATGGATGGGTGGAAGCCATGCAGCTTGAGCTACATCAGTTCAAGAAACAGCAAGTGTGGGAACTGCTTCCTCTACCCCCAGGTAAGTGTGCAATAGGCACTAAATGGGTGTTTAGGAACAAAACATATGAAAATGGGCTTATTGTTAAGAACAAGGCCGGACTGGTTGTTCAGGGGTTTTCACAAGAAGAAGGTATTGATTATGATGAGACCTTTGCCCCTGTAGCCAGACTGGAGGCAATTAGATTGTTCTTAGCCTATGCTGCATTTCACAATTTTAAAGTTAAAAGTGCATTTTTATATGGTAAAATAAAAGAAGAAGTTTATGTGTGTCAACCACCAGGTTTTGAGGATAATAAACATCCAGATTGGGTATACAAGCTGGATAAGGCTCTTTATGGGTTGAAACAAGCTCCTAGAGCCTGGTACGAGACATTATCAAATTTTCTTCTTCAAAATAATTTCACTAGAGGCTCCATAGATAAAACTTTATTCATTAAGAAGGTGGATCAACATAAGTTACTTGTTCAAATTTATGTTGATGATATTATTTTTGCATCCTCTGATACCCAGTTGTGTGATGACTTTACCAATTTAATGCATAAGAAGTTTGAAATGAGTGTAATGGGAGAATTACAGTTCTTTCTAGGATTTCAAATCAAACAAAAGGCTGATGGGACTTTCATTCATCAGTCTAAATATACAAAAGATCTTTTGAATAAGTTTGATTTACAAAATTGTAAGCCCTGTTCTACTCCCATGTGCAACACCACACAACTGGATGCAGATCAGAAAGGTACGGTTGTTGATGAAACACTTTACAGATGATGAAACAAGGTGTTCTACTCCCATGTTCAACACCTTGTTTGCAACGTGTGTTTGTGCTAGATTTCAGGCTGCTCCCAAAGAGTCTCACTTGATTGTAGTCAAAAGGATCTTTAGATATCTGCAAGGTACACAATCTCTAGGTTTATGGTATTCCACTGGACACTCTTGCAAATTGGTTGCTTTTTCTAATAGTGACTATGCAGGGTGTAAGTTAACCAGAAAGTCAACTTCTGGTGGATGTCAATTCCTAGGCAACTGTTTGATTTCTTGGCAAAGTAAGAAACAAACATGTGTTGCTACATCCAGTGCTGAAGCAGAGTACATTGCTACTGCAAACTGTACTTCTCAGGTACTCTGGCTTCAGAACCAACTTTTGGATTATGGCATTACAGAGACTAAGACTCCATTATTAATGGACAGTGCTTCAGTTGTTTGCATTGTCAAGAATCCTGTCCCGCACTCTAGGACCAAACATATAGAGATCAGACATCATTTTATTAGGGACTGTTTTGAAAAAGGTCTGATTGATCCAAAGTTTGTGCCTAGTGCTGATGAGCTTGCAGACATTTTTACTAAGCCTTTGGATAGTTCGACTTTCCAAAACCTAGTGTTAAGGCTTGGTATGCTGCAGCTATAATAACTGATAACTACTGATGATCTCAGTAAATAAGTACTCATGATCATTTGTAACCATATCACAAATAAGTACTGATTCTGTTACAAGAACTAATACAGTCATAACTACTGATATAAGTACAAACAGATAAGTACTGATGTCCTATGAAAAAACTGAAAAACAGCCAAAAAGACTGATGAGTAAGTGTTGAGGATAGTATGAAACAGCTGAAAAGCTATGTGTTGGAGCATATATAGTCATATATAGTGTGTCTGTCGCTTGTCGAATAGCCTAGGCTTAATGTTATACACCTGATATGTTGTAAACACATGAACTTAGGTCATTCGCAGGAGCATATGCGAATGAGACTCTGTCGTACGACTGAGCCATGCTAATGGACCAGCCGTGCAACTGAGAGATGCGATTGGGACATTCATAAGACTGAACCATAAGTGTGGTCCAGTCGTACGACTGAACCATACCCATGGTCTAGTCGTACGATTGAACCATACGCATGGTCCACCCGCACGAATGGGCCCAGTCACATCTAATATGGGCCGAGGCCTATATATATCAGTTTCGATGTGTAGAGAGAGAGGATTGAGAGGAAGTCTACCCGGAGCCTAGGGCTGCCGGATGAGAGGGGAGATCAAGCTCGATCTTCCCCTTGCCAAGAGTCTTGATTCTTATGATGTAACGAGCTTGTAATCGTTAGGTTTTATCAATGAAACCATTCAATTATAGTTCGTATTATTGTTTGACTTTTGGTTTGATGTTTATCCTTCCGTCAAGAACATGCTCGGATGTTTATAGATCTCGGAAAAACCAATTTAACACTATGAATTGACGAAAACTACTGATGAGAATTTTCTCTTCAGTTGTTTCTAAAACTGCTACTTCATCTTAAACAACTGATGACAAAACCACGTCTTCAGTAGTTTCACATCTACTGATGACTAACACCACGTCGTCAGCTGTTTACAACAACTGATGACAAAACCATGTCTTCAGTAGTTCATAACTACTGATGACTAACACCAAGTTATCAGTTGTTTCCAACATCTGAAGCTAAAACCATGGTCTTCAGTAGTTTTATAACTACTGATGCCTAAAACCAAGACTTCAGTTGTTTCAACCTCTGAAGGTTAATACCACGTCATCAGTCATTCAAAACTACTAATGACTCATACCAAACCCTTCAGTTGCTTTATAACCCATACCCTATAAATACCTTATCTTACAAAGCTTCATCATCTCAAACCTAACGTTCAAAAACTTAGAACCTTCTCTCACATCAATGGCGAACATGAAGCTTAAACCATGACACAACTATGTTGCTTACTTTACCAAATCACCCTTCTGGACAAAGTTTGATAATGCCATTGATCTAATGAACAACTCTCCATACAAAACGGCTTCCTTCTAAATCCTACCATTCATGCTGAATCCCTCCATCAGTTCTGGACGAACGTCACCCTTGTTGGACCAAAAGAACCAATGAGCCGGATCAGAAAAACCTTTAAGTCCCACAAACGTCACTACAACTACTGAAGACCACAACAGCTGAAGACAACAGCTGATTACAAAGTCTGAAGACAAGTGTTGAAGACAAAGTCTGAAGACAAGTGCTGAAGACAAAGTCTGAAGACAAGTGCTGAAGACAAAGTCTGAAGACACAAGTGCTGAAGACAAAGTCTGAAGACACAAGTGATGAAGACAAAGTCTGAAGACAAGTGCTGAAGACAAAGTCTGAAGACACAAGTGCTGAAGACCAAAGTATCAAACGTTGTCACAACAGCTGAAGAGGTCTTCTTCAGTAGTTGTGACGGTTTACCTTTCAGTAGTTTTATGTTTTATCTTTTCAGTAGTTTGACACAACAGCTGAAGAATACTTCTTCAGTTGTTGTGCTCATCAGTAGTTTTATATTTATCAGTAGTTTTGTAAAACGACTGAAGAGCTTGCTCTTTAGTCGTTGTAGTTTCAGTAGTTTCTTATTTTGTACTTAACACTCTGATATGTTCTCAGTAGTTGTGAACATTTCAGTAGTTTGTTAAGAGTTAGTTATTTTTGTAATAGATCTGCCAGTTGTCACTTACCCGTGATAACAGCAGCGATTGCACTCTATATAAGGAGTGTCAACCTAATATAAAAAATGAATGAGTTGATCAGAAATAT
The DNA here is from genome assembly GCA_025506515.1 of Flaveria trinervia. Taxonomy (NCBI): domain Eukaryota; kingdom Viridiplantae; phylum Streptophyta; class Magnoliopsida; order Asterales; family Asteraceae; genus Flaveria; species Flaveria trinervia. The sequence continues at coordinate 83,723,014 of CM046450.1, forward strand.
TCGATATTATTGAAACATTCCTTGTTACAGAAATATATTCTCTCGTTATAACCGTATTTGTTCTTAATGCATACAAGTATCAAACTCTTGCTACAATTTGTCTAATTCTTGTTCTTATTCCGCTGTGCTACGCTCCATTACATCAAACTTGTGATCACTGATCCTGACAACCCTCATCACTGGGGAGCAGGACACCGACTCTCTCCAGACGTTCGTCAATAACCGTCAGGTGATCATCACTCCAGCAATCCTTTGCCAAACCCTACAACTGGATGATGCCACTTTCCCCACTGGGTATCCAAAGGGCACCACTGATCTATCATTTGCCCAACATGGATTCCAGGGTAACCTTAGTGCCTCTACCATCCTGAAGAAGCATTTCCATGATGCAGAACGACTAATTTTTCATATGATGAATGTATGCTTAGCTCCTAAGACTTCTTCTTGGGATCAAATGTCGATGAGGTGGCAGCAGGTATTATTCTCTATCCTTGACCAACAAAGCTTATATTTTTCTGAAATATTATTTCTTGAACTCAAGGATATGTCCTCCAAGCCTATAGCTAACCGATGGATATTATATCCTCGGTTCCTAATGGACATTATAGTAAACCAGCTGAAAGCTGAGGGACTTGTTGGCCTTGGAGTCCCTGCCACGGTTGTATTGCCTGAAGTATACTCCAGGCACAACTCAGACTAGTCACTCAAACTGGCTGCCAAACTGCGAAAACCCACGCAGCTGGAACCCACAGCCACCACCTCCAAATCTATTGTCCCCACCAAACCCAAACACAAGAAAGCCAAAAAGGCTACTCAGGGAAATGAGTCCCCTAAGGATGCCCCTGCAACGCAAACGCAGGTTATATCTACTGGTCATAACCCCCCAGTAGATACACGTACCCACTCACCCTCAACCGCTTAGGTTTCCTCTCAACAGGAGCCTGTAGCAACCATCTCTGGGGCACCTATACATCTGGAACCTTCCTCACTTGAGGAGGTTGCCATTGAAACGCACCACTCTCCCCCGGTGCATACTGCCTTCACACCCTCTCCCACTGCAACCGCCCCCCAAAGTCTTACCATAATAATTGCCAAAGTGCTGACTCAGTTCCATTCCTCACCTCCTCCCTAGATACCAATCAAAACTGGGATAGCCCCAACCATTGAGGGGGAGGACCAAAGTGCTTCTGACACCCCACAACACAGGGGTTACCATATTCAATCTCCAAGTGTAGAAACAGAGATTCGAATTTCTGGTGAGGCTGCCACTTCTCCTGCTTTAGCAAATGATCAGGATGAATTTGGTACTGTCCGTAAGACCTCACCGGAGGAAACTGCCAATGAAGGACATGGTCCTGAGGCAGGAAGTCCCTAGTATCATGACGAAAGGGCACATGCTACTACTGGTCTACACTCAGAGCATGTTCATCCTCATTCTATCAGGAGGTCAGGTGATTCAGTAAACACTGATGATGACCTGGGCTTCTTATATGATGTTTTAGCTCAAAACACCATCCTCGAGGATGAGGTGAGCAGACTCAAAGAGCTGCTTGCCAAAATTTCTCAGGATCAAAGACCATCTACCCCTCAAAACCCACAGATGGCACCTTCCTCTGATGGTCTCCCATACACAGAGTCCCTCCAAAACACTCAGCCACCTGCCTCTGCTTCTGGCACTATTTCTCAGGGTCAGAACCCCCTGAGCAAATAGCTGCTATCTTTCAACATTTCTTACCTCTCATCAAATCAACTATCACTGATATGGTGCTTAGAACCCTTGATGAGAGGCTTCCCTCAGTTATACAACCCTTGATAGAGGATGTTGTGAGCAAAACGCTTTCTGACAATCAAACCCTTGAAACCAATGCAACCAAAAAGGGGGAGATTCAGTCAGTGAAAGCAAAAAGAAAGAGGATTGCACATAGAAAGAAACTAAGAAGGAGAAGGTGAAGGATGCTGACATGGAGAAAGTGACTGAATGTATGAAAGTCTGTCATGTCACATACAAGAAAATGAAGAATGAAAAGGAGACTGATTTGGAGACAATGGTGAAGAAGGCCGATGCCGAACACATCTGATCAATGGATAACATCATTGATGAGTTGTTTAGGCAAGGTCACGACACTGAAAAACTTGACTCAGAAATCAGAAGACTGGAGATTGAAGAAATCCAAGCTAGATGGGCAAGTTATGATGTGTTGGAAAGGGAAAGGCTAGAAATCATTATCAGGTTCATAGCGAAGTATCTTGGTAGATCATTGATTGAAATCAAGGCATGGTCCAGGAACAACATCTTGCCAATAACCACCAAGATCTGTTCGTCTGAAGTATACACAAAAGGATTGGTTATTGAAGCCTTAAACGAAGCTGGTGCTGGGAGCAGGATTGAACTAGTCAAGCAATCTAAAGCCGAACTCACATCCAAAATGCTAGAACAGCCTGTCAAAATTCCCATATCAAAACCTACTAAAACAATACCTTTACCCCAAAAACCACCACAACCACAACCCACTAAACCAACTCTCTTACCCTCAAAACCAATAGCCGATGATGTACCCAGAAGAGGAAGAGAAGGGTACTAAGGTTAGAAGAAGAAAAAGAAGATAATGATGAAGATGAAGATAGGCTGCCAATCTCAGCTATTATACAATTGCCTAAGGCCACAAGTCATCTCTCAATAAATACTCCTGAAACTCAAAGACAAATTGTGAAAGTGAAGCTAGAAGAAGAAGAGCTTCATAAACAACATGATGAGGAATTGTTGAGGAGAGTTGACAAAGCATATGCTGCCACATCTTCAATCATCAACATGAAGAAGCACGCTCTGAGGTTATACACTCTTAAACATACATTTCAATATCAAAGGAGAGAGTGAGGATTTGGCCTGATCCTAGGGTGTCTCATAGGATTCACAAGAAAAACATTCCACAAAGATACATTGGCCAAGTGAAGAAGATTGTAGATGAAGTGATCTCACTTGTCTTTGTAGTATCACCCTAGGAAATCCTAGATGACTTCAAGAAAGCCTATAAAGCTAACCTGACCCCAGAATCACTTTTTGAAGGAGGAGCTGAAGAGCTTACCCTGGAGGAACAGATAACCTTCCTTGAGGCCTATACAAGGGAGTCATACAGACTCATTGTTGGGAAGTAGATCTCATGGATGGGGTAAGAGATCTGTGTCCAGTTCCCCAAGACAGAGTTCCCATTCATCCTTTGCCAAACAGATCATTGAGACTTCTTCCCAGGCCTGTGCTTACATGGGTCACTTCTGAGCTGATCTAAAAGACATAAAGACCAAATCTTTCTGCCATAATAAGTGGGACATCTTCAATAAATTTAGAGGTTTTGGCTGCATTGGTTCAGGGGGAGTTTGTTGGACCAAAAGAACCAATGAGCCTGATCGGAAAAACCTCTAAGTCCCACAGACATCACAACAACTGCTGAAGACTTGATCAGCTGTTTGATAAAGTACTGAAGACTTCAACAGCTGAAGACCAAAGTCTGAAGATCAACAGCTGAAGACTAAAATACTGAAGACTTCAACAGCTGAAGACCAAAGTCTGAAGATCAACAACTGAAGACTAAAGTACTGAAGACTTCAACAACTGAAGACTAATGTACTGAAGACTTCAACAGCTGAAGACCAAAGTCTGAAGATCAACAGCTGAAGACTAAAGTACTGAAGATCAACAGCTGAAGTACATAGACTGAAGACATCAGCTGATGACAACAGCTGAAGTTCAAGTACAAGTACTGAAGCCTTTAGAGTTTGTTACAACAGCTGAAGAAGCATTCTTCAGTTGTTGTGATGGTTTCCTTTGAGTAGTTTTCTTTTATGTTTCAGTATCTGTAAAATGACTGAAGAGCATGTTCTTCAGTCGTTGTAGTTTCAGTAGTTTCTTTTCAATAGTTGTAGTGATAGTTAACACTTAGTATTTTTGTAAGAAGATGTCAGCTGTTTTGACATCTTCAGTAGTTGTTTTAACTTTCAGTATTCTGAATAATTCTGTTAGATGTCACTATCAAATGACATCAGCAGACGTCACATCTCCTATATAAGGAATGTTCCACCATGACATTCTTATATAAAGGATGATTGACCTGATTGTAAGGGTGACATTTTGCCACCACGAAAGCGCGTATTGAATGAAATATTTGATTTGCAGAATTCTTTCTATAACCATTTGCTCTTAGTTTCAATATCAACTGTATTCTTGTGAATTGTCTAATTCATTGTTTGATTTCCGCTGCAATACTCTCTAATTAATCAAACGTAGATCACTGATCATAAAAAAGTTCTTGATCACGTCTTCTTTATCTTTGGCAAAACTTACAATCTTTTATCTTTTAAGACACATTCTTCAGACAACTTTAAATTATCATCTTTTAGCTTTTGAATTTCTTTTTCACAAGATCTGTTTATCTCTTTTATTCTTTCATTCTCCACTTTCAACTCTTCAATCTCTTTTTCTTTGCTTAAATTTTCTTCTTTCAATTTTTCGATCTCAACAACGTCAACTATTTCCTCTGTTTGTATAGACACATTGTGTGACATACTAACAGGGATTTCTTCTAATCCTTCATTTGTATCAATTTCAAATACTGGATTGAATAAAATATCATTTATAAAGTCAAAATCAAATGTTTGATTTTGAGAATTCCTTTCTTGTACAACTTCCTCAACATTTTCTTTAATCATAGGTTGTGGCTCATTTCCAGTATGTTCTGCATTTCTTTCTTCCTTTCCTTCTTGATGTGCTTCAGTGGCATCATCATTTCCATCATCATCATCATCACTTTCTTCACTTGATAAAATTTCAGACACATCATCATCAACTTCTACATCTTCAATCGGATCATTTGGATCTATTAGTTCTTCTTCAGTTAGATGGAAGTGTGGATGCGTAATATCAACTTCATCCATTGATACATTCCTAATATAATCAAAAAATGGAATGTTTTGAGCACCATTGATCATTGCCAGTCTTTTGTACACAATCTCTGACATGTGCTCTAACTAAATCTTTTCACCAATAACTTCTTCAGCATACAGATCTGGATTTGCATCATTAATAAGAAGTTGAAGAAATCTTGGGTACATCAAATACTTATGGCTTACTCCTCTTTCAAGATTAAAAATGAATCCATTCATTATCCACTTAGCCATATTAAATCTTCTCTTTGTGGATAAGGCTATAATTGGAGATGCAATGTCTACAGGGAATGAATCCCAACCGGAACTTCGTTTAGACATGCAATGTTGAAAGATATAGCATAAAAGCTTCCAATGCTTAAATACACGAGCTCTGAAAAATTGCTTCTTAGGGAAATGATCTGGATGACCCATGTGTAGAAAACCTCTATACATTCATTAAATGTATATTCTGATAAATCTTCAGGATCATTATCACTTAGTCTTAGAGCTAGTCTGATTGCTTCTTTAGAAACTTCAAGCATTCTTTCTGATGTGATGAAAGCTCTTAAAACTTTGTTTCTTGATCATCTCTTTCAACTTGAGCAGTTCTCCAGAATTTCTTAATCATTCTTCCATTTATCATGGGCCTTGCACACATAGCATACACATATTTTGTTCTGAGTAAAAATCTGATAATATCTTCATATCCAGTAGCTTCTCTGTTTTCATCATCTAAAAATGCAGCTACATTATGCTTTGGCTCAAATTTGAATTCTGCCATCTGCAAAGAAAAAGATATCATGTGAAAATTTAATATTGATTAATAAACTCTATTTGTATTGATGGATTATCAATTTGAATTGATTAAATTTTATTTATTTATTTATTTTTTTTTATTTTTTTTTATTCAAAAGAAGACAGACTGTTCATCTTCTTGTTCTTCGGCTATGGAAAATCGACTGAGTTCATCATCAACAAATCTTTTTCACTTTTGGATTAAAAATAATACATCAACAAACTCGCAAATCTGTTCTTATCAATAATCCAGTGTCAATTTTTGATATGATTCACATTCGATTAGTTAAATTTGAATTATATAGAGTTCGAACGCCCAAATAGCATTCAAACGCCTATATCAATGTACTGATTTAACTCAAATTTATATATTTGAATCCAAACTTACATTTATATATTCAAATACAATGTATACTCAATGGATTTGATTCGATTTCGGATGAAATAAGGATGTGATGATACTCGACATTTGCAAGTTCGAGGGTTTTGTTCTGAGAATTTTGAAGTGAATGAGAAATACACGTAAGTGTTCAATTTATATAAGTGAAATTTTTAGGCGTATGAGCCCTGTTCGGACGTATGGTCCCTGTTTGGGCGTATGAAAACCTAGAATTCACTTATTTTGTTAGACACATGAGCACTGTGTGCGTTTTAAATCAGACGCATGGGAATTGTTCAGATGCATAAGCACTGTTTAGGCGCTTTTGCACTGTTCAGTCGCATGGACTTTGTGAAACGTCTAACACTTGAAATTTTGAAACTATGCAGACGCATGAGACATGACAAACGTCTAACACAGAAACACTATTCAGACACATGGGATTATCACAAACGCCCAACACTTGTAATTTTCATAGATGTATTACAACTGTTTAGACGCATGGGAATAAATCAAACGTCTAACACTTGTATAATCCTGAAAATTTCATCATGCTCCTATTGAGGCGCATGTGCACTGTTTAGGTGCATGATTTGACTTTCATGATTTAAACACTTGTGATTTCCAATTTCTTCACTTGCACACTTTTTACCATTTAGATCCCCAAAATTTGAACTATTTGCATATTGCACTATCAATTTATAAAATTTTATTTTCTATTAATTAATTTTATTTTAATTAATTTATTTATTTATTTAAATTGAAAAAGTTTTCAAACAATTTTCTTAAAAAAAATTCTAAGTATCAAGGTTGAAACGTCTGAACAGTATTCAAACGTCTCAACAGTTGATGCGTCTAAGTTGAGAGTTGTCTAAGGGAATGCCTTAGAAATAGTTGTCAAACGTCTGAACAGTATCCAAAACGTCTAAGTATTAATGCGTGTGTAAGGTTTCAAGTGCCTAAACAGTTGTCAAACGCCTGAATAGTTGTCAAACGCCTAAACAGTTGTCAAGCGACTAAACAGTTGTCAAACGCCTAACAATTATCAACTCAACAAAGGTGATACGTCTGAGATTCTTCTCTTCAACAGTACTCAAACAACTGACTAAACACGTCTACATAGTGTTAATACGACTAACACTTAGACAAACTTTCAGTCAATCTCAGCTCATGCGACACATTCATCATCTTCAAATGAATGTAACAAACTCATATCTTTTGAATTCTTCAAATGTTGATGAATTCGATTGAAACTTTTCAATTAACGAGTTTTATGCCGATAAACATTCTTCTTAATATCAATTTCTTCAATTTCAATAACAAATCACTCAATTTTGAGATTTTCAGTTCGAAACTTCAAACGTTTTTCGAACAACAAATTCAAAAAATTGACTTGAATTTGATGAATTGATCTGCTAATTGTGATTTAAATCATGTTTCTGATGATGAAACACCACTGAAATTCACAAATTTTCAATTGAATTGTATCTCAATCACAGATTCAGTGAGATTTTGAGGTATTCAAGTTCGATGAACTTAAAAAGAAAATCAATTACTAACAACTTACCAACAGCTCTGATACCATTTGATAGGATCAAATGAATAAATCTGTGATGATTTATGAACACAATTCAATGAAATTCACACAAAGTAATGAAATCAAAACAAGATATCAATAAACTTCAAGTTTTCATTAATATCAAGCTAAGACAATTACAAGTATGAAAAGCAGATTCGAATATCTTGTGTATTCGTTCCTATCTACCTACAAATCTAAGCTATTTATACTCAAAACAAAAAGAAAAGGAACTAACAAATTACACAAATAGTCCCTATACTATTACAAACTATCAAAAGACAAATAAAGACAACATGTTAATCTTTCTTAGAGCACTTAACATCATGCTTGTTCTAATTGTAATAAATTTAGGGAAAGCATAGATTTGAAATTTGCTAGGTTATTAGATCACAAAGATAGCCTACTAAACGACTTGCAACTGTGCACTGAAGCAAATCGTATTTTAAAATTAAATGAGCATAGTTACAAAGAGAAAATAGAACTGCTAAATAAACAACTTAGGGAGACTGAAGTTGTAGTTTTTAACCAAGCTAATGACACTAAGTTCTATCTAAAGTCCCTAGAAGAAACAAAGAAACAAAAAGTAGTTTTGGAAGTAGAAGTAAATTCATTAAAACAAAAACTGTATAGTTGGACTAGTTCTTCTCAAATTTTCTAACACTTAGTGAGAAAACACAACAATGGGGAGGGTTTGGGTTATAAAGTGGAACCACCACCACATGAGACCTTGTTGAACGCTAAAAGCAAACCAATAAATAACAAACCATCAAGGATAATATGGTGTCCACTCCTCTTGTAAGTGATCCAAGTTCCACATGTCAAACTATTGACACTGGCACCAAACAAAAGAAGACCATTTCTAAAACTAAAGGTAAAATGCCTATTGCTAATCAGGATGATAAGTTTGAGAAGGTTAAGGTAAAGTCTCGTTTACCATGTTTAATTCAGAACCTGAAAAGTCCAAAACATGTTAACCAATCATGTGCACCATGTCTAAGTCAAGATAAACAAGAGGGTAAAGATGTTGAAAAGGTTCAACCAGCAAATGTGGTTAAACAAGTTAAAACCTCTAAACAACAAGTGTTAAAACCCAAACAGAATAAAGTCACATGTGTGTCACACACTTCTCCACAAAAACAGTTACACCAACATGTCGAAAGTAGATCTTGCACAACTGTGGAAAGTGTGGACACATCACGTCTTACTGTCCTTATTATCAGACTCCAAGGAAAAGAGTTGAACTTTTTGACACTAAACGGAGCTCATCCGAAAGAAGCTCCATGACTGCACCAAAAAGAGTCAGTGAATCTAAAGTTCAACCCATTAGCCAGTCGTCAGTTTATCATAAACAGGCCTTACATAAAACTTGTTTATGGAAAGAGAAGTCCATCCTTGTATCTGATAATCAGAACAAGAAGACAACAGATCTCCCCTCACCCTCAAAAGGCCAATGGGTGGAATTTATGATGTGTGATGCCTCAAGGACACCCAAGCCGGTTAAGGCTTGGGTCCCTCACCTTAACTAATGTTTTCAATTGAATGTGCAGGGTGTTCGCTATAGTGCTGAAACAAACACTTGGATTGTAGATAGCGGAGCATCCAGGCACATGACTGGGAACCAGGCACTCCTGTCAAACATCACACAAATAAATGGAGGTCATGTTTCATTTTCTAGAAACAAAGGAGGTTATATCATAGCTCAAGGAGTGGTAGGAAATCAGAAAATGAAGTTTGACAAGGTAAACTATGTTCAACAACTTCAGAATAATTTGCTTTCTGTCTCCCAAATCTGAGACAAAGGATTTAAAGTAGTATTCGACAATAAGAAGTGCTATGTCCTCATAAAGGACTATATGATCCCGGAGGACCAAGTCTTAATGTCAGCCTCAAGATATAATGACCTTTATGTCTTGGATCTATCAAAAGCGTCCACAACGGATCAACAAGTTCAGTGCTTCTTGTCAAAAGCTACTAAGAAGGATTCTATCTCCTGGCATAGGAGAATGGGGCACATCCATCCACGGAAGATGAATCACCTGATCTAGAATGATCTAGTATGAGGAGTAAACGTCAAAAACTTCCAACCCATGGATTTTTGTGTCGCCTGCAAGAAAGGAAAACAGACGAAGAAGTCTCATAAGGAAAAGAAAGTCCATTCCATTGAACTGCCTCTTGAGCTTCTTCACGTGGATCTGTTTGGTCCAGTCAGTACAAGGAGCATCGCAGGCGACTTGTACTGCTATGTAGTTACTCATGACTACTCAAGATTTTCTTAGGTGATGTTTCTGAAATCAAAATCAGAAACGGTTGAGTCATTCAAAGAGTTAGTAACTACACTGGAATCTCTCTACAAGCTAAAGGTAAGACAAGTCCGCTCAGACAACGGAACAGAGTTCAAGAATCAATGGACGGAGGCATTTTTCAAAGAAAACGGAATTGTACATCAGTTCACATTTGCCTACACTCCACAGATGAACGGGGTTGCTGAAAGAAAGAATAGAAGCTTGATAGAGACTACCAGGACGATGCTAACAGACTCGAAACTACCAATCCAATTCTGGAACAAGGCAGTGACAAATGCATGTTACACTATGAATCAAGTCTTGGTGGTTAAACGTCATGGGAAAACATGTTACGAGTTGCTACAACGACATAAACCTAATCTGGAGAACCTCGAACCATTTGGAGCACCATGTACGTTGCTGAAGAAAACTCTGGAAGGCAAGTTAGCGAGAAGGCTGAAGAGGGAATCTTTCTAGGATACAACATACCGAATAAGAGAGTTTACAACAACTTAATGGGAAAAACTTGGATGTTGAGAGATACACCGCCCCTCCTGCTGGAAAAGGACCCACATTCTTTTTCGACTATGATGGATTCTTCAAGTCTTTCAACATTCCTCTCTCCACTTCTGAACCAAAAATGATTTATGATGTATTAAACACAACAACACAAGTCTCTACAACATCTTGTTCACAAGGTGTGTTGCCTAGTCAATCAGGGGGAGCACTCGAGGTAAGTGACTCCTCCTCTGATGATGAAGCTGTGGAGAATGATCAGAACGATCAGGAGGAACAGGTTCCTACTTGTTGACCCAAAAGAACCAATGAGCCAAGATCAGAAAACCTCTAAGTCCCACATGATATCACAACAACTGCTGAAAGCTTCATCAGCAGTTTGACAAGTGCTGAAGACTTCAACAGCTGAAGATCAAGTGCTGAAGACTGCATCAGCTGAAGAACTAAAGTGCTGAAGTACAATAGCTGAAGAACACAAGTACTGAAGCTGAACAGCTGAAGAACGCAAGTACTAAAGCTGAACAGCTGAAGAACACAAGTGCTGAAGCTGAAAGACCAAAGTACTGAAGTACAACAGCTGAAGAGTTTACAAGTGCTGAAGATTAACAACTGATGTACAAAGTCTGAAGACAAAGACTGAAGACATCAGCTCATGATATCTACTAAAGTCATCAGCTGATGAAACATCTGAAGGTCAAAGTCTGAAGATCAAGTACTGAAGCCTCAGTAGTTTGTCACAACTGCTGAAGAGTACTTCTTCAGTAGTTGTGATAGCAGTAGTTTTATATTTCTAGTTTCAGTAGTTTTGTAAAACGACTGAAGAGCTTGTTCTTCAGTCGTTGTAGTTTCAGTAGTTTCTAATCAGTAGTTTTATATTCTGTACTTAACACTCTGATATGTTCTCAGTAGTTGTGAACATTTCAGTAGTTTGTTAAGATTTAGTTATTTTTGTAATAGATCTGCCAGTTGTCACTTTCCGTGATAACAGCAGTGATTGTTGCACTCTATATAAGGAGTGACAACCTATTGTAATAAAGTGAATGATTTGATCAGAAATATTCTATATCTATAAACATTCCTTGAATCAGAAATATATTCTCTCACTATAACCGTATGTGCTCTTAATGCATACAAGTATCGATTTCTTGCTACAATTTGTCTAATTCCTGTTCTTATTCTGCTGCTTTGAACTCTAATAACATCAAACTTGTGATCGCTGATCCTACACTACTATTGCAATTCCACAAGCTTTTGACGTTGAATCCTCTGAGTCTTCGGAACCTCACACTCCTACTGCCTCAAATACGGAACTAAATGTTCATAATCTTGATTCTGAGATAGTTGTACCAACCACTCCTTGATCACGCATCAATGTCTATCATCCTCTGGACAATGTCATTAGGGATGTCAGATCAGGAGTTCAGATGAGAAATCAGCTATATTCAGCTGATTATGCCTCAGTAATGGAAAAAGGATACCTTCACGATGGTGCATATCCTTGTTTAGTGTCTTATTTTGAGCCAAAATACGTCATTGAAGCCCTAAATGATGATGCATGGGTGAGTGCCATGCAAGAAGAACTTCTTCAGTTCAAGAGGTTAGGTGTATGGATACTGGTGGATAAACCTAAATGTGCTAAGTTCATTGGCACCAAATGGATCTTGAAATTCAAGAAAGATGACCAAGGGGTCAAATCAGGAACAAGGTTTGACTTGTAGTTCAAGGATTTCGACAAGTCCAGGGAATTGATTACAATGAAGTATTTGCACCTGTGGCGAGAATGGAAGCCATTCGTATCTTCCAAGCCTATGCCTCTTATATGAAAGTTAAAGTCTATCAACTAATGTAAGAGTGCATTTCTTCACGGTGAAATCCGAGAAATAGTGTATGTCAGTCAACCTGAAGGATTTGAGGATCCATATCATCGGGACAGAGTTTACAAACTGGATAAGGCTCTCTACGCGCTTCACCAAGCCCCGAGCGCATGGTATGAAAAACTCTCAACTCACCTTGTGAAACACGGATTTCACAGAGGTGTAATTGATTGTACACTGTTCATCAAAGAAAAGGATGGTGATCTACTGCTTATTCAGTTTTATGTTGATGACATAATTTTCGGTTCCAATAACGAAGACTTATGTAAGGAATTTGAAGCAGTAATGAAGGCAGAATTTGAAATGAGTGCCATGGGAGAGATGAAGTTCTTTCTCGGGTTACAGGTGGATCAAACACCAAAGGGGATATTTCTACATTAGACCAAGTATTTAGGGGATATTCTCAGTCGGTTTGACATTGAAATGCTTCCATAGTTGGGATTCCAATTGCTACAAACCATGATGTAGCACCCGACGAGAATGGTGATCTGGTTGATGCCACCATGTACCGAGGAATGATCGGATCCCTCATGTATCTCACAGCCTCACGACCTGATATCATGTACGCAACATATCTATGCTCCAGATATCTGGAGAAACCAAAAGTCAACCATCTTATTGGGGTTAAAAGGATATTTCGTTATCTGAAGGGTACACCAACACTAGGATTATGGTAACCTCATGATGATGACTTCGAGCTTACAGTATATAGTGACTCGGATTACGGTGGTTGCAAAATGAACTTCAAGTCCACATTAGCAGGATGTCAATTCTTTGGGAGGAGATTAATGACCTGGCAGTGTAAGAAGCAGACCTCGGTTGCTCTGTCAACCTGTGAAGCAGAATATGGTGCTGCTACAAGTTGATGTTCACAAATCATCTGGATTTAACAGCTAATGCGGGACTACGGTTTACAATTCTCTAATACTCCTATATTTGTTGATAATTCTGCTGCAATAGCCGTAACTAAAAATCCGGTCCAACATCCTAAGACCAAGCACATCAGGATTAAATATCATTTTGTATGTGATTGCTTTGAAAAACATTTAATCGATGTGGTTAAAACTAATACGGATTTTCAACACACTGACCTCTACATGAAAGCCTTTGATAAACCATATTTTCTATATCTGTTAGAAGTCAACGGTGTTAAAAAGAAAAGTGATGTCATTTAAGAAGATGAACATGTTTAATCCGATGCATTGAGTCCATTTTCATATATTTTATTTTAGTTTATTTCACTAGTTTTAGTGTTTTTATTTGTTCGCCTATTAAAATCCTAAAAAGAAAAACTAGTTTTGGTTTTAGAATTTTAGGGGGACAATAGGTTAAGTTAAAAAAAGAGGGAGGAGGATAGTTAGGCTAAAAGAAATGAGATCGTATTTGAGATATCGATTCAACAACTATGGAAAATGATAGTACACAGGAACAAAGAATTTGGGTTTTTAAAAGATTTAAATTGAATTAGATGTGAAATTCAAAATATTAGTCCGAGAAGTCCATGCAAAAATAAATGGGAAAATGATAATTAAACTACCTACTACTAAGGTAACACGGAGAAAGTAGACTTGGAGGTTGCTAGACCATTACATGATGTGTCCGTAGATTCAACACAATAGATAAGTAGACCTTGTTGGTGATCTCAAGATCAAACTAAGTTGTTCAACAAGCTATGGGTTATCATCTTATCCCTGGTTAACACAATAAACAGAGTTCCAATAAGGGGTGACGAGCAAAATAAATGCCACAAATGTGTGTGGATGACCATAATATGAGCAAAGCATATGATGCAAAATGCAAAAAGCAATCAAACTAATAACCTATGTTGTTGGTGCGATCTGTGCAAAAAGAATAAAACTGCTAAAACAAGAAGACAGGTTGTGTGTCTCTCTATTGTGCGGTGGCACTGACCTGAGGATAAGCATAACCTTGATATTCTAGAATTCATTGTTGTTTATCACCTCTTTGTTGTGCGGTGGCACTGACCTGAGACTTGGCTTCTCTTTGAAAGCTCTAAGAATAGTTTCTTCTTGTCAAAATACCCATAGACTGCTCAAGAATCTCCTGAGGAATGTTGATTACCATATAAGCGTGGGATCCACAAATGCTTGTTGAAATAATTAAACCTTAAACCATTACTAATCTGTGTCAAAAGTCTATGTATGGATTTAAGTTGACAAGTATACTGACAATCATTGTGGCGGCAAGTCTTGAAAGTCCAAATCAATGTATGCATCTTATAGTACTAGTATGATTTCCTAAAATTACTAACGACTCTCGATGAAAACAAAAATATAGCATCAAAAGATTTTAGTAACACGTCCTGAATGATTTGATTACCTGTATGATTCCATAATGATTCGTTCCAGTTATGGTCAAAATAAGTTGAAGCTGACTATTCTAGAAACAAATCTCTTAGATATCTGGACTTAGACATGTTGCACGTGATTGGTTAACATGTTTGGTCTTTTTAGGTTCAGAATTAAACATGGTTGAACTAGACTTTACCTTAACCTTCTCAAAATTTTCATCCAGATAAACAAAAGGGTAAAGATGTTGAAAAGGTTCAAGCAGCAAATGTGGTTAAACAACTTAAAACCTCTAAACAACAAGTGTTAAAACGAAAACAGAATAAAGTCAGACGTGTGTCACACACTTCTCCACAGAAACAGTTACACCAACATGTCGAAAGTAGATCTTGCACAACTGTGGAAAGTATGGACACATCACGTCTTACTGTGCTTATTATTAGACTCCAAGGAAAAGAGTTGAACTATTTGGCACTAAACGGAGCTCATCCAAAAGAAGCTCCATGACTGCACCAAAAATAGTCAGTGAATCTAAAGTTCAACCCATTAGCTAGTCGTCAGTTTATCACAAACAAGCCTTACATAAAACTGGTTTATGGAAAGAGAAGTCCATCCTTGTATCTGATAATCAGAACAAGAAGACAACAGATCTCCCCTCACCCTCAAAAGGCCAATGGGTGGAATTTATGATGTGTGATGCCTCAGGGACACCCAAGCCGGTTAAGGCTTGGGTCCCTCACCTTAACTAATGTTTTCAATTGAATGTGCAGGGTGTTCGCTATAGTGCTGAAACAAACACTTGGATTGTAGATAACGGAGCATCTAGGCATATGACTGGGAACCGGGCACTCCTGTCAAACATCAAATAAATAAAAGGAGGTCATGTTTCATTTGCTGGAAACAATGGATGTTATATCACAGCTCAGGGAGAGGTAGGAAATCAGAAAATGAAGTTTGACAAGGTAAACTATGTTCAACAACTTAAAAATAATTTGCTTTCTGTCTCCCAAATCTGAGACAAAGGATTTAAAGTGGTATTCGACAATAAGAAGTGCTATGTCCTGAAAAAGGACTATATGATCCCGGAGGACCAAGTCTTAATGTCAGCCTCAAGATATAATGACCTCTATGTCTTGGATCTATCAAAGGCCTCCACAACGTATCAACAAGTTCAGTGCTTGTTGTCAAAAGCTACTAAGAAGGATTCTATCTCCTGGCATAGGAGAATGGGGCACATCAATCCAGGGAAGATGAATCACCTGATCCAGAATGATCTAGTACGAGGAGTAAACGTCAAAAACTTCCAACTCCCGGATATTGTGTCGCCTGCAAGAAAGGCAAACAGACGAAGAAGTCTCCAAAGGAAAATAAAGTCCATTCCATTGAACTACCTCTTGAGCTTCTTCACGTGGATCTGTTTGGTCCAGTCAGTACAAGGAGCATTGCAAGCGACTTGTACTGCTATGTAGTTACTCATGACTACTCAAGATTTTCTTAGGTGATGTTTCTGAAATCAAAATCAGAAACGGTAAGTCATTCAAAGAGTTAGTAACTACACCGGAATCTCTCTACAAGCTAAAGTAAGACAAGTCCGCTCAGACAACGAAACAGAGTTCAAGAATCAATGGATGGAGGCATTATATAAAGAAAAGGGAACTGTACATTAGTTCACATCTGCCTACACTCCACAGATGAACAGGGTTGATGAAAGGAAGAACAGAAGCTTGATAGAGACTGCCAGGACGATGTTTGCAGACTCGAAACTACCAATCCAATTCTGGAAAGAGGTAGTGGCAAATGCATGTTACACTTTGAATCAAGTCTTGGTGGTTAAACGACATGGAACACCATGTTACGAGTTGCTATAACGACATAAACCTGATCTGGATCAAAATACATATAAAAGAGTCCCAATGATTATGATATACCTGTATGATTCCATATGAATCTTTCCACATATGATTAAATTAAATTAAAGCTGTTTTGCTCACGAAGAAAAATTGGTTAGATGATTTCTAAAAGGTTTCAATCCACCTCAAACCAAAAACACAAAAATATGTCTTGTTTTGTTTTAATTCAAGTTGTTTACTGTTTTTTGTTATCTTCTTTGCGTCAATGTCGGACTATATAACTAGATGAACTATGTGAATCACCAATTAAAAGGGTCACATCTAAGGTGACCAATTGGCTGTAACCTTAAAGGATCATGTCTGAGGTGATCAACTGATTTTCTATTAAAAGAATTATGTCTGAGATGATCATTGGTCATAATGATATATATCAAAAGTTAGATTTTGAGTGTACGGAAATGTATGAGGTCAAAGTCATAAGTATGAGCCAATTAAACAATGAATCATAAGTATGAGCCAATCACATGATTGAATCATAAGTATGAGCCAATCACACGATTGCACCATAAGTATGAGCCAATCCGATTGGAACATGAGTATGGGTCAACCATGCCACTGGATCACAAGAATGACCCAATTATATGAATGAAGGAAGGATTCTAAGTTAGTCGCACGACTAAACCCCAGTCGCATGAATGAATCATGCGTATGGTCCACTCGCGCGACTGAAACTTAAAACAGTATAAAAAGGGGGGGGTCAGTCGGTCGTGTTATTTACCACCTTCAAAACTCCTAAAAACCGCCGAACATAAAAACACTATGCCAAAATTTAATTATTATGATTACTCTCTGATGGTCATCCTAACCGATTTCTATTCATCATCAGCTATTGTGAAATCTAATCAAAAGAAAGGATTAATCGAACCCAAATTGACATAGAATGTTTAAAATCAATAACCTGGACAATAACCTAAAATAGACCACTTAAATGGACATAAAAGTT
Source organism: Flaveria trinervia (assembly GCA_025506515.1). Lineage (NCBI taxonomy): Eukaryota > Viridiplantae > Streptophyta > Magnoliopsida > Asterales > Asteraceae > Flaveria > Flaveria trinervia. Next base: position 83,740,518 of record CM046450.1, read on the forward strand.
GATTTAAAAGACCCTAAGTACTATTTCAAGTCCCGATGAATCTAATGAATCTAAACACGAAGTGTAATATAACATTTTGACAAATATTCTAAGTTAGAGTTTCAAACAAAGCAAGAGGTGAATAGACACTCCATATGAACCTCAGTCGCACGATTGATCCAGGCGCATGATTCAATCGCACGAGTGAATCAATCGGTGACTCAGTCGCACGACTGACTCAATCGCATGGCATAGTTTACAACTAAGTTTAGTCACAGGCTTAATCGTACGACTGAACTCAGACGTATGGTCTAGTCACACGATTGAACCAGTTGATCAAAATCAACTAAAATTCATTTGTTGTCTCTTATGAACAAATCTAATGTACATGTTTCTTGTGTTGCAGCAATATGGCTGAGAGATGGACTATGAGCACTAAGCACAACATGTGTTCTCTTCTAGATGTTGCATACCGAAACACTTCTGAGTTCACCGAGATTATCGCCTTCCTGCGTAGATCGAGGATCTACAAGGCCATTTCTACTCTCTGGACACCATACTGATCTATTCAGCAAGCGTTCTAGGAAGGTGCCTCAGTTGACCGGTCAGTTGAGCCCCACTATATACGGAGCTCTATCTTCGACCAAGACATTGAGATACGTCAAGAAGACCTGAGGAGAGTCTTGGATTTGGGGGAAGCTCGAGCCCATCCAACCAAGTTGCATCCACTGACTGTTCGTGGTTGCTTTATGAGGATCAAGTACGCTTGTGACATCAATGTCGGGGTACTGAACAAGAGCAACATGTGCACCTAGTTCAAGTATTTGGCACATGTGATCCTCAAGTGCATAACCTCCAGGCATGGAGGATTTGATGAGATGTCTGACCAAATCCACAATGCATGCGTTGCACTGGTACTGAACCACCCGTTTAGTTTCTCCTGCATGCTCTTCTCGTATCTGATAGAGAACATCGAGGCCAAAGGCAAGGAAGGCTTCTGCATGTATCCAAGGTTGTTGCGGATGATCATTGATGAGAAGCTTCCTGTGCTGCCTAATGAGAAGGATGGTGTTGTTATCTTAGAGGTGATGGATGACACCACTCTGGGGATGATGAAGTTGTACCTAGGAAAGTAGGTGAAGCCCCGGTCAGGAGATTGTTTGGCCATCTGGCCTATGAGGATTACGTGGCGCCCTCTCATAAGAAGTGGTGTCATGATGACAATGATTCTGATGTTGAACCCATAGTGGTTCCTGCTGATGAAGAAGATGAGGATGATGACGACCATGATGACGGTCAAGGTGGAGATGTTGGCGCTAGTCAATCAAGGGCCACCAACACGTCTACTATATCTCCACCACCTCCACACATTACATTAGATGCACCTGGTGGATCTAAGTAGGCTGCTTTCCTCCAGAATTTCTTGTTAGATGAAGAAGATGGGTCTGATGATGAGCCTCTCACCAGGAGAGTCGGAAGCCGGGTTGTGGCTACCGAGAAGGTGAAAGAGGAGGTTGGTGGATGCCAAGGTACGTCTAAGGGTAGTGATACTGATGTCATAGATCTACCATACACCCCAACCAGCCGATCAGCTCAGGGGGAGCACCTATAGCCAAGGGTTCTAGGAAGAAGAGGATGGCCCATCCCTATGGCAAGAAGGGTAAAAGACAGAGGATTACCCTAATTAGTTCTTCCACTACCACAACCACAGCACAGCCACTACCACAACGACCACCACAACCATAGCCATTACCACAGCCACAGCCACTGCCACTGCCACCACCACTGTTCCCCACACTACCACCTCTACTGTCACTAACAGTCCTACCACCACTCATACATTCACACCTACCTCACCCATAATACCCAAAATAGCTCCACCATAATCCACTTCCATTCCCACTCCCATCTACATCACATCCACCACTACACTCACTACTCACCAAGCCAGCACATCCACCCAATTCCCACCTACACAAGGCTCTACTCTACCCACTGTTGGCTTAGAGGAACAACTGACTAGCCTCCATAGACCAGTGCTAAAGCCGCTAGCTACAGATGATCTGAGAGCAAACCAGATGAACCGGCTAATGGCGATTAATACCGCACAAGGCAAACAGATTGCTCAGCTGACAGAGAAGAACGCTCGTCACGAGAGAACGTTAGTTCGGGCTCACCATGCACCGAAGGCTCAAAATGAGCTTGTGATGGCATCTTTCAAGAGGATTAAGGGATTGGAGAACAAGAACAAAAATTTGATGTTGAGATTGAAGGGAACTAAGGGTGAGCCACTAAAGATAAAGGATGATCGAGATGATGGTAGAGATAATGATGATGAATTCACAGATGATAAGTCAAAAGAAGATGATGATGATGAAGAAGCTGGACCAAGTGGAAAGAGAAAAGGGGATAATTATGATGAGGATGATGATCAAGAAGGTGATGCATCTGCATCAGCCTCAACTGAAGCAGCATAGGAGAGGCGCTGCAAAGGAGTCGCGTCCTCCGCGGCTCCAGCTGAGGAAACACATGATCAGGGCGAAAGCGATGCTACTCAGGCTGAAGATTATGATGTTGTTCCCCTTCAGCATGTCAAGATTCAACTAACTATGATTCTTGACTTGCAAGGGATTGTGAGAAGATCGGTGAGCTACACTCAAGAAGAAGGAGAAATCATTCATGATCTGACCGATGAGCAACTTGTAGAGATGTTTAGACTAAATCCAGATGAGTCTGTCAAAGATGCTCTAGATGTTGATGTTTTGTGTGATGAAGAGCTACAAGGGGTGGATGAGATTACGATTGAAGATGTCACATCCGATTACTATCCACAGTACACTGACTAAAGGAAATGTTATCCCTAACTTGGGTAAAACTTTGGCAGTGATATATTTGTCAAGTTTGATGAGATAGAGAAGGAGAGAGTGAAGGATGAAAGTAAAGCCCAAGCCACACATGCTAATGTTGATATAAAGAAGGCTGAATGGGTAACTTGTTTATTAGAGATGAAGGCCCAACGTGCACCTCCAAAGCAAAATGCCTACACCAAACTTTACAGAGTCAAGAAACATCAGAAAGTTTTAGGAAAGATCATTATTTGGGGCTATTTTGAAGAATTGGATGTTTATGCTGTTAAAAGGGAGAAGGGGATTGAGTACTTTAGATATCCACATGATCTGAAGACTCTTCCTAGGTTCGCGCTGAACAAATTAGCATGTTAAGACCTTTTGTATGCCAACCTGAGGAAGATGTTGGGATGGTTTGAGAAGTCGTTGAAGAAAGAATACACACCAGATGGGTCAACTTCAGGTCTGAACAACCCAAGCGATTCATTCATAAGACTCAAGTTGATCCTATATCTGGAAGACATAAGGTGGTGTTAAAGTGGAGTCCCCCACGCATAATGTTGAAGATTCCTTTATGGGAGATGCCTCTAGACATCATTCCACACTTCAAATGGTGATATTTTGACCGGAGGATGGGGGAAGCAGTCATAGTTCTGAACAGAGATGGAAAGATTGAGACTATGAGGGTATTTGACCCAATATGGCTTACCAACTTGTCTGTTGAAGATGTCTACACTCTATACAAGTGGCCACTGTTCTATGACATGCAAGATATTGTACAAGCGCTACACTTCCAACATGTTATACGACTCTGTTTCGCATTTGAGATACTCACGGGAGTCACTAGAGAAGAGAAGTACAAGAAATTTCAAGAGCATGTGAAGAATGTTAGAAAATAGGCTAAACTAGGTCCAAGGGGGAGTTTGTTGATACATCATGTACCTAGTTTATTATTCTTAATGTAAAAGTCTTTCATTTCTTACACATGTGTAATGTAATTACTTAATGAAATATGATATGCTTTTGATGTTTATTTTTCTTTGAATATTTCATATATTATTGTATTTGATATAATGCATATGTATGAACATCTTATATAGGTTTGAGGTTGTTGTACATAGTTATAAGTCAATAATGACTGAGAAATGTGTTCAACTTAGTCAGGTGATCATTCATGCTAATGGACCATACTTATGGACCATACGCATGAATGAATCATACTTATGACCAGTCGCATGACAAAACCAGGAAACTGGATCAGTGGTATGACTGAAACATAATATTGATTCAGTTGCACGACTAAAACTTTGGTCGTGCGTATGAAGCAACCGCATGAGTCAGTCGCACGATTGAATGGTTTAGTCGTACGAATGAAAACTAAAAACCTATAAATACCACATAATTCGTGAAAAAACAAGGACTTCGAATATTCATAATCCCTAGCCGTCCAGAGCGTCCTAAATAGCCAATCCAACTTCATAGTTGGTTCCTGATCAATTTCTAATGAACTCTTAACATTTGTTTCATCGTTAGATCGATCAGGTTGTCGTTCTCAGTAATTGGATCACCAATCAAATAGGATTCTGCATTATTTGATCTTGTCTCGCATAGAATCTGTTATTACTCTGTACGAAAGCGGTCCTAACATTTCCTACATCAGACGAATGAAATTGATCAAAAGATTTTGTAGATGAGTCAATATCAAACAATCAGTCAGGACCATTTGTAGGTTTGGTAAATGAATGTTTCTTGAATTGAACATTTGTTGATTCATGAATAATGTTTACTCTAGGATTAAACACTCTGTAAGCTTTTGACACAGAAGAATAGCCTACAAAGAGTCCCTCATCAGACTTAGATGATTTTTTTTCCAAATAGTCTCGTGTATTTAATATTGAGACAGGACTACAAAATGACTTGAATAATCCAATAAATGGTTTTATGTGAAACAATAGTTGATATGGATTCATGTTGTTTTCTTTTATAATCAGAGTTCTATTTTGCACAAAGCATGATGTGTTAACTATTTTGCACAAAGCATGATGTGTTAACTACCTCTGCCCTGAAGGTAATTGGCAGTTTAACATCGACTAGGATTGTTCTTGCTGCTTCAATCAGTGTTTTATTTCCCCTCTCAGCTACCCCATTTTGTTAAGAAGTTCTAGCTGCACTAAATTGATGTGCAATGCATTTGGTGGCATAAAAGGAACTCATGTCTTCATATTTAAACTCGGTTCCATTATCACTTCATATTTGTTTGACCTTATGATCATGTTGGTTTTCAATTTTTGTGATAAAGTCTTCCATTGTTTGGGATGCATCATTTTTATGAAGTAAGAAGAAAACCCATGTAAATCTTGAAAACTCATCAATGATCACCAAACAATATTGTTTCTTTCTAATACTCATAACATGAGTTGGTCCAAACAGATCCATATGAAGTAGCTTCAATAGTGTATTCTTTTTGTTCACTAGTTTTGGTTTGTATGAAGATTTATGTTGTTTCCCTTTGAGACACGCTGAACAATGATCAACAAAATGAAATTCTTTTTGGGGAAGACCAATGCATGGTTTCCTTTGACCAATCTCTTCATGTTTTTAAAGTTTGTGTGCCCCAAGCGTCTATGCCAAAGCTGAGACTCATCAAATGATGCGTTTGATAGAAGATAGGTTTCTTCTTTTGGTGTAGTAGAATTTAGGTTTAAGACATAGGTGTATTTCTTCCTCGGAGTCTTTAGGACAACCTATTCTTCAGGAATCTGAAGTCTTGGTTTCAAAATGTAGCAAAGAGTGTCGGTAAAGTGAGTTGTCATTTGTCACAGATCCTTCATGAGTAATTCTTCCAACTTGTGAATATCCTCCAAAGGCCACAGTAGTTCTTTGTATATGCTTGAAATCATGAAGGAGGGAATGATCTCCAGTCATGCGCTAGAAGCATCCATTCTCCATGTACCATAAGCTGTTGGACCTATATGGATGACCCTGCAAGCACAAATGAACTAACTAGAATATGGAACCCACACCACAATGGTCTTAGGTATCCCGTTCCTATCCATGATGGTTACCTCTTGGTACTTTCCTCTAAACTATGATTTAGAGAGAGGTGTGCTGGAGATTTCTGATGATATTTTGATTGTTTCATCTCATCTCAACTGAAGAGTCAGAGGAATAATGAAACCTTTGGTCCCTATTTCTTTGAAGAAATCCGACCCATTTTTTATTATCAAACATCATTTTTGGTTTGGTAAGATCATATGTTTGCTTGATGTTGTGATATTTGTTTCTTTGGATCTTACTCAACTCTTTTCTGTTACTCATGTCATTATTTGATCTTGACGTACTAGATTGATTATTATGAAAGTGACTTCTGACTATAGGTTTCACAGATGATGTTGTGAGATAGGCTTGTTTTCAGGAATTCTCAACCCCTTTTGCTTGAAGTAACAATCAGATGTGTTGTGATTGTTCATATCACAGACTGAAGAATATTTATTGAAATAATAGTTTTTGGTGGAATGATTGTTCATGTCATAGATAGAGCAATATTTATTGAAAAAGCACTTTTTTGTGATTAGACATTTCACATAGGTCATAATACATATGTTTGTTTCTTGAATCTGATTTTGCTTTTGCTGACTTAGTTGATTTACCCCTTCTCTACTCCTTTTTTGATTTTGATGATTGGAGGTCTGACTGAATTTTAGTTTTGAAATCAGTGAACTCTTGTTTTTCTTTGGCAGTGAAACCTTGTTAGATTTGTTTCAATTTTTAGAGATTTAATCTCATAATCAAAAGCCAAAGATTTCTTTTTTCCTTTTAAAATTGCAGGTATAAATTTCATAAAGGGGACAATGGCCTTGATTGGGCTTGATGGTTTAATGACACTCACTGACTTGTCTGAACACTCCTTGATTTTAATTCGGTGAGCGAATTTAATTTTCTCCTCATTTGTTTCAATGTAAACATTTTTATGTTTTGAAGACTTATGAGTTGTTTTACTATTGTTTTTGGTTCAATAGTATTAGGTTCAATTTGCTCTATGAGTGTGACAGATTCAGGCACGATAGTGTAGTTGTCATTATAGGGTGGAGGACAAGAGTTATACCCAATCGTAGATATATCCTTGGGGTCTTTTTATGACTCTAGCATCTCTTGCAACTTGATTGAAGACAATTGAAACTTTTCAAGTTTCACTTGAGTAAGTGTTTGTTTAGCTTTTATTTGAGCTAACTTTTCAGTTAGTTTCTCATTCTCAGCTACAAGAGTGTACTTGTTAATGTGCAATTTTTCAATATTAGAGATCAGATTTAATTTTGATTTCAAAGCCTTTAGTTTCTCTTACGCATCTCTGACTTGACCTTTTCTTCTTTTATTTTAGCAGCCAGTTTATGATTGTGCTCTCGATAACCTTATAGTTTAGTAATGCATTTATCACTACAAAGGTTGGATTTTACCTCAGATGGCATAGGAGGTGCACCATCATTGATGTGAGCCATGAGTTCATGATTATGAAATTGAGGCTTCACTTCCTCTACATACAGACTCCAATCACATAATCCATCTTGTCTTATAACAAGAGCATTTGAACATGACTGACTGCTTCCATGATCTTGACTAGTCGGTTGTGGTTGATTCTAATAAGGTTGTTGATGTTGTTGATGATGATACTATTGTTTTTGATGTTGGAGTGGAAGTTTGTTCTTGGTTGTGGAGATGACTGACCCTGAGAATTCCTTTGGAAATTGTTGTTGTTTTTTCTGGGAGCATTACATTCTCTTGAGAAATGGCGAGTATGCCACAGTTGAAAGAATTGGATTTGTCATATCCAAGTTTGGTGTTTTCATTAAGGCTAAGCTTTCTTCCTTATTTGAAAAATTCTTGGCTATCTGCCTCCCAGGTAAGCTTCAAAGCTAGCAACAAAGGCATTGTATGATGCCTTTTGTCTTCTGATCTTTGGTCTTCGGGAGTAGTTAAGGGAGTTGCAGAGAACCCTGTTGGCTGTGATGGTGTTGAAGGTTTTATAAGCTTAGTGATGAATGCATTTTCTACAGAGTGGGTGTCTGCTGGAAATTTATAAGCTTTAATAACTCTAGGTCCACCAAGATTTCTGCTTCTCTCATCAAGTTCAAGAGGTTCTATCTTGGCAATCATAATGTCCAAGGTGGTACTTTCTAGATCAAGAGTGTTTTCAGCATTTTAACATTTTGTTTCCAACTTTTTGGAAGATTGTGAAGCATATTCTTGTTCAGTTCTTTGACTTTGTATGTTACCCCCATGATCTCTAAATCATTTACGAGCTGCACAAATCTATGCAGCAGTTCAGAGATTGATTACCCCATGGAGTGATGAAAGGTTTCATATTGATTAACAAGTTTTTCCTTGTTAATTTCAACAACTTCACTACTGTTTTCACACCTTATCAGCAGTGCATCCCAAATAGATTTAGATGTTCCATACTTTTCTAATCTTTTTAGCACATCCATATTTTAGGAATTCGTGAGGTTTTGTATATTGCAGCTTGATCAACAGAAAGAGTCACTAGAATGTAAGGGCCTTTGCATATTGAAATCTAGTAGTCCGGATCTACACCTATAATATAGGTTCATAAATCTGATTTTCCATTGCTTAAACTCATATTTGTGTCTAAGCATGGGTGGTTTTGGAGTATGACCAAGTTCAAAGAAACTATGTGAATCCATTGTTAATAAGCTATTGTTTAAACTTGTTGAATAATTATTAGTTTGATTATTAAGTTGAACTTAGTCCAAATAGTCCAAACAGGTTTACGTATAACCATATTTGCTAATGTTTATATTTTCTTGTTGTAACTACTGTTCATGGGTTTGTTCTTGAAGTTAACTACTATGAACAGTGACTGTTGAAGAGATTTCTGTAGTTTACTAAGTAGAGGTAGTTGAACACTCTATTTGTAACTCAATCATGGGATCAATCGAGTTCTGCTCAGATCTAGGCAGATCTGAAAAAGAACCGAGAGCCAAAGCTCCGGTACCAATTAACTAGGTTTGAGAATGATATTCTCTATTGATGTGAATCAACAAGTACGGAATATGATGATTGAGTCAATGATTATACGGCGGAATCAAACAATCTGGGAACATTGAATGCAAGAAATACTCAAAAATGGTTTTTGAATTAATGAAGGTAATCGATTACAATGAATGCGTATGGTAAGAGCATTAAACAATAACAAGACACCTTGTAAATAAGAGATTCTAATTTTCTAGAATGCCTATCAACAGTCACCTCACATTCTATTCTATTTATAGGCTGACAATATGCAATTTACAAAATGACTAAACTACCCCTAACCTTTATATCAGAGAACTAGTCTATGTCTTCATCAACATTTCTTTTGTTCATCTGCATTAACTAATACGGATGTGTTGATCTTGATCAACATTTATTCTATCTTTAGTATTAGTGTTTGGTCATCAACATTGACAAATGCGGATGAACAAACACATATGCACATTTGTTGTTGGGCATCCACATTAGTTAATGTGGATGTACAAATACTGTTGAGCATTTGTTCCCAGCTATCTGCATTTGTTAATATGGAATAACAATTACTTGTCAATATTTGTTCTACGTCTTCTGCATATACAAATGCGGTTAGCCGACACTTGTCTTCTTCTTGGCAGATTCTTCATCCGCAATTGTTCTTGGACTTGTGAGATTTCTAGCAGAACAACCATTAATCCACCACTTGAGTTGGCATGTATGATCCTTTCAGGGTCCAACACAAAATAATCCAAGTAGTTGCCTCAAGCTATCTTCACCAACCTTACCTACCAACCGAAAACACGTAAAAGTCAACTTTGCTGAGTGAGTTCTAGTTTTATAAAAATATAATTTTTTTCTTTAATTAAAACAAGTTTTTACTTTCATTTGCGATCATACATCATACACACACATAGATAATATCATCATTATTATCATCCATCATCATACGTTAACTTTCGTTCATTCATCAAAGTACGTCATCATTATCATTTGTTATCTTCCGATGACATGTACTGTACCCTGAACATTGTGCACGAAGCGGACCCTTGGGTCTGGGGCAAGTACACTGATCATTATTATTCGTCTTTCATACCTGACCAATGCCAAGCGCTATACCCGACTATCATGCATAAAGTAGGTACTGGGCCGAAGTTTATAAACACACTCCCATACATTGTGCTCGGTGGCTTGACAACAGTACCGGGGTAAGCAGCAAGGGTCCTATGCCTATGGTCAATCACAAAGATTAGACCCCAGTGTGCATCCTTCCGGGGTAGCTAACTCGCACACAGTTGAGCTAACACCCTTCATTAGGTGTGAACCTCCATGCATTGCTTGCAAGGCTTTTCATTATTTCATTCTTTCATTAATGCATACATTCTTTTATTCATTATGTTCTTCTTTACATTATCTTCTGCTTTACATTACATAATACTTTACATTTATTTTCATAATCATAACACGCAAAGCCACAGAAAATAAAGATATAAAATAAGAAACATAAACATAGCCATACATAACATAGCATCATCACATATCATCATGCAGGCCACATCTCACAACATACACTATCACATCACATATGACATCAAAAATTCAACTTACATCCCCCAAGAACCTCCCCAAGTCAAACCCTATAACTTACATTTTCCCCAAATTTTTTGAAAATAATCTAAGTCCTAGGCGCATGGGCACTATGCAGGCGCATGGCCTTCTAGACGCATTGAAAAACTTAGGCGCATGTGAAAAGTTCTAGGCACTATTTGGAAAATCTAAGCACATGGGCACTATACTGGCGCATGAGTGCCTAGGCGCATGAGCTTTTCAGGCGCATGAACAGTTAATAAATTTTTAGCTTATTCTAGGCACATGGCGACTATTTGGGCACATGGGGTTTTAGGCACACAAGACAACACTTAGGAAAATTCAACTAACTAACATTATTATCATCATAATTCAATCCCAAATCAATGTACATCATGTTCAAAGCCTAGCTCTAACATTCTAAGCAATAAAATATGAACATAACACAATCATAACAGGATAATCACCCAAATCCAAACCCACCCACATTCACACATACACATTCATATGGGTACAAAACCCACTTTAATAAAAGCATTCACACATGCATTTCCAGCCCTAAAATCACTTAAAAATGTAAAAAGGGGGTTCTAGAAGTCACCTTAGCAGCCTTCGAGCATGACTTCCTCAAACCCATTTGCACTATGAGTCCAACCACCTAAAACACACCAAAAACACACACAAACGAACACACAATACACATAAGCACATAACCAAGGCATAGGCCGGCTAAGAACAACCAAAAATGATGAATTCTTAGCTTGAATTCAAATCCTTGCTCTTCTTCTTCAAAATCCCGAGCTCTGCTCTTTCTCTCTCTAAAAAATCCGAATGAAAGGAAGTATGTAGTGAGTGTGGGCGGCCATTTCCACTTTATGCACCAACTTTTGAAACTTTTGTTCCTTTGACACGTTTAGCCCTTCAAATTCGGCTAAATTGTATTTCTTCCCTTTTTCTACAATCTATTTTTTATTTCCTGGTTTTAAAATATCGGGTGTTACAATACATACATACATACATACATATATATATATACATTATATATATATATAAATTTATATATATATGTGTGTATATATGTATATGTATGTATATATATATGTATATATTAATATATATATATATATATATATGTATATATTAACATATATACATATATATATGCATATATACTTATGTGTTTGTGTGTGTATATATATATATATATATATATTAACAGACTTACGTATTAGTCTGTTAATGCTAATGGAAGTATCTTGAAAAAGGTTTTGATGTTTTCTAGGAACTCACTTGCAAAATGATTACACATTAAACGTTTTGGCATGTTTAGGTTTCATGTGATCAAGGGTCGAGGAGGATGGTTTTGATGCTAGAGCTAATAAAGGACCGCATGGCTTGAAGATGGTTCTCTAGATTTTTGCCTAGACTTATGTAAATAGTTTTGATGTAGCCAAACTTATTTACAAAGATTGATATTGATAAAATGATAAGTTATAAACTTTTGTAGGTGTGTCATTTTGATTATCAATCCGTCACTTATAATCCGTCTCTAATATCTAGACTTAAACTGAGACAAGATAAGCTGAATGCCCGCATAGTTTAATTGAATCGATGCTTTAGGATTGGAGGGATGTGTTGGGTTTTGTCACATGTAAAACAAGCTAGTTTAACCATTTAAACTTGAAAAATCGCAGATGAATATAGGTTTAATATACGGTTAGTAATGTGAAAATTTTCACCATTTAAAACATAAACAAAACCCAAGAATAAGGATCATACAAACATATGTGAAATAGTGTGCTATCAAACAAAACATGACAACCATAGGGTGTTCAAAGATACAACTTTTCTTGTACAAGTTGTTGTAGATGTATAAGATGAAAAAGATGATGTTCTTGAGGGCTAGCTTTCAAAGGAGAAGACCTCAAGCTTGTAATACCCACAAGCTCTTCAAATAGTTAGCTAGTTAGGGAGCTCAACCCCAAAGAACTCTCCTTACAGCTCCTCAATAATCCGAAAATTCCAGCCTTTCTTCTTGCAAAATCCAAATTTCCAGCCACACTTTGAGAGAGTTCTTGCTTGAGTTGGTTAGAGAGAAGTATGTGTGAGAGAAAGGTGAAATGATGGAAGATTGTTCTAGTGTAAAATGACTTGCAAAAGCCAAGATCAAAAGGGGAGTTCCAATGCCTCTATGGGGGCCGAAATATCCCCTTGAAAAAGGGTTTCCCCCCATTTTAGTTTTTATAAAAAGTTACACTCTTAGCCCTTCATTTTATAAAATTAAAACCTCTTTTAATTTTATAACAATAACACAGTTTTATTTGTTATTATTTAACCAACTTAAATAATGAAACAAACAATTTCGTATGAACTGATTATTCAATAATGTTGTTCTTTTACAAAGGAAACGTTTTAGAAAAACCCATTTTCTAAATTGGTGTCGGTATTTATTTGTTTGATCTTATCAACAAATAAATACTAATTGTTGTTTGTATAGCTTGTTATTGGGTATGACCCGACTTGGATCATAACGTACTAACCACATCAATCTTGTATGTGTCTTGGGCATATAAGATCTAACAATCTCCCACTTGCACAAGATTCAAAGAAGATTGGTGCAAGCAGTAAATACTGCCTAACAACGGTTTACTACCCTTAATACGTATGACTAAGTGCCATTCAATAACATCATCCTCTTCAAGTACCATACTTGAAAGGTTTTAGGTGAAACAATCATCTATCCTGTTGTTGCACATGTCATGTTAAATCATAGAGAGTGATCATACTCCATTGATTTAACTTTATCAGGCCTTAGACATCTTACTCTCAACGAATAAGAGGGACAAATCCCATCTTGACAACATACGTCTCTCACAGTTACCTTATATCATACCTGAATTCATACTTATGTACTGCCATGTTTTAGAATAGCGAAGAGCTAAGTCAAAGTATAATATTCGATAAATATCAAGACCCAATATGTATCTTAGGTCAGAGGATACCAAATGATGTTCGCCTTTACTCAAAATTACTTATGATCAATCAGGAAGGTTCCATGTAGTAATATTTGAGATGCAGGTCAGTCCAATATTTGCATCCCACAAATACCTATGAACTTTGGGAGCAATCTTTTGCTCTATTTTCATCCATATGAATATCCACCAATCCATGTTCATAATAGCATTACCTTCATACTTGTTCCACAAGCATGAACAGCTACGGACATTCTGAGTAAATAATTTACTCATGGTTTTTAAACATGCAAAATAGGAATATTAGTTGAATCATTATAACCAAATAACTCATTCAAGTAATAAAGGTTTACAATATCTCATTATAGAAAATAAGTTCAAATCCAGTCACTAGAATATTGAAGCCCCATGGCACAAGCATGAATTTCATGCCTCGCCTTTTCAAGAAGCATCGTGAGTGGATCCGTAATGTTTTGATACATGTGAACTTTGCGAATACATATCTTTTCCTTTTCAACTTCATCCCTTATGTAGTTGAATCTTTGTTAAATGTGCCTAGGCTTCTGATGTGCACAGGGTTCCTTGATTTGAGCAATCGCACTCTCGTTATCACAAAGAATTTCTAAGGGGTCTTGAATGGAAGGGACCACCCCTAGATCGGCAATGAACTTCTTTATCCATGCAACTTCCTGAGCTGCTAATGAAGCGGCAATGTATTCCGACTCTGTAGTTGATAATGCCACGACATTTTGCTTAGAGACTTCCAAGAGATTGCTCCTCCATTGAAGATGAAAATGTACCCCGATTGTGATCGTGAATCATCCCGATCAGTTTGGAAACTCGCATCCGTGTAACCCTTTACTACGAGTTCTTCCTCACCAGATCCATACATTAGGAACATGTCTCTAGTCCTTCTTAGGTACTTAAGTATGTTCTTAACAACCATCCAATGACTGCTTCCAGGATTTTGTTGGTATCGGCTTGTCATGCTCAAACCGCATCACATGTTTGCCCTAGTGCATATCATTGCATACATGATGGATCCTATAACAGACGCATACGGGATACCTTTCATTTTGTCTTGCTCATCCTTTGAACTTGGACATTGAGTCTTACTCAATATTGATCCTCTTTGAATAGGTACGGTATCTTTCTTAGAGTTTTCCATCTTGAACCTTTTCAAGATCTTATCAATGTACGCACTTTGATTCAAACCTATCAACCGCCTTGATCTATCCCTATAGATCTTTATTCCTAAAATATAGGCGGCTTCACTAAGATCCTTAATGGAGAAACAGATTCCAAGCCAGGCTTTTACACCTTCCATGGTTGGAATGTCATTTCCAAATAGTAGGATGTCATTGACATACAATACTAGGAAAATGGTGATGCTCCTACTAGTCTTCTTATATACACATGCTTCATCAGTGTTTTTTATGAATCCAATTTAATTATTTCTTCATCAAAATGGTGATTCCAACTCCTTGATGTTTGCTTCAATCCATAGATTGATTTATTTAACTTGCATACTTTGTTAGGATGTTTTGAGTTGACAAAATCTTTAAACTGAACAATATTGACATCTTCCTCAAGATATCCATTTAGAAAAGCGGTTTTGACATCCATTTGCCAAATCTCATAATCATAATGAGCAGCTATGGCAAACAATATCCTAATAGACTTTAGTATTGCAACTCGTGAGAAGGTCTCATCATAATCAACCCCTTGAGTTTGAGTGAAACCTTTTGCTACAAGTCTAGCTTTATAAGTATCCAAGTTTCAATGCATGTCGGTTTTCTTCTTCAAAACCCACTTACTTCCAACTATCTTGGAGTTAAGAGGTGGTTCAACCAAGTCCCACACTTGGTTGTCATACATGGATTGCTTAAAGCCATTTGTCACAATCCAAATTGGACATCGCATCATGATAGGTGGTTGGTTCATCGGAATCAACCACATAGCATCCATCTACGAAAAATCCATATCCTTCAGGTGGATAACTAATTCTACCAGATATGTGAATGTTTTGTGTATATTGATCAACCACTTGATCATTCTCAACACCCTCATGATGAGTGCTAGTGTCAACCAAACGTGTATCGGTTTGTGGTTCTTGATCCTCCTCAAGATCCACAATTCTACTGCTAGTTCCTTTCGTAAGGAACTTAGCTTCTAAGAAATCAGCCTTCTTGGCAACAAACTCCTTTTGTTCCAATGGATCATAGAAATAATATCCTATAGAATCTCTGGGATATCCAATACAGATACACTTAGTGGAACGACTTTCTACCTTGTTTGAGGTGGGAGTCTTAACATAAGCCTCACAACCCCATACCTTTAAATATGACAGTGATGGAACCCTTCCATGCCGTATTTCGAAGGTGTCATCTTCACTTTGTTGGTTGGGGCCATATTCAAAATACAGGCCGTAGTGAGCAAAGCGAAACCCTAAAATGATAGAGGCAATGAGCTTGTAGCCATCATAGATCGAACCATATCTAATAGAGTTCAATTTCTCCTCTCGGACATGCCATTATGTTGTGGTGTTCCAGGTGGAGATAGTTGTGAGACAATACCACAACTTCTAAGATGGTCTCTAAAGGCATCACTCAGGTATTCACCTCCTCTATAGGTGCCGGGAATTTTTATTTTCTTGTTGAGTTGATTTTCTACTTCATTTTGGAATATTTTAAACATTTCAAAAACTTCATCTTTGTGTCTTAATAAGTACACATAACCATATTGACTATAGTCATCAGTAAAGGTAATGAAGTATCTTTCTTGGTAGCTAGTCATTGGCTTAAAAGAACCACATACATCCGAATGTATGATGCCTAATAAATCTTTTGCCCGTTCGGACTTGCCACTAAAAGGTGCCTTAGTCATTTTACCTTGTAAACAAGATTCACATACATCAAATGAATCATATTCATTTTCTTCTAAAAGATCGTTCTTTTGAAGTGTTTTGTATGCGCTTCTTGTTTATATGACCAAGATGGCAATGCCAAAGATAGGTATCACTCAAATCCAATTTGAGTTTCTTAGTGGTGGTTTGGTACAATGAGCTATCATATAATGTGTTTTCACGAACCAATTCATAAATACCATTAACATGAATAACTTAAAATAAAATGTGCCATTTAAAGAAACATGAATTTCATTCTCAATAAATGACAAAACATAACCATATTGTCTTAATTGGGCAAGATAAATAATGTTCCTAGTCAAACTAGGAGCATACAAAATATTGTTAAAAATTGCTTCCAAACCATTTGGAAGCTTCAAGATGTAGTCCCCTCGGCCTTCAACATGAACCTTTGCCCCATTCCCCATGTAGAGGCTTACATCCCCTTTTTTGAAGTCCTTACTTTTTTTGAACCCCTGCAATAAGTTACAAATATGAGTTCCACATCCGGTATCCAATACCATGTGTTAGAGGATATTAAATATAGATCAATATGGATCATGAAAATTGTACCTGAGGTTTGCCCGACATCCCTCTTTGCTTGCAACTCTTTGAGATGGACTGGGCAATTTGTTGCCCAATGTCCAATCTCTCCACACTTAAAGCATGGGTCATTTGAAGCAACCTTTTGCTTCTTCTCTGCTGGTTTTGGTGTGCGCTCTTACCACTCCCTTTCCCTTTCCCCTAACATGCCCTTTACCCTTGGCAACATTTGCCTTGGGTGTGGGGTGAGGCCTCTTCTTGTTCCCACCTTCATTGATGGTGAGAACAGGTAAAACCCTTTTACCCATGGCCGCCTCGGCAGTTTTGAGCATAGAGTGAAGCTCACTGATGTTCTTGTCCCACCCGTTCATGTTATAGTTCATGATAAAGTTATCAAACCTTTTTTGACAAAGTGTTGAGGATCAAATCCGTAGCCAACTCTTTCGAGATGGACAATTCAGCCTTTCGAGGCGGTCGATGTGACTTTTCATCTTATGTAGATAAGATGAAACAGATTGGGTGTCGTCCATATGACACACATGGAGTGCTCGAACCGTTTCGAAGCGCTTAACTCGTGCTTGTTGTTGGAACGTTTCCTTCAACTAGATTATCATGTCGTATGCTCCATGATGTTCATACTTCTTTTGGAGATCTAGAGTCATACTTGCCAACATGAGCCAAGAAACTTGGACCGAGTCCTTAGTGTATTTCACCTAATTATTGTAGGTCTCCTCATCATCCTCCCTAGGTTGATCGGGAATCAGATCGTCTAATATGTATTATCGTTTCTCTTCCTTGAAAACAATTCTCCAGTTTCAAAACCAATCAATAAAGTTATTATGGTTTACACGCTCCTCTTGGAAAATGGTCCTTAGTGATAATGAGTGAGCGGATGGGATTTCATTGTTATCATTATTATTGGTGACCATCTACAAAATATAACAAAGTTCAATTTTAGTGATGAGGTAAGACATCTTAGGGTTGGCTTGATATCTTGCACAGAATCATGTAGCAAACATAATATCAGGCCTGCTAGCTGTAAGATACATAAGAGACGCAATCATAGCCCTGTATAAGTACTCATCTACACACTCCCCCTCAAGATCAGGTCCAAGGGAGTGGTTTCTAGTAATGGGTGTCTTAGCAATCATACAATCAGTCATGTTGAATCTTTTGAGTACGTCCTGAACATACTTTGACTGACTTATGAAGGTGCCATCTTCAACTTGCCTCACTTGAATCCCCAGAAAGAAATTGAGTTCCCCCATGGCACTCATTTCAAATTTGTCTTTCATTAGCTTCTCAAAATCTTTGCAGAGCTTTGGATTAGTTGAACCAAAGATGATGTCATCCACAAACACTTGAACTAGCAGTATTTTATTTCCCTGTCCTTTGATGAAGAGAGTTCCATCTATAATACTCTCATGTATCCATGTTTACAAAGATACTCAGATAGTGTCTCATACCATTTCCTTGGTACCTGATGCAGCCCATAGAGAGCTTTGTCAAGCTTCCAGACATAATTAGGATGATCAGGGTCTACAAAACCAGGTGGCTTTTTGACATATACCTCTTCATCTATCACTCCATATAAAAAGACACACTTCACATAAAGCTGAAAATCCTTGAAGTTCATGGATGCAGCAAATGCCACGAATATCCTAATAGCTTCTAATCTGGCCACCGGAGCAAAGACATCAGTGTAGTCAATCCCTTCTTCTTGTGTGTATCCTTGAACAACCAGTCTAGCTTTTTTCTTGATGATGATACCTATATCTTCTTTTTTATTCCAAAACACCCATTTGGTTCTAATGGTACTCTTCCCAGAAGGAAGACAACATTTGCTTCATGGGTTTGTCCTCTTGTCCTTACCCCTGTTACAACATCTCCAATGATGTTTGCTATGGGGTGAGACTTATGGATCCTAAGCTAAGGGATCACAGCAAGTTACTGAGAGAGATCTAAATTAGAGAAACTTAGACCTAGCATAGATGTTCTCCTACCACATCAGCACACTTTTCAAGAGAGACTTGATCCAAGCAGTGTGTGACATCATTGATGCTGTCATCTATGGTGTGGTTAGTGGCATCAAGAAATTCTTGGTCACTGTCACCACCACCATTGTTGTCTTCCACAATTGAAGTGTTCTTATCTGGTTGTAGAGCCTCTAAGCTAGAATTTGAAGGCACCCCAGATGTATCAGCTGTGTTTGTCATTGTAGTGCTCATAGAAACCTCATTAGCAGAAGTAGTTCTAACTGGAGTTGAAGACGTATGACTTGAAGGTCTTTTTAGCTCAAATCTTGGATTAGGATCAACTGTATTTGAATTTTTTGCAGATCCTGAAACATTCTCACAAGGTTTGTTAAAACAGTTAGTAACCAAATCAAGATGAAATAACCAATCCGGACCAGAACCAGCAAGACATGGTGTGTGTTCATTGAAAGTCACATTGGCTGACTCCTCAACAATTCTAGTTCTGAGATTGTATACTATATAAGGCTTAGCTTGAGAAGAGTATCCAATAAAGTGTCCATCATGTGATTTCTCAGCAAACATGGCAATTTGATCTTTGGTATTCAAGATGGTGTAAGGACAACCAAATGACCTGAGAAAACCAGTGAAAGGTTTCCTCTTGTGCCAAAGTTCATAAGGAGTCTTTCCATGAGTCTTAACTTCTAAAAATCTGTTCTGCACATAGCAGGTAGTATTGATTCCCTCTGCCTAGAAGGTGATGGGCAGCTTAGAGTCAGACAACATGGTTCTTGCAGCTTCAATCAGTGTCTTGTTTCTCCTCTCAGCAACACCATTTTGCTGAGGAGTCCTGGGAGCACTATATTGTCTTGTAATACCCTTTTCATCAAAGAAAATATCAAGGAGTTGGTTCTTAAATTCAGCTCCTTGATCCCATCTTATGATCTTGACCTTGTGATCAGATTGATTCTCAATCTTTAAGATGAAATTCTTCAGAATCTCAGGAGTCTCATCCTTAGTTGTAAGGAAGAAAACCTAGGTGAATCTTGTAAAGTCATATGTGATCACTAAACAGTAAAAGGTCCTTCTTAAACTCATTACACTGGTGGGGCCAAAGAGATCCATATGTAACAAGTGTAGGGGTGTAGTGATGGAGTTTCTTTCCTTAGGCTTGTGAGATACCTTATGTTGCTTCCCTTTCAGGCATGCAACATAATGGTCATCACTTGTAAACTCTCTCTTTGGTATTCCAGTTACCAAATCATGCTTAATCAATTTGTTCATGTTCTTAAAGTTTACATGGCACATTCTTTTATGCCATAGGAAAGACTCACCATTATTAGCTTTAGATAGAAAGCATAAAACTTCTCCAGAGAGAGATGTTTCTTGCAAATCCATCTTGTACATCTTCCCTTTCCTGGGGGCTCTAAGCAGGATATGCTCATGCGGAATGACCACACCAGGCGTAAGAAAAATACACTCATGCTCAGTAAAGAGCATGTTATGACTCTGATCACAAAATTGAGATACACTCAGAAGATTGTATCCAAGCTCCTTGACAAACTTTACCTTTTCTATGCTGAGCTTACCATTTGTGACCTTCCCCCTTCCAGAAATGTAACCACCTTCATCTCCTCCAAAAGCAACTGGTCCTCCGTCAATCCTTTCAAAGTTCTGGAGTAGTGACCTATTGCCTGTCATATGCCTGGAACAGGCACTGTCTATGATCCAGACATTTTTGTTTGTCTTCAGCTGTCCCTACACAAAGAAAATGATTAGTTACATTTGGAAACCCAAGCCTTGCTTGTCTTGGGCTCATTAACAGAATGTAATTCAACAGTAAAAGATCCTATGGTTGTACTAAGAGGATCTTAAGCTGCTGTTGATGGAGAATTCTCCGTCACTTTTCTTTCTTAGACTTCCACACCACCTTTGGAGTCTTGGACTTGACCTTCAAAACTTCAGAAGCTTTTGAAACTTCGGAAGTTTTGAAGATCGATCCTTCGGAAGATTCTACAGACACTTCAGCAGACTTTAGTGCTTCGGAAGAACTCCTTTCTTCCGAGACCAACTTTTCTTCCAAAGGTAATTTTCCAGTTGCCCTCTTCTTAGATTTCGAGCTTCCGAGGGAAACAAATTTTCCTTCCGAAGCTTGAATCTTCTTGAGACCCGTTGAAGAATTGTTTTGGTCATATGGATAGTACCTTTAGGTTTGTATGGACAATCCTTAGCAATGTGAGTGGTGCTGTCACACATGACATAGTTCATCTTCTTCTTCACAAGAGCCTTTTCCTGAGAACAAGACGGTCTTGGTCACATCCCTTCTCCATCTTCATCTTTGCAGATGCTGAGACAGTTCTCTTGGGCTGAGAACTGTGCTTGGAGTTTGATGGTCCAAGCTATGCAGCAGTGGTACATAGTAGATCAGTTTTCTTCTTGTTACTGAGATAAGTTGAACAAGAACCAGAACTCTAGGAGAAGAGTTTTGGTTGATGTCTTCAGTCCCTACCACTTTAAACCGTGCAGAGATGAAAACTTGTTTCTACTTAGAATCAGAAGTAGCCTTGATCTCTTGAGCCTTCCTTGCCTTTCTTTTGCTCTTTCTGATTATGTTCTTTCTCATGGACTTGGTCCTCACAGTCTTCTTTTTCTCCTCAGAAGGATAGTGACCCTTCTTGGAATCCTCTTCCTTACTCTTCTTAGAGAAATTCTTCATTATTTCTTCTTCATCCTCTTCATTCATAGGATCTATGAGGGGAAGCTCATCTTCACAAATTCAACACCTAGGAGATCTTACAGACAAGATTATGTGTGGAGGAGCTATCTCATTGGATCCCAGTCCCTGCCTGTTTTGATAGCACACTTTGTTGTGCAAGGATGAGCATATCATGTTCTTGAAGGTCTCTTCTTCAAGAACGCTCTTTTCTGCCTTAGCTTTGCTGATCACAAGCTCAGCCTGGCACTCAGTGAGCTTGGTTATGAGATCTTTGATTTGAGTCCTAAAATCTATGTGTTCATGTTAAGAATTGAGATGGTTTTCTCTAGGTCCTCTATCTTTAGTTTATAATCATTTTCAGACTCTCTAAACTCAGATTTAAAAATGTTTAAGGAGTCAAGGTCAGATCTCATCTCTAGGTTATAGGACATGTATCTATTAACTTTAGCAATGCATTTAGGAGTACATAGATGTTCCAATACCTTGGCTTCATCATGATCTGCCATTAATGCTTGGTTAGGAGAAGCATCTTGCACCTGAAAGCTCTAGTTAAAGCCTCCTTCTTCAACAGCAACAGCAGCCTGCTGCTTTGACTTCTCATTCGCGAGAGCTTTGTCAGTGTAGATTGGTCCGGTCTGTGTTTCGCCATAATTTGCTCTAGGTGCCTTACACTCTCTGGGAAAGTGGCCTATCAAATTACAGTTGTAACACTTGACTTTGCCTTTGTCCAGTCCAAACTTTCCACTGGTTGCATTGCTTGGGAACTTCCTTCCAGTCCTCTTGTAGAACTTCTTGGCTCTGTGAGTCAAAAGAGCCATCTGCTGGACTATCTCCATGTATTCCAGATCATCTGGATGAAGACAGTCCTGGTCTTCAAGAGTGAAAAGACAGTTGCCACAAATTCATTAGAAGACACAAAAGCTTGAGAAGAGCTTGTCTCTTAGAATGGCTTCCTTGAGTGTAGTTCTCCCTTGGTGTCTTTGGGAAGGTGATGAAAGGACTCTTTGGTGAGTTGTCAGGGTAGCATATGAGATGATGTTTGGGTTCTATGCTATCCCTTTCAACCGCATGTAGTGCTGAACCCATATAATTGTTGGAGTTTCTAGATGAACCTTGCATGTTCATCTCCATCTGGTAGCCACTGAGAATCCCATATAACTCTGTTAGAGTAAGAGTTTTGAGATTTTTAGTAGTGTGTCCATTGCCTAGGAAGTGAGGACATGAACTTCCTTACAATGTCTCTATTCTCAAGAGAAACTCCTCCATCCACTGAGGTATCCACAATCTCAACCTACCTCAAGTACTACTGAGTCATGGTTTCATCGGTTTTAAAGGTGAAGTTTTCAAACTGCTGCTTCAGGAGATCCTTCTTGTTCTACTTGGCTTCAGAGGAACCCTCATACATCTATTTCAGTGCATCCCACAGCTACTTGACTGTTTTGCACTTCTTGAAACCTCTGTACACAGAGTTTGGAAGGGCAGTTTGAAGGGTTGTCATGGCTTTTCTGTCTATTTCTACTCTCTTCCTATCTTCATCAGAGTAGTTAGCCACATCTTTAAGGATCATACCAGCACCAGTAGCAGAAGGGGTGCTGGGTATGAAAGGTCCATTCTCAATAGACTCCCACATTCTTACATCAAGAGACCTGATGAAACCTTCCTTCTCAAACACCAGGTATCAAACTCATCAAGAGTGATCAGTGGGGACTTGTTCATTGTTCCAGTTTCCATATCAGTCTTGGAAATGGCTGCCATTTGAAAAGTTTAGTATTTGTGTGTGTGAGGGACCTTAAGATGATGAGATCTTATATCAAGAGCCTGAAATGCTCTCATACCAAATGCAGATCGTTGAAGGGTGTAGAGTTACAACACAACAAGACAAAGAGGAGATTAACTAAACTTAATCAAACAGTAAATTGGATTAACCAAGGTAAGACACTAAGAACACAAGTAATGTAGAGACAGAACACAAAGAACACAAGTATATGGTTTTCAAGAATGCAGTATATTGCTTTTTCTATGTTCTATTAAAAGTGTTACAAAGCATATATAAAAGATACAAGAACATGAGATACTTATACTACATACTACAGCCGGCTATACTTTGAAAGCCAGCTGGATACAATTGACTAGACACAAAACAAAATCAATAGTAGAGTCAAAAGGCAGATTGCCTTTTGACTTGTGAATATGAAATGCCATGTCTCACATCCTTATCTATTACAAAAAAGATAAAGTACATAAAGTAGAAAGTTACAGACTCAAGACCTCAATGGACAGTTACTAAAAGATTGACCTTTTCACCAACTCATGTAAGTTGGTGACCTTACAGAGGTGCAGTGGAAAGGTGTCCAGCTTTATGGAAAAGTAAATCAGATAAAGCATGTATTAAAAGTCTTCAAAAGAATCTATCTATATGAGTTCAAGCTTCGGAAGACTTTGTCTATGAGGCTTCGGAAGACGTTGTCTCTGAGGCTTCGGAAGACTTCATATTTGGCTTCGAAAAATTTTGGTCTTGGCTTCGGAAGATTTTACACTTAGAGTATTTTTCTGTTGCATGTGTAGAATTCCTATGCATTCTTCTTTAATGCACTTGTGCAGCATGCAGGAAAGACATTAGATGTTTAGGTTGCATCAGCCTCTTCATTAATCTTTACAAACTCCCCCTAGGCTGATGCTACCAAAAAACTTAGTAGACTTCAGATGTCAATACTCCTCATTAGGATGATCACCAATCCTTTCTCATAAGGTGATCAGGATTCTTCAGACTATCAAAGTGTTTTCTCATATGAAAGAGGTCATGTAGAGGCAACTAAAACATATCTTGCCATGTGTAAATGTCCTCAGTGCCTTGATCTCTAATGACATGCCATCTTTCTGGGTTTGTGGTGTATGTCCAGGACAAGATGGGTCTTCCTGATGCTAGTGGAGCTGTTAGAATTGCAGTTGATGTAGCATCCTCTAGTAGCACAACCTCAAGATGTTCTGACTCATTCTGGGGTGTAGAGTAGGATGCAGTCTTCTTCTTCTTTGGCTTTGGTTTAGAAGCCATCCTCTTCTTTCTCTTAACAGGTTTTAATTGAGAAGACTGACCTACAACACCTGATTGATCTTCACTGTCTTTCTTAGTTGGGACTTCCTCTCTCTCAGGCTTAGAAGGAGAGGGAGGTTGACCCTGCTATGGATCGGAAGATGAAGCTTGCTGAGTTTCAGCTGGAGATCCAAGTTGTGTTGTCTCTGGTTGTTCAACCTGAACCTCTACTTTAGGCGGGGCTTGACTTGGAGTGGAGTGTAAGTCAATGAGCTCTCCACTTTTGATCTTCTGCTTGATCACCCTATTATGCTTATCCATAGTGGATAGAGACATGGGGCCAAGTCTCCTTCTTGAGAATCCATATAGCTTCAAGAAGCTCATCATCCTCTGCCTATCAGCAGACTTTTTCATGCTCTTTTGGATGATGGCTCTTGATTTTGCAGCTTCTTCCCTTAATTTCTTCTTAGTTATCTTTTTGTCCTTGATGATCTCAAGTTCAAGCTATTTTAAGTACTCAAACTCAACACAGTCATAGGACAAGGGAAGGAGTGCATCTGCCTGATAGAAGTCTGTGGCACTCAGGTAGTTGATCATCTTGATCCTTTCTTCTTCTTTCTGTACCTGAGGTTTTTGTTGAACCACATCTTTTTGTGCAGGACTTTCCTGAACTGGGGAGAGGGTAGGCATATCCTTGTACAGTCTTTTTCTTCTTCTATCTTCTTTGACTTTTACTAGAAGCTCTGCATCTTCTGCCTCCTTCTTCTCCTTTCACCTTTCTAGATCAACCTTTTCATTCAACTCTTCTAAGGGGGAGAGATGACACTGTCTATGTCATAGTTCCTTGTCTGCAGGTAATTTATTCTGACTGCCCTTAACTCATCATTCTGAGTATCTAGTATGGGGGCAGCCCTGATAGCAAACTCCATGAGACTTGAAGACCCAGTACAGGAACTTTCTCCCCTCAGCCTCCTTTTTCTCTTTCTCCTCCTCCTCCTCAATCTCCTCAGATGTCATCTTTCTTTTCACTTTGTCACTCACAGACCTTTGTGACTCTGGGTGGAGAGAGCTTTCGCCTTCATTGCTTGTTGCAGCATCTAAGCTCTGGCTAGAGAGAGGTTGAAAACACCTTCACCAGCAGGTGTCTCAATAGGAGTGTGGATCTCTGCAGCAGTTGATGATGATGAGACAGGGGTGTCATGTTCTGCCACTAGGCCTATAGTCAAGGTTTCCCTTATGAAACTAATCTTAGGGTCTGCCTTAACATCCAGTTGACCGATGGCTTTGCCTGATTGCCTAAGTCTCCTTCTTAAGCTGAACTCTGTAGTGCTCCTGTCTTGGATTCTTTGAGCTAGTCTGTCAACTTGTCTTGATTTGCTTGGGTTGACAAGTGGATGTTGACAAAATCCAGACCTTCATAGTAGTTCAAAGTCTGAAAATTGAAGACTTCTTGTTGTCCTTGAACTCTTATGATAATTAGGGCTTTCCTGATGTTGTCATACCTCCACCCAATGATGTGATTGGAAGATGGTGAAGATGACATAGCCCTTGGTATCCGATCCTCAAACAGACTCTGTATGAAGGAGTCAGTGTAGTCCACATCAATGTGAACTTGAGGAGGTTGCTAAGAATGCACAACTGCAAGTGAGGAAGGTGAGTCCTTAATGTCCTCACAATTGCAAGTGAGGATAAGCTGCAAGAACTCCCAGGATGGTGAGAATGCACAATTGGAAGTGAGGATAGTGGATGTTTTGGTTGCATCAGCCTTTTCATTTATCTCTACAATGTTGTTCTTTTACAAAAGCAACATTTTAGAAAAACCCATTTTCTAAGTTGGTGTTAGTATTTATTTGTTTGATCTTATCAACAAATAAATACTAATTGGTGTTTATATAGCTTGTTATTGGGTATGACCCGACTTGATCATAACGTACTAACCACAACAATCTTGTATTTGTCTTGGGCATATAAGTTCCAACATGATGGGTTTTGCTAATACTGTGGTGGAAAATGACTAGAACATGAATATTGTGGTAGAAGTAATTACACTTAACAATTGTTAGTCCTCATTTACAAGGACTATGTTGTTATGGATCATAGTTTGCATGTGAGTATTATTCCTATTCCATTTTTGTAGGAACAAATAATGGCTCGTATAGGACATGAAGGTTCTAGGGGAAGAAGCCATAGTTGGACTCTTCTAGTTTCAAATTAAGACCCGTAAATACTCAACATGTGGATTAATATGCTAATAAAATAAAGATGAAGTCATCATGAAAGAAGCATAGTTTCAAATAATTGTTGTTGGTGAGATTATAAATTTTTTGAATACACACAACATGCTATACTGGATGATGGATTCAAGAGAAAGATAGGTCATGGGAACCTAAGTGGTAGTGGTATTGGTGAGGGCAATGATGGCACTAGTGGTATTGGCGTCAATGGAGAAAGTAGAGATCATGGAGCTAATGTGATCCTGTAGCCATAGTCAATTATATCTCAACAATGGAGGCTGTGATCAAGATAAGAAAATGTGGGGAAAATCAAGCAGTCAAGTATTTTGCACATTCATTGTAAGACGAAGCGTAAGATTTATCAGAAACTATTGTCCAAAGAAAGGGTTAAGTTGCTATCGACCAGATGAAATGCAATGAGTGAAAGAGTTTACTATTGAACAAATGTGTCCCCAAATTGAATTATGTAAGACGGATATTGAGTTCCTCTGATTAGAAGCAAGAGCTATGATGCATCATGAGTGTACATCGAAGTTTAATAAGATGGCTCAATTGGTGCCTCATCTTATAAGTGTTGAGTCAAGGCGCATGAAGTGCTATATCCAAGGGATTTCACCAAAACTTTAAACTATCGTGAAGACAAATGCACCATTTACTTTTAAAGCAACAGTAGAATTAAGTGTGGTTATTAGTGATGAAGTCAAAATTGAAGAGAATCATAAGAAAAATCAAAAAAGAAGATGTATAGAGAAGAACGGCAATTCCTCTAAAGGGAAGTATAAGTTTAGGATAACCAAGAATGGTAACCTAGATCTGAGGAAGAGGGGACATGAATCCTAGTATAGAAAATGTAATATATATCATGAAACAAGACATATTACAAGATTTTATCCGAAAGTTAGATATTTTAACTACCAAGAGTTGGGAACTTGATAACGGTTCCTATCATAAGATTAAAGAACCCCAACAAGGAGAATTGAACCTAATAAAGGGTCGAGCATTTGTTTTAACCAAAAGTAGGAGATAAAAAGCGAACGAATATGTAGTAGAGGGTATTCTCTGATAATAACATTCATGATGTAATTTTATTTGATTCCCATGTAAATAAGTGTTTCACGTGAACATCCTTGTTAAAGTACATCAAAAGAAACCTCTAGCACTCGATTGTTCTTATAGGTAGAAACAACTAATGGAGGAAAGAACATAACTTTACTATACAAGTGTTGTATACTTCATTTGCACAAAATTGAATTCCTAATTGACCTTCTGTATAGTAAAGAGTAGCTTGACTTAGGCTTCATTAGATGAAGTACGTCTTTATCAGATATGGTAGTTTTATATGTCTCAAAGGACAATTCATTGCGGATGTGTATAGACTACTGTGAGTTAAATAATTTGACAGTTAATAACAATTTCCTTTACCAAGAATTGATGACTTGTTTGATTAGCTATAAGGATCTAGCTAATCTCTAAGATTGAGTAGAGTTCTAGATATGATTAACTAAGGTTTCAAGAAGAAGAAATTCATAAGACATCATTTAGGAGTCATTATAGGTTCCCTTATAACATTTAGGCACCTCATGAATTGAGTCTACAAACTGTACCTACACAACTTTGTTATTATCATTATCCATTACATTTTGGTCTATTCTAAGAACCACAATGATCATGTGTTGGACCAAAAGAACCAATGAGCCAAGATCAGAAAATCTCTAAGTCCCACACGGTATCACAACAACTGCTGAAAGACATCAGTAGTTTGACAAGTGCTGAAGACTTCAACAGCTGAAGATCAAGTGCTGAAGACCTTAACAGCTGAAGAACCAAAGTGCTGAAGTACAACAGCTGAAGAACACAAGTGCTGAAGCTGAAAGACCAAGTACTGAAGTACAACAGCTGAAGAGTTCACAAGTGCTGAAGATCAACAACTGATGTACAAAGTCTGAAGACAAAGACTGAAGACATCAGCTGATGATATCTACTGAAGTCATCAGCTGATGAAACGCTGAAGGTCAAAGTCTGAAGATCAAGTACTGAAGCCTCAGTAGTTTGTCACAACTGCTGAAGAGTACTTCTTCAGTAGTTGTGATATCAGTAGTTTTATGTTTTATGTTTCAGTAGTTTTGTAAAACGACTGAAGAGCTTGTTCTTCAGTCGTTGTAGTTTCAGTAGTTTTATATTTTGTACTTAACTGCTGATATGTTCTCAGTAGTTGTGAACATTTCAGTAGTTGTTAAGATTTAGTTATTTCTGTATTGGATCTGCCAGTTGTCACTTTCCGTGATAACAGCAGTGATGTTGCACTCTATATAAGGAGTGACAACCCATTGTAATCATTGAGCGATATGAGCAATTGAATGGAATGTTTGATTGATTTGATTAGAAATATTCTCCATCTATAAACATTCCTAGAAATCAGAAATTCATATTCTCTCCCTATAATCGTATGCGATCTTAACGCTTACATATATTGTTTGCTTGCTACAATTTGTCTAATTCGTGTTGTGTATTCCGCTGCTTTACATTCTGATAAACATCAAACTTGTGATCACTGATCCTGTCAAATGGTATCAGAGCAGGTTAATCATTGATCGATCTAATAATTGATCATTGAAACTGCTATTCAAGATCCAAGTTTGATTGAATTAGCTTTTGTTTTTGCAAGAAACGGTTATAGAGATTGAATTTTCTGTATTTCTGCTCATTCATCCTGAGATCTTATTCTTGGTTCTCATTGAGTTTGTTGTGGTTTGTCTAAAACTTTTTAAAACTTGAACTAAACTGTTTTTGAACTGAAAATGACCACTCCCTCCAATGATCCTCACAATACTGGTTCCTCAACCAAGCCTCCTATGCTGGTTAGGAATGAGTATAACATATGGCAAAGACGTATGCTCCATCACCTGTCTGTTAACAGCGCAGGGTGTTGGACATCAGTGGTACATGGTCCACACAAGCCTATGGTGAATAACCCGGAAACCAATCAAATGGTTCCGAAGAGGAGGAGCAATACTCAGATGAGGATAAAAAGTTGCTTGAGATTGATGCAAAAGCCCATGGAATTCTGGCCATGGCTTTGCCCAATGAAATCTATTCTGGGCTAATGCATCATGAAACTGCCCATGACCTCTGGATTGCTTTGAAAGAACAATTTGGAGGAACTGATGAGGTCTTGGCAAATAATAGAGAAATTCTTGCCCAACAATATGAGACATTCTCTCATAGAAAGGGTGAGACACTGACTCAACAATATGAGCGGTTTTCTTGTTTGATCTCTGAACTAAAAATGGTCAAACTTGAATACACCAATATTCAGATGAATAACAGATTTCTCAGATCACTGCCTGAGAGATGGGACACATATACTATTGTCCTACGCTCCAGTGCAAGTTTGGACAAACTATCTCTCACCCAACTCCATGGGAAATTGCTCACTTTTTTGAGAGAGATAGAACAGAAGAGAAAGCTGTCTTCATCTGGAAAGCTCACTGAAGACTTTATTCAAGGCAACACTGCCTTGGTGGGTCATGAGTCAGAATATGCTTCATCTGAATGCCAGTATGATGAGCATATAATTTCTCTTCGAGCACTTCTAATTCTGCATTTGTAAGTGTTGATGGTCAGTTCACTGGATGTAATAATGACAACTATGTTTCATTATGGATGATCTCAAGGGGATTGCTGATGATGACTTAGAAGAGATGGATATTTGAGCCAAATGGCCTTGATAATATCAGATCTCAGAAGTTCTACAAAAGAACTGGAAGAAAATTCCCAGGACTCTCTGGCAAAACCAAAGTTGGTTTTGACAAGAGCAAGTTGAGGTGTCACAAATGCCAACGGCTTGGACACTTTGCTAGAGAGTGTAGATCAACTGGATCAAACTCTACTGCACCCTTTGTGACTTTTCCTGGCAACAGTCAACAAAACAGAGGGCAACATCCTGTCACATCTAGTCATCATCCTCAACAACAATCTCCGGCATATTTTTGTTCTCAGGGTCAAATGCCTTATCAGTCCCCTGTTATTACATGCCACAGTCAAGTCAAGTTCAAGTTCCTATGACACCACAACCTCATGCATTACCAGAACCTCAGCCTTCCCCATCTCATCAACAACCTTCATCTCAACAACACAGCTTCTTCACCCCAGGAGTTGTTGACTGGAGCAGTTTACCAGATGACTTGTCTGGTCATGATCAACTGTTCTCAGGTGCTGGTCAACATGGTGGTGACAGTCCTTTTGGGAATCTAGCTCTTATGGCTTTGGAGTCTGCTGATACTTCATCTTCCAATGCCTCTACACCTCAGGTATCACAGGTATCCTCTGAGGCAAAAGCCAAATTATGTTCTGAACAATGCATAGCATCATTTGCTTCCATTAGAGAAGCAAATGTAGCTTTAATTAATAAGAACATTGAGCTAGAACAAGAAATTTCCAAAAACAAAGCTGAGTTGAGTTTGTGCTCAAAGATAAAAATGATGAGGTTTATAAACTGAATTGCAAAATAATTGATGATAAGGCTAGAGAAGATGTACTTTTAGAGAAGTACAAAGATCTCAAAGAAACCCTTGCAGTTACCCAGGTCGAGTGTGATAGATGGGTACAATCATGCAAAGGTTTTGAAATGCTTCTTAGTAAGCAATCTGTTCAAATGTGAAGTTTGGAATTGGTTACAATCACCTGCTCCACCTACAGATTTACCCCAAGAGCAGGGTAGAATCTGATGGTGAGAGTGATAACCAATCCATCAATCATGTGATCTACCTTCTGATACAGCACAATCAGAAGTAGCAGTCAGTATCAAGTCCTCTTTGAACCTATCAGCTGATGTTGATGGTCCAATGCTGACATTCACATGATCAATAAGTTGATCAACTCAGGAGTCAATCCTGAAGGTCCTGAAAGGACTGGAGAGCAGGATTCAACTCCTGAAGTTCAAACTTCAACTGCTGTCAGTACTGAAGAGAAGAAAACTGGCAGTAGAAAGAGTTTGAAGACTACTAAAGATGTTGTCAAGAAAGCAACCAATGCTTCCAAAGCATTGAAGAACAAGTCTTCAGTTGCTTCACCATCTTTAGTTGATGATCAACCTAAGATGAAGAAGAAACCATGTGAAGTATGTGGTTTGTTCAATCATCTTACAGATGATTGTTGGTACAAAAGAGGTTCCAAACTCAAACAAAAAGAAGAAATAATGAGAAAATGGTAAAATGAAAACTGAGTTTGAGACTACATTTGTATCAGCAACATCAAATCCTGTAACCCTTAAGTCCTTAAAGCATCCAAAAAGGAAGGTTAAACAGGTGACAGCTGAGGGTGCTCAAAAGAAGAAGGTGCAACATAGGACCTTATCTAACTCCACTAGCAATGTGTCTGATGAGCTGAAAGCTTTATCACAAAATCAGACACAGCTGGTGATGATGGTACAACATCTGTTGGTAGAGTTAACCAACTAGATTCTCCTATGTGAAACCACAGAAAAGGAGGTCTAAGCCAAAGGACTCCTCTTCTGCACCATCTTCTTCCTCTCAGGCTGTTGTTACAAATAAACATGCTAGTTTACCATCTATTGATGAGACCAGGCCCAAAACCAAAAAGGTTTGGGTCTCTAAAACTAACTGATTGTTTATTATTGCAGGGTCTCTTCAACATGCCAAAATAGCATCTGGTATGTAGACAGTGGGGGATCCATGCACATGACTGGGAACATCTCTCTTCTTCATGACTACTCTCAAGGAAAGAAGGGATTTGTCTCTTGGCAATGATGCTAGGGGTTACATCATCGGTAAGGGCTTTGTCTCCAATGGAGAAATCAAATTTGATGATGTTAATCATGTGGAAAATCTCAAGTACAACCTCTGAGTGTCAGTCAAATGTGTGATAAAGGCCATGTTGCCCTTTTCACAAGTCAAAACTGTAGGATTCTGTCATCAAAAGTTTTTCCCTTGATTGACAAGGTGTTGGATGATCACACTCTCCTGAAAGCCAACAGGACAGGAAGAGTGTATGCCTTAGATCTCTCTAAGAAGATAGATCTCAAAGGTAATCCTTGCCTATTTTCCAAAGCCTCTTTTCAAGAATCTAAACTATGGCACAGGAGGCTTGGTCATGTTAATCTCAAAAACATGAATCAGCTTAGCCACAATAGTTTAGTCAGAGGCTTACCATAAAGGAGTTCCACTGTGATGAAACTTGCACTGCTTGTTTAAAAGGAAAACAGCACAAGTCTCATTTCCTCCTATTGAAGTGTCCAAGTCCACTGCCTGCTTGCAATTACTGCATATGGATCTATTTGGTCCTGTGAGAGTAATGAGCATGGCAAAGAAGAAATACTGTCTGGTAATTGTGGATGATTACTCCAGATTTGTATGGACTTTCTTTCTACATTCAAAGGATGAGGCTGCTCAGAAGATTATCCACTTTGTGCTGTACATTGAGAAGCAGTATTCCCTTCCAGTCAAGTGTATTAGGAGTGATAATGGAACTGAGTTCAGAAATCATACACTTGATGACTTCTATCTCTCAAAGGGAATCAAAAGGCAGTTCAGCATTCCAAGACTCCGGAACAAAAGGGAGTAGTGGAGAGAAAGAACAGGACCCTCATTGAAGCTGCAAGGTCCATGCTGGCTGACTCAGGTTTGCCATTGACCTTTTGGGCCGAAGCTGTCAACACAGCTTGTTATGTGCAAAATAGAGTTTTAGTAAATCAGAGTTGATGAAGACTCCATATGAAGTTCTCCATCATTTGGCTCCACTGATTTCATTTTTCAAAGCATTTGGGTGTCCCTGTTTTATTCTCAACACAAAGGATCAACTCCACAATTTGATCCTAAGGTGGATGCAGGATACTTTGTTGGTTATTCATCTACTTGCAAAGCATACAGAGTCTTCAAC
Organism: Flaveria trinervia; assembly: GCA_025506515.1. Classification (NCBI taxonomy): domain Eukaryota; kingdom Viridiplantae; phylum Streptophyta; class Magnoliopsida; order Asterales; family Asteraceae; genus Flaveria; species Flaveria trinervia. The sequence continues at coordinate 83,774,222 of CM046450.1, forward strand.
TGCAGAACAAAGATGGTTGAAGAAACTCTACATGTTAGTTTAATGAATCTCCAAAGGACAAGATTCCACAAAGTCCTGTGGAGTTATTTGATCTGGACATACTGCAATATGTTCCTTATCAAACTCCTGCTGTTGCTCCTGTCAATAGTTCACCACCTGGTGGTACTGCTGATGATGATGATGATTGCAGTACTCACCTCTTCAGGTTTAGTGATCAGCTGCCTGATTCAACTAGACCTGATGTTCCTGTAGCACCAGTAGCACCATCCACAACTAATGCTGATGAGATTTCTTCGAATTCAACTTCCTTTGAATTACCATCCACTGATTGGTTTCAAGGAAATGATTCACCATCATCATCTGTTGCTGCTGAACCGGCTACAAACACTTGCACAGATCTCATTGTATATCAAGATCTGAAGAATCACCCATGTCTCAAATCATTGTGATATCACTGCTGGAGTATCAACAAGAAGTCAATTGTCAACTTCTGCTTCTATGCTCTCTTCATCAGTCAGCAAGAGCCAAAGAATTATCACATTGCTTTAAAGGACAATGGATGGGTGATGCCATGCAGCTTGAGCTTCTTCAGTTCAAGAAACAGCAAGTGTGGGAACTGGTTCCTCTACCTCCAGGTAAGTGTGCAAAGGCACTAAAGGGTGTTTAGGAACAAAAACTGATGAAATGGGCTTATTGTTAAGAACAAGGCCAGACTGGTTGTTCAGGGGTTTGCACAAGAAGAAGGTATGATTATGATGAAACCTTTGCCCCTGTAGCCAGACTGGAAGCAATTCGATTGTTTTTAGCTTATGCTGCTTATCAAAAACTTAAAGTCTTTCAAATGGATGTCAAAAGTGCATTTTTGTATGGAAAAGTTAAAGAAGAGGTTTATGTATGTCAACCTCCAGGCTTTGAGGACACAAACATCCTATTGGGTGTATAAGCTTGATAAAGCTCTTTATGGGTTAAAACAAGCTCCCAGCCTGGTATGAGACATTATCAAACTTTCTTCTGGAAAACAATTTCACTAGAGGCTCCATAGACAAGACTTTATTTATTAAGAAAGCTGGGCAGCATAATCTACTTGTTCAAATTTATGTAGATGATATTATTTTTGCATCCTCTGATCCAAAGTTGTGTGATGCCTTTACAAAGTTGATGCAACAGAAGTTTGAAATGAGTGCCATGGGAGAATTACAGTTCTTTCTGGGGTTGCAAATCAAACAAAAGGCTGATGGAATTTTTATTCATCAATCCAAATATACAAAAGATCTTTTGCAAAAGTTTGATTTACAAAACTGTAAGCCCTGTTCTACTCCCATGAGCAGCACCACACAACTGGACTTAGATCAGAAAGGTAAAGTGGTTGATGAAACACTTTACAGATGTATGATTGGGTCCTTGATGTTTAACAGCTTCTAGACCAGATATTATGTTTGCTACATGTGTTTGTGCTAGATTTCAGGCTGCACCTAAAGAGTCTCATCTGATTGCAGTCAAGAGGATCTTAGATATCTGCAAGGCACTCCATCTCTAGGTTTATGGTATTCTACCAACCATTCTGGTAAATTAGTTGCTTTTTCTGACAGTGACTATGCAGGGTGTAAGTTGACCAGGAAATCAACTTCTGGTGGATGCCAATTCCTAGGCAATGCTTAATTTCTTGGCAGAGCAAGAAACAGACCTCAGTTGCTACATCCACTGCGGAAGCAGAGTACATTGCTGCTGCAAGCTGTACATCTCAGGTACTCTGGCTTCAAAACCAACTTTTGGATTATGGCATTACAGAGACTAAGACTCCATTGTTAATGGATAGTGCTTCAGCTCTTTGCATTGTAAAATCCAGTCCAGCACTCTAGGACCAAACATATAGAGATCAGACACCATTTTATAGAGACTGTTTTGAAAAAGGTCTGATTGATCCTAAGTTTGTGCCCAGTGCTGATGAGCTTGCAGACATTTTTACTAAGCCTTTGGATAGTTCAACTTTCCAAAACCTGTGTTAAGGCTTGGTATGCTGCAGCTAGAATAGGTGACAACTACTGATGATCTCAGTAATTCATATTGATGATCATAGTGCCTGTCACATATAAGTACTGATGAGCTCTTTTAACCTCAGTAGTTTTTATAACTACTGATGCTAAAAGTTCTCACAAGTACTGAAGTACTTCATCTGTTCTAAACTACTGAAGTAGTTACAACTACTGATGCAGTCATAACTACTGAATCAGTAAAAACAGATAAGTACTGATGTCCTATGAAACAACTTAAATCAGCCATAAAGACTGATGAATGTGTTGAGGACAGTTTGAAACAGCTGAAAAGCTAAGAATTGACGAAAACAGCTGACGAGAACTTTCTCCTCAGTCATTTGTACCACTGCTGTTTCATTTTAACAACGAAGCAAAACCACGTCTTCAGTAGTTTATAACTACTGATGACCAATACCAAGTCTTCAGTTGTTTACAACAGCTGATGACTAAAACCACTGTCTTCAGTAGTTTCATAACTACTGATGACAACACCATGTCCTCAGTTGTTTCAATCACCTGAAGTCAAACCACGGTCTTCAGTAGTTTTCTAAACTACTGATGCCTAACACCGCGACTTCAGCTGTTCAACGTCTGAAAGGATAATACCATGTCAACGGTCGTTTAAAACTACTGATGACTAACACCACATCCTTCAGTCATTTCCTCACCCGTACCCTATATATACCCTTAACCTGAGCTCTCCATACTTCATCTTCTTCAAACCTAACGTTCCCTCTCCAACAAATCTCCATGGCGTCTTTGCAAATTAAACCGCGACACAACTGTGTTGCCTACCTCACGAATCGCCGATCTGGACTAAGTTCGATGCTGCTATCGATCTTATGGTTCAGTCCCCATACAACAAGGCATTCCTTCTGAACCCCGTTTTACATAACGAATCCTTGAACCAATTTTGGATGAACGTTAATGTTACTACTGAGGAGAGCAGCACACGATCCCTCCGGTCTGTAGTCAACAACAAAGAAGTAGTGATTACTCCTGCAACAATCCGAAAAATTCTTCACCTGAGTGATGCTACCTCTCCTGCTGGATATCCGAGGGCACCATAGATCTATCATTTGCTCAGCATGGATATCAAGGTGATCTCAGTGCCACAACCATTATGAAGAAACACTTCAATGACGCTGAGCGCCTGATCTTTCACATGGTCAATGTATGTTTGGCCCCTAAGACATCGTCTTGGGATCAAATCCACCAAATGGCAGCAGGTATTGTATTCTATCCTTGAGCAACAACCACTGAACTTTTCAGAATTAATATTTTCAGAGCTCAAAGATATGGCTCAAAAACCAACTGCCAACCGTTGGATACTTTATCCACGGTTCATCATGGCCATTATAATAGACCAGCTTAATGCTGAGGGACTTGTTGGCGTGGGAGTCCCTGCTACGGCTGTTTTGCCCGAAGTATACTCCCGGCACAACTCCGACCGGACACTCAAACTGGCTGCCAAGCTGCGAAAACCCACGCAGCTGGAACCCACAGCCACCACCTCCAAATCCAATGTCCCCACCAAACCCACCACAAAGAAACCCAAAAAGGCTACTCAGGGAATTGAGTCCCCTGAGGATGCTCCTGCACAACAAACCAGGATATATCCACTAGTCCAAACCCCTAGTGGATACAATGACTCCTCCAGCCACAGCCGCTCAGGCTTCCTCTCAACAGGAACCTGCAGCAACCCAAGGGGCACCTACTTATCTGGGATCTTCCTCACTTGAGGAGATTGCCATTGAAGAGCACCATCCACCCCAGGTGCACACTGCTTCTTCCCCTGTACCCCAACCAACCGCCCCTCACAGCCCAACTTTAATAGTTGCACAAGTGCTGACTCGATTGCACTCCTCACCCCCTCCCCAGAATCACTTACCACTTACCACTGGAATACCTCTACAATTGAGGGGGAGGAATACAGTGCACCTGAGAAACCCACAGCACAGGGGTTTAACTGTTCTATCTCCTCGTGTTGATATGGAGATAAGAACTTCTGGTGAGGCTGCCAACTCTTCTGAATCAGCAAATGATCAGACTGAGGTTGGTAACATAACTAAGACCTCACCAGAGGCAACAGCCGATGAAGGACAACGTCCTGAGGCTGGAAGTCCCCAGTTCCAAGACAAAGGGGCACATGCTACATCTGGTCTACACCCAGAGCATGTATATCCTGCTACAAGCAGGAGGTCAGGTGATTCAGCATATGCTGATGATGACCTGGGCTTCTTCTATGATGTTCTTGCCCAGAACACGATCCTAGAGGAGGAAGTCAGTAGACTGCAAAACCTACTTGACCAACTCTCTCAAGGAGTAAGACCATCTGCCACCACATCAACCCAACAGATGGCACCTTCCTCTGAAGTCTCCTAAACACACAACCACTCCAAAATCTCAGCCACCTGCCTCTGTTTCTGGCACCATTCCTCAGGGACAGAACCCCCCTGAGCAACTGGCTGCTATCCTTCAAAATCCCCTATCTCTCATCACCCCACAGCTAACTGAATTGGTGATCAAAACTGTTGATGAGAGACTTTCTTCTGTCTTACAACCCATGGTGGAGAATGTTCTGAGCAAACAACTTTCTGCTACTCAATTCCCTGCAACCAATGCACCCAAAAGGGGGAGTTCAGCAGTGAAAGGTAAAAGAAAGAGGAAAGAGAAGGAGAAAGAAACAGAAGAGACAGTAGTGGAAACTGAGGAGTTGGTTGAGGAGACTGAGAAAGAGAAGGAAAAAGAGAAGGAGGAGGCTACCATGGAGAAAGTGACTGAAAGTTCAAAAGACTTTCATGTCACATACAAGAAAAAGAAGAAGGATGAAAAAGAGAAGCCTTGGAGCTGATGGTGAAAGAGGCTGATGCCGAACACAGCAGATCAATGGATAACATCATTGATCAGTTGTTTAGGCAAGGCCATGACACTGAAAAACTTGATTCTGAGATCAGAAGACTAGAGATTGAAGAAATCCAATCAAGATGGTCAAGTTATGATGTGTCAGAAAGAAAGGCTGGAGATCATGATCAGATTTATAGCAAAACATCTTGGAAGATCATTGATCGAGATCAAAGCTTGGTCCAGGGATAGTATCTTGGCAATAACCACCAAGATCTGTTCGTCTGAAGAATATACAAAAGGTTTAATTGTTGAAGTTTTAAATGAAGCTGGTGCTGGGAGCAGGACTGAACTAGCCAAACAGTCAAAAGCCAAACTCACATCCAAAATGCTAGAACAAGCCTGTTAACATTCCCACATCAAAACTACCAAAACCACAACCCACAAAACCAATTCCCTCACCCTCTAAACCAACAGCCGATGATGCACCAAAAGAAGAAGAGAAGGGTGTTGAGGCTAGAAGAAGTAGAAGAAGAGGATGAAGATGATAGTCTGCCACTCTCTGCTGTTCTGAAGCTACCAAAGCCCCAGAGTCAATCCATGATCACACCCGACTCTCAAAGGGAATGGTCAGAGTCAAATAGAAGAAGAAGAACAGCAGAAACAGCACGATGAGCAACTGTTGAAGATGGTTGACAAGGAATTTCCTCAGTCATCATCTATTCAAGCCATGAAAGGGCATGCTCAAAGGCTGTACACTCTCAGACACACCTTTCAGTATCAGAGGGAAGAGTGAGAGTATGGCCAGACCCCAGGGTGAGTTCTAGAATCCATAAAAGAACTATCCCACACAGATACAACGGCCAAGTACGAAAAACAATAGAATCTACCATCATGTTGGCCGTTGTAGTCTCACCCTGGGAAATCATTGATGAATTCAAGAAAGCTCACCAAGCAAAGAAGACACCTCAAGCCTTACTAGAAAACAAGATGATTAAGAAGGGGTTGTTATACAAAAAGCTTGAAGACATCCAAAAGAATGAGCTCCAGTTACTCCTTGAAGGCAACCATCCGGATGAATTTGTATACAGGGAGGTAACTACGGTGGAGTTGAAAAATGGCAGGACCATGAAGTACTTATCAGAGTACTATGGTCCAGAGTTCTTCTTCGAAGGAGGAGCTGAAGAACTCTCTCAAGAGGAACAAATTGTTCTCCTTGAGGCCTATGTTCGTGAGTCGTACAGACTCATTATGGGGAAGTGAATCTCATGATGGGATAACAACTCTGTGTCCAGTTCCCCAAAACAGAGTTCCCATTCATACTCTGCCAAACAAATATTTGAGGTTCTTCCCAGGCCGGAGCGTACATGGGTCATCTTCTCTACTGATCAAGAAGGAAAAAGACCAACATTTTTGCCATCAATAAGTGGAGTATAAATAAGTTAGTGGTTTTGGCTGCATTGGTTCAGGGGGAGTTTGTTGGACCAAAAGAACCAATGAGCCAAGATCAGAAAATCTCTAAGTCCCACACGGTATCACAACAACTGCTGAAAGACTCATCAGTAGTTTGACAAGTGCTGAAGACTTCAACAGCTGAAGATCAAGTGCTGAAGACCTTAACAGCTGAAGAACCAAAGTGCTGAAGTACAACAGCTGAAGAACCAAGTGCTGAAGCTGAAAGATCAAAGTACTGAAGTACAACAGCTGAAGAGTTCACAAGTGCTGAAGATCAACAACTGATGTACAAAGTCTGAAGACAAAGACTGAAGACATCAGCTGATGATATCTACTGAAGTCATCAGCTGATGAAACGCCTGAAGGTCAAAGTCTGAAGACCAAGTACTGAAGCCTCAGTAGTTTGTCACAACTGCTGAAGAGTACTTCTTCAGTAGTTGTGATATCAGTAGTTTTATGTTTTATGTTTCAGTAGTTTTGTAAAACGACTGAAGAGCTTGTTCTTCAGTCGTTGTAGTTTCAGTAGTTTTATATTTTGTACTTAACCTGCTGATATGTTCTCGTAGTTGTGAACATTTCAGTAGTTTGTTAAGATTTAGTTATTTCTGTATTGGATCTGCCAGTTGTCACTTTCCGTGATAACAGCAGTGACTGTTGCACTCTATATAAGGAGTGACAACCCATTGTAATCATTGAGCGATATGAGCAATTGAATGGAATGTTTGATTGATTTGATTAGAAATATTCTCCATCTATAAACATTCCTAGAAATCAGAAATTCATATTCTCTCCCTATAATCGTACGATCTTAACGCTTACATATATTGTTTGCTTGCTACAATTTGTCTAATTCGTTTGTGTATTCCGCTGCTTTACATTCTGATAAACATCAAACTTGTGATCACTGATCCTGTCATCATGCTTATCCTTTGAGGAAAGTTTTGGCAACCCTTAGGCAGAAGAAACTTTATGCAAAGTTCTCTAAGTGTGAATTATGGAACGGGTAGTTAATTTCTTGGTCACATAATAAATGAAGCTTGATTCAAGTTGATCCATCTAAAATAGAGCTATAACAAAGTGGTAATCTCTAAAGAATCATACTTAAGTTAGAAGCTTCTTAGTCTAGTTGGATACAATCAATGATTTATCAGACATTCTCAAAAATTGCTACACCTTTAACCGCGTTAACTCAAAATAAAGTTGAATTCATCAAATGGGGAGCATGGGAAGAAAAAGCCTTCAATCTGCTGAAAGAGAAACATTACAGTGTTCTAATCATTTCTTTACAAGAAGGGAATGCAAATTTCATAGTATAGTATGATGCTTCACATGATGGTCTCGGTTGTGTATTAGTGCAACAAGACAAGGTTATTGCGCACGCATCACAAAAATTATATGTACATGAGTTACCATACTGCTTGCACTAAAGATGTGGTAACATGATGTATATGATACCAAATTTTGGTGTATTCTCATCAAAATAGACTCCAACACATTTTTTATCACATAAAGGTAATTCAATGAATTGTTGAATCGCATACTAGTTTGTTCTTGGATGTTGGATTTATAAAAATAGCTTTCAAACAATCAAAATTAGTTTTGATTTATATATGTTGTGATTTTTTAACTACATGGTTAGCTTACTTCTAAAATTTGTGAATTTTCTAAAATTTTGCGCGTTTTTGCGCATTTTTGGCTTTTTAACCCTAACCATTATAAATAGGGCTTGAAATTAATAAAATTAATATCATAGCATGTTATTAATGTTTATATGATTATTGCTTAGTTTGTGGGTTGGATTGTAAAATATATATTAGGTTTTAATTAATTTATTAAGAATTAACTTAATTTATAAAATCAAAGGGGTACTTTTTATAAAAAAAGATAAATAACACCTAACACTATAAGTCCACCCCATAATCATTCACAACAACCTCTTATCTCCTCACTTAATTTTTGGAAATAAAACTCCCCGACGCCCATACTTGCATCAATCAAGTTTCTTCAAGCAACGGAGAATGATTTTGGATGTTTATTGCATCAAACATGTGTTTGTGATCATCCATTTTGTACAGCAAGTAATTTTTATGTTAAATAGCACTCCTTTTGTTCTTGAAATTCTTTAAATGCTAGATGATCCAAATACACATCAAGACTTGAAATTTATTGAAATTGATATTGATTTTTTGTAAGAAAAGCTAGAAATTATAAAAACTGTTTGGCAAGATGAGGTGTTTAATGAATGTAAAAAATATACGATGAGAGAAATGGTGTGAGTTATGTTAAAACTATTCATAAAAACATGTTTAGGGAAATATTATTTTGTTTGTATGATTTACACTTTATGGTCCTAAAGTAGGCAACTTTTAACCATGATAATGTCACATGTCAAGTTACTTCAAATATTTATGTAATATTTGAGATACATAGAAAATTGAATGATTTCTTTGATATGTGAAGTAGTTGAGAAAATGAATTACATATATGTAATGAAAGTCAACTTTTTAAAAATAGAAACTTTCTAAAAATAAATTTTCAAGGTGAAACCTAGTATGCAACTTTCATTAACTACTTAAGTTAATTTAAACATGTTTTCAACAAAAATCAGCAATGCGTCATAGGGTCAAACACATCAACTTTGATCAAAACGGTCACCTTTTCTCAAGGTAGTAATATGTGTCAAACATGACATTACTTTTCTTAAACACACTATCGCTTAATGTTTTTCTTAGAATACAATAGGGGTTCATACAAACCAATATGTACAGACACTCACAAACCTATATTGTTAGGTCATTGTTAACTTTCAGCATTTGCTTTAACATTCAATTATGAATTTTATGTTGTGTTTTCATGGATTCTATTTTATATTCTTTCCTTCTAGGAGGATAAGACAAGCAAATTGTACTTTTTAGTGCCTTCTTGGTATTATGGCTTTATCGCTTGGTACGTTAGTGCAAACATATATAGAAATCCCTACATTCTTGAACTGTTAGTAATGAGCTACCAAGGTAATTCTAATAAAGTACTATTGGGGATGAAAAACACCACCTATGTTAGTTGGGCTAACTCGACTTGAGGTCAAACACGTGTTTAATTGATATAACATTTTCCATTGTCTATGATATACATGGTGGAAAGCGAAAAAACTTACAAATAATTAGCTTCCGTTTGAAATGTTAAGTAACTTGTTTATAGACTAGCTACGTATCGATATGCTTTGGTCACTTTACCATGCAATCACCTAGGAACATACTTACTATTGTTTAAACCTGTGAACTCAATAATCTTGTGTTGACACACTTTAGCATGTTTTCCTAAGTTACATGAACACTTAAAGTTATGTCACACAACTGAGGTTTCATGCAAAGCATATCTCATAAACTTGATTTGTTTTGCATTAACTATTTTCACTAGGCACTATGTTCTGTATGATTACTAATATTAGTTTTGGATTTTACTTCATCCTCTCGCATTGCTTTTTATTTAAACTTTCTTTTAGTCTTATTAAAGTTCAATGATTTATTTTAAACACATATAGTGCCGTTTGATATGACTGATGGAATTATAGGGTGTGGCAATAAACTCCGTAGGTGGAATTAGAGGGTATGATAGGTTTGTATAAGAGACACTAGTTATAGAGCACAAGGATTGCATTTGAATCTAAACTATAGCCTTAGACACAACACTACATTTACACAAAATTTCTTATTCGTTTACTATTTTCATGCATGTATGTCATTTCACACAAGTGTTACGTTAGAGGATGTCCACATCATCATCATCATCATTTACATCACCCACATCACCGGCATTACCCCAAGCTACCATAGAGATTAATGATCTCACTCGAATATATCATCACCACTACTAAGCACAGGTAGCCCTTAAATATGTGCGACTCAACCAACACTAAGAATTAGAAGTGGTTACCTGGTTTGATCACCTGATGGATTGGAGAAGAGAGTGTACCCTACCCTCCTACCCCCTTTAACACTAGACCCTACCCATGTCTTGCCTTATATCCCTCAACCACCTGAACTAGCATTCGCAGCCTTTGTGGCGATGATAGAGTGTGAGATACGCAATATGTGTAAGGTAGCCGAGGAGATTACTAATGTTTTAAAGGAGTATGCCAGTAGTCCTATTACATATGGATTTCGATAAGGAGAATCTTTAATAAACCAACAAGTGTCATAATGTGCTCATTAAAGAATCTAAAAGAATGGTGGCCCGAGTTAGTACCTTGGAGGCTAGATCCATGGAATCTATGCATCATTGTGTCTAAGCAGCAGTGAGGATCATAAAATTTGACACCCAAGTCAAGGCTATTGTTGCTTATCAAAAAGAAGATGAATCGAAAGAAGAACCTAAGGAAGAGCTAGAAAAGGAGGATGAAGACGATCGAATATTACTTATCTAAGTTATTAATGATATTGGAGTATACACTTTATTTCCTTAACCTAGATGAGCAGGGTTGTTCCCATCCAAATAATATATTTTGAATTTTTCTAGTTTGTTTTGAATACATTATGTAAGAGTTAACTTAGTGGCTTATGCAACCAAAGATATCTTAGCATGCACATGGAAGTACACATAAAGTTACTATGAAAGATTTGACAAAAGCACTAAGAAATTATCTAAGTGCCAAATCATCCAAAGCCAAAAGATCATTTCTTCTAAAGCCAAAGATGAAGTCTTTTCAAACTTCAAGAAAAAGTCTAGATTAGTGTTCCAGCTAATTTATTCCAAAGACAGAAAACACGGGCTTTCTCTAACAAGCTTTTGACAAAACCTGAACAACTTTCCATTACCACCTCTAAAGAATCACTAACTTATACAAGTTGGTGATATCTCCATACTTTTGTTAACTTTAGATTAAGGTCTTAAAATCTATAACTTTCTACTTTGTACTTTTATACTCTTTGTAATACATCAGGATGTAAGATATGGCATGTCATAGTCACTAGTCAAAAGGCAATTTGCCATTTGACTTTACATTGATTTTGTTGTCCAGATTAATGTTCTAGCCGGCATTCCAAGTATGGTTAGATGTAGATGTATAATAATATATCTTAGGTGTTAGTCCTTAGCACTAAGAATTGTAACAATTGTAAAACACTTGAGAGCAATATACATTATTCTTGAAAACCAAATACCCATGTTCTTCTTATGTTATTTACTTTTATTGTTTATTTTATAAGCCGGTTCCCTATTTGATCTGTTAAGTGCTCTTCTTGGTTTCTGTCTAACCTTGTGAAACTATTGTATTCTTCCTTTGTACTGATCTTGAACATTGTACTTATTACAATTTATTTTTGTGAATGATAATTTTTTGATATTTTACTATTATGGTTATGTGAAATGCATGATTATTTACCTTGTACATTATGATGACTATATATTGTATATTTTCTCATGTTTGTCTATTGTGAATGCATAGAATCATGTCTACAAAAAGAGCTAGACATCTAAGTAGATAAGGTACTATTAACATGACCCTGTTGTCATCAATGAGCTTGTTGCTAAGGTGCTTGTCAAATATGAACAGACCCGTAATCAGGATCCTAACAAATAGAACAAGACAATATTTACCAAAATTTGTCTAAGTGATTGGTTTTGGTTGCACCAACCTTCTTCTTGATCTAACAAACTTCCCCTAGGCTGACGCTACCAATACCTCACATGTTTCTGCTCCTCAAAACTTTCAGCACCAAGGAGAGTAAATCTTATCAGTCTCCTTGTTCTTCCGTGATATGGTGTTGAGAAGTTTGTACAAATCTTTGGTTGATAGGATCTCCAGTCTGTCGCCCTGAATGATATTTACCCTTTGTTATGGCCCTCTTAAAAGAGTTAGTTCATGGGAGCTATAATCATATTTCCATCAAACTATAGGTTCCAATTCTAGATATTCCACCATCTGTAGAAAGGTTGTGCCCTTGGTGGAAGATCTATCCTTGTCTTCCTTTCTTCTCAATCTTAACTCTTCCTCAATCTTAACTTTTGCGGTTAATTCAGCCAGATGAAGACTGCTGAGATGCTTCTTGATGTGAGCAGCAATTTTAGAGTTAGAGGGGTTAGAGAATGGTTTCTCTGCTAACTCAACAATATCAAATACGCTGGAGTTTAACAGAGAGGTGGCATTCAACCTGTTAACTTCACCGTTCTCTCTTTCCACAACAAAGTTATGAGTAGCTTCATTGAACCTCCACTGGAGTATATTCTTTCAAGGCACAACAGACTGACTAGGAATCTTGTCCTCTTTCCTTGTATCCAGTAAAGTCACCAGCTTCCTTCTTAGTTTCATCTCTTCGTTATTTAACGATTCTGAGTTGGTACCTAGAAGTACTGCAGCCTGGTTCAGTGTTCCTCTAGGTAGATCAAGAAATTGATATCTTGTGATGGAACATGAAGATCCGTCGACATAGGTTAGCCTGATGGAGTCTTCCTCACAGGAGATATCGCTCAGGGTTTTGCAATTGAAGAGCCTATTCTTGATTCTTTTGAACTCGTCTAGAGAGAGATGTTGAGAAGGTTGAGGCGATGGTTGGGAAGGTTGTTGGGTAGGATGTGGTGACATGGTTCTGGTAAGAGTTTTCGATTGAAGAATGGGCAGTTTTTGTGGTTCAGGTGAGGAAGTGGATGAAGGTAAAGGTGTGGGTTCAGGAGTGTAAGGTTCAGTTTTGATGGTGAAGGGAGAGAGAATTGGTTCAGGTTGGGGTTCAGTGGTTGGTGTGAAGGTTATCCCCTATATCCTTCTGTACATCTTGCTCCTTTTACCAGAACGAATGTCAACTTTGATCTCACTGACAATTCGTCGGAGTGTCCTTTTAGACAGATGACCCACCTGCATTCAAGAGAAGCCGTGAGTCCGGAGATAGTCTTTCATCCAGGCTTTGTCACCTATCTTTCTGGTTGCTCATGCCCTTGCTTCTTCTTCCTTCTTCTTCTTTCCCTTCAACTTTTCTCTTACAACTCTTTTTCTTTCTTTCTCCATTTGATCATGCTCTTTGTTGAAGAGCCAAATGATCATTTCATCATTGTGTGGAGAAAGTTCTTGAAGAGAGAAGCCTCTGGAGGTTAGGAAATCTATCCTTTTCCTCCTGAGCGGCATGTCAGCTTCACTCTATTCCTTTTCCTTGTCTTCCTCTGAGGCTAACCTTGCTGCTTCGTCATGTAGTCTGGTTGCCTTTTCCAGTTCCACCAACTCCTCTAATGGTAGCAGGAGTGTTTCTTCATTGGCAGCTCCGAGCTGAATGAGCTAGTCAATGATCTCTTCTCTCTTTTTGTTGTTGACAGCCTCCTGGTTGGCTGCAGCTGCTTTTGTACTAGCACCCAATAGCTTCCCCATTGGAAGTCTTCCTTTTCTTTTCAGCTTCTCAATCTTCACTTCTTCCTCATGCTCTTCCGCAGTCATCTTCTGTTTTCCTTTGTTATCTTTTGAAGAACTTGACTTTGGTGGTTCTTTGACAGTGGATTCTAATTGTGAGAGAGGTAGAGAGGGTGTCTAAATAGGAGGTTGATCCAAAAGTACTCACAGTTCACCTCAGATGCCATTTCTAGGATTGTATCTGTGATGATTAGTTCCTCGGACATATGAACAGTCTTTCCGCAACTTCCATTTTAGCTTCAGAAGATTCAACTTGTTCTTTAGAGGCTTTAACTTCAGCTTCGGAAGTATGAGGGAATTCATATTCTGTCCTAACTATTTCAGTTGTTAGGCCATTAGTCTCCATTTCCCCTTTGAATTGAATCTTAGGTTCCATGTGGACCTTAGGTTGACCAACTTCTTCTACAGTGGTAGAAGGTACAGTTAGCCTCTGAAGCTCTTCAGCTCCAAAGTATATCATGGCAGCATTAAGACTTGAATGAATTGTTAGAGTTACTTGAGATGGCTCAGAAGAAGTTGTGATAGGTACCTAATATTAATGTGCTTTGTCTTGGAGTGCTTCATCGGATTTTCGGTGATGGAGATAGCACTGTTGTTGTCAATATGGATAGGAGTGCTAATAAGGTTGAATCCATAGTCCAACATCTGATTTTGAATCCACAGCAACTGAGCACAGCAACTAGCAGCAACAATATATTTAGCTTTAGCAGTTGATGTAGAGACACAGGATTGTTTCTTGCACTGCAATGAGATGATCCTTCCACCAAGAATTGACATCCTCCTGATGTTGATTTCTTGTCGATGTTGCAGCCACCATAGTCACTGTCAGAGTATCCATAGAGATTAAAATCGTTGTTTCTAGGATACCAAAGACCTAGTTTAGGTGCTCCTTTAAGGATTCTCTTGGCAGCAGGTAGGTGAGACACCTTTGGAGCAGTCTGATATCTTGCACAGATGCAAGTTGCAAACATAATATCAAGTCTACTAGCTATGAGATACATCAGAGAACCAATAATCGTCCTATATTGATGTTGATCAGTATCCTCCCCCTCAAGGACAATACAAAGATTATGGTATTTGGGTATGGGTGTCTTGGCTGGCTTGCAATCTTTCATCTTAAATCTTTCTAAGATGTCATTGACATACTTAGATTGATTAATAAAAAACCCTTCTTTCAGTTGCTGCACCTGAATTCCAAGAAAAAATCCATTTTTCCGATGGAACTCATCTCAAACTTCTTCTTCATAATGCTATCAAATTCTTTACACATTTAATCATTTGAAGAAGCAAATATGATGTCATCAACATAAACTTGAACAAGCAAAATGTCCTTACCAAACTTCCATATGAATAAAGTCTTGTCAATGGTTCCTCTGATGTAGCCATTCTTAAGGAGAAACTGAGACAGAGTCTTATATCACAGCCTTGGTGCTTGATGCAGCCCATATAGAGCTTTATCCAATTTGCACACATAGTGTGGATGTTGCGGGTCTTCATATCCTAGAGGCTGGACACATACACTTCCTTATCTATATCCCCATAAAGACACACTTGACATCCAGCTGGTAGACAGTAAAGTTCTTGGAACCAGTATAAGCAAGGAAGATCCTAACTGCCTCAAGTCTTGCAACAGGTGCAAAGACATTAGTATAATCAATTCCTTACTATTAAGTGTAACCTTGAACTATCAGTCTTGCCTTGTTCTTGATGATCAAGCCTCTATCATCTCTTTTGTTCTTGAAAACCCATTTAGTGCCTATTAGTACTTGACCAGATGGTAGCGGACGAAGGTTCCAAACCTTCTGTCTTTTGAATTGAAGCAGCTTCTCTTGCATCGATTCAACCCAACTACTATCTTTCAAGGCATCTTCCACCTTCTTTGGTTCCATCTGGGATAAGAAGCATGAGTACAAGCAGACATTCCCAAGATGAGTCTGCCCTCTTGTTCTCACACCTTCAGAGACATCCCCAATGATGTTCTCAGCTGGTTGAGTGTTGTGAATCCTTAAACGAGGAATCACTTCTAGTTGCAAAGATAAGTCCGCATTAGACACATTTTGCTCAGGAATTGTAACACTTTGTCCGGCTATTATTTCAAGATCATTCAATGAATACTGATTGAATGAAAGAGAAATATCATCAATTGTTGGCTGTGAAGTAGCATTAACAATCACCTGTTTCTTGAAAATGCTACCTCCCTCAGCTTGGTGTTGTGTTGGATCACTTGATGAGTTTTGAGGATCAGCAGGTGATTCACTGGTTGAAGCTTCACCATTCCTTGATATGGTTATACTTTCTCATCTGTGAATAGTAGGAGCTTGATTTGTTTCATCTCTTGGAGAACCTGGAAGAGGTCTGGGTAGCTCAAACAGTTGATTAGCATCAACATCAGCATCATTTTGAGCACCTGTTCCAACTAAATCATTCTCACAAGAAGTTTAGAATAGTTTGGAAACAACTCTAAATCAAAGATATGATTAGGGCCATTTCCCCTAACACAAGGAATGTGCTCATTAACACTATATTGGATCACTCCTCAAATTGTTGAATCTTAATATTGTATACTCTGTAAGCTTTGGAGCTAGAACGGTATCCAACAAAGATAGCATCATCTGACCTTTCAACAAATTTTGCTAAATTGTCCTTTGTGTTAAGTATGGCACACTTCTTGCCAAAGGACCTTAGAAAGCCAATGAACAGTGGCCACTTGTTCCATAGCTCATAAGGGGTTTTTCCATGTGGCTTAACTATAAGAACTCTATTCTACACATAGCATGCAGTGCTAACTGCCTTTGCCCAAAATGTTAGAGGTAGTTTGGAATCAGCTAACATAGTTCGAGCAGCCTCAATAAGTGTCATGTTCCTCCTCTCAGCACACCATTTTGTTGAGGAGTTCTGGGAGCACTATATTGTCTAGCAATCCCCTTTGAGTTACAAATGTGTCAAGAATGAAATTCTTAAACTCAATCCCTTAATCTTTTCTAATAATCTTAACCTTATGATCAATTTGATTTTCTATTTTAAGAATAAAAGATTTTAATGTTTTAGCAGTTTTATCTTTAGTTCTTAAAAAGAATACCCATGTAAGTCTTGTAAAATCATCAACTATCACAAGGCAGTATGATTTCCTTCTGATGCTTATTATACTTGTGGGACCAAAAAGACCCATGTGTAATGGAGTAGTAATGGAGTTAACACTTATGGATTTATGAGAGGCCCTGGGTTGCTTCCCTTTCAGGCATGCAATACAGTTGTCTTTGCAGAAAAATTCCTTTTTAGGCAAACCATGTACCAAGTTATTTTTAGACAATTTATTCATTGTCTTAAAATTTACATGACATATATGTTTATGCCAAAGTGTTGACTCATCACTATCAGCTTTGGAAAGAAAGCATGATACATCACATATTAGGGGAGCATTGTTCATATCCAGCTTGTACATATCCCCTTTCCTGGGAGATCTAAGAAGCACCAATTCTAGTGGAACTGTCATCCCTAGTTTGAGGATAATGCACTCATGCTCTATGAAAAACATCTGGTGCTTTTGATCACAAAACTGAGAAACACTTAACAGATTATGTTTAAGCTGTTTGACAAAGTTAACTTTGTCAAGTTTTAACTTACCATTGGATATACTCTCTCTGCCAGAAATATATCCTCCTGCCTCACCTCCAAATTGGACAGGACCTCCATCAAAGTGATGAAACTGTTGAAGGAGAGATCTGTTCCCTGTCATGTGCCCGGAGCATCCACTGTCTATAATCCAGACATTGTTGTTCTTCTCATATGGATGTCCCTGCACATAAGATGAGAGATTAGTTTTCATTGGAGACCCAAGCCTTGTTGGTCTTGGGTTCCTCCAAAGATAGTGACATAATTGAACCAAAAGTTAAGCATGGGGATTCAATGGATGTCTTTGAAGAAGAGACTTGTGCTGCGGCATCTTTCTTGATCTTCCAATCCATCCTTTGGTTGATCATGGAAGATATGCTTGTAGAAGCTTTTGCAGCATAGCATTCTTTCGAAGCTTCTTTATTTTTGGTAGAAGCTTTCATCACCTTTTCTTCCGAAGCAGTAAGGGAATTTTCTTTTTCTTGAGAATCTTAACTTCTTTTGCTTCCGAAACCATTTTCCCTTCGGAAGAAGGAGTTTCTTCCAAAGACAACCTGACTTCAGAAACTTGCTTTCCTTTTTTCATCACTTGGACCATCTGATAAGGTCTAAACGGGAAACCTTCCTTGACTCCTTCTTTTATCACATTATTTGCATGATGTGTGCTAGCAGGATTGTAGTAACAATCTTTAGCCATGTGGTTTTGCAAACCACACATTATGCAGGTAATGTTAGTCTATTAGGAGCTTGTAGGTTGCTGTTTCTTAGTCTTTCTCTCTTTGTCAGCAACCTTTCCCTTCAACTTCTAATTCTTTGGTAGGACAGGAGTGCTGGTGCTACAATCCTTTCCTGAATTAGAAGTACCTATCACTTGGAATCAGCTGAGATAAAGACACCCTTTTGTTTTGGGTCAATCATCAACTTAGACTCAACCACCTTTTTAGCAGTTCTTCTGGCAGCTTTAGCTCTGCTTCTTCGGGCTTTGGTGGTAAGGGTTTGATCTTCACTGGGAGAGGTGGGTGGATTTACCTGTTCCTTTCCTATGGTGGCCAATATTGTTGCATCATTCTTCAAGTCATGTGAAGAAGGGTCAGCAGATGGGACCTCTTGCTCTTTAGTACCACATCTAGGTTGTCTCATGGACTCGTAAGAATGTGGTGGAGCGATTTCATTGGTCCCCAACCCTCTTTTATTCTGATAACAGATTTTGGAATTGGAGGATGATGCAATAATAGCTTGGAAGTTTTGCTCAGAAATACCATACTTCCTGGCCTGAGCCTCAGCGGTGACAAGCTGGGCTTGAGCCTTAGACAATTTCGATATTAAATCCTTTATTTGAGTCTTTTAATTGGCGTGTTCATGTTTTAATAAGGAAACAGTTTTCTCTAACTCTTCAATTTTCTTTAGGTAGTGAGATTCTGCCCTTTTAAAATCAGATTTCAAAACATTAAAAGACTCAATATCAGATTTAATTTCCCTATTGTAGTCCTAATATAATTTAACCTTAGCTATACAGGCAGGAGTACAAAGATGTTCATATACCTGGTTATCATCTGTTTCGACCATGAGAGCTTGAGCAGAAGTCACATCCGGAACCATAAAGCTCTAGTCAACTTCTTGAGCCATTGTAGTTGTTTCAGTTGACTTTCTAGTGGGATTTGATGTAGAGGGATGTGTGGAGGCCTGTGGGGTTCCCGGGTTTGATTTGGGAGCCTTTCATTCCCTTGCAAAGTGACCAACTTGGTTACTTTTATAACATTTGGCCTTTATCTTGTCAAACCCAAACTTGCTGGCAGTTGGGTTTTGAGGGAATTGTCTTCCGGTTCTCTTAAAGAACTTCTTTGCTCTGTATGTTAAAAGATCTATCTGTTGGATGATGTCCACATACTCTACATCGTCTAGACTCAAACACTCTAGATTATCAAAACAGTATTGAAAATCACCAGTGTGCCCACTTCCCGAGACAAAGGCACAACTATCCCGAAAGGAGTTGAGCTGAGCTTGTTGCGACCTTGGAGTCTCTGGGAAAGTGATGTAAGGTCTAGAAGAGCAGGATGGCTATTGGTTGTATGTCAGGTATTGCTAAGGTTGTAGGGGTACTGAGCCTTTAGCAACCATTAAAGCGTTGCTAGCAGGAAGGCTCAGAGGTCTGCTTGTTTGGTGGCTCTTCTTACTCTCCATCTCCAACCCGTATCCATCAAGGATGCCGTAGAGTTCAATCATACTAAGAGTGTTCAAGTTCTATGTCCTCTTGATAGAGACACAGTAGAATGTCCACTTATTTGGAAGAGCAGTCATGAACTTTCCGGTGAGATCTCTAAGTTGAGGAGTGATCTTCACAGTCTGAAGTGAAGAAATAAGATCCATGTACCTGAAATACAGCTGGCTGAGGGTCTCTCCACCAATATAAGTGAAGTTGTCGAACTGCTGCTTTAGTGAGTCCTTCTTGCAGTCGTTGGAGCCTGGATATATTTGAGCAAGTGCCTCAAACAATTCTTTAGCAGACTTACAATGCACGAACCCCACCATGATGGAGTTGGGTATTGCAGTCATCAGAATGGTCATTGCATTGCTATCAACGTCCATTTTCTTCCGGTATTCATTAGAATAATCTTCAATAGGCTTTTCTATCATGGCACCGTTTCCACTAGGCACTGCCACCTTGGGTTTATACGGGTCGTTCACAATGGAGTTCCACATCTTGCTGTCTTGGAATCTGATGAAGCCTTCCATTCTTCTACTCCAAGACCTGAAGTTTTCAGGAGTAATGATGGGAGCTTTGTTCATGGTTCCCATCTCTACTTTGGATTTGTTAAGAGCCATTTTTGTGAGAGTTGTAAGGAGGAGTGAAAAATAGGTTAATTTGGATGGTTAATCTCACAATCAAGAGTCTAAAAAGCTCTGATACCAATTGCAGGATTAGTTTGTGTCACTAAACACATGATTTTCTCTCAAACTCACTGAAACAACACTCTCAATGAAGGCAAAGTCTTTAAGAGTTGATCACAATATAATAAGTAATAAAAAAACACAAGAAGTAACTTTCAAGCTACTTGCATATATTACTTCTCAACTCAAATATTACAAGACTCTTAGAAGCATATATATTTGAGTTATAATGATAAACTATATATAATACTACCTATTGCCATATATACTTTGATACCAGCTGGAATCCTCTAACTAAAGCAAATGCTACAAAGCTATAGTTTAAGGTATCTCACATAAAACTTCATCTGAGATATGGTAGTCAGGACACGTCCCTGATTTACCTTTTGTCACCAACTAAAGTTGGTAACTTGTACTAACATAAAAAGGTGAATAGTGGAATAAAGTATGGTCAACTACATGGCTCTTTGAGAAAACACCATGCAGTATCAGAGGTCTGCAGCAGAGTGTCAGAGACCATACTTACGTCCACTGGTTCATAGCAGTGTCTTCCGAAGGTTAAATGGCTTCGGAAGAACAAGTACTTCCGAAGCCACTTATACTTTGGAAGAGGCTGCTTCTTCCGAGGCTTGAGAACTTCTTCTTTCTTCATACTTCGGAAGTATTCTTCTGATTTCTTATTTTGAGACTTCTTCTTCGGAAGTGAATACATTATCTTTGGAAGTAGAGCTTTGCCTTCGGAAGTGGAACTTTTACTTTGTCTTCGGAAGAACTCTTCTTCCTTTGGAAGTTCCACACTTGGCTTCGGAATCCTTTCTAAGTAGCACCAAAATTTGACTAAGTGATTTGGTTTTGGTTGCACCAGGCTTCTTCTTGATCCAACAAATACAGAAAGTGAAGTTTTCATTTTCTAGCATCCAATTCACATCCGTATTTGATTCTGTCACCTTCAAACTTTTTAGGTTTTAAATTAAATACCACACAAGTTTACTCAACACCAAAATAAGTCCAAATTAATAAAAAATGACTAATTTGGCACTATTTTCTTTTGAAATTTTAACCAAGGATGAAACAGTCCCATTGGCCCTCAAACTCGAATTAATTATTCTAAAAATAACTTCATTGCACTAGCTTATCTCAGTCAACCTCAAACAACCTTCAAATCAACCCTAATTCATGAATCTCAATCAATGAAATCCATAATTAAGCACCATGGCTCTTATATCAATTGTAAAAAACTAGATTTATTCCAAATTACTCAATAATCAGTTGAGGAATATACTTGAATACATGAAAACATCACACTTGATTGCATATATATATATACATACATATATATATATATATATATATATATATATATATATATATATATATATATATGTATATATATGATGTTAACCTCATATATTTGCTTATATTTGTTTTATACTTGATTGCATGAAAACATCAGACTTGGTCAATTCTCAAATTGACACAAGTACAAGAACTATCTGCGGATGAACAAAGGGTACTTTCATAGATGTTCTCTGGATAACAACAAAAGAAAGTCAAGGATTAGGCATATGTAGATATTCTACGGAAGACAAATTTAGAAGACAATTTGTAGCGGATGTAGAAGGATGTCTGCTGCTGCTGATAAACTTGAAGATCAAAGATCCATTTCCTACAGAAGACCAATTCCTGCGGAAGAACAAATTTCTATGAAGTAAATCTTTGTAGTGATATCTTCAAGTCAACATCTACGAAACACTAATGTCATTTAAGAATATGTCAATCACATCACATAAGAATTTCAATGATGTAACTTTCTTACTTTTACCCCTTGTAAAAGTATATCCCTATGCCTAGAAATAGAAGGCATGGGTGTACTCTCCATATATACATAAAAATACAAGAATGCATTATTTCTAGTTACACCAAAACATCAATCAAAATAGCAAAATGAACAAAAACGAACAACAACGTCACCTAGCAATTAGCTCATTATCAAAATCTAAAATAAAAATTGTAACAGATTGTCTATTTAAAGAAAATCATTTGATATAATTGTGTTGATCTTTTGACTCAATTTGTATTTCAATTTCTCGTGTTTGTTCTTCATGTTCATCATTGCAAGTTACAATATTATAAACAATTAATTAAACAACAAGTTATGGTAATTCCATCAACACTATTGGTCATATTTAAACTGATAAGTCTCTATTTCGATCCTTGGATTCACAAATCAGTGTATATAAGCAAAATACAAAAGGTAAATAAGAATTATAAATTTTATTATCTCTCAAAAGTTTTGTACTTACCAATTAATATCATACTAAAAGAGAAGTGTTCAACATAACAACTAAAATAGAACTATCCATACTAATTACAATGTTTCCGGGTAAAGTCATAGTTCTAGATCAATCCTATGTTCTCACATGGTCTTTAGTTCTAGCACCACATAGCTTCAAGTTTTCATATGATTTGAAGTTTTTGCACAAATCATACTTTAGTTTAGAATTTGACTTTTCAAGACTCATTTTATAAACTCTACAATTCACCATTTGTAATAGCGTAAGTCAACACCATAGGTTCAAAATATCATTGCATTAGGTTATGGCCACTTTAAAAGAATGCTACCATCATGTTCAAAGTTTCCTCATTGCTAAAAGGTAAACTTGTCATGTAAGTGCAATAATAATATTATGTGAATGAGAATATAAGTAACTGAGATTGACATAAGTTTATGACTAAACATAATGACAGACATAAGCCAAATAAAAGTCGAAGTCTAAACATACCAAAGTATATCACCTAAGGGCACGTCTAGTCCAAGCTAGTCTTAGCTAGCATACTGACAATAAGGGTGACGGTGTCAACTATTAGTACTAATGACATATAGCCACAACTCCAATCCAGAGTTAAATATTCCTCATGAGAACATATGGACTTTAAGCATAAGAACATAATCATGAAAGCAATCTAGGTTTGATCCTATAACACTAACCATACATGTCAATTCAGTTCAAGTCGAAAATAATTTTAAAATCATGATAAGTCCACATTATTTGGGCACGCTTTTACCCTAGTGAAATATAAATAAAGGGGTTATGAAACTCACCTTAGTAGTAGCAGAGTCCAAACTCCATAAACATATATTATGTTGACCATGAACAGGTGAGGGTACTTAATCCTCATTTGATATTTTGATTCATATGTAAATACTAGTCGTTACTTGGAATTTCATTTAAACTTAGCAATCAGAATCTCACTATGCTTCCTAGTTCTTCATAGTCCAAATTTTCCTACCCATAATCTCATTCAGTTCATCAAGGAAATGAAGCTTACCAACAACTTGAATTTCTTCGAGCTGCATATATACAGTTTGAAGAGCAAGACACTACTCTGAGTTCCGACACATGGAATGTGTAATTCACCACACACAATACTCATGGTAATTCCAACCCATAATCCACATAACCAATTGTTTGGTAGTTATAATCATACTAACAACTCTAGGTGTTCGTTTCCTCCTTTTGTCAAGGCTAACAATGCCTTTTCAAGGCAACACCTTTTAAAAACCTAACAAACAAGGCCTATTGAGATAATCTTTTAGGTCTACTAACCTATTTGTTGATATCTCCAAATATGGTTGTTATATATCACCAAAAGTTAGTTCTCGGTCTAGCTCCGATTTGACATTCAATGCACCATTAGTGTTTATATATACAGTGTACTGCAACTAACCAACCCACTACTAACACCTTAAGTGCGCACACGTGACCAACCATAACTATTTATTAAGTCAACTAATGTTTTAGAGCAAAGTCTTAAAGCAAGTCTTCTTTCCTTTGTTAGTATAATTTTTCTAATGATCTTGAACTTCTTTTAATCTATTATTAGTCTACACGACCTTGTCATTTGTCTAGTTAATGGTTTCAAATCCAATCATCTGTGTTTCCCTAAATTTCCTTCTAACACACTCGTGACCCACACTTACCCCCGGAAAATGCATCAAAAATTGCACATTTAATACTGTTATGGTAGTTATTAATACAGGTAAATTCAACCAGGTAGGTGATTGTCCCAACTCCTTCAAAAACCCACAACACAAGCCCTCAGCATACCATACAATGTCTGAAAAACGAGCATGACATTAACGGTCTGTAAGGCCCCGTTCTCGGGACGCTTACAGTTGGATTCTCATCGGACATAAAACATATATTTACATTCATATTTCATAATCATCGTAGTGGAACATTTAAAATAATCTTTTATTGCCATGTAAATGCTTTTGCAAGTTAATACAACATTCATTACAAAACGCAGTTTGTTCTCATTACAATGCAAAAACATTAATAAAAAAATGTCACCCCAAAAGAGCTGAGTAGCCGCTCATGCCATCCTCAGCAATCATTACCTGCCAACTAGAAACACATAAAAGTCAGTGTTGCTGAGTGAGTTCTAGTTTTATAATCAAACATACTTTTCTATCATTAAAACCGTTATTTACTTTCTTTCAAATCATACAACGCTTTACATTCATTCGTCACCATGCAATATAAATACACATTGATAATATAATTATTATCTTCCATTACATTTGTTAAGTTTCGTTCATTCTATACGTTCGTTCTCCCAAGTCTGTTGCGACAACAGGGTCGCTCACCTCATTTGCAATCCAATGATTGCACGCTATCCAAGTCTGTTGCAACCATAGGGTTGCTCACCTCAATGCTAATCTAAACGATAGCACGCTATCCGAGTCTCTTACAATAACGGGGTTGCTCACCTCATCGCAACTTCAGGATAGCACGCTATCCGAGTCTGTTCCAACCATAGGTTTCCTCACTTCATAGGCAATCTCAATGATTGCATCAACAAGGTTGCTCACCTCATATATGTGGTTGCAAGCCTTTCCTTCGTTCATTTATCATTCAATAATGCATGCATTCTTACTTCATGTTCCACTTTCGTTATCTTTAACATTACGTTACATAATACTTCATTCATTCATTAACATGACACGTAAAGCCACAAGAAAGATAACACACATCATAATAAGGAACATATCATACACAGCCATCATCATCATACAGGGAAACATCACACATACATAACATGCATAAACATGCAACATCATAATCATACCCAACATGCACTCTAAGGCCTCAATCGTCATCTTACATGCTCTTACGGGAACCTCTACGTCAAAAATTACATCTGCACTTTTCCCCGAAAGTCAGAAGACAAAGTACACTTTCCTCGGGTGCAACAGCCGTATTCAGGCATATGGACACCCTTTAATCGCATGGCCTCCATGCAACTGAACATCATGTGAATGAACCAATGTGGATGAACACTCATGTGAATGAACACCCAATCGTGCGAATGGACTAATGCGGATGGACCTCATGCGAATGGGACTAATGTCGATGAGCACTTATGCGTCTGGACCTTCAATCGCGTGACCTCCATGCGACTGGCCTTTTAATCATGCGAATGGACCTCAATCATGTGAATGGACCCCAATCGCACCCTATTCAGCTATATGGCCTCTATTCGATCTGCAGTCGGTCGCCTAGCCCTAGGTGATGTAGAATGCAGTTCCAGCAAAATGTAACTGCCCTTTTCGACTTCCAAACTCGTCTAAACCCATTCCAAGGCTAAATAAACCATCCTAGACCTTAGGAATGCATACCACAACACCATTCAAGCACACACAAGCCCGGAAACAACCTCTAAACGCATCACAAGCAACACACCCAAATGGGTCAAACACACAGACATACAAAAACGGATTTTCTATGCTTTCCAGCCCCAAAATCATTTGAAAACAAGTAATAGTGGGGTCCTAGAACTCACAAAAAGGACACCCACAAGTAGAGCTTCGGTTTGACTCGCTTCTCGATGATTTCGGCTCACTCGAACCAACCCGAACCAACTTTTTCTCTCTTTTTCTCTTCTTTCGCTCTTCTCCTCTTTCTTTTAGCTGAAATATTGGTGTGGGGAGAGGGTAAGGGCTGCCCTCTCCCTTTATATACCCCCAGTCACCGTCTTTCTTTCGTTGGCGAGTTTGGTCCCTCGACTAAGGACTTTATTTCTTTTCTTGTTTCGTCGGCTTCAAAATAATTAAATAACTGGGTGTTACAAGTCCACCCCCCCTTAAATAGGTTTCTTCCCCGAAATCTGTTATTCCTCGAACAAACGTGAATAATGCTGTCCCATTTCTTCCTTAGTCTCCCACGTTGACTCGGATCCCTTCGTGTGCTTCCACTATACACGCAGAAGAGGAACCACTTTATTTCTCAGCCTCTTCTCTTTTCTATCGATGATTGCCACTAGTTGCTCCATATAATTGAGCCTTTCGTCCACTTCGATATCTTCCAGTGGAACAATCATATCTTCATCAGCTATGCACTTTCTCAGATGAGATACATGGAATGTTGGGTGGATTCCACTTAACTCATCTCGTAACTCCAATCTATAGGCCACTTAATTCGGAAAGGCCTACATACCTTGAGCTCAACTTGCCCCACTTTCCAAATGGGATAATACCTTTCCAAGGTGAGACCTTCAACATAACTCGGTCACCCACCTAGAACTCAATCGGTCTACGTTGTTTATCGGCATACAACTTCTGTTTATCTTTGGATGCCTTCATGAAGGACTTGATCTTCTCGAGCTTCTTAGTCGTAGTCTCGATTACCTCGACACTCCCCAATTTGCTCTGACCAATATCACCCTAACAAATGGGTGTTCTGCATCTCCTACGGTATTGCATCTCATATGATGGCATACCAATGCTAGCATGAAAGCTGTTGTTGTATGAGAATTCTGCTAACGGTAAGTGATCCTCCCACTTCCCCCAAAATCAATCACACATGATTGAAGCATGTCTTCCAATGTCTCAAGGGTCCTTTCGAATTGACCATTAGTTGGGGATCATATGTCGTGCTAATATGTAACCTCATACCCATGGCGTCATGGAATTTCTTCTAGAATTTAGATGTAAACCAGGTGTCACAATCAGACACAATAGACACCGGTACACCATGATGAGTTACAATTTCCTTTATGAACAGATCAGCCAACCTCTCAGATGAATATGTCTCTCGGATCAGTAGGAAGTGAGCACTCTTCGTCAGACGGTCCACAATCACCCATATGGCATCATACCCTTTCGGAGTACGCGGCAACTTCATAATGAAATCCGTGGTAATGTGCTCCCACTTCCATTCCGGTATATCCAAAGGTTGGATCTTCTCATACGGCTTTTGATGCTCGGTGTTCACCTGTAAGCAAGTAAGGAACTTACTCACATACTCCACTACGTCACGCTTCATATCCGGCCACCAATAATCTTTCTTCATGTCGTGGTACATTTTCATGGCACCGGGGTGAATAGAGTATCGAGTCTTGTGAGCTTCATCCATAATCTTCACCCGTAGATCCCCAAAACGAGGGATCCACATCCTCTCGAATCGTGTTCTAATACCAAGGGTGTTTTCACCCAATTCTATGACCAGACTTCTCATTCTCTCAGAGTTAAGATGATCTTCCTTCAATCAGCCTCATTGTGAACTCTTTGACTTGCTTCATCACATTGAAGGTCAGGACTAACTGATAAGCTCTCACTCAAATTGGCTCGGGTCTTCCTTTCGGCTAAGGGCGTCTGCCACCACATTGGCCTTGCCCGGATGGTAATGGATCTCGCAATCATAGTCGTTTATGAGCTCCAACCATTGTCTCTGCGTCATTTTCAGATCCTTCTGCTCAAAGAAGTACTTCAAGCTTTTGTGGTCGGTGAATATGGTGCACTTCGTCCTGTAGAGATAGTGCCTCCAAATCTTTAGCGCAAAGACCACGGCTGCTAGTTCCAAATCATGAGTAGGATAATTGACCTCATGAACCTTCAACTGTCAAGATGCATAGGAGATAACCTTCTCTCTCTGCATTAACACGCACCCCAAACCCGAATAGGAAGCATCAGAATAAACCGCCAGATCTTCACTTCCATCGGGTAATGACAGAACAAGAGCTTGAGTCAACCTCGCCTTCAGTTCATCGAACGCTTTCTCTTGAGCTTGACCCCATATAAACTTTACATCTTTTCGGGTCAACTTGGTCAGTGGAGAAGTAATATTGGATAAGTCTTGGATGAACCTTTTGTAGTAGCCCGCCAAACCCAAGAAGCTACGAATCTCGGATGGCATCTTTGGTGACTTCCATTGTATAACCACCTCCACATTTGCCAGGTCCACCATAATCCCATCAGGATTCACCACATGACCCAAGAATTGAACTTCGCGCAAACAGAATTCGCACTTGGAGAACTTGGTGTACAACTTCTCCTTCCTCAACAACTCCAAAACCTCCCGAATGTGACCGGCATGTTTGATCTCGCTCCTCGAATAAATCAGGATATCGTCAATAAACACAATCACTGATTTATCCAACATCAGCCGACATAAACGGTTCATCACATCCATAAAAGCAGCTAGCGCATTGGTCAAACCAAAAGACATGACAAGAAATTCGAAGTGACCATAGCGAGTGCGAAAAGCTGTTTTAGGGATATCCTGCTCCTACACCTTCACTTATGGTAACCAGATCGAAGGCCTATCCTTGAAAACCAACTGGCACCTTGAAGCTAATCGAACAAATCATCTATTCTCGGTAAGGGGTAACGGTTCTCACCGTCAACTTGTTCAGCTTGTGGTAATCAATGCACATCCACATACTACTTTCTTCTTTACAAACAGGACCGGAGCACCCCAAGGAGAGATACTCGATCTAATGAACCCCTTATCAAGCAGCTCTTGGAACTGCTCCATCAACTCTTTCATCACCGTCAAAGCCAATTGATACGGTGCCTTGGCAACAGGTTGGGCACTCGGTATCAAGTGAATCTGGAACTCGATCTCACGGTCAGGTGGCACTCCTAATAAGTCTTCTGGGAATATGTCTGGAAAGTCACGCACAACTGACACATCGGATAGTTGTGGTGTTGGCCTATCCATATCCTTAACATAGGCCAAGTACGCACTACATCCACGCCTCATACACTTTCCCGCCACCGCCATTGAGATTACATGCGGGATCGTAGTAACCCGATCACCATAAACCGTCACCGAAGAACCGTCAGGCGCAGTCAAACGAATCAATTTCTTGCGACACACAATGTTCGCCTCAAAGTCCGCAAACCAATCCATCCCAAGAACCAAATCAAAACCACCAAAGGTCATCACGACGGTCTAACAGGAAACTTATGACCCTTCAGTTTCACATCATAGTTCTTAATCATCTCAGAAATCTTGGTAGACTTACCTATGGTAGTTTCTAGATTGAAGGGCGCATCAACACGTCTACTACTAACAGGCAGCATAGCACAGAAAGTAGCAAAAATAAAACTTTACTTGCACCCGAATAAAATAAAACAGAAGCTAAAGTTTGGTTCACCGGAAACGTACCGGACACAACGCCAGGGTCCGTCCTAGCTCCCTTCTCTATCATGGTGAATGCCCTGGCGCTCGCCCTCGGTCCTTCACCTCCCAGCTTCTTCACCCCGGAACCCATGGCCCTTGGTTTCTTGCAATCCCTACTCATGTGACCCTCTTCACCACAGTTAAAGCATCAGACCGCACGACAGTCCTTGGCTATACGCCCCGGCTTCCTATATTTGAAGCACACATTCAACCCCAGCCTATATTCCCCACTATGTTCTTTCCCACACCTCCCACAATTTTTTATACCAGCACCCGTTGCGACCACACAACGGTCGTCCGCCCATGCCTTCTTGTTACCCGTCGAGGCATCACCCCGACCAAACTTCCTCCCCTTCCAGTTTCGATCACCACCTCCCTTCTGCTACCTTCAGTCACCACCACCGTTCTCTCATCATACAGTCTCTCTGAATATCCGCCGGCAAACCCTGAATATACCTCTAGATTTTTCGAAACAGAGGTGTCACTTGATTCGGCACCAGACGTGTCATCTCGTTGAACTTTGTGGTGTACTGTTGGTGTGTCATCGTTCCTGCCTCCAGCTGCAGGAACTCTCTCTCAACCTTATCCATCTCCCGGTGAGGACAGAACTCCTCAATCACCAACTTCTTCAGTTCAGGCCATCTCATTCTCCTGTGGCCCTGCTACCCTTAGCTTGGACAATGTTGTCCTACCAGCACAGAGCCAAATCCACAAAAGATTTGGTAGCGAACATCACCTTTTGATCTTCATGGCACTCACTAATATCAAGAACAGCCTCCATTTCCCACACCCACTAGTGAGCAGCAGCAGCAGTGCCATTTCCATCAAAAGTTAGGGGCTTGCATCTCATAAACGCCCCGTAGTTACAGCCTCGTGCCGCCTCCTACACATGCTCTTCTTATTCCTCCTCTTCTTCATCATCCGAGAGAACCGTTCCAGGATCCGGTTGCTCTCGTCCTCCTGAGGACCTGTTCCTCTCCTTTCTTTCCCCTTCTCGTACAGCCTTGATCACTTCGGTCACCATAGACGGTAGGATCGTCTGCATGACCTCATGAACTTCTTCCACCACAGGCTCCTTTCCTGAGGCTCTCAGATTGGAACTCTCGTCGCCACCCTTCGGATGAGGGGTCTCTGGTTCTTCATGAACCACCTTCTCAACTCTCGGTCTCCCTCTCTTGGGTAGCGGTTTAGCACCGTGACCTCCACCACGTGAAGTTTTTGAAGATCTACCACCGACCATTCACCACACACTGAAAGATTGAAACACTAACACGGTCATTGAAGGAACAACTCAGTTTATGTCAAGTATATTAAGTCCCTAATTACAGTGGCCAGTTGTGATTAGCCACTTACTTTACTCTTCATACCCCAAGCGTTACCTGTCCTGACTACATCAGTATTTAAATCTACATACATCACATAACCACATACCATGCGCATATAACACCGGTTAACTTTACGAAAATACCTGATGGCACGCAGCTACTCAGATTGGCATCCCATTCCCTTTCTGTCCCATTCTCAGTTTAAGTTAAGGTTTATTTTGAAATTTTACCCATTTCACTTAAAATTTGGCTCTGATAACAACATGTAAGGCCCCGTTCCCCGGACGCTTACAGTTGGATTCTCATCGCACATAAAACATATATTTACATTCGTATTTCATAATCATCGCAGCGGAACATTGAAAATAATCTTTCATTCCCATGGAAATGATTTTGCAAGTTAATACAACATTCATTACAACACGTAGTTTGTTCGCATTACAGTGCAAAAACATTAATCAAAAGAATGCCATCCCAAAACAGTCGAGTAGCCGCCCGTGCCATCCTCATCAATCATTACCTGCCAACTGGAAAGACATAAAAGTCAGCGTTGCTGAGTGAGTGTTAGTTTTATAATAAAACATACTTTTCTATCATTAAAACAATTCTTTACTTTCTTTCAAATCATACAACGCTTTACATTGATTCGTGACCATGCAATATATATACACATTGATAATATAATTATTATCTTTCATTACATTCGTTAACTTTCGTTCATTCTATACGTTCGTTCTCCCGAGTCTGTTGCTACAACAAGGTCGCTTACCTCATTAGCAATCCTAACGATTGCACGCTATCCGAGTCTGTTGCAACCATAGGGTTGCTCACCTCATTGCCAATCTCAATGATAGCATGCTATCCGAGTCTCTTGCAACAAAGGGGTTGCTCACCTCATGGCAACTTCATGATAGCACGTTATCCGAGTCTGTTGCAACCATAGGGTTGCTCACCTTATTTTGGCAATCTCAATGATTTCATGCTATCCGATTCTATTGGAACAACAGGATTGCTCACCTCATATATGTGCTTGAAAGCCTTTCCGTTGTTCATTTATCATTAAATAATGCATGCATTCTTAAATCATGTTCCACTTTTGTTATCTTTCACTTTAAGTTACATAATACTTCATTTATTCATTAACATGACACGTAAAGCAACAAGAAAGATAAACATACATCATAATAAGGAACATATCATACACAGTCATCATCATCATAGAGGGCAACATCATACATCCATAACATGCATAAATATGCAACATCATCATCATACCCAACATGCACTCTAAGGCCTCAATTGTCATCTTACATGCTCTAACGGGAACCTTTATATCAAAACTTACATTTACACTTTTCCCCAGAAGTCAGAAGCCAAACTACACTTTTCACGGGTGCAACAACCCTATTCAGGCGTATGGACACCATTCAGTCGCATGGCCTCCATGTGACTTAACATCATGCGAGTGAACCAATGCGAATGAACACTCACGCGAATGAACACCAAATCGTGCGAATGGACTAATGCGGATGGACCTTATGTGAGTGGGACAAATGCGGATGAGCACTTATGCGACTGGACCTTCAATTGCGTGACCTCCATGCGACTGGCCTTTCAATGGTGCGAATGGACCTCAATCGTGCGAATGGACCCCAATCGCACCCTATTTGGCCGTATGGCCTCCATTCGTTCTCCAGTCAGTCGCCTAGCCCTAGTTGATGAAGAATGCAGTTCTAGCCGAACGCAAACTGCCCTTTTCGACTTCCAAACTCATCTAAACCCATTCCAAGCCTAAATCAACCATCCTAGACCTTAGGAATGCATACCACAACACTATTCAAGCACACACAAGCCCGGAAACAACCTCTAAACGCATCACAAGCAACACACCCAAATGGGTCAAACACACAGACATATAAAAACGGGTTTTCTATGCTTTCCAGCCCCAAAATCATTTGAAAACAAGTAAAAGTGGGGTCCTAGAACTCACAAAATGACACCCACAAGTAGAGCTTCGGTTTGACTCGCTTCTCGACGATTTTGGCTCACTCGAACCAACCCGAACCAACTTTTTCTCTCTTTTTCTCTTCTTTCTCTCTTCTCCTCTTTCTTTTGGCTGAAATATTAGTGTGGGGAGAGGGTAAGGGCTGCGCTCTCCCTTTATATATCCCCACTCACCGTCTTTCTTTTGTTGGTGAGTTTGGTCCCTCGACTTAGGACTTTATTTCTTTTCTTCTTTCGTCGGCTTGAAAATAAATAAATAACCGGGTGTTACACGGTCGGCCTAAAATTAATTAATCGTATTAATTTCTAGATGTGTTCCTACTGCCTTCTACAAACTTGATGTTAGATCTAAGAACAATAGGTCTAGATCCTTATGTATAGACTTAGCACTTTAATCAATATTTTGTAATAAACTCTTGTATTCAGCACTATAATGAATGCATTATGTATATAGGTTAACCCATATCTGTGTTGATTTATATGTATGATTGCAGGTTTAACAATATACTTAGTCAATTTCACAAAATTGACTAAGTATAAGACACATCTATGGATGAACATTTATGTTCTTCCATAGATAATCGTCTCACAAGAAACACATTAGAGGATCCTGTACGGAAGAACACTTTGATGTGGATGAAGTAAAGGGAGTGATTTGAGACCAAAGACCCATGGATGAAAAATTTGCACTCCAATGAAGGATACCAAGTGAATGCTCCTACGGAAGGGTAAACTCTTGTGGAAGACCAAATACTTGTACTTGCATCATCAACTAATTCAAGTCAACAAGTCAAACATGAACTTGAAGAGATTTGTTGTTTCTTTAATAGAAACCCTAAGTCTATAAATACTAGTCCTAGGTTTACACATCAGGGTACGGTTGAATAGCTAACATGACATCGATCCACACGATCAATCAACACAGAAACCCTAGTAGCCGCCTCACCAATTACACCAAAATCATCAAAACGATCATAGAAAACATCATCATTAGCAATCGTTTTTGATCATATGTACTCATTAAATACTTCTAACGAAAAACTTTTGAATCAAATCTTGTTCATGCATTATTGTATTGAAATTATTATGTTCTTCATTATTAATATCTATAGTGTTTGATATTTACTACTTCATCAATTAAACAATGATTAGTGATAATACCATGATCTTTCATTCCAAATCAATCTAACACTGATAAATCCTGATTGTGATCGTTGGAATCACAGGTGGTATTAGAGTCAAGTGCTAATTGAGTTAGATCGATTGATCTATCGGTGTTAGAGTTGTTTAATTGATTTGTTTTTTGTTCAATCTACTAGTTTTCTGATTAGATTTATTGATTTTGGTGTGGATCAATATTTAAATCAATAAAATGGTGAATCATCTTTCAGCGAGTACTATTACATTGTTCTATTAACATTGATCTGTATTCACACTACTTGAAGCATAGATGGGTATCAATATTTAAATCAATAAAATGGATCAATATTTAAATCAATAAAATGAGTATCAATAACTGAAAATCCTTATATTCCACCCGCTATTGGGCCGGATTATAAGATAATAAGCAACCCATAAGTACAAAAGATTTATAACTTGAGGATGTTAAGAAGCTTACAGTTCATATTAAAGCATACAATTTTCTTAGTATGGCTTTACCTAAAGAAATACTAATCTCGTGTGAGAACTATATAACAAAAAATTCCTTGTGGAAAGTACTTTATACACTCTGTGAAGAGAGTCATGAAGTCTAAAGCGGAAGGATACTCTTCGCTCATAATATGAAACATTCGATCATATTCAGGGTGAATCAATTCCTCAACAACTCCACATGTTTATGCAATGGTAATTGAGATGAACATCTTGGAGTTGAAGTATACCAATTATGAAT
The DNA here is from genome assembly GCA_025506515.1 of Flaveria trinervia. Classification (NCBI taxonomy): domain Eukaryota; kingdom Viridiplantae; phylum Streptophyta; class Magnoliopsida; order Asterales; family Asteraceae; genus Flaveria; species Flaveria trinervia. The sequence goes on from CM046450.1 coordinate 83,809,135, forward strand.
TAAAAAAGATGCTCCATACTTTGCCTCAAAGTTGAAAGTAAATTGTGTCCATGTTTAACAACCCCTTGATTTGAAAACCAACGGTTCAAATACATTGGTGGCAAAAGTTGAATACCTTGAAATGGATGAAAGTTAAGAAACAAGAGTGTGAGAAAAAAATGTCACTCCTTATCCTTTTAAAGAACCAAAAGTTCTGGAAGTGCCTTTATTTCTAGTGATGATAATGAAAACTTTGTCCCTAAAGTGAAAATGAAGAAAAAGTTAATTTTTATGCATCAAATCCTTCAAATAAATATTCTCAAAGTAAAGTATTCATCAAAAAATAATCAAGGGGTGTCCAAATTATTTTTTTTTATTTTATTTTATTTCTTAATTTTTTACTTCAGGAAGGACTTTAACACCTGCCAACATCTGCCAACAAGACCCGGAAGAACTTCATTCAGAAGTAGTAAAGGAAATGGGTCACCACTGGCAAATGGCAATGATTAATTATAGAGCCAAACAGTACTTGAGAATAAACAAAAAATTGGTTGCAGGAAGTAAAACAACTAAACTTGGTGTTGATAAGTCAAATGTAATCAACAATCAACTCCTGACATGAGACAAAATCAGCAACATTATTCTCATTAACATCAATCTCATCAGCCAACAACATCTCAAAGATATTTCAGACAACCTCAGATAACCAACTCATTCCCACCAATCACAATGCATTAGTAGGGCCTAGTAATTTGAAAAAAACTGGGTTGATCATTTTATAAGATGGAACTTGTGAGCGGAGCATGTATGAGAAGTAAGTGTTAGAGGAGAATCAAGATCTAATGGTCAAAATGGAGAACAAAGTTCCACCTATGGATAGAGAGGTAACAAATAAACTATGTTCATCTTTATGTGCTGAGGAAATTGCCACATATAGAGTGCATGCTCAACAACTAGCTAACAAAGTAAAAGAAACAATGATTTTTAATGAATCTCATGTAAGAGTGCATAAACTATATCAAATCAAAATTAACTGTTTACAACAGGATTTAGATAAACTTGTTTCTGAAAATTACAATTTAAAAGCCCAAGTTGAGCATCTGACCATTTCCTTACCAAAATCCATGGCTGATCTTGTATCAACTGATGGGAAACTTCAGAAGTTTCAACTTTCATTTTAGCAATATGAGAAATTATTAAATTCTCATATTGAACCTAAGAACATGTATGGGTTGGGATACAATGTTGTTGTACCCCCTCTGAATGATACCTATACAACTTTGCATGAAACAGTGACAAATAGTTTATCAAATCATTTTGTGCCATGCACCAATTTTGAAACATTAACTAATCAACTGGTAAATAAAAATGATTCTGAACTGAGTGAAACAGAGTCTTCTGAATAAGAACAAGTTAAACAAAATGACTCAGAATTTGACTTTGATGAATCTGAGATTTGGATGATGCTGATGAACATGATGAAACATGTGCGGATGATTGGATATGGGTTCATTTGAACCAAACATTCCTAAACTCCATGAAGAAACGAAGCTGCCTTATCCTCCTAACCAAAGAAAAATGTTGAAAACTATTTGCAAGAGAATAGCTCAGTTGATTGAAGGACTTCAAGAACTTCACAAGCAACAAAAACCTCCAACAAAAGTTAATAAGCAATACACATCTATAGAACCGTAGAAAAGCAAAAGCGAGTACAATGAGCAACATTCTTCCAGAAGAAGAAAGTTTCTTCATTAGTAGAAGATATGCAAAAAACAAATCTACTGAGTCAGTAGAAGATATGCAAAAAACAAATCTACTGAGTCAGTAGAAGATTTGCGGAAGCTGAAGGCAACAACCACGAAGAAAACTACATAGAATGTTGTGAATCGTAAGCAACAAAAATCAACTGATGATAAACAACATCATGTTGACATCAATCAAGGAAGGGGAAGGATTCGTCAATTGCAAAGTTTGAAAAAGAATTGAAGGCTTAAAGGTAGCAAAAGAAGAAAAAAGTGATTGAATCTGAAAATATGTTAGTGGAAAAGTATTGCAAGGGGTGTGACATGATAAATCATAAAACTAAAGACTATTACTTTAGTAGTAATTGCTCTATCTAGAATATGAACAATCACATGACTTCTGACAACTACTTCAACAAACATTGTGCAATTTGTAATAGAAATAAACATTCCAATCAAATATGTAATTTTAATAAAAAGAGCAAGACAAAGAGCACAATGAAGCAACAATCTAAGAAGGCTAAATCAGACTCTCAATCAAGCGATAGTCAAGAAGATTCAAAACCAAAGAAGTAGCATATGAAACAAAAGTTGCCGAAAACAAAGAAGAAAACATCCGCTGATGATAAACTTTGAAGAAGAAAGAAAACCATTTCAGCAACTCAAATACCATAATCAAATTCAAAGCATGGTGAAATTTTCTACAATATAGGTTCAAATACCAAAATCAAATTCAAAGGATGGTGAAACTTTCATCAAAATCCAAAAAGCAAACAAAAAAGGGGTGAATGAAGAAGGAATTAGGAAACAAGAACAAAGTTCAGCAAGTCCATCTTCAACAAAATCATCCTCACCACAAACAAAACTTACTAAATCAATTGAGTCTAACATTAATATTGAACATAAAGACTCATTCACAAGGGAGTAACAATCTTAGACACTACTAGAAAACCCAAGATCATTATGGCTTGGGTTCTCTAGGTTAATTGATTTTTGTATGTGTGTAGGAACAAACTTGGAGAGCTGACACCAAGTGGTATGTTAACAATGATTGTTCCAGGCATATGATAGGAAACCGTCTCTTCTCCATGACTTCAAACACAAAAATGCCACTTATGTGGCATTTGGTGGGGATAAAAAGGGAGCTAAATTGTTAGTGAAGGAATGGTAACTAATGTGTGCTCAAATTTGAGAGAGTGAATTACTATGAAAATTTGCAACATAATTTAGTAAGTGTGACCCAACTTTTTGATCAAAATTATACCACATTATTTGTTACGACTAACAACTACATTCTTAAGCCAGGTTTTATAATTCCAGAAGACTGGATCCTTCTTAAAGCATTAAGAAAAGGAATCACATATGTTTTTTATATGAACAATACTTCACTCATAAGCACTAAAACATGTCTGTTGTCTAAGTTATCATGAGATGAATCTCAGTTTTAGCATAGAAGTCTTGTTCATTCCAACATGAAGAATATAAATAAATTACTAAAAATTGACTTAGTCATTGGATTGCCAAAGAAAGAATTTTATTGTTCAAATCATCGTCCTTCATGTTATAAAGGAAAACAACATAGGACGTCACATAAATCCAAAATTATCAATACAAACACAACAACACTCAAATTGCTTCACATGGATCTTTTTGGTCTAACCAATGTGATGAGCATTGGTAAGAGCGAATATTGTTTATGGCGGTGGATGATTTCACTAGATTCACATGGGTCTTTTTCTTAAAACAAAAGAGTTAAACATCAAAAACATGATTGAAGTTTTTTACTAAGATTGGAAATCAACTTGACAAAAATTTAAAATTTTCAGGAGTGACACTGGGATTGAATTTGTTAATACTGTCTTAGATTTTTTGCAGGATTAATGGCATTTCGGGCAATTCAGTGCACCAAGAACTCCATAACTAAATGGAGTTGCTAAAAGAAGAAATAAAACTCTCATTGAATCAGCAAGGACAATGCTAGCTGATTCACAATTACAATCACCTTTTGCGCTAAAGCAGTGAACACAACATGCAATCTTCAAAATAGGACATTAAGTGTCAAAGAACTTAATAAAACACAATATGAGGTTTTATTTAAAACAAAACCTTACATAGGATATCTTAGAGCCTTTGGGTGTCATGTGTTTGTCTTAAACACAAAATAACAACTAGGAAAGTTTTCATAGAAAGCCTATGATGGTTTCTTTGTTGGAAATTCTTCAACATCTAAAAAAGGATTTACATTCTATAACAAAACATTGTGTAAGAAACATCTAATGTGTCATTTTATAAATCCTTATTTCCAAAAGTTGTTAAAGGATCATCATGGTTGTTTGAAATAAATGCACTCATAGACGCATTTAACATTGGTTATTTGAATATTGCAGGTTGTGTGGATATATGCTATCCGTTTGTGCCTCGAAACATGAATGACGTGTCTTTATCTACCGATCCTCCAAGAACTCAAACTTCAAGTGTTATTAAACAATGAACTACAAATCCTACAAATAATGCAACAAATGACCAGCCAAATAGATCTACATCCTCAAATAAAACATTACATCAACAGCTGCTATATTTGCATCCATAGATGAGTGTTCTATATCCGGAGATATGGATATTGCATTAGCGGATGTTCCATCCATATTAGTAGATATTCCACACATTAGATATTGTCAACAAACATCATCCACAAATTTATTCTAGTAACTCTCGTGGAAGGTCAAAACACATCCTTAGATGTTCTTGCGGAATGCGTTCACAATGCAATTGATGTACAAAATGAGGTGGGATATTATTCAGCTTGAGATGATGCACATAATGAACAATTTGATTATTTCATAAACTCCTCATCTCAGCTGGGCTCATCCTCTTTAAGAATATGACTAAGTTGGGATGATCTATTCAAGTTGAGTCTATTCTAATAACAAGAATTCATAAGAATCATCGAATAGACAACATTATTGGTGATCTTAATTAAATAACTACAAGAAGCCAAGGGGAGCTAGAAAACATTGTCTCTTCTCTTGTTTTCTTTCATAAGTGGTTCCTCTAAATCTCATAGCTGCACTAAATGATAATAGCTGGATTGGAGCTATGCAAGAAGAGCTTCAACAATTTAGAAAGCAAAAAGTCTGGAATCTAGTTGTTCTACATGAAGGTCAACATCCAATTGGAACAAGGTCGCTCTTAAAAAATAATCTAGATGAAAAAGGTATAATTGTGAGAAATGAAGCAATGCTGATTGCACAAAAGTATACTCCAGAAAAAGGAATAGATTTTGATGAAGTTTTTACACGTGCTTACAATGCTTGCAAGACTTTCCTACATTTTTTCGTCCATTAATGCATGCATTCATTGTTTCATTATGTTCCTCTTATCATTATCATTAACTTCCGCTTTACGTTACATAATAATTTTCATTCATATCATAATAATAACACGTAAGTCATGGAATAATACACAACAAGAACTTAGTAAACATAATATCAACATACATAGCATCACATAAACATCACATACCCAATCACACATCATCATAAACATCATGCATCGCCTATTCCCATGCACATACACATTCATAATAAGTACAAGTGATCATAGAACAATCGGTTTTCCTATTAAATCGAATATTTAGCAAACATTTCCAGCCCCAAACAAGTTGAAGACCTTTGAATAGGGGATCTAGAACTCACCTGGACTCGATGAGCAGCTTCTCAATGAAGCTTTCTAAGAAAGGGTCACACTACGCAACCTACAGATAAGTTAACACTCAAAAGAGTTAATTTATGCCTGATTTCGCTGCTAATTTCGTTGCATAATCAACTGTTTCGCTACTACTTTTGCCAGCAATTTCGTTGCTAGTTTCATTAGCACATTCGCTGGTAGTTTCGCTTTCATCTTCACTGCCAGATTCGCCCAACTTTCCTTGGATATCAATGTCTGCGAAACTATTTAAAAAACTACAGTTTCACAGAAAATCTTCATAGTTTCGCTAGATGAATACATAATTTTATGGATGAAGACCCAGTTTCGCCAAACGGGCTGAAATTACCAACCAACCTATTTTTTACTGAAAACTTCAATTTTTTACACCCAAAACCTTGGTTTAACTTCCATGAAGATATATCTAAGCTTTTTACATGTTTCTTACACAAAAACATGAGTTTTGGGTGATTTCGTTGCCACTTTCAAAAAACCCAAGCCCTAGAATCCGGGTTTACACTCAAAGAAACTACTAAGCGATGTTTCTTAGCTGGATTCTAGGTCTTTTATTGTTGTTTGGATGGACACGAACAACGATATTCAATCTCTTGATCAACCGAGCCTTGAATCACTACTTTCTCTCCACTTTCTCTCTCTACACTCTGTCTTTGAAACTTGATGCTTTGTTGCAAATAAGAGTTGCTCAAGTTGATCTGTTTATATATACCGGATTTTCCCGGGACCTTAAACTGAAAAACACATAACCCACGTGGTCTACTCGGTCCATATTCCATTATCGTATATTTTCTTTAAATAATACCGACTAAGCCCGTTATTATTAATTAGCTCGTTTCAACTTAATTCTGGGCGTTACACCCTTACCCCCCTTACCCCCTTATTTACGTTTCATCCTTGAAACATATTACTAACTCAATAGTTGAGGGTAATGCTACCTCATCTCCTCTTTAACTTCCCAAGTCAACTCTGATCCCTTCCTATGCTTCCACTATACCCGCACAAGTGGAACCACTTTATTCCTTAGCCTCTTCCCCTTGAGATCGATAATCACCACTGGTTGCTCCGCATAATTAAGTCGTTCATCCACTTAAATATTCTCCGGTGGTACAACTATATCTTCATCGGCTAAACAGTTGCGCAGATCAGATACATGGAATGTCGGGTAAATTCCACATAACTCATCGGGTAATTCCACCTATAGGCCACCTCTCGTACTCAAGAAATGATTTAGAAAGGCTCTATGTATCTCACGCTTAACTTGCCCTGCTTCCTAAACCGAACGATGCCCTTCCAAGGTGAGACTTTCAACATATCCATGTCACCCACCTGGAACTCAATCGGTCCATGCCGTTTATCTTCTTACGACTTTTGCCTATCCTTAGATGCCTTCATAAAGGCTTTCATCCTTTCTAGCTTCTTAGTCATAGCCTCGATCATCTTGATGCTTCCTAACCTATTGTGGATAATATCACCCTAACAAGCTAGTGTTCTACATCTCCTACAATATAACATCTCATAAGGATGCATGCCATTGCTTGCATGGTAGCTATTTTTATATGAAAACTAGGCTAATGGTAAGTGGTCATCCGAACTTCCTCCAAAATAAATAACGCATGCCCGAAGCATATCCTCCAGCGTCAGAATGGTCCTTTCCAACTGACCATCTGTCTGGGATGATAAGCCGTGCTAATATGTAACTTCGTCTCCATAGCATTGTGAAATATCTTACAAAACTTGGATGTAAACCTAGTGTCACGATTAGACACAACAGACACCGATACACCATGACGAGCTACAATCTCCTTGATGAGTATATTGGCTAATCTTTTAGAGGAATACATCTCGCAGATCGGTAGGAAGTGAGCACTCTTTGTCAATGATCAACTATTTCCCATATGGCATCATACTCTTTCATGGTACGATGTAACTTCATTATAAAGTTCATGGTGATATGCTCCCACTTTCACTCAGGTATATCCAAATGTTGGATCATCTCGTATGGCTTGTAATACTTGGCCTACACCTGCAAGCAAGTAGGGCACTTACTCACATGCTCCATTATGTCATGTTTCATACCCGGCCACCAATAATCTTTCTTCATGTCTTGTTATATTTTCATGGCACCAGAATGAATAGAGTATCGAGTCTTATGCTTCATCAATGATCTTCCCATGTAGATCCCCATCATGAGGAATCCACATTCATCCGAATCGAGTCCTAACCTCGAGAATGTTTTCACCGAACTCCGTGACTAGACCTCTCATCCTTTTGGAGTTAAGATGATCTTTCTTCAACTCCTTATCTTGAAACTCCTTAACTTGCTTCATCACATTGGAGGTCATAATCAATTGGTAAGTGTAAGGACTCCAACAAGCCTGATGCAGTCAAAAACATTTAAAGCATCCAAAGTTACTATGCATGCATGCACTAAGTTACTGAAGTAGAAATGCTTTGGTAGTTATACACCTCATACCAGAAATACTCTAAGTGTAAAATCTTCCGAACCCAAGACCAATATCTTCCGAAGCCAAATATGAAGTCTTCCAAAGCTTCGGAGTCAAAGTCGCCCAAAGCTAATTTATGAAGACAGATTTCTTCTGAAGACTTTTATGTAAATGCTATTATCTAATGTGCTTCTCCATAAAGCTAGACCACCTTTCCGGTACAACTCTTTTTCACTCATCAACTATCACAAGTTGGTGAAAAGGTCTATGATTTTGGGAAAATGTACATTGAGGTCTTGAGTCTAAGCTTTCTACTTTATGTACTTTATCCGTTTTGTAATATATTAGGATGTGAGCTATGGCATATCATAGTCACAAGTCAAAAGACAATCTACATTTTGACTATACATTTGATTTTGTTGTCTAGTCTTATGTATCCAACTGGCTTTCAAAGTTTGGTCGGCTGTAGGATATAGTATAAGTATCTCAAGTACTTGTAACTTCTTTTATGCTTTGTAACCCTTTGTAATAGAACTTGAGAAGCAATATATTGCAGTCTTGAAACCAAAATACTTGTGTTGTTATCTTGTTCTGTCTCTCATTTACTTGTGTTCTTAGAATCTGTTAAAGTAGTTAACTAGTTCCCTATTTGATTTGTTAAGTGTTCTAAAGAACTCTCATAGGTTTTGATGTTGTGTTTTAAAGTACATCACCCTTTCTAGCAGTCCTGCATTTGGTATCAGAGCCTGAAAAGCTCTTGATATAAGATCTCTCCTTCATATTTCATGGAATAGTTCAGGGGGTCAAGTTTACGTACTATTAGTTTGTTTATACAAATTTACTTGCTAACTTGGACTCCATAGAGTAATGCATGTTTCCTAGATATGTCCAACACATTCTTAATTATGAACTGGGCTCACAGTTTTGGGAAACAGGTAATATCCATAAATTGGGACAGATGAAGCCCGACATCATTAAAATCTTGAAGAAGCCACAATTGTTGGTTTCTCAGGGATAGAAACAACCCTTGTCCATAAAATGTTAGAGCTCATTGCTCAAGTTGACAACCTAGCAACACAAGCTAGTGTTGAACCCACACCTTCTACCTCCCAACCTTCAAAAAGACCACAAATCACCCACACTTACAAAAGAAAATCCAAACAAAGCCCTGCTCAAGCTATTGAGTCTATGCAGGCCCCCATATACTTACTTATACAGGAGGAAGTGGATACTGGAGCTCCCACTTTTCGTGAGAAGCAAACCATTCCCATTTCTTCAAGAACCAGTGCCAAGGTTCCTCATGCTCAACTTGATGAGCTCACAAGCCCAATTTCCTTAAGCCTTCACTCTATGTCTCAACACTTAGGTCAACAACTTTCAGGGGACAATTACGATCCCCAACCAATAGACTTAATCACCCAATCCCAACCTTGACTTATATACTAATGAAGATTTAGGTTCCAGTGAGTACCATGACTCTCATGACTCCTCCCCTACTTAAAGAGAGATGAGTGCTCTTAACTCACCTATGTCTAGCCCACATCAGTCACTTATCATTGTTCATGATATCCATATGGAAGAGGCTCTCACTTCATCAAGTGATTACATCATTAAGACCTCAACCATGGCAACTCAGCCAATTGACACTTCAACTGAAGTTGTCATTGAGCAGAGGAAAACCAACAGCTAAGAACTTCATGTTGGTGGTGAGAGAGAAGACTTTGGTCCAATTCTCTCATCCCCTGTGATTCTTCTGATGAAGATGAGGGGAATCTAAGGCTAAAGGTGCAAAAACTGTCAAAAACATGCACCTACCTAGTCTCCAAGATTAGTCATGTTAAATCTCGGGTGACTACCTTGCAAAACAGGGTCAATGATCAGCAACTTGAAATATCTTATGTTAAGGAAAAACTACTTGGGAGACCTTTAAGAAGAGCTCAACTAGGAACACAAAAACCTACGAATGTGGTTGACCTAACCTTTAGCTCACCTATGCAAGTGGGTGATGCTACCAAAAAAGGGGAGAAAGTCATCACAAACAAAAACCTAGGAGTTCTTCACAGAGCATGGACATTAAGGACTCACCATCTTCACTTGCAATTATCCATACTCAATAACTTCCTCAAGTTCACATTGATGTGGCCTGAATAGACTCCTACATTTAGTGTATTTTTGAGGAAGGTATACCAAGGGCAGTATCATCTCCACCTCAAGGAGCTTCCAACTACATCATAGGGTGGTGTATGATGTAAACAGAAGAGCCTTTATTATGCAAAGAGTTCAAGGGCAGGAAGAAGTCTTCAATTTTCAGACCTTAAACTACTATGAAGGTCTTGACCTGATCAACATGCCACTTGTCCATCCAAGGCAATCTAGACAAGCTGACAGACTGGAACAAAGGATTCAAGATAAAGTTACTGATGAGTTCAGTCCTAGAAGGAGACAAATGCAATTAGGTAATACCATTGGTCAACTGGATGTTGAGGCAAACCCTAAGATTAGCTTCGAAGGGAAAAGCTTGACTGAAGGCCTAGTGGTAGAGCCTTAAAGCCCTATCACACCTACATCTACTTCAGCAATTCATTCCTGTAGTGAAGCACCTACTGGTAAAGGTGAATCACAACATCTCTCTAGCCAAAGCTTGGAGGCTACACCAAGCAATGAAGATCAAAGCTCTTTCCACCCTGAGTCACAAATGTCTCTAAGTGACAAAGGGAAAAGGAAAATGACTTCTAAGGAGATTAGGGAGGAGGAAGAGAGAGAGGAAGAGGAAGCTAAGGAAAGAACATTCCTTTGGGTCTACAGAATTCATGGAAGCTATAATCAGGGCTGCCCCCAAACCAAACACTCAAGATGATGAGTTGAGGGCTGTCAGGATTACTTACCTACAAACTAGGAACAATGACATTGATGAGATTATATCTCTCCCCTTAGAAGAGCTCAATGAACTGGCTGACATGGAATCGTCAAAAGAGAGGAAGGAAGCAAAGGATGCGAAGTACTTCTTCAAATCAAAGAGGAGAGGAGACAAAAGAAAGTATACAAGAATGTTCCCAATCTCTCCCCAGTTCAAGAAAGTCCTACACAAGAGGCTACGGCTCCACAAGAACCTGAAGTAGACAAAGAAACTGGTAGGATCAATATAATCAACTACTTGAGTTCCACAGGCCTATACCATGTATCTACACTTTTTCCCTTGTCCTTTGGGTACATAGAGTTTGAGTATCTCAAACAGCTTTAGCATGAATTACTCAAAGAACATAAAGCAACAAAGAGAAAATTAAAGGAATATGCTGCAAGGTCAAGGGCCGTCATTCAGAAGAACATGAAGAAGTCTGCTGACAGACAGAGAATGATGAGCTTCTTCAAGTTGTATAGATTCTTCAAAAGGAGACTTGGCCCTATATCTATATCTACTATGGATAAGCACATTAGGTGATTAAGCAGAAGATCAAAAGAGGACAACTTGTGACTTACACTCCCTACCAAGTTATGCCCCTTAAGAAGTGAAGATTAGGTTGAACCTTTTAAGACAACAGAACCTGGACCTCTTGCTAAGCCTTAGTAAGCATCATCTTCTGATCCACATCCGGGTCAAACTCCCTCTCCTTTTGAACCTGTGAGGGAGGAACACCCATGTAAGCAATACAAGACTAATCAACAAGGTGTTGTAGACAAGTCTTCTTAGTTAAAGCCTTCAAAGAGGAGGAAGAAGATGGATTCTAGACCAAAGTTAAAGAAGAAGAAGTTTAAACCATCTACCTGCATACCTCAGGGTTAGTCAGATCAACCTGAGGAAGTGCATGAAGAGGCAGCACAATTAACACCAATTTAAGTGGATCGTCTTGCTTCTAAGAGACCCACCTTATCCTGGACCTTCACAACTAATCCTGAAATGGCATGTGATTGGAGATATAGGTGGTGTGAATGTCTACACATAGCAAGACTTATTCAATATACTTATACATTATCTCTTTGACATGAGAAGATACTATGAAAGTCTGAGTGATCCTAACCATCTTATGAAGAAAGGGCCTAGTCATTATCATGATGAGGATTGTAAACTAATGAAGAGCTTCAAATGGTTTGGTAGCATCATGCTAGGGGGAGTTTGTAAGGATTCCAACAAGTTTGATGTAGTCAAATATAAAAACATCCAAAGTCTCTATGCATGAATGCACTAAGTTACTAAAGTAGAAATGCTTCGAAATTTTTACACCTTATACTAGAAATACTATAAGTGTAAAATCTTCTGAAGCCAAGACCAATATCTTTCGAAGCCAAATTTGAAGTCTTCCAAAGCTTCAGAGCCAAAGTCTTCCAAAGCCAATTTATAAAGACAAATTTCTTCTGAAGACTTTTATGTACATGCTATTATCTGATGTACTTTTTCATAAAGTTAGACCACCTTTCCGCTGCAACTCTATTTGACTCACCAACTTTCACAAGTTGGTGAAAAGGTACATGCTTTTGGAAAACTGTACATTGAGTTCTTGAGTCTGAGCTTTCTACTTTATGTACTTTATCCTTTTTGTAATATATTAGGATGTGAGCTATGGCATGTCATGGTCACAAGTCAAAAGGCAATCTGCCTTTTGACTCTACATTTGATTTTGTTGTTTAGTCTTACGTATCTAGTTGAAATTGAAAGTTTGGCGGGGTGTAGGATGTAGTATAAGTATCTCAAGTACTTGTAACTTTCTTTTATGCTTTGTAATACTTTGTAATAGAACTTGAGAAGTAATATGCTAGATTCTTGAAACCAAAATACTTATGTCGCTATCTTGTTCTGTGTCTCTTTTACTTGTGTTCTTAGCATGTGTTATAGTAGTTAACTAGTTCCTATTTGATAAATTAAGTGTTCAAAAGAACTCTCCTCAGTTGTGTTGTAAAGTGCATCACCCCTTCTAATGGTCTTACAATAAGCCTTCACTCGAATTGGTTCAGGCCTCTCCTTTCGGCTAAGGGCATCCGCCACTACGTTGGCTTTGCCCGGATGGTAATGGATCTTGCAATGATAATCCATTATGAGCTCCAACCATCGCTTTTGCCTCATATTCAAATCAACCTGCTTGAAGAAGTACTTCAAGCTCTTGTGGTTCGTGAAGATGGTGCACTTCGTCCGATACATGTAGTGCCTCCGAATCTTTAATGTGAAGACCACAGCTGCATGCTCCAAGTCATGAGTAGGATAATTGACCTCATGAACTTTCAATTGTCGGGACGCGTATGCTATAACCTTTCCTCGCTGCATCAACACGCAACCCAACCCCGAGTAAGAAGCATCTGAATAGACCATCAAGTCCTTGATTCCTTCGGGTAATGACAAGACAGGAGCTTGAGTCAACCTCACCTTTAACTCCTCAAAAGCCTTCTGCTGATCTTGAGTCCTAACAAACTTCACATCCTTACGGGTAAACTTGGTCAATAGAGAAGCTATCTTAGACAAGTCTTTTATGAATCATCTATAATAGCATGCCAACTCCAAGAAACTATGGATCTCGAATGGTGTCTTTGGAGACTTCAATTGCATCATTTCCTCCACCTTTGCGGGGTCTATCATAATCCCTTCGGGATTCACCATGTGACCAAAGAACTAAACTTCGCGCAACTAAAATGCGCACTTGGAGAACTTGGAATATAGCTTTTCCTTTCTTAGCATCTCTAACACTTCCCGAATGTGGCCAGCATGCTCCCCCTTGCTCTTTGAATAAATCAGGATATCATCAATGAATACAATTACTAATTCATCCAACATTGGCCTACACACTCGATTCGTCAAATACATAAAAGCAGCTGGCGCGTTGGTTAGACCAAATGACATAACAAGGAACTCGTAGTGTCCATAACACGTATGAAAAGTTGTTTTAGGAATATCTTGTTCCTTCACGTTCAACTAATGGTAGCCAGATCGTCAGTCTATCCTCGATAACCAACTGGCACCTCGGAGCTGATCAAACAAGTCATTAATCCTTGGTAATGGATACTGATTCTTCACCATCAACTTGTTCAGCTCGTGGTAACCAATACACATCCTCATTTTACCGTCCTTTTTCTTATATTACCGGAGCACCTCATGGAGAGATAATCGGAATAATAAACCCTTTATCCAATAACACTTGCAGTTGCTCCATCAGTTTATTTATCTCAGTCGGAGGCAATCAATATGTTGCCTAAGCTACAGGCTGGGCATTGGGTATCAAGTCGATCTGAAACTCGATCTCACGATCCGGTGGCACACTTGGTAAATTTTCTGGGAACACGTTTGGGAAGTCACACATAACTGGTACATCATGTTGGACCCTTGAAAGGATCATACATGCCAACTCAATGGGTGATTTGATGATTGTTCTGCTGAAATCTCTCAAGTCCAAGAAGAAATGCGGATGAACAATCTGCCTAGAAGAATAAAGTACTGTCTCCCGCATCTGTCAATGCGGAAGGCACAGAACAAATACGAACAAGTATTTGTTCTTCCGCATTGAAAAATGCGGAAGACCAAAAAGTAAATGCGGACAAGTACTTACTCTTCCGCATTGACTAATGCGGAAGACAAAGTAAATGCGGACAAGACTTTGCTCATCCGCATTGACAAATGCAGATGACCGAACAAATGCGCACAAGTATTTGTTCATCCGCATTAACCAATGCGGATGATAAACATACTAATGCAGTTGATCAAGTGAAGAAATGGTGATCAAGTTAACTCATCCGCATTTGTCAATGTCGATGAACAAGCAAAGATGCGGATGAAGAGTTAGACTAGTTCTGATGTAATAGGTCAGGGGTAGTTTAGTCATTTTGTAAAAGGCATCTTGTCTGCCTATAAATAGAATAGATACCTCGTACATGAGGGGACGGATGATAGATAGAGAATTTTTGTTGTAATTATTTTCTGTAATTTATCAACTTTCATATATCAATACAAAAAACATTTATGAGTATTTTTCTTGCATTGAATGTTCTTTGATTGTTTGTTTCCACCACTCCATCCTTGACTTGATTATCATATTCAATTCATAGTAAGAATATCACTCTTACTCAACCTCAGTCAATTGGTATGAGAGCTTTGGCTCTCGATTCTCTTTCAGATCTACGCATAGACTGAATAGAATTCGATTGATCTGGTAATCAACTTGTTAGTAGTAGATATCATGATCTCTACTTAGTAAATAGAAAGAATACTCCTGTCAAATAGCAAGAAAATCATTACAGAACTCATTCTGAACCTCGAAAGAACTGCTTGAACAAATTGGACTCATCAAACATAATCAATCATAAAATCAACTAAATCTATATTTGCACAAATTAAAATGGATTCTAACAGTTACTCTGAACTTGGTCATACCCCTAAACCTCCCATGCTTACATCAGACAAGGTATGTAGGGGATATTCTCAATCGGTTTGACATGGAGAATACCTCCACCGCTGACACTCCACTAGCTACAAACCATGATGTAGCACCCGATGAGAATGGTGATCTGGTAGATGCCACTATGTACCGCGGGATGATTGGATCTCTCATGTATCTCACTGCCTCTAGACCAGATATCATGTATGTGACATGCTTATGCTCGTGTTATCAGGCAAAGCCTAAGGTGAATCGTCTATTTAGGGTCAAAAGTATATTTTGTTATCTGAAGGGCACACCCACACTTGGGTTGTGGTACCCTCATGATGATGACTTTGAACTACAGCATATAGTGACTTCGATTACGGCAGCTACAAGATGAACTACAAGTCTACATTAGCAGGGTGTCAGTTCTTTGGGAGAAGATTGGTAACCTGGCAGTGTAAGAAGCAGACCTCGGTTGCCTTGTCAACCTATGAAGCAGAATACATTGTTGCTGCAAGCTGTTGTTCCAAATCATACGGATTCAACAGCAAATGCGGGATTAGGTTTGCATTTCACTTCCACTACTATATTTGTTGATAACTCTGCTGCGATTGCAGTCACTAAGAACCCGGTCCAACATCCTAAGACCAAACACATCGAAATCAAATATCACTTCATACGTGACTGTTTTGAAAAGAACTTAATCGATGTGATAAAATAAACACTAATTTTCAACGTGCTGACCTCTATACAAAGGCTTTTGATAAACAAGGTTTTCTATATCTGTTAGAGTCAATGGTGTTAAAGAAAAGTGAGGTCATTCCTGAAGATGACCATGTATAGTCCGATGCGTCGTGTCTAGTTTCTCTTAAAATTCTTAAATATAGTGTTCTTTAAGTTTAATTCTCTTGTTTTGTTAATGTAGTTCGTTAATTACACTTAGTGTCGGTTCTTGCTCATTAAAATCCAAAAACGTAAATCCTTAGAGGTTTTACTATTTTAGGGGGAGAATAGGTATGAAAAAATGAGGGAAAAGGAGAGGCAAGCCGATAATAAATAATATCGTACGTTGATACCGATTTAACGTGTGGAATATGATAGTACACATGTACAAACCATTTGGGACTTTAAAAATCAAAATTGAAAAAGGTGCAAAGTTCAAGTATAAGTCTGAGTAGTCTGAGCAATATAAAAGGAAATGTGATAGTTTAGCTAGCTATTACTAAGGTAACACAAAGAAAGTAGACCTAGAGGTTGCTAGACCACAGCTGATATGTCGGTAGATTCAACACAATAGATGACTAGACCGTTTGGTGATCTAATGATTAAAGTAAAATGTTTGACTAGCTGTGGGAAACCCTTATCCCTGGTTAACACAATCAACAAGATTCCAATAAGGGGTGACGAGCAAAATGAACGCCACAAAAGTGTGCGTAAGACCAAAGCATGAGCTAAAGCACATGAAAAATGAAAATACAATCAAGCTGATAACCTAGGTTATTCGAGATTTGTGCTAAAAGAATAAAAATTGCTCAAACAAGAAGATAGATTATGTGCCTCTCTGCTGTGCGGTGGCACTGACCTGAGGATAAGCATAACCTATATATTCTAGAACTCATTGTTGTTTGCCGCCTCTCTGCTGCGATGGCATTGACCTGAGGATTGGCTTCTCTTTGAAAATTCTATGAATAGTCACTTCTTGAACACTATCCTAAGACGGCTCAAAAATGTCATGAGGAATGTTGATTACCATATGAGTGTGGGATCCACAAATGCTTGTTGAAATAAACAAACCTTAAAATGATCACCAACTGTCTTGAAGTTCAAATCAGTGTGGAGACCTAAGAGTACTAGTATGATTTCCTAAATTAGCTAAATGACTCCAGATGAAAAAAAGGAAAGAACATCAAACTTATTTTTAATAACTGTCCTGAGTGATTTGAATATCCTGTATGATTCTAACTTAAATTTTCGTGTATGGTTTGAATGATTGAGGCTGCTCTCTTTGAATATTTATTCCTTAGAACTACATCTTAGGAATTAACTCTCACAAAAACACAAAAACATGTCTTAATTTGTTTAAGTTTTCAGTATTATTTCTTTTATTTCTGTACAAAGTTTGTCAAATTATGTAGGATAGTATCGGACTATATCATGGAAGTTGATAAGGGACCTTATCATCTAAAAGGTCAAGTCTGAGGTGACCACAAGTGCTTTCAAACAACAATTAGGTCACATATGATGTGACTAATTGGTTAAAAGGATCACGTTTGAGGTGATCAAAATTTTTTCAAGTTAACATGATCATGTCTGAGATGATCAAATGATAATATGTTAATTCAACAGTTTAAAAGGGTTTAAATGACAAATGGTCAGAAAGTCAGAAGAATTTCAAGAGTATGACCCATTCGCACGACTAGACCATGAGTATGGACCAACCGTACGAATGGATCATACTCATGCATTTTATAGCCGAATCGACAAGCGTATGGACCATGCAACCGAATGGCTGATACGAATGAGCCATTAGGCCACGTGAGAGAAGCCGAATGACTAAGTCACACGACTCAACTCTAGTCGCACGACTGAAGGTGATCGACTGTGCCAGTTGCATGACTGATACTCAGTCGTACGAACAACTTGTGTGACTGGACTCAGTCGCACGACTGTAGGAAACCCTAGTATATATAGTGGGATAGTCGATCGCAGTCACTCATCACCCTCAAAATCGTCCCGAGATGCACGAACTATTGTTACTCTGCAAAATTTCATTAGATCTTTATATACCACTGATTCTTGTGCACTGATGATTTCCACCGACAATACAGGTATAATGCGGTTCAACCCAACCATATCTCATTCAATTTGACTGCAAAATCGACAAGTTTGATCCAAACCAGAACCAAGACTTGTTTGACAAAATAACCCATTTAATTCAAGCAATCAACTGAAATTAATGTTATTAGGTGTTAGTATAATGATTGCGAGTCCAATGAACCAAAACACGATGTCTAATCATAAGAATTGGTCAAAACATGAATTTGAATTGAACAGCAGTCTGTCATCCGAATGGACAGGCAGATGAACTTCAGTCGCACGACTGAGTAGTGCGAACAGCTAAGTCGCACGACTGAATCATGCGTGTGAGTCCAGGTGCACGACTGATATACACGACTGAGTATACATACGGGTGAGCTCAATCGTATGACCAGTCGTACGTATGGAATAATTTGCACGACTAGAACTAAGTCGAACTACTCATTCGCACGACTAGATCTCAGTCGCACTACTCATTCACACGACTAGATCTCAGTTGCATATCTCATTCGTACAACAGATAAAAAGGGAAATATTTTCAAGTCCAAGTGATTCAAGATATTCTTAATCAACAGATACTAATGTTTTTTTGTAACAGGTGGCGAGTCGGTGGACAATGAGCACCAAGCACATATCTGTGCTCATTCTGGATCAGACATCCAGACATGCACCTGACTTTGTGGAATCATCTCGTTTCTTAGGCGCTCAAGGATCTCTCACGCAATCTCAACTCCATGCACACCATACCATTCTATTCAGCAGGCCTTCTGGGAAGGTGTTGTGTTGATAGAACCTCAGAGCCTCATCGAATCCGTAGTTCAATATTTCGAGAGGCCATTGAGATCTCTGAGGATGATCTCAGGACAGTGCTGCAGCTTGGGGACGATGCTGAATGCCCCACACGACTACACCCCCTAACTGTCAGAGGCTGTTTCCTGCGGGCCAAGTACGCTGGTGACATCAATGCAGGGGTGCTCAACAAGAGCAACCTGTGTCCCCAGTTCAAGTACCTTGCACACGTACTGCTTCAGTGCTTAGCGTCTCGGAAGGGAGGTTTTGATGAACTGTCCGATCAGATCTAGAGCGCATATGCTACACTGGTGCTGAACCATCCGTTCAGCTTTTCCAGGATGATCATCACCTACTTGGTGGGGAACATTGAGGGGAAAGGGAAGGAGGGCTTCTGCATGTACCCTCGCTTTATGCAGATGATTATAGACAAAAGCTCCCTTCCTTGCCGAAGGAGAAGGAGGATGCGGTGGTACTCGAGGTGATGGACGGTACCATTTTCGGCATCTGGCATGGGAAGACTACGTGGTGCCGGCTACGCGTAGATGGCGCCACGTTGATAGTGACTCTGTAGAAGAGCAAATACATCTCCCTGATGATGACTCCGATACGATAGCGGAGATGCTAGAGATGAAGGACCCACTCAAAAAAGGGGTCCCACTACTGATATTCCATCTCCAGCATCTGCCCCCACTAGAGACGGAGCGGAGACTGTTTGGTTCCACCAGATTTCATGCCTGGTGAGGAAGAGGAGGAGTCAGATGAGGAGCCACTGACTCGGACTGTGGGAAGTAAAGTCGTTCCCATAGAACGAGGGCTCTGGACGGTTGGTAAACACCCAGGGGGATTGGGAGATTCCACTAATGATCCTACTTATACTCCTGATCTGCCAGGCTGCACTATAGGGGGAGCATCCACCTCGACTGGATCGAGGAAGAAGAGGATGGCTCAGCCCCATGGCTTGAAAGAAAGAAACACAGAATCACCTTTACCCTACTACCACCACTCACCTACCACCATTATCACCATTCCTCCCACCACAACTTCCACCTCATACACCACTTCCACACCTACTCCACCAGATACACACTTCCCATCCACCACCACTATAGCTCATCCACAGCCATTCACATCAATACCAACCCCAATCTTCTCTACATCCACTACCACCACCACAGGCCATGGAGTGGGGACCTCCTCACAGGTCCTACCTGTTTTTGGATCTGCTTACCCATTTGTTGGGTTGGAGGAGCAGTTGGCTAACCTTAATAGGTTAGTGCTAAAGCTGCTGGGGATGGATGAACAACGAGCCTCTTAGCTTAATCAGCTGATGGAGCTTAATGTATCCCAAGCCCAAAGGATAGAGGCCCAGAGCCAAGAAATTACGGAGCTGAGAAATGCCCAGTCCTCAATATCGAGTATAAAGATTTGGAGGCCCAGAACAAGAAGCTTATACTGAGACTGAAGGGATCCAATGAACCTCTAATGATCCGAGAAGGGGATGGAGATGATGGGTGATGACGATGATAGTGATGATGATGAAGATGATGACTGTGATGATCAAGGGATGACACTGATGCAGGTGATAATGTTGATCATGATGATGATGATGACGAGGAGATGCAGCTGCATCACATCACTCAAGGTCAAGAGAGGCGCCTAAGAAAAATCAAGACCAAGGAGCCCATCATCTCTTCTGCTCATCCTGCTGACACACCAGCGATTCAAGACAAGAGTAATGCTAGTGTTTATTTTATTCACACTTTGTGTATTGGATATTGTATCTAATTATGAAATTATGTTTATGGTTATTATTAATGTTTATGATCTTGTGTTGACTAAATGATTGATGTGTTACATGTTTTAAATCAAGCAGATCCTAACTTTTAAGGAGATGAATATGATGTTGCCCACTCCAACAGATCAAGACTCACTCACTGTGATTCTTGATCTGCAGGGATTGTCAGAGATCTTGAATTACTGTTGGACCAAAAGAACCAATGAGCCTGATCAGAGAACCTCTAAGTCCCACAAGACATCACACAGCTGAAGAAGACCTGATCAGCTGTTCTACAAAGTCTGAAGAATACAAATGCTGAAGTACGTCTGAAGTACTGAAGACAAAGACTGAGACAACAGCTGAAGATCTAAAGTCTGAAGACTTCAACAAGTACTGAAGACAAGACTGAAGATCAACAGCTGAAAGACAAAGTCTGATGATCAAGTACTGAAGACATCAGCTGATGTTACAGCTGATGACAACAGCTGAAGAGGGCTTCTTCAGTGTTGTGATGGTTTTTCTTCTTCAGTAGTTTTCTTTTTTCCTTTCAGTTTGTTTATTTTTCTTTTCTTTTCAGTGCTTGTAAAACTGAAGAGGTTGTTCTTCAGTTGTTGTAGTTTCAGTAGTTTTATGTTTTTCAGTAGTTGTAAATGAGATGTTTAACACTTAGGAACATTTGTAAGAAGATGTCAGTTGTTGACATCTTCAGTAGTTGTTAAACATCAGTAGTATAAAACGGTTACATGTCACTTTCAGGTGACATCAGTCTACGTCATTCTTTCCTTTATAAGGAAAGATGACTCACATGTAATCGTGCCTTTGAGGCCGACAATCCTAATGCAATATTCCTTTTGTCGGATATTTCTCTCTCTATAACAAAATTCTTTTATCGTTTTATATCAATTGTTCTTGTTTGAATTTGTCTAATTCTGAGCTATTCCGCTGCTATATCTGTTCAATCGATTAAACCAAGGGCTGAGATCCTAACAAATGGTATCAGAGCAGGTTAATCATTGATCGATCTAACAATTGATCATTGAAACTGTTCAATCGCTCTAAGTTTAATCGAATTAAAAAATTCGCAAGGATCTGTTATAGAGATTGAGAGTGTATCGCTTCTGGCCGTTTTATTTGAGGTTCTGTGTGGTTTTGAGCTAAATTTATTGTGATTTTACTTGAATCTGTCTGATTTTCCACAAAATGACTACTTCTTCTAATGATCCTTTCAATACTGGATCCTCTACCAAGCCTCCGATCTTGGTGAGGAATGAGTATAACATTTGGCAGAGAAGATTGCTCCATCACCTGTCTGTCAATAGCTCAGGTTGTTGGACATCTGTGGTACATGGACCACATAAGCCAATGGTGAATGATCCGGAAACA
Organism: Flaveria trinervia; assembly: GCA_025506515.1. Classification (NCBI taxonomy): domain Eukaryota; kingdom Viridiplantae; phylum Streptophyta; class Magnoliopsida; order Asterales; family Asteraceae; genus Flaveria; species Flaveria trinervia. The sequence goes on from CM046450.1 coordinate 83,831,129, forward strand.
AACCAGTTGGTTCCAAAGAAGAAGGAGCAATACTCCGATGAGGACAAGAAGTTGTTTGAAATCGATGCAAAAGCCCATGGAATTTTGGCTATGGCTATTCCTAATGAGATTTACTCTGGGCTTCTGCATTGTGAGTCTGCTCATGACCTCTGGAATGCCATCAAAGAACAATTTGGTGGTACTGATGAGGTTTTAGCAAACAACAGGAAAATCCTCGCCCAACAATATGAGACTTTCTCTCATAGAAAGGGTGAGACTCTGACTCAACAATTTGAGCGGTTTTCATGTTTAATCTCTGAATTGAAAATGGTTAAACATGAATATACCAGGAGTCAGATGAACCATAGATTTTAAGATCACTGCCTGAGAGATGGAACACATATACCATTGTTCTACGCTCAAATGCTGATGTTGATCGCCTATCTCTCACCCAACTTCATGGGAAACTGCTTACATTCGAGAGAGAGAGAGAGCAGAAAAGGAAATTGGTTTCATCTGGCAAGCTCACTGAGGATTTTGTCCAAGGGAACACTGCCCTGATTGGACATCAAGAGCCAGAATATGCGTCATCTGAAAGCCAGTATGATGAGCATATTGATTTCTCTACAAACACTTCTGAGCCTGCCTTTGTGAGTGTTGATAGTTATTCTGCTGGTAGTAAGTGACAATCTATGTTTCATCATGGATGATCTCAAGGGGATTGCTGATGATGACTTAGAAGATGGATATTTTGAGCCAAATGGCCTTGATAAATATCAGATCTCAGAAGTTCTACAAAAGAACTGGAAGGAAATTCCCAGGACTCTCTGGCAAAACCAAAGTTGGTTTTGACAAGAGTAAGTTGAAGTGCCATAAATGCCACAGGCTTGGGCACTTTGCAAGAGAATGTAGATCATCTGGATCTAACTCTCCTGCACCCTTTGTGACTTTCCCTGGCAATAGTCAACAAAACAGAGGGCAACAACCTGTCAATTCTGGTTATCCATCATCAACCACAATCTCCTGCATATTTTGTTCCACAGGGGCCAATGCCATATCCATACCCCTGCTATTACATGCCACAACCAGGCCAGGTTCAAGCACCCACTGCTCAGAAACCACATGCACTCCCTGAGCCTCAACCATCCCAATCTCATCAACCTAATCAACTTCAACAACACAGCTTCTTCACACCAGGAGTTGTTGACTGGAGCAGTTTACCAGATGATGTCTCTGGTAATGAACAACTGTTCTCAGGTGCTGGTCAACATGGTGGTGAGCATCCTTTTGGAAATCTAGCTCTCATGGCTTTGAATCCTCTGATGGATCATCCTCAAATACCTCTTCAACACAGGTATCACAGGTATCCTCTGAGGCTAAGGCCAAATTATGTTCTGAAACTTGCATAGCAGCATTTGCCTCTATTAGAGAAGCAAATGTGGCTTTAATCAATAAAAATGTAGAGCTAGAACAAACAATTTCCAAAAATAAAGCTGAGTTTGAGTCTGTGCTCAAAGAGAAAACTGATGAGATTTACAAATTAAAATGCCAAATTTCTGATGATAAGGCTAGGGAGGATGTACTCTTAGAGAAGTACAAAGACCTCAAAGATACTCTTGCTGTCACCCAGGTAGAGTGTGATCGATGGGTACAATCTTGCAAGGGCTTTGAAATGCTTCTTAGTAAGCAAACAGCTTCCAATGTGAAGTTTGGAATTGGTTATAATCACACTGCTCCTCCTACAGTTTTTGCTTCAAGAGCAGGAGCGGATTCTGATGGAGAAAGTAATGACCAATCCACCTCATCATGTGATTCACTACTTGATAAAGCACCATCAGTAGTTGAAGTCAGTAGTAATCCCTCTGTGAACCTAACAGCTGATATTGATGGTTCAACTGCTGACACTCACATGATCAATGAGTTGATCAACCCAAGTGTTATCCCTAGAAGTACTGAGGGTACTGGAGAGCAGGGGATAACATCTGGAGTTCAAATCCTAATGACTGACAGCACTGAAGAGAAGAAAACTGTCAGTAGGAAGGATTTGAAGCCTACTAAGGAAGTTGACAAGAAGGCAAAAAGTGCTTCTAAACTGCAAGAGCAAGTCTTCAGTAGTTTCATCTTCTTTAGTTGATGATCAACAGAAGAGATGAAGAAAACCATGTGAAATATGTGGTCTATTCAATCATCTCACAGATGATTGTTGGTACAAAAAGGGATCCAAACTCAAACAAAAGAGAAAATTAAAGAAAATTTGGCTAAAATGAAAACTGAGTTTGAGTCCAAGTTTGTACCAGCAGCATCAAATCCTGTTACTCCTATGACCAAAAAGAAATCTAAAAAGGAAGGAGTGCAACAGGCAATAGCTGAGGTTGCTCAAAAGAAGATGGTGCAACACAAGAACTCATCATCAAACACCAATACCAATGTGTCTGAAGAGCTGAAAGCTCTCTCCCAGAATCAGACACAGCTGGTAATGATGGTTCAACATCTGTTGGGAAGAGTTAACCAACTTGATGGCCCTGTGTTGAAACCCCAGAAAAGGAGATCCAAGCCGAAGGATTCTCTTCTACACCATCTCCTTCACCTCAAGCTATTGTGTCCAATAAACCTGTTAGTTTACCATCTGTTGATGAGACCAGGCCCAAAACCAAAAAGGTTTGGGTCTCCAAAACTAACTGATTGTTTATTTATGCAGGTTTCTTCAACATGCCAAAGTAGCATCTGGTATGTAGACAGTGGGGGATCTATGCATATGACTGGGAACAACTCACTTCTTAATGACTACTCTCCAGGAAGGAAGGGATTTGTTTCCTTTGGCAATGATGCAAGAGGTTACATCATCGGGAAGGGCTTTGTTTCCAATGGGGAAATAAAGTTTGATGATGTCAACCATGTGGAAAATCTCAAGTATAATCTTTTGAGTGTCAGTCAATTGTGTGACAAAGGCCATGTTGCCCTTTTCACAAGCCAGAACTGCAGGATTCTGTCATCCAAAGTTCTGAGTTTGATTGACAAGGTATTGGATGCTCACACTCTCCTGAAGGCCAACAGGACAGGAAGAGTGTATGCCTTAGATCTTTCCAAGAAAATTGATCTCAAAGGCCATCCTTGCCTATTTTCCAAGGCCTCTCCTCAAGAATCTAATCTATGGCATAGAAGGCTGGGACATGTTAATTTCAAGAACATGAATCAGCTGATACACCATAGTTAGTAAGGGGAATGCCTATGAAGGAGTTCAAGTGTGAAAAAACACTGCACTGCTTGTTTGAAAGGAAAACAGCACAAGGTTTCATTTCCACCTATTGAAGAACCAAGTCCACTGCCTGCTTACAACTTCTTCACATGGATCTCTTTGGTCCTGTGAGAGTGATGAGCATGGCACAAAAAAAATACTGTCTGGTAATTGTGGATGATTACTCCAGATTTGTATGGACTTTCTTTCTACATTCAAAGGATGAAGCTGCACAGAAGATCATAAACTTTGTGTTGTATGCTGAGAAGCAGTATTCCCTCTCAGTCAAGTGTATTAGAAGTGATAATGGAACAGATTCAGGAACAATACACTTGATGAATTCTACCTTTCAAGGGAATAAAGAGACAGTTTAGTATTCCAAGAACTCCTGAACAGAATGGAGTTGTGGAGAGAAAGAACAGGACCCTCATTGAAGCTGCAAGGTCTGTTGGCTGATTCTGGACTGCCATTGACCTTTTGGGCTGAAGCTGTCAACACAGCATGCTATGTGCAGAATAGAGTGCTAATAAATCAGAGGTTGATGAAGACTCCATATGAAGTTCTACATCATTTGGCCCCTCTCATTTCATTTTTTAGAGCATTTGGGTGTCCCTGTTTCATTCTCAACACAAAGGATCAGCTCCAGAAATTTGATCCTAAGGTGGATGCAGGGTACTTTGTTGGTTATTCATCAACTTGCAAGGCATACAGAGTCTTCAACTGCAGAACAAAGATGGTTGAAGAGACTTTACATGTCAAGTTCAATGAATCTCCAAAGGACAAGATTCCACAAAGCCCTGTGGAGCTCTTTGATTTGGACATACTGCAATATGTTCCTTATCAATCTCCTGCTGTTGCTCCTGTCAACAGTTCACCACCTGGTGTTACTACTGAAGATGATGATGATAGTAGTAATCACCTCTTCAGGTTTAGTGATCAACTGCCTGAGTCCTAAACCTGATGCTCCTGTAGCTCCAGCCGCACCATCCACACACTGATGATGAGATTTCTGCATCCTCAACTTCATTTGAGTTGCCACCATCTTCATGGTTTCAAGAATCTGCATCAACATCTGCTGCTGCTGAAGACCCTACAAATACTTGCACAGATTTGATTGTTTACCAAGAGCTGAAAAATCACCCAATATCTCAAATCCTTGGTGATATCAATGCTGGTGTCTCAACCAGAAGCCAGTTGTCCAATTTCATTTCTGCTTCTATGCTCTCTTCATCAGTCAGCTAGAGCCGAAGAACTATCATGTTGCTTTGAGGGACAATGGATGGGTTGAAGCCATGCAGCTTGAGCTTCTTCAGTTCAAGAAACAGCAAGTGTGGGAGCTTGTTCCTCTACCCCCAGGTAAGTGTGCAATAGGCACTAAATGGGTGTTTAGGAATAAAACTGATGAAAATGGGCTAATTGTTAAGAACAAGGCCAGACTGGTTGTGCAGGGGTTTGCACAAGAAGAAGGTATTGATTATGATGAAACCTTTGCCCCTGTAGCCAGACTGGAGGCAATTATTGTTTTTAGCCTATGCTGCACTCCACAATCTTAAAGTTTTCCAAATGGATGTCAAAAGTGCTTTTCTATATGGTACAATAAAAGAAGAAGTTTATGTGTGTCAACCACCAGGCTTTGAGGATAATAAGCACCCAGAATGGGTATATAAGCTTGATAAAGCTCTTTATGGGTTGAAACAAGCACCTAGAGCTTGGTATGAGACCTTATCAAACTTTCTTCTACAGAATAATTTCACTAGAGGCTCCATAGATAAAACTTATTTATTAAGAAGGTGGATCAGCATAAGCTACTTGTTCAAATTTATGTTGATGATATTATATTGCATCCTCTGATCCCCAATTGTGTGAGGATTTCCAAACCTTAATGCAACAGAAGTTTGAAATGAGTGCAATGGGAGAATTACAGTTCTTTCTAGGTTTGCAAATCAAACAAAAAGCTGATGGAATTTTCATTCATCAGTCTAAATACACAAAGATCTTTTGAATAAGTTTGATTTACAAAACTGTAAATCTTGTTCTACTCCCATGTGCAACACACACACAATTGGATGTTGATCAGAAAGGTAAAGGTGTTGATGAAACCCTTTACAGATGTATGATTGGTTCCTTGATGTATTTAACAGCTTCTAGACCAGATATTATGTTTGCTACATGTGTTTGTGCTAGATTTCAGGCTGCGCCTAAGGAGTCTCATCTGATTGCAGTCAAGAGGATCTTTAGATATCTGCAAGGCACACAATCTCTAGGCTTATGGTATTCCACTGGACATTCTTGCAAATTAGTTGCTTTCTCTGATAGTGACTATGCAGGATGTAAGTTGACCAGGAAATCAACTTCTGGTGGATGCCAATTCCTAGGCAACTGTTTGATTTCTTGGCAGAGTAAGAAACAAACATCTGTTGCTACATCCACTGCTGAAGCCGAGTACATTGCTGCTGCAAGTTGTACATCCCAAATACTCTGGCTTCAGAATCAACTTTTGGATTATGGCATTAAAGAGACTAAGACTCCATTATTAATGGATAGTGCTTCAGCTCTTTGCATTGTCAAAAACCCTGTCCAGCACTCTAGGACCAAACATATAGAAATTAGACATCATTTTATAAGAGATTGTTTTGAAAAGGGTCTAATTAATCCTATGTTTGTGCCTAGTTGATGAGCTTGCAGACATTTTTACTAAGCCTTTGGATAGTTCAACTTTCCACAACCTGGTGTTAAGGCTTGGTATGCTGCAGCTAGAATAAGTGACAACTACTGATGATCTCAGTAATTACTGATGATCATTGGTAACCATGTCACATATAAGTACTGATGAGTTATTTTACCCTCAGTAGTTTTTATAACTACTGAAGGCTAAATGCTTTAAGTACTGGACTTTATCTGTTCTACACTACTGATGTAGTTACAACTACTGAAATCAGTAGAAACAGATAAGTACTGATGTCCTATGAAACAACTGAAAACAGCTAAAAGCTGATGAGTAAGTGTTGAGGACAGTATGAAACAGCTGAAAGGCTATGAATTGACGACAACTACTGATGAGTACTCTCTCTTCAGTAGTTCACAAACTGCTGTTTCTTCTTATAAAAAACTGAAGCAATACCATGTCTTCAGTAGTTTCACAACTACTGATGACTAACACCAAGTCTTCAGTTGTTTACAACAACTGATGGCAAAACCACGGTCTTCAGTAGTTTCACAACTACTGATGACTAATACCAAGTCCTCAGTTGTTTCAACATCTGAAGTCCAACTTGTCTTCAGTAGTTTTTAAAACTACTGATGCCTAAATCAGAGACTTCAGTTGTTTCAACGTCTGATAGTAAACACCATGTCTTCAGTTGTTTTATAACTGCTGACCACACCAATACCATCAGTCGTTTCAAACGTCTGAAGTTAAAGTTAATACCACGTCATCAGTAGCTTCAATACTGATGACTAACACCAAAACTTTAGTCGTTTCATAACCGTACCCTATATATACCTGATCCCTCTTTCAGAGTTTTTCATTCTTTCACGACCTAACTTTTCAAAAGCTCTGAAAACCTTTCACCTTCATTAATGGCGACCATGCAACTCAAACCTCGACACAACTGTGTCGCGTACCTTACAAAATCGCCCTTCTGGACCAAATTTGAAAATGCTATAGATCTTATGGTCCAATCCCCACTAAAAACGGCTTTCCTTTTAAATCCAATCATTTATGCCGATTCGCTACGTCAGTTCTGGATGAATGCGACCGTTAATGGAGAATCTATCCTTTCATCTATCACTCGCATAAGGTGTCATCTCTACTCTCTACTGCTACCATCCGCCAAATATTACTGTTAGATGATGCTGCTGCCTACCCTGTTGGATATCCTAAGCGCCAACTTGATCTTTCCTTTGGACAACATGGATATCAGGGTGATCTTAGTGCTTCAACAATCCTGAAGAAACATTTTCCAGATGCTGAACGATTATTATTTCATATGGTAAATGTTGCCCTGGCTCCGAAGACTTCCTCTTGGGATCAACTGTCTTCCAGATGGCAACAAGGTTTGTTCTCTATCCTTGAACAAGAACCACTAAACTTTTCTGAAATAATTTTTCTTGAACTCAAGGATATGGCCACAAAACCACTTTCTAACCGTTGGATACTATATCCTCGGTTTATAATGGCCATAATAGAGAATCAGCTTTCTGCTGAGGGACTAGTTGGTCTGGGAGTCCCTGCTTTGGCTGTATTGCCGGAGGTATACTCCCGACACAACACTGACCAAACTCTCAAACAGGCTGCCAAGCTGCGCAAACCCACGCAGCTGGAACCCACAGCCTCCACCTCCAAATCCAAAGTCCCCTCCAAACCCACAAAGAAGCCTAAGAAAGCTACTCAGGGAATTGAGTCCCCTGTGGATGCTCCTGCTGCACCAACGCAGGTTATCTCTGCTGGAAATAACCCCCCAGTAGAGACTGTGACTCCACCACTGAAGCCGCTCAGGTTTCCTCTCAAAAGGAACCTGAAGCAACCACTCAAAGGGAAGCCACAATGCTGGGATCCTCCTCACTTGAGGGGATTACCATTGAAGAGCACCACCTGTCCCGGGTGCACACTGCTTCCACACCCTCTCCTGATGCAACCGCCCCTCAAAGCCCTACTATCATTGTTGCAAAAGTGCTGACGCAGTTGCATTCCTCACCCCCCACCCAGACACCAATTACTACTGGGATAACCTCAACACCTGAGGGGGAGGATCACAATGCTTCTGTCAACCCACAGCACAGGGGTTATCATGTTCCATCTTCTAGTGTAGATAAGGAGGTGCGAACTTCTGGTGAGGCTGCCACTGCTCCTGACTCAGCAAATGACCAGGATGCAGTTGGTAACATCTCTAAGTCCTCACCAGTGGCAACAGCTGATGAAGGACATAGTCCTGAGGCTGGAAGTCCCCAGAACCGAGAACAAGGGGCACATGCTACAATTGATCTACACTCAAGGCATGTTCATTCTGACTTTGTCAGGAGGTCAGGTGATTCAGTCACAACTGATGATGACCTGAGCTTCTTCTTTGATGTAGTTGCTCAAAACACCATTCTAGAGGATGAGGTTAGCAGACTCAAAGAGCTGCTGGCCAAGATGTCAGGATGCAAGTCCATCTGCCACCACAATACACCCACAGATGGCACCTTCTTCTGAAGGTCCCCTACACACTGAGCCAGTATATACTTCCAAGCCACCAGCCTCTGCTTTCGGCACTGATTCTCAGGAACAGAACCACCCTGATCAATCAGTTGCTACCCTTCAAAATTCCCTACCTCTCATCACTCCCATGATCACAGATATAGTGATCAAAGCCATTGATGAGAGGCTTCCTACAATAATACAACCCTTGGTGGAGGAGTTGGTGACTAAATCTCTTTCTACTGCTCACAACCCTTGCATCCAATGCAACCAAAAAGGGGGAGAGTCAGTTAGTTAAAGGAAAAAGGAAGAGGATAGATGGGGAGAAGGCGAAAGAATCTGAGGTTGTAAATGAGAAGGAGAAGGAGAATGTGAAGGGAGCTGAAGTGAATGAAAGTCAAAAAGACTTTCATGTCACATATCAAAGAGAAAAGGAGAGTCTGAGAAGGAGAAGGAGCTGAAGGATATGGTGAAAGAAGCTGACGCCAACCATAACCGTTCAATGGACAAAATCATTGAGCAGTTGTATAGGCAGGGTTTTGACATCAAACAACTAGACTCCGAGATCAGAAGGATGGAAACAGAGGAGATCAATTCCAGATGGGCTAGCTATGATGCCTTAGAAAGAGAAAGGCTGGAGATAATGATCAGATTTATAGCTAAATACTTGGGAAGATCTCTAATGGAAATAAGGGCCTGGACCAGGGACAACATCTTGGCAATAACCACCAAGATTTGTTCGTCTGAAGAATACTCCAAAGGTCTAGTGATTGAGGTATTGAATGAAGCTGGGGTTGGGAATCGAAAAGAACTGACAAAATTTACCAAAGCCTCCCTTACAGCCAAAATGCTAAAACAGTCTGAAAAGCCTCAATCCTCAAAATCACTATCTCCACAACCCACTAAAACAACTCCTTTACCCTCTAAACCAACCATCCAACCCACAAAACCAAATCCTTTACCTCAAAAACCCATTGCCAGTGATGTACCTAGCCAAAAGAAAAGAAAGGTACTGAGGCCTGATGAAGATGAAGAGGAGGATGAAGACAGACTGCCACTCTCTGCAGTCATTACTTTGCCTAAGGCTAAACCAATGTCCATCACTCCTGCTTCTCAAATGCATGATGTAATGATAAAGATTGAAGAGGAACAGATGCAAAAACATGATGAGGAAATGCTGAAAAGCATTGACAAAGCATATGCTACATCCTCTTCAATGATCAGCATGAAAAAAGTATTAAGATTGTACACCCTTGCTAATACCTTTCAATACCAAAGGGAAAGAGTAAGGATATGGCCTGATCCTAGGGTGGCACACCGGATTGTCAAGAAAGAAATTCCTTCAAGATACAAGGGCCAAGTGAAGAGAGTTGTCGACGAAGACATCACTGTGGTGCTTGTAGTGTCCCCTTGGGAAATTGTTGAAGAGTTCAAGAAAGCCTATGAAGCCAAACAACCACCTCAAAAGATGTTAGAGAACAAAATTATAAAGAAGGGATTGGTTTACAAACGACTTGAAAACTTCAAACAAGAAGAGCTCAACCTGCTCTTAGAAGGAACTCATCCAGATGAGTTTGCTTATAGACAAATAACCACGGTTGAGCTCAAGAATGGAAAACAGGCCAAGTACATATCTGAAGTGTATGGCCGAGAAGGATTATTTGATGGTGTGCCCGAGGTGCTGACAATGGATGAGCAAATCATGTTTTTAAGGGCTTACACCAGGGAATCATATAGGCTGATACACGGGAAGTAGATCTCATGGTTGGGGCAACAGCTCGGTGTCCAAGTCCCCAATACAGAGCTCCCAACCATATCATGCCAAACAGATCATCAGAGACTTCTTCCCAGGCCGGTGCTGAAAAAGGGTCACTTCTCATCTGATCAAGAGGATTAAGAGACCAATCTATCTGCCAAAATAAGTGGGACTCGTAAATAACTTAGAGGTTTTGGCTGCATTGGTTCAGGGGGAGTTTGTTGGACCAAAAGAACCAATGAGCCTGATCAGAGAAACCTCTAAGTCCCACAAGACATCACAACAGCTGAAGAAGACCTGATCAGCTGTTCTACAAAGTCTGAAGAATACAACTGCTGAAGTACGTCTGAAGTACTGAAGACAAAGACTGAGACAACAGCTGAAGATCTAAAGTCTGAAGACTTCAACAAGTACTGAAGACAAAGACTGAAGATCAACAGCTGAAAGACAAAGTCTGATGATTCAAGTACTGAAGACATCAGCTGATGTTAACAGCTGATGACAACAGCTGAAGAGGGCTTCTTCAGTTGTTGTGATGGTTTTTCTTCTTCAGTAGTTTTCTTTTCCTTTCAGTAGTTTGTTTATTTTTTCTTTTCAGTACTTGTAAACAACTGAAGAGGTTGTTCTTCAGTTGTGTGTAGTTTCAGTATTTTTATTGTTTTTCAGTAGTTGTAAATGAGATGTTTAACACTTAGGAACATTTGTAAGAAGATGTCAGTTGTTGACATCTTCAGTAGTTGTTAAACATCAGTAGTTATAAAACGGTTACATGTCACTTTCAGGTGACATCAGTCTACGTCATTCTTTCCTTTATAAGGAAGATGATCACACTGTAATCGTGCCTTTGAGGCCGCAATCCTAATAATGCAATATTCCTTTTGTCGGATATTTCTCTCTCTATAAAACAAATTTATTCTTTTATCGTTTTATATCAATTGTTCTTGTTTGAATTTGTCTAATTCTGAGCTATTCCGCTGCTATATCTGTTCAATCGATTAAACCAAGGGCTGATCCTAACAATTAACACGTCCTGAAGAAGGAGAAATAATTCATATCACCATCACCGATGAGCACTGCAGAAATGTTCCGGCTCAATCCTGATGAATTGTGAAGGATCCCAACTTTGCAAATAGAGAGTGACGATGACTTCAGGATGTCGATGAGATTGGGATAGAAGATTTCACTACTGAACACTATCCCTGAGTACACTGACAAGTAGGGAACTGCCATTCCCAATTGTGAAACACTCTTTGTCAGTGACACTTTTGAGATTCTGACAGGATGGAGAAAAGTCAGAAAAGGATAAAGAGAATGCCAGCCTTAGACGCCGAGTCAAAATCAAATAGGCTGAATGGGCACATGTTGTAAGAAATCAAATCAGCCCACGCAGAGCTACAACATCCACTGTCTACACCAAACGGGATAGGTCAAGAAACATCAAAGGTGGCAGGCAGGATCATGCTTGAGCACATTTTGCAGACCTCAACTTTTACGTGGTTAAACGTGAGAAGGGATAGAGTACTTCGTTTCCACATGATCTAAAGACTCTTCCAGGTTTTGAGCTCAACCAGATAGCAAATTAAACTTGCTATATGCTGACCCTCGTAATATTCAGGCTGGTTTGAAGCTGCTCTAAAGAGGGAGTACCATACGAGATGGGTCAACTTCAAACCCCAACAACCAACAAGGTACATCAGAAGATCTGAAGTTGAGCCATAATCTGTAACCTAGAGTAGTGCTGAGGTGGAGTCCATCGTGTACAATGTCTAAGATCCCACTACGTGAGATGCCACAAGACTTCACTCCATATTTCAAATTGTGGTACTACGATTGGAGAACGGGAGAGGTTGTAATAGTCTTGAACAGGAATGGCTCAATGGAAACCATAAGGGTGTTTGACTTGATGTGGCTCACCAACTTGTCAGCACAAGATGTTTATACTTTATACAAGTGGCCATTGTTCTACGACCCATAAGATATTGTACAAGCTTTACGGTTCCAGAAAGTGATAAGACTCTGTTTTGCTTTTCAAATAAACACATGAGTCGCCAAAGAAGCTAAGTACAAAAAGTTTGAGGAAATCATGAAAGATGTTAGACAATAGATAGGTCTAGGTCCAAGGGGAGTTTGTTGATACATATATGTACCTAGATCCTGATCTGAATGTAATATGTCTTACACTTATGTAATTATTGGGTACTTAATGAAATACGAAATGTTTGGTAGTGTCTATAATGTTTAATATTTCATTAATGAGTTGCTTAACGCATATTGACTTAATTATAATAGGTTTGTGATTGTTTGAAGTGTTATTCATAATGTTATAATATTGAATACACTCAAACTTGGTGAAGTGAAGTTCTCATGCGTCCGACTGGACCATGCGCCCCAACAGTGGTCATGCGTCCGAATGGCCATGCGATTGAGTGTCCAAGCGCCTAAATAGTTCATACGCCTGAACAACTTCATGCGTCTGACTCAGTCGCACGACTGAACACTCAGCCCTGCGAATGGATCAACCGCATGTATAATCACACGAATGAACCATGCCAATGGTTCAGTCGCCCGAATGAGCAACCCTAACCTATAAATACCACCTAATTCATGGAAAAACGTAAGGATTGAATCCACTTCGACACCAGATGTACCCTAGCCGTCCAGAAGCCTCTAAGTTCGTACTCCAAGTTCATAGAACGCTGTAGATCGATTCCTAATCGATTCTTGAAGTTAGATTCAATACATTAATGTATCTAAGTGCGTTCTCACTTATTGGATCGCCAATCAAATAGGATTCCACACTATTTGGTTTGGTTTAACACGTTAATCAGTTGGTGTTTGGTGAAATACCAGATCCTAACAGAAATTATATCATAGGTGTAGATCCTGATTTTTGGCTTTCAATATGTAAGGGTCCACACATCCTAGTTACTCTATCAACAGCTCAAGCTGCACTTTACAAGACTCGTAGAATACTTATTGAAGACTTAACTCTGGATGAAGATGACTATAAGAAAATCAAGATTGACCTCAAAGCATACTCAATTTTGAAAGCTTTGGAACAGAATGTAACCATGCTGAAAAATACTCTTGATCTTGAGAGTACCACTCTAGACATTATGATAGCCAAAATTGAAGCTTTGGAACTTGATGAAAGAAGCAGAAACCTTGGTGGACCAAGAGTGATTGAGGCTTACAAATTTCCTTCAGAATCTCATTCTGTTGAAAATGCTTTCATCACTGAGGAAGATGATTTCATCACATCAAGAGATCAAATGAACAATACTGGGTTCATTACAACTCCACCAATCAATTATCCATCAACTTCATCACAAGCACCTAAAGTCTCTACTGCTCCTCAAACCTCTCCCAAAGACTCAAGATCAGAAGAGCAAAAGGCAACTTATAATGCCTTTGTTGCAAGCTTTGAAGCCTACCTGGGAGGAAGACTCACTTTTGCTCACCTAATTCAAGAAGATTTGGAAGAAATGGATCTTGATGATGTTGAGGAAATGGATCCACAGTGGAAAATGGCAATGATTGCCATGAGAGCCAAAAAATTCTTCAGAAAAGGAAGAAAGTTGAGCCTGAATGAGAACACAAAACTTGGATATGATAAATCCAAAGTGAAATGCTTTAACTGTGGCATGACTGGCCATTTCTCGAGAGAGTGAAATGCCCCCAAAAGAAACAACTATCAAAGGAACTCTCCAGACCAATCATCATCATAGCCCCCAAAATAAACAACTATCAAATGCATAAATGAATTATAAAAGTATAGGGAACACAATCATAAACTGGCAGATAAAATCAAAGAAGAAAAAGTGAAGTCAAAATTGATGAAGAGAGAACTAAAAGTTTTGAAATCAAAATCAAATCTCTCATTTCTAACATAGAAAAACTGCATGGTGATAAATACACTCTTGTAGTTGAGAATGAGCTACTTACTGAAAAGTTAGCTCAAGCTAAAGCTCAACAATCTATGACTAAAGTGAAACTTGAAAAGTTTCAAATGTCTTCAGTCAAGCTGCAAGAGATGCTGGATTCCCAAACGGATCCAAAGGACATGTCAGGGATTGGGTATAATTCATGTCCTCCACCATACAATGACAACTACACTATCACGCCTGACTCTGTCTCACTCTATAAATCAATTGAACCTAAAACTATGGAACCTAAATCTGTAGTGAAACAAGTGACAAATCCTCAAACCAAACCTCATGTTTATATTGAAACCAATGAGGATAAAATCAAGTTAGGTCACCCAATCAAAATCAAAGAGTATTTAGACAAGACAGTGAGTGTCATGAAACCATCAAACCCTGTAAAAGCAAATGTACCTCTTATAAAATTCATACCATCTGTTTTACAAGGCAAAAAGAAATATGTCAAAACAGTGAAACCACTACTGAAAGTAGTTCTGATAATGAGATTGTATCTCCACAAAATTCAAGTAAATCAGAAAAGGTTTCACTGAAAAATAAACAAACTGTAAAACTAAGTACAACACATAAAACATCATCAGACCCTAAGTTATCAAGGTTAAGGCAGTGAGTTGGGTTTGAAATCTGTAAAAAGGAACATGTTAACCATTTTGAGAATGAAGTGAGAAATAGGCTGAAGAAACAGAAACAACCCAGATAATTAACAAAAGTAGTGTTGTGAAGCAAACTACTAAAAGGGCTGATTCTGATTCATAGCCTAAAGAAAAGAAAGTAACTCATCAAAAGAAAGTATCAGTTGAGTCACACAAAGAAAAATCTGATTCAAGAAACAAACAATATATTGTGATATTTGTGACATGTTCAATCACAAGACAGATAAATGCTTCTTCAATCAATATTGTTCTATGTGTGATATGAATAATCACTCCACCAAAAATTACTATTTCAACAAGTATTGTTCAATTTGTGACATGAACAATCACAATATATCTAATTGTTACTTTAATCAGAAAGGGTTCAGAATTACCCAAAACAAGCCCGTCTCAAAAACATCTACTGTGATGCACTCTGTGAGACCTCATTTTCATAATACTCAATCTTGGACACCTAGATCAACAAATGACATAAATAACTTGAAGGAATTAAGAAACGGTCAAAGAAATCATCTCACAATGAAACACAAACTTGACCTTCCTAAGCAACAACCAACTTTTGATAATGAAACTCGGGCTAAATTTTTACAAAGAAATAGAGACCAACGATTTCATTTTTCATCTGAATCCTCAGTAGATGTTGATGAGATGACTTGACCAATTCATCATCAAAAATCTCCCAAAACGTCTCCATCCAAATCACAATTCAGAGGGAAATACCAGGAGGTGACTATCATGAATCGGAACGGGAAACCCAAGACCATCATGGCTTGGGTTCCTCATCCTAATTAGTTCTTTTTGCTTGTAGGTTCATCCACACAGGTCTAATAGCCTATGGTACGTAGACAGTGGATGCTCCCAACACATGACTAGAGATCATTCCCTCCTTCATGACTTCAAGTACATACAAGGAATTCGGTGGAGGTTCAAAAGGTGGTAGAATTACAGGAGAAGGATTTGTGACAAACAGGATGCTGAGCTTTGACAGAGTCAATTATTGTGAACAACTGAATTTCAATCTGCTAAGCGTGTCTCAGATCTGTGACAAAAAATATTCCACTCACTTTACAGACACTCACTGCTACATTCTGAAACCTGGATTTCAGATCCCTGAAGAATGGGTTGTCTTAAAGACTCCAAGGAAGAATAACACATATGTCTTAAACCTGTGTTCTGCATCACCTAAGGAAGAAACATGTCTTTTGTCTAAAGCACCATTTGATGAGTCACAGCTTTGGCATAGACGTTTGGGGCACACTAACTTTAAAAATATGAACATGTCCTTGGTCTTCCTCAAAAAGAATTCAATTTTATTGATCAATGTTGAGCGTGCCTCAAAGGAAAAGAACACAAATTCTCTCACAAAACCAAGCTAGTGAACACTAACAATACTCCATTGAAGTTACTTCACATGGATCTTTTTGGACCAACTCATGTAATGAGTATGGGAAAGAAACAATATTGTTTAGTGATCATTGATGACTTTTCTCGATTCACATGGGTGTTCTTCCTACTTCATAAAAACGAAGCATCCCAAATCATTCAAGAATTTATCACTAAAATTGAAAATCAACTTGATCTTAAGGTGAAAATAATAAGAAGTGATAATGGTATAGAGTTCAAAAATGAAAATATGAGTTCCTTTTGTGCAACCAAAGGCATTGCTCATCAATTCAGTGCAGCTAGAACTCCTCAACAAAATGGGGTAGCTGAAAGGCGAAATAGAACACTGATTGAAGCAGCAAGAATGATGCCAGCCGATGCTAAACTACTAATCACCTTCTGGGAAGAAGCAGTTAACACATCGTGCTTTGTGCAAAATCGAACTTTGATTGTTAAAGAAAGTAACATGACACCTTCTGAACTGATCTTTCATAGGAAACCATTTATTGGATTCCTCAAATCATTTGGTTGTCGAGTCTCAATATCAAACACCCGTGATCATTTGGGAAAGTTTTCATCCAAGTCTGATGAAGGATTCTTTGTAGGTTATTCTTCTGTCTTAAAGTCTTATAGAGTGTTCAATCCTAGATTGAACATTATTGATGAATCTACAAATGTTCAATTCAGAGAACATTTGTTTCCCAGATCTACAAATGGTCCTAACTAGTTGTTTGATATTGACACATTCACAAATTCATTTGACCAATTTCACTTGTCTAATGCAGGAAATATACATTCAGGTGATACTTCATCAACTGTAGAAA
This sequence comes from Flaveria trinervia, assembly GCA_025506515.1. Taxonomy (NCBI): domain Eukaryota; kingdom Viridiplantae; phylum Streptophyta; class Magnoliopsida; order Asterales; family Asteraceae; genus Flaveria; species Flaveria trinervia. The sequence continues at coordinate 83,848,079 of CM046450.1, forward strand.
GAAGAGATATTTATCCATTGATTCCACCTACATTTGATGAACATATGAATGAAGATGTTCCTTTTCAAGATGATCCCATTAGACAACTGTCACAAAACCTTAGTGTTTCTTATGAAGAAGGTCCCAGCCTAGTACCATCTCACTCAGATGACTTGTCAAATAAGATCACAAATCAAAAACAGGCTTCTCATTCAGTAGAAACACAAGGTACATCAAATGATGCAAGCAATCTCAGTGCTACTGAAGATGAAGCTGTTACTGAAACAGAAGTTGACAATCTTCATAATTCAACAACAATACAAGATGAATGTGTCTCTGACCATAATGAACTGAATGTCTCCAATCTTGATGTAACTATTGCTGATGACACCATTCCAACCATAAGAATACACAAGAATCATCCAGTTGAAACCATTATTGGTGATCTTAATGAGAAGCTGACTAGAAGCAAGTCTAGTATTGCAAACATCTGTTTGTTCTCCTGCTTTCTATGTCAAATAGTACCCAAAAACAACAAAGAGGCACTTCAAGACGATAGTTGGATTGAAGCAATGGAGGAAGAATTGCTCCAATTCAAGAAGCAAGAAGTATGGAAGCTGGTAGATCTTCCCGAAGGACAATACCCTATCGGTACCAGATGGCTGTACACGAACAAGACTGATGATAGAGGGATCGCGATCAGAAATAAAGCAAGACTAGTGGCATGGGGATACACTCAGGGAAGAAGGAATCGACTCGACGAAGTGTTTGGTCCTGTTCCCAGACTAGAAGCAATCAGAATCTTTCTTGCATATTCTGTGTCCATGAAATTTATAGTTTATCAAATGGATGTAAAGTGTGCATTCCTGTATGGAAAGATTGCAGAAGAAGTCTATGTGAGTCAACCACCTGGCTTTGAAGATCCAGATTTCCCCCATAGATTTTACAAGCTTGACAAAGCTATGTATGGTCTTCATCAAGCACCAAGAAAGTGGTATGAGACTATATCATCCTTTCTTCTTATACATGGGTATGAAAGTGGAAAGATTGATCAAATATCTTCAGAAGAATAAGAGGCAAAGACATGCTGTTAGTCAAGATCAACGTGGATGACATTATTTTGCTCGACAAACAAGCAACTCTGCAAAGAAATTGAAGACCATATGCATTCAAAATTCTAAATGAGTGCTATGGGGGAACTCACCTTCTTTCTAGGGGTGCAAGTCCAACAAACAACAGATGGAATCTTCATCAACCAATCAAAATATGTAGAAACCATGTTGAAGAAATTCCACTTTGCTGACTGTCATCTATCAGAACTCCTGTGCATACTAAAGTGAAGATTGGACCTCACCCTGAAGGCAAATCAGTGGATCAGACTCACTATCGATCAATGATAGGTTCACTTATGTATCTAATAGCCAGTAGGCCTCACATTATGTTTGGTGTTTGTGTGTGTGCCAGATATCAAGCTGATCCAAAGATCACATGTGAATGCAGTCAAGAGGATATTGAGATATCTGAAGGGCAAGCCAGCTCTTGGATTTGTAGGGATTTAACAAGTTTATCAAAGCTCATATAACATTATATATATATATATATGAGAAACGCAGCGGAATGAGGTTTTAAAACATGTTAATAAGATGGTTCTTAAGCCTATTTAAGAAGCAACCCCCAAACCATGGATCAATTATACGAAAGTGCATACATAAAAGAACATAAGAGGGTGAAAAAGACAACCTTTGGAGCTGCTGGAAATCGAAATGTTTCAGAAAAAAGGATGAACTTGTGGCTGAATCTTCAAACTAGAAGACCTCAAGAAAGTTATACCCCAAGCCACAAACGAAGAACCTTTGATGCTAGGATCTTACAACACCAATTTTTCAGCTTAAAACCTTTTAAAAGCTGAAAGAAAATCCAGCCTTGAACCACTTGAAGAAATCGTGAACAAGAAAGAGGAAGAGAGGATTTCTTTTGCACACACTTGAGAGAAAACCAAGGATTGCATGTATGTTGCTTGTGAGTGTCAAATTGCTTAGATAAAGCAAGATGGCTGGCCTCTAAGGCAGCCCTTGGGCCGAGCATTGCTGCCACCAATGGGTGGCCTCCCTTTTGTATTATTAAGCAATTTGTTTTTATAAGAATTACAAAATATAATATGTAACATTTACATATTAATTTGTACACCCAACTAGCATTAACATATGATCAATTAAAACTTAAGTTAATTAATTTGTAACATCTTATATGCAATTATATGGTTTCATTTTATAATGTTAATTAACCATTAAGTAACAATTATAAAGTAATCTCTCAGAATTAATAAATAAACCCATCTTATTTATCAATTTCTTAATGCATCTATTTTTAGAAAACAATTTTCTAAACCCTTTGGTGTTGATATTTATTTAACTGATCAAATCAATAAATAAATATTATAGGTGTTTGTCTAGCCTGTTATTGGGTATGACCCGACTTGGATCATATCACACTAGCCACATCAATTTAATATGTATCTTGGGCAGATCGAATTCAACAATCTCCCACTTGCACAAGATTCATAGAACATTGATGCAAGCAGCAAATGACGCCTAGCAACGGTTTGCTACCCCTAATGTATATGACTAAGTGCCATTCAATAACATTATCCCTTTCAAGTACCTTACTTGAAAATGTTTTAGGTGAATCAATCATCTATCCTTTTGTTACAGATGTCATATTAAATCCAAGAGACACAGAATTGTCATTCTCCGATGATTTAATTTTAACAGGCCTTAGACATCTAACTCTCAACGAATAAGAGGAACAAATTCCATCTTGACTACATACGTCTCTCACAATCACCTCATATCATACATGAACTCAGCCTTATGTACTACCAATTTTCATGACAGCAAAGAACTAAGTCAAAGTACAACACTTGGTGAATATCAAGACCCAATATGTATCTCAGGTCTGAGGATTCAATGATATTCGCCTTTACTCAAAATCTCTTATGACTAATCAGAAAGATTCCATGCAGAAATAATTGAGAGCGAGTCAGTCCAATATCTATATCCCATAGACATCAATGAACCTTTGGTAGCAACCTCTTGCTCTATATTCATACCTTATGAATATCAACCAATCCAAGTTCATTATAGTCTTATAATCATGGTTGTTCCCATAAGTATGATCGACTACGGACGTTTGAGAATAATTCATTTATTCACGGATTTAAACATGCTAAAATAGAAGAACAAATGAAATTATAACCATACAATTAAGTTAAATAACATTAGTTCCAATATCCAAATACAACATCAAACCCAGTCACTAGAATATCTAAGTCCCATGGCACAAACATGACCTTCATGCTTTGCCCTTTCAAGGAGCTTTGTGAGTGGATCCGCAACGTTTTTATCAGTGTGGACTTTGCGAATACATATCTTTCCTTTTTCAACTTCATCCCTTATGTAGTTGAATCTCCGTTCAATGTGCCGAGTCTTTTGATGAGCACGAGGTTCCTTGATTTGAGCAATCGCACCCTCGTTTTCACAAAAGATCTCTAGGGGATCCTGAATGGAGGGGACTACCCCTAGATCGGCTATGAATTTCTTCAGCCATGCAGCTTCCTGTGCTGCCATTGAAGCGGCGACGTATTCTGACTCTGTAGTGGACAACGCTACGACTTCTTGCTTTGAGCTCTTCCAAGAAATAGCTCCCCCATTCAGAATAAAGATGTACCCCGATTGAGATCGTGAATCATCTCGATCGGTTTGGAAACTCGCATCCGTGTAACCTTTGACAACGAGTTCCTCTTCACGAGACCCGTAGATCAAGAACATGTCCTTAGTCCTCCTTAGGTACTTCAGAATGTTCTTGACAGCCATCCAATGACTATCACCAGGATTTTGCTGGTATCTACTTGTCATGCTTAAAGCGCATGACACGTCTGGTCTAGTGCATATCATTGCATACATGATGGATCCTATAGCAGATGCATATGGGATTGCCTTCATTCTATTTTGCTCTTCCTTTGAGCTTAGACATTGAGTCGTACTTAATATTGTCCCTCTCTGAATAGGTACAGTACCTTTCTTAGAGTTTTCCATCTTGAATCTTTTCAAGATTTTGTCAATGTATGCACTTTGATTCAAACCAATAGCCGTCTTGATCTATCCCTATAGATCTTTATTCCCAGAATATAAGCGGCTTCACCAAGATCCTTGATGGAAAAACAACTTCGAAGCCAGGTTTTTACACCTTCCATGGTTGGAATGTCGTTTCCAAACAGTAGTATGTCATCAACATATAATACTAGGAAGGTTATTGTGGTCCCACTAGCCTTCTTATACACGCAAGCCTCATCAGCGTTTTTGATGAAGCCAAATTTTTTTACTTCATCATCAAAACGGTGATTCCAACTTCTTGATGCTTGTTTCAATCCATAGATTGATTTCATTAACTTGCATACTTTATTAGGATATTTTGGATTGACAAAACCTTCAGGCTGAACCATATAGACATCTTCCTCAAGATATCCATTTAGGAAAGCGGTTTTGACATCCATTTGCCAAATCTTATAATCATAATGAGCTGCTATGGCAAACAATATCCTAATAGACTTAAGCATTGCAACAGGTGAGAAGGTCTCAGCATAATCAACCCCTTGAGTTTGAGTGAAACCCTTTGCTACAAGTCTAGCTTTGTAAGTATCCAAGTTTCCATGCATATCGGTTTTCTTCTTGAAAACCCACTTACTTCCAACTACTTTGGAATTATGAGGTAGCTCAACAAGTTCCCAAACTTGATTGTCATACATGGATTGCATCTCAACGTTCATGGCCTCAAGCCATTATCACAATCCAAATTGGACACTGCATCATGATATGTGGCTGGTTCATCTGAATCCACCACATAGCATCCATCCATGAAATATCCGTATCTTTCAGGTGGATTACTAGTTCTACCACTTCTGCGAACGTTTTGTGTGTATTGATCAACCGCTTGATCATCCTCAACATCCTCTCGTTGAGTGCTAGTTTCAACCAAACGTGCATCGGGCTGTGTTTCTTGATCCTCCTCAAGATCCACTGTTCTACTGCTAGTTCCTTCCATAAGGAACTTAGTTTCTAAGAACTCACCCTTTCTGGCAACAAACACCTTTTGTTCCAGTGGATCATAGAAATAATATCCCATAGAATCTCTAGGATATCCAACAAAGATACACTTGGTGGATCGGACATCTAATTTGTTTGGGGTGGGAGTCTTGACATAAACCTCACAACCCCAGACCCTTAAGTACGATAGGGATGGAACTCTTCCATGCCATATCTCAAAAGGTGTCTTTTCCACCTTTTTGGTTGGGGCCATATTCAGAATACGGGCTGCGGAGAGCAAAGCGAAACCCCAAAATGATAGAGGTAATGTGCTTCTAGCCATCATAGATCGAACCATATCCAATAAGGTTCGATTCCTCCTCTCAGACACACCATTATGTTGTGGTGTTCCAGGTGGAGTGAGTTGTGAGACAATCCCACAGCTCCTAAGATGATCTTGAAAAACATCACTTAGGTATTCGCCACCTCTATCGGTGCGGAGAATTTTAATTGACCTGTTGAGTTGATTTTCTACTTCATTCTTGAAGATTTTGAACATTTCAAAAGCTTCATCTTTGTGCCTTAATAAGTACACATACCCATAGCGACTATAATCGTCGATAAAGGTAATGAAGTATCTTTCACCATTCCTAGTCATTGGCTTAAAAGGACCACATACATCCGAATGTATGATACCTAATAAATCTTTTGCCCTTTCGTTAGTTCCACTAAAGGGTGCCTTAGTCATTTTTCCTTGTAAACAAGATTCACATACATCAAATGAATCATATTCATTTGTTTTTAGAAGACCGTTCTTTTGAAGTGTTTGTATACGTTTCTTGTTTATATGACCAAGACGGCAATGCCAAAGGTAGGTATCATTCAAATCTAATTTGAGTCTTTTGGTGCTTGCTTGGTATATTGAGCTTTCATATGTTGTGTTCTCATGAACCAATTCATAAATACCATTACAAGGTATGGCCTTAAAATAAAACATATGATTTAAAGAAACATGAATATCATTGTCAACAAACTTGAAATCATAATCATATTGTCTTAAACGGGAAACAGAAATTATGTTCCTAGTCAAACTAGGAGCATATAATACATTATATAAAATGACTTCCAAACCACTTGGAAGCTTCAAAATGTAGTCTCCTTGGGCTTCAACGTGAACCTTTGCACCATTGCCCATGAATAGACTTATTTCCCCTTTTGCATAATGCTCATTTCTTTTGAACCCCTGCAATAAATTGCAAATGTGAGTTCCACATCCGGTATCTAATACCCATGTGTTAGAAGAAATAACATTTAGTTCAACATGTATCATGTAAATTATACCTGAGGTTTGCCCTGCATCCCTCTTTTCTCTCAACTCTTTGAGATAGACTGGACAATTTCTCATCCAATGCCCTATCTCACCACATTTGAAGCATGGGTCGTTTACAGCAACCTTTTGCTTCTTTTCCTTGGGTTTCGGAGGCTCCGCCCTAACAACCATCTTCCCCTTTCTTCCAACATGCCCCTTTCCTTTTGCAACATTTGCTTTAGGAGGGGGTAGAGACCTCTTTTTTCTCCCACCTTCATTAATGGTGAGAACGGGTAAAACCCTTTTACCCATTCCCGCCTCAGCTGATTTGAGCATCGAATGAAGTTCATTTATGCTCTTGTCCCATCCGTTCATGTTGTAATTCATGACGAATGCCTCAAACCTTTTAGATAGTCCATTAAGGATCAAATCTGTGGCCAACTCCTTTGAGACAGGACAATTTAGCCTTTGAAGGCGGTCGATGTGGCTTTTCATCTTAAGAACATAAGACGAAACTGATTGGGATTCTTCCATCCGACATGCATGAAGCGCTCGAACCGTTTCGAAGCGCTCCACTCTAGCTTGTTGCTGGAACGTTTCCCGCAACTGAGTGATCATGTCATAGGCTCCATGGAGCTCATACTCCTTTTGGAGTTCGGGTGTCATACTTGCTAACATTAAGCAAGAGACTTGGACGGAATCTTCCACATATTTAACCCAATCATTATAGGCCTCCACATCTTCCTCGTTAGGTTCATCGGGGATGGGATCATCAAGAATGTAGGCCCGCTTTTCTTGCTTGAGAACAATTCTCAAGTTGCGGTACCAATCCATGAAGTTGTTAGGTGTTAGACGATCCCTTTGAAGGATCGCCCTAAGAGATTGGTTGTTTTGGTTTGGTACATCGTTATTAGCGTTGGTGTGGTCGGCCATCTACAAGATTTTACAAAGTTCCATTTTAGTAATCGTTGATATAATTATATATTTCATTTATTAATACCCTTTACGTCTCATAGACTATTAATAAAAAAAATTAGAATCCAACGTTATATTTAAATATTTGGTTAGGTGACCTTTATCCCATTATTTAAATAAACAAGGTAGTCCAAAAAAAAGACAATTGCAACCCATTGCAACTTCTAATGGTATGGGATCGTTTGAACATCTTATGTTTATAACGGCATGTTTACCCATCAACACCTTTTATAAAACACATTTTAGGTGATCCATTCAATATATTTTATAAATCAAGTCGTCCTACTTACACACACGTGTGAGTTTACCACATAAGTGGTTAGGTGACCTTTATCCCACAAACATGGCATTATCACCTCAAGTTACAAGTTCCCTCAAAGTGGTTAGGTGACCTTTATCCCACTAAGAGTTTGCAAGTAACCTAAGTGTTGTGTAAAAGGATGGTGTTTAACTTGTTTCACAAAAGGGATTTTTAATGTCACAATACTGTTTTAGAAAAGACCATGTACAATATGATTGTATGCATTCAACCATATGGTATCCATTTGGTTCTTTTAAATAAAACCCATTTTATTTTGCAAACCATTAACTCCTTTTATAGACCCATTTAATTTTGCTTAATGATTTGAGAACCAATTTCTTGTAATAGCTTGTTCTAGTGATGGTTTGTTAATGACATCCAAATAACCAAAACAAAACAACATCATAAGCATTCAACAAGCATAACCAAACAATACATATATGCATAACAAAGCATACTAAATTGAGCACACTTGTTTAGCCAAAACAAGTGTGTCAAAAGGTCTTGTCCTAAGGGTTAAGAACATGACACATGGTTGACAAAAGAAACTCCCACTTGAATCCACATCTCCAAGCATCCTTTTGTCCATCCTTTCTTCAAGTCTTGATTTTGAGCATCCTTACAAATATCAATCCTAATACATTTTTCTAGTAAAGATAAACTCCTAATCTATTTATTACATACCATATGAATAAATAAATTACAAAACCAAGACTAGAAACATAAAATAAACTTTTACATAACCAAATGAATATAACATGATAACCAATCAAACAATCCACAAGGTCTAGGCTTTGTTATGCATAATCACAAACAACATATCAAAACAAAGAAAAACGATTTTTGGCAGCCCCTTGTAGCCCATGTTATTGGCCAACATAAACCAAGAACAAATGGGTTTAGATCATACAAACAAACATCTAACAATCAAAAGTTTTAAAGATCCTAATATGCATAAAGAGGCATCTTTAAAACATCAAAAGGGGTGACCAAAACAGCCTCTAACTCACGGGTATGTGGTGTCAAACACCACAAAACCGTGAACAAGCAAGAAAAAAAAATGTATGCATTCGTATAAGTGGCTCTTGATGCCATTGTAGGGATTTAACAAGTTTATCAAAGCTCATAAAACATTATATATATATGAGAAACGCAGCGGAATGAGGTTTTAAAACATGTTAATAAGATGGTTCTTAAGCCTATTTAAGAAGCAACCCCCAAACCATGGATCAATTATACGAAAGTGCATACATAAAAGAACATAAGAGGGTGAAAAAGACAACCTTTGGAGCTGCTGGAAATCGAAATGTTTCAGAAAAAAGGATGAACTTGTGGCTGAATCTTCAAACTAGAAGACCTCAAGAAAGTTATACCCCAAGCCACAAACGAAGAACCTTTGATGCTAGGATCTTACAACACCAATTTTTCAGCTTAAAACCTTTTAAAAGCTGAAAGAAAATCCAGCCTTGAATCACTTGAAGAAATCGTGAACAAGATAGAGGAAGAGAGGATTTCTTTTGCACACACTTGAGAGAAAACCAAGGATTGCATGTATGTTGCTTGTGGGTGTCAAATTGCTTAGATAAAGCAAGATGGCTGGCCTCTAAGGCAGCCCTTGGGCCGAGCATTGCTGCCACCAATGGGTGGCCTCCCTTTTGTATTATTAAGCAATTTGTTTTTATAAGAATTACAAAATATAATATGTAACATTTACATATTATTTTGTACACCCAACTAGCATTAACATATGATCAATTAAAACTTAAGTTAATTAATTTGTAACATCTTATATGCAATTATATGGTTTCATTTTATAAATGTTAATTAACCATTAAGTAACAATTATAAAGTAATCTCTCAGAATTAATAAATAAACCCATCTTATTTATCAATTTCTTAAGTGCATCTATTTTTAGAAAACAATTTTCTAAACCCTTTGGTGTTGATATTTATTTAACTGATCAAATCAATAAATAAATATTATAGGTGTTTGTCTAGCCTGTTATTGGGTATGACCCGACTTGGATCATATCACACTAGCCACATCAATTTAATATGTATCTTGGGCAGATCGAATTCAACAGGATTATGGTATCTAAAGGAATCAGAATTTAATCTATATGCTACATATACAATGATTATGGAGGATGCAACTTAACAGAAAATCCACTTCTGGCGGTTGTCAATTTCTTGGTCCCATATTGAGATTAGATATCGTTTTTTGAGAGACTGTGCTGAAAATGATTTAATCAAATTGATTCAAGTACCAACTGAAAATCAATTAGTTGATTTGTTTACCAAGGCATTTGAACCTAGTAGGTTTGTATTTCTGGTTCAGTCATTGGCATGATTAACCTTGAGTAAAAACTATGAAAAACATCAAAAACAATTAAAACATCAGAAAAAGCATAAAAAGAAATCAGTTTGATGAAGAAAAGAATTCAACATGAAATGATATAATTACAGTTGTTATATCATTCACTGTGCTTAATTTCAAAATGTAAAAGGCTCAAATGACTTACGAGATATGTTCGTAGGCTCAACTTGGAAGAAAATATACATGCAGTGATGAATTAAAGACATAAACACAACACTCATCACAAAGTACAGATATGTATTGGCTTATGTGAATGCATGTGTATGTAGTAACCTAAACACACCAGGTAATGATACTTTATGAATCTTTTTCACCACATCATGTTTCATCTTTGTTTTGATGAGCAAAGACTTGATAAAACTTGCACATAGTGCAGATGTCATGATCCAAAAGATTCCCAATGTGGAACACATCCAAAGTTGGATGAATCAACAAAGTAATACATTCCAAGCGAATGAACAAAAGAATCCTATCATGGATCACCTTCCAAAGTGAAGTGAAAAGAATCCCAATCTGGATCAACATGAAAAAGGATGAAATTAAATGAATCCTAATGAGGATCAGTGAAAATGAGATTTCATGAATTAAGTAACCTAGTAACAAAAGTTTTGAAAAAGTTCTACCATGCATTGTATAAGGAGGGTTGATCATTTCATGATTATGTGTGTGAGGTACACATTGAATAACTAATCAACCAAAACATGATAAAATTCATTTGCATCAAAATATCAACTAGGTATGGGTTTAAGAGGACAAACATACCTTCAATCTTCAAGTTCATGATCATGTGCATTTTATCATAAAGGATGCACAAGTGTAATGTAAGATTGATATGATCGCAACAAAGAGATATTTCTCTTCATTATTAATATTAATCAAAATAATATTCAAAAAGTTTTAAATCTTTAAAGTTTCTCTCCAAATGTGGACATACACTTTAGGGGGGGTAATTTAAAATTTTTGAGTAAGTCCAATGTAACATCGTGTACTTTTGGGTTAATTAAATGTTATCGTCGTTAATTCTTGTAAGGGTTATTGTTGGCATTTATGAAACTTAGGGGTTACCTATGTTTGTTCTTTTATCGTTATTAAATTTTAGTTTATAAAAGATAATAATTAAAGTTAATAATAATAACAATAACAATAATAACTAACAAAAATAATAACACTAATAATAACTAAGAAAAATAATAATATGATCTTCCATAATAATAACTTGTAGAATATGTTAAACTTAAAAGGGTTTAAAAGAAGTTAGGGAGCTTTATTGTCAATGTTGAAACTTTAAAAGAAGGTTTTAAACATAAAATGTTAACAATAAAACTTCAGGGACTAAATGTGTCACAATCCAAAACCAACTCCCCCTCTTTCTTTTTTTTCCCCCGTTTTTCTGGTGGTGTCCGGCCACCCTCCGACCGCGGCTCCGGCCGTCCCTAAACCCATCAAAACCTCTTAATTTTCGTTACCCAACTGTTCCAAACGCTTCATGAGCATGATTCGAACACCACCATGAACCTTAATTTCAATTAAACGTCGGTTATGAACCCGAACGAATGAGTAACCGAAACCTCTTTAAATCATAGATCCGTTCGAGCATTTAACTGTAATTACAGCCTAATTAAACCAACCCAAAACAATCATCTAAGTAATTCTAATCGATTACATCTCTCAATTGCACCTGAAACAAATCCAACCACTGAATTCCATTGACACTTTTCATCGCTAACCTGCAACTGGTCGAACACCAACATCGAGAGTTCAAAATCCGAAATTGGTTAAGGGCTTTGACTTGTGATTATCCTTTGAAGCTTCGAATCAAGTTAATTTGGCTATAATCGTCATTTGAGCATCAAACAAATCGTACGAACTCCCAACCTGTTCATCCTTCATTCTGGTGTCTAACACTTTGATACCAGGTAATTGTTCACAGTTACACGTTCGATTATACATGGCGAACAAAAGCCCCAAATTTAATTTGGTTAATAACATAGTTTGATGCTTCAATTTGGAATCAATCGAATTAGGGTTCTTGGATTGGGGGGGGGGGGTTTACTGGATTTGTTTTAAAAGATAAAGGAAACGGGTTTATGTCAGGCATAGGCGACCTCGTCTAATGGTAACTCGTCCCCATCAGAACCTGGAGGTCCCGGGTTCGACCCCGGGCCACTCCACACTTTTTTTTTGTTTGAGGCTTTTTAATCTTCTATAACATTCTTAAATATTTTAAAAATTATAAAAAAAAAACATTTTATAAAAGCTGAAAATTTTAGATGTTTCTAAATATTGTCTAGAAGTTTATTTTTACAAAATAAATGATATAATTAGTTAAGTTTTTATAAAAAATGGATTTTTAATGTTTATTAACTATTTAAATTATTATTTGTTCAAAAGATATATTTAGATTATTTCTTATAAGTTAAACTTAAAATATGGTTTTAATCTAATAAATAGTTCTTTGTTCAAATAATATGTTTAAATTATTTTCTTATAAAATAGACCTTAAATCTTGTTATAACTCATCTAATCATTATTTGTTCAAATAACAAATATATATATTATTAAAATAAGAGTTATCTAAAAAAATTGTTTTAAATTATGTTTAGATGTTGGGACAAATGTTTCCTTTATTTCGTAGTATTAAAACGATTAAATAATATATTGACAAAGCATAACCAAAATTTATCATGTTAGTTGGTTATAAATTATTAACATCCCAAAATCCAATTAAAACCTTAATTTCCATTAAAACGTTAAATCTATTTTAATTTAACCTTAACCTTGTGAATACATATATTTTAGGTGCATTGTGAAGGACTACTTTGAATCGACGCTTTTGATTATTTTCTTATTAATCATCCAATAAATACTTTTGATCATGTGAGTATTTCCATACCCCTTTTGCTTATTTTCACACTTTGGGGTGAAACATGTTAACTTATTATCATTGCACTTGTAAACTTATTTGAGACTTGTAAACTTTATGGCAATTCATCATGTAAAGTTGTGGTTAGTTGAACTTTTGTGGTTACAATGTTATGGCGTTATATGTACAATCATTAACTATTGCTAGCCGAGCGAAGTCATAGATCTATGGGTAAGACAAGCCTGCTTGGTTGATCCAAGTACACTTAGCTGATCGTATATACTTTTAACGTTTGAGACTTGTAAAACTTTTGTCGAGGTTTGATTGTTGCATTGTTCATAACATCCTTAATCACTTTATTCACTAACTCATGACGTGAATTGCCATCTTTTATATAACCTATGTATTAAAAACTATGGAATGCTCACCAACATGATTGTTGACCTTTTTATTTTTAACATGTTTCAGGAAATGCCCAAGTTTGATTTATCTACACATTGAAGCTTGCACATCTAGGAATGGCCTAGATTAATTAATAAAATAGAATGAATTGTTACATTCTATGTTATGTTTTTAGTTCCTTTGAGACTTATATTTGTAATGTGACAAATGAAGCTTATGTTAAACTATATTTGGATTATTAATAGCGTTATGTGGCTATGAACGATCTTAACTCTCACTTCTCGACGTTTCCGCCGTCAAGGTTGGGGTGTGACAGATTGGTATCAGAGCCCATAACTATAGGGATCTAGGTTATTAGAAATGGTGACCTAGGCTATAGTATGCATGAACCTTATAGAATTATATTCCTATCTTGTAAATTATATACTTTTCATGCTACATAATGCTATGCCTCTTATGTGCAACGTGATGCCTTAGCATAGGATTCCCTAAGCATTGTTATTTGTCTCCCTAAACTTAACTTTGACCCTTTGACTCCCCCCGAACATGAACTCTCTTAATCTTATTCTCGTCGACACGTGGAACCTTATGTTTATGTTATGACTTGGATCTTTAGACGTTACGTCTAATCTCTATAAATCTCATCACGGTTTTGATTCTATGAACCTAAGAAATATTGTGTGACACATAGACACCTGTATCCTGGTTTTCCTGGCAAAAGGCCCTCGGGCTAAGGCAAGCATATCGCATAAATCCTACGGGACTAGTTATGCTTACCTGGGGATTTCTGGGATGAGTGATAAACTATGGTCAACATACACAAGTTTCTAAGGTAAATGGGTCAATTCACCTTGACGTGCCAACGTTTCCAAATGGTAATGCGTTACCAAATGGAAACATCCCGTGTACCTTAAAAACTCTTAGCTTATCTTTGTTAAACTACTATCCTCTGTTATCCCCGTTTCTGTAACTAACTCATTTTGTATATCCAGCATGTCGCGTCACCATGGAAAGCGTGGAAGTTCCGACGGTAAGCTGGCTGCCATGATTGCACGACAAATGGCTGCCGTTCTCCCGACGATGGTTGCTGAACTTAATAGCACATTAATGGCTAATAGCAACAACAATACCAATGGGAACAATAGTGGTGCTAATGGAGACAATAGCAACAATCAAAACGGGAATGATCAACACGGGAACAATCGTACTTGCACTTTCAAACACTTCAACTCGTGCAAACCCACTAGTTTTAGTGGAAAAGAAGGAGCCACGGGACTTCTCGAGTGGTTTGAAGGTATGGAGAACACATTTATTATTAGCGAGTGCCCTGATGAGCTCAAGGTTCGCTATGCCACAAGTGTTCTTCAACAACGAGCGCTAACTTGGTGGAATAGTGAAAAGAGAAACCGGGGAACTGAGGTTGCAATGGCGATGCCCTGGGAGGAATTCAAAGATATTATGATCCAAAAGTTCTGCCCAAGAAGCGAGTTACAAAAGCTGGAGGAGGAATTCTGGAACCTTAAACAAGATGGTGGGAATCACTTGGCTTATTCCACCCGACATCATGAGTTGAGTATGCTTCTACCACACATGGTGGACACCGTGCCCCGTAACATCGAGAAATTTATCAAGGGGGTGCCACCTCAAATTCAAGATGTTGTGGTGGGTAGTAGGCCCACAACTTTAGAGGAAGCGATTACTATCACTGCACAGCTCATCGAGAATCATATAAGAGCTGGCATGATGTCGGCAAAGGGTTCCAAGGCTATGGTGAAGGTGACACCCGAGGCAACAAAGGAGGTAAAGGCCGAGTCATCTTCTCAAAACAAGAAGCGTAAGTTCACCCCGACACGCAACTACGCTGTGACCGTCCCTAATGCTCCTCAAAAACAAATGGTGGTTGCGAATCAAGCTCCCATGGCTAAAGTTTATGCTGGTCCACATCCTATGTGTAACACGTGCAAGTACCATCATTTAAGCAACATTCCATGCTGAGTCAGCTCGCTGTGTGGAAAGTATGGTCATTTGGTGGTTACCTGTCTTCGTGCACCAAATAACTCTGCCATGCTTACCAACCGAACCTGCTACAACTGTGGCGAGGCTGGCCATATTCGCCCTCAATGTCCTCGCAATGCGGGAACTGTGCCACCGGCTCGTGGAAGGGCTTTTAACATCAACGCCAACCAAGCGCAAGCCAACAACGACGTGGTGAATGGTACGTCGTTAAATTTCTTCTAATCCTTTTTCTTGTCTTGCAAAAAAAATAATTCCTATTTATGTTTATCATATCAATAATAGGTTGTTACCAAACAGGTACGTATCTTGTAAATAATCTTTATGCATCTGTATTGTTTGATTCGGGTGCCGATAGGAGTTTCGTGTCCTTGGAATTCGAACCTATACTTTCTAAACCGCGTACAAAACTGGAGAGATCTTTCACGGTCGAGGTCGCCGATGGAAAATCTATTGTCGTTGATGTCGTGATACACGACTGCACCTTGAGCCTTAACGAACAAGAGTTCTCCGTCGACCTTATTCCTATGCAATTGGGAAGCTTTGATGTTATCATTGGCATGGATTGGTTAGCCAAACATCGTGCGGAAATTCTATATTTCGAGAAGTGTATCCGAATTCCGTTGCCGACTGGAGATACCTTGAAGGTCTTTGGGGAGACAACCGTCCCAAAGACTCAAACTCATGTCTTGTATCAAGACCCGTAAGTGCTTAAGTAAAAACTACATAGCTTTCATGGCATATGTAGTTAATACGAGAGCCAAGGGTAAGGAGTTGAAGGACATTCCTGTTGTGCGAGACTTTCCCGAAGTTTTTCCCGAAGATCTTAAAGGGTTACCTCCCGTGCGAGAAGTTGAGTTCAAGATTGATTTAATCCCTGGTGCAAACCCTGTGGCTAAATCGCCTTATCGTCTTGCACTTTCTGAAATGCAAGAGCTCGCTAGTCAACTGCAAGAGTTGACCGATAAGGGTTTTATTCGCCCTAGTTCATCACCGTGGGGCGCACCTGTACTATTTGTGAAGAAAAAGGATGGGTCATTCCGTATGTGCATCGACTACCGGGAACTCAACAAGCTTACTATTAAAAACCGATACCCTCTTCCCCGAATCGATGACCTCTTCGACCAACTTCAAGGAGCAACTCAATTCTCGAAGATCGATCTACGTTCTGGGTATCATCATTACGTGTTCATGATGATGACATTCCAAAGACCGCTTTCCGTACTCGATATGGACACTACGAGTTCATGGTCATGCCATTTGGCCTGACCAACGCACCTGTTGTGTTCATGGATCTCATGAATCGATTATGTAAACTGTATTTGGATAAATTCGTGATCGTGTTTATTGATGACATCCTTATTTATTCCAAGACAAAAATCGATCACGAGACACACTTGCGACAAGTACTTGAACTTTTGAAGAAGGAGCAATTATACGCCAAGCTTTCCAAGTGTGAGTTTTGGTTGGAAGAAGTTCAATTCCTAGGGCATGTGGTGAATAGCCAAGGAATTCACGTGGATCCTGCTAAAATTGAAGCTGTGAAGAATTGGTGTGTTCCCACAACCCCAACCGAGGTTCGTTCTTTTCTGGGTTTAGCGGGATATTACCGCAGGTTCATAGCAAATTTCTCGAAGATTGCTAAACCATTAACAGCGCTAACCCAAAAGAATCGACTTTTTGAATGGAGACCCGAGCAAGAAGAGGCTTTCGAGACATTGAAGCGCAAGTTGTGTAATGCTCCTATTCTCACACTACCCGATGGAAACGACGACTTTACTGTATATTGTGATGCTTCTAATCAAGGTCTTGGTTGTGTTCTCATGCAACGAGGCAAAGTTATAGCATACGCGTCGAGACAATTGAAGGTTCATGAAATTAACTACACAACGCATGATCTTGAACTTGGTGCGGTGGTTTTTGCATTGAAGATTTGGCGACACTACTTATATGGGACGCAATGCATAGTCTACACCGATCATAAGAGTCTCCAACACGTGTTCAATCAAAAGGATCTCAACATGAGACAAAGACGTTGGATTGAGTTGATTAGTGACTACGACTGCGACATTCGCTATCATCCTGGAAAGGCGAATGTTGTAGCCGACGCACTAAGTCGCAAGGTCCACAACAAGACTGTCTCACTTCAAGAAATCTGAGATCGAAGGCAATGGTTTGATACGTTAGGAGAATTTGATACCGAGATTCACGTGGATGTCAACGAGGCTACTATCATGCTCCAAAACATAAGGATCGATAGTGACCTCGAGTTATGCATTCGCGAGGCTCAACAAGCGGCACTAACTGACGAAGGAAAAGATGAAGATTTGATGACTAACGTACGGTCACAATTGGAGACAAAACCGAACGGCATGTGGTATTTCTTGAATCGACTCTGGATCCCGAATCGTGACAACCTTCGGCACTTTATAATGAACGAAGCTCATCAAACCCGATATTCCGTTCATCCTGGCTCCGATAAGATGTACATGGACCTGCGTGGTCAATATTAGTGGCCTGGAATGAAGAAAGATATCGCGACTTATGTTTCCAAGTGCCTCACGTGCGCAAGGGTCAAAGCCGAACATCAACGACCAAGTGGTTTACTTGAGCAACCTGAAATCCCTATGTGGAAATGGGAACATATATCCATGGATTTCATAACCAAGTTACCTCGTACACCTCGTGGTCATGATAGTATATGGGTCATTGTTGACCGTTTGACCAAGACAGCACATTTCATACCTATACGAGATACGTACAAGGTTTCAAAGTTGGCTCGAATCTATGTTGATGAAATTGTGAGTCGTCATGGCGTGCCATTACACATCATTTCCGATCGAGATGCTCGTTTCACTTCGCACTTTTGGTCTTCGATG
The DNA here is from genome assembly GCA_025506515.1 of Flaveria trinervia. Classification (NCBI taxonomy): domain Eukaryota; kingdom Viridiplantae; phylum Streptophyta; class Magnoliopsida; order Asterales; family Asteraceae; genus Flaveria; species Flaveria trinervia. The sequence goes on from CM046450.1 coordinate 83,866,258, forward strand.
CAAGAGCTTTTGGGAACTCAATTGGATTTAAGTACGGCTTACCATCCTCAAACCGATGGTCAAACCGAACGAACAATCCAAACCCTCGAAGATCTGTTACGTCTTTGTGTCCTTGATTTTGGTGGTGATTGGGATACGCATTTACCGCTCGCGGAATTTTCGTATAACAATAGTTATCACTCAAGTATTAAGATGGCACCATTCGAGGCGTTGTATGGTCGTAAATGCCGTTCTCCTATCTGTTGGACTGACATTGGGGAAAATCTATCACTGGTCCAGAACTTATCCAGGAAACGACTGACAAAGTTTCCAAAATTCAATAACCTTGAAGTGGCTAGAAGTCGCCAAAAGAGTTATGCCGATAAAAGACGCAAACATTGGAGTTTCAAGTCGACGACATGGTTCTTCTTAAAGTATCTCCATGGAAGGGTGTTGTACGTTTTGGGAGGAAGGGTAAGTTAGCCCCACGCTTTGTAGGACCTTTCAAGATTTTTAAAAGAATTGGGAAAGTGGCTTACAAACTGGAGTTACCTTCTGAACTTAGCGGAGTTCATCCTGTCTTTCATGTCTCAACCTGAGGAAATGCTTGGCTGATGAAAACTTGCATGTTCCACTAGAGGAAATTCAAGTTGATGAGTCATTGCATTTCGTCGAGAAGCCTGATGAGATTATGGATCGAACCCTGAAGAAGACCCGAACAACTATCACACCTATCGTTAAAGTCCGTTGGGAAAACAAACGTGGAGCGGAGTTCACTTGGGAGCGTGAGGATCAAATGAAGTAGAGATACCCGCATTTGTTCTCTTAGCTTTATTCTTAATTTTGGGACGAAATTCTTCTAAGGTGGGGAGACTGTAACATCGTGTACTTTTGGGTTAATTAAATGTTATCGTCGTTAATTCTTGTAACGGTTATTGTTGGCATTTATGAAACTTAGGGGTTACCTATGTTTGTTCTTTTATCGTTATTAAATTTTAGTTTATAAAAGATAATAATTAAAGTTAATAATAATAACAATAATAATAATAACAAACAAAAATAATAACACTAATAATAACTAAGAAAAATAATAATATGATCTCCATAATAATAACTTGTAGAATATGTTAAACTTAAAAGGGTTTAAAAGAAGTTAGGGGGCTTTATTGTCAATGTTGAAACTTTAAAAAAGGTTTTAAACATAAAATGTTAACAATAAAACTTCAGGGACTAAATGTGTCACAATCCAAAACCAACTCCCCCTCTTTCTTTTTTTTCCCCCGTTTTTCTGGTGGTCCCGGCCACCCTCCGACCGCGGCTCCGGCCGTCCCTAAAACCATCAAAACCTCTTAATTTTCGTTACCCAACCGTTCCAAACTCTTCATGAGCATGATTCGAACACCACCATGAACCTTAATTTCAATTAAACGTCGGTTATGAACCCGAACGAATGAGTAACCGAAACCTCTTTAAATCATAGATCCGTTCGAGCATTTAACTGTAATTACAGCCTAATTAAACCAACCCAAAACAATCATCTAAGTAATTCTAATCATTACATCTCTCAATTGCACCTGAAACAAATCCAACCACTGAATTCCATTGACACTTTTCATCGCTACCTGCAACTGGTCGAACACCAACATCGAGAGTTCAAAATCCGAAATTGGTTGAGGCCTTTGACTTGTGATTATCCTTTGAAGCTTCGAATCAAGTTAATTTGGCTATAATCGTCATTTGAGCATCAAACAAATCGTACGAACTCCCGACCTGTTCATCCTTCATTCTGGTGTCTAACACTTTGATACCAGGTAATTGTTCACACCTACACGTCGATTATACATGGCGAACAAAAGCCCCAAATTTAGTTTGGTTAATAACATAGTTTGATGCTTCAATTTGGAATCAATCGAATTAGGGTTCTGGATTGGGGGGGGGGGTTTACTCGTTTTGTTTTAAAAGATAAAGGAAACGGGTTTATGTCAGGCATAGGCGACCTCGTCTAATGGTAACTCGTCCCCATCAGAACCTGGAGGTCCCGGGTTCGACCCCGGGCCACTCCACACTTTTTTTTTGTTTGAGGCTTTTTAATCTTCTATAACATTCTTAAATATTTTAAAAATTATAAAAAAAACATTTTATAAAAGCTGAAAATTTTAGATGTTTCTAAATATTGTCTAGAAGTTTATTTTTACAAAATAAATGATATAATTAGTTAAGTTTTTATAAAAAATGGATTTTTAATGTTGATTAACTATTTAAATTATTATTTGTTCAAAAGATATATTTAGATTATTTCTTATAAGTTAAACTTAAAAATGGTTTTAATCTAATAAATAGTTCTTTGTTCAAATAATATGTTTAAATTATTTTCTTATAAAATAGACCTAAATCATGTTATAACTCATCTAATCATTATTTGTTCAAATAACAAATATATATTATTGATTAAAATAAGAGTTATCTAAAAAAAATTGTTTTAAATTATGTTTAGACGTTGGGACAAATGTTTCCTTTATTTCGTAGTATTAAAACGATTAAATAATATATTGACAAAGCATAACCAAAATTTATCATGTTAGTTGGGTTATAAATTATTAACATCCCAAAATCCAATTAAAACCTTAATTTCCATTAAAACGTTAAATCTATTTTAATTTAACCTTAACCTTGTGAATACATATATTTTAGGTGCATTGTGAAGGACTACTTTGAATCGACGCTTTTGATTATTTTCTTATTAATCATCCAATAAATACTTTTGATCATGTGAGTATTTCCATACCCCTTTTTGCTTATTTTCACACTTTGGGGTGAAACATGTTAACTTATTATCATTGCACTTGTAAACTTATTTGAGACTTGTAAACTTTATGGCAATTCATCATGTAAAGTTGTGGTTAGTTGAACTTTTGTGGTTACGATGTTATGGCGTTATATGTACAATCATTAACTATTGCTAGCCGAGCGAAGTCATAGATCTATGGGTAAGACAAGCCTGCTTGGTTGATCCAAGTACACTTAGCTGATCGTATATACTTTTAACGTTTGAGACTTGTAAAACGTTTGTCGAGGTTTGATTGTTGCATTGTTCATAACATCCCTAATCACTTTATTCACTAACTCATGACTTGAATTGCCATCTTTTATATAACCTATGTATTAAAAACTATGGAATGCTCACCAACATGATTGTTGACCTTTTTATTTTTAACATGTTTCAGGAAATGCCCGAGTTTGATTATCTACACATTGAAGCTTGCACATCTAGGAATGGGCCTAGATTAATTAATAAAAGAATGAATTGTTACATTCTATGTTATGTTTTTAGTTCCTTGAGACTTATATTTGTAATGTGACAAATGAAGCTTATGTTTAAACTATATTTGGATTATTAATAGCGTTATGTGGCTATGAACGATCTTAACTCTCACTCCTCGACGTTTCCGCCGTCAAGGTTGGGGTGTGACATCCAAATTTTTGTTTGTTAACTTAATTTTGAAAAACAAAACAAAAATAATTTTAGTTGGTGTTGTTGCAATAAGTGATATCATTATATCTCAGCTTATGCAGATTCTTAGAACCATGATAAGTCAAGATCTGTCAAAATTGGGAAACTTGTATCAATGGTGACATACAAGTCAGTCCAAGCAAGAATTGACAACTTCAACAGCCAACTTCATAAGAAAATTCAATCACGGACACCTCTTCATAAGATGAATAATCAATTCAATCACATTAACTTTTGATTAAGTTCAAAAGCTAATGCAGTTAAGTGCATTAGTTAATGCGGGTGAAGGTAACCCATGCATGTAACTAATGCGGGGAACAATATTTTTTTCAAGTGCAACTCATGTGGACAATGATTTTACTCTACCGCATTAGTGTGTGAAGTAGATGTGGAATTTACTCCACCGCATTGCTATAGTTAAAAATGGGGATGAACAGGTCTCTCTTGCATTTGCTACAGTGCAATGTTGACCCGTGTTGTCAACCGCATTTGGTATAGTTGGACAAATGCTGATTGACTATGTTCTATCGCATTTGCTATTGTGTACAAATACGGATAGGATAAAACAAGTAACTCTACTGCATTTGTTACAGTGAATGCTCAAGAACACAATCACAAGTTATTCTTTCGCATTTACTACAACACAAATGCGGACAGCCAAAGGTTTCAAGTTTAGCTTCCGTATTTGCAAGAGTACACAAATGCGGAAAGAATAAAAATAAGAAGAAACAAAACTTCCGCATTTACAACAGTTGTGAAATGCGGACCGTCCGTCAAAAGTTTGTCTTCCGTATTTGCTACAGTTAACAAATGCGGATGACCAAAAGTAGCCAAATGCGGACTGCCAATGTCAAAAGTTTGTCTTTTGCATTTGCTACAGTCAACAAATGCGGATAACCAAAAGTCAAACAAATTAACCTTCAGCACTTGCTACGGTGGTGACTGTATGTGCTTTTAAACTTGTAAAATTTTTCAAAATGTATATTTGACTATTTAAAGGAATTCAAATGGGTCATTTAATACTTTTCAAATTTGAGAGAGTTTATAGTGAGATGAGCGCAAACATACAGTACACCATCTTCATTATCATCATCATCATCATAAACATTCAAAGATTTTCGTGTGAATCTACTCAATCGACTTTTGATATCGATTCTGAAATAACATTCAGATCAGAAATATGGTGAAATTTTCATATGAAGTTTAATCAAAACCTAAGTTTCAGAATGAAAAACCTAAATCAGTCAAGAACCAAATGATAAGGAAGAACACAAAAACATGTTTCGTTGATGTAACATAATACACCTTTTCGACTTCAATGAGCATGAAAACCAACAGAAATTCTTTTCATCATGAAAATCTTGATATTCATGTTCGTTATAAGAACAGAGCATGTTGAAATTACACATTTGAAACAAATCAATAAACAATATCTCTTTAATGGTTCAAACATTGAAACTGTGATTTTTAAATGACAAATTCACCATTTGCCATGATAGCAGCAATTCAACAGAAATGACAAGCAGTCTTCCTTGTCAATTTAAAGTCAAAACTGATAACTAACACACATGTCTCTTGTGCAGATTACATGGCAAATCTTACATGGAGCAAGCTCTATAACGTCAGCGGTTATTTAAACCCTGATATGCCTGAAGCCGAAGGACTTAGAGATATGATAAGATTTTTATCTATAACAAGGGTAGCATATGCCATGACTGTGAGACCAATAATATTTAAGAATCCCATCAGGTCCTTCTGGGAATCAGCTGAGATAGTTGAAGATGATGGTGTGAGAACACTAACTGGGAGAATCAACAATGAGCTCACTCTGAGGATCACAGAAGAGCCTGTTAGAAGATGTTTACAATTCAGTGATAACGCTAATGATCCTATTAAATTAGATGATGAAGAAATAACCACATTTTTCATTGAATTGGTTATGAAGGGGATTATGAAGCAAAACAGATAGTCAAAGGATTAGTGGATCTGCCTGGAGGTTCCTAATTCATATGTTCCAACACTATCTGTAAAAAAGAAGAACAGGATGTAATGACATTCCAGTCCTCACATCTTCTGCAATTTGTGCTCTATGCACCAACAGACCGTTTAATATGTTTGCATATGTGTTCAATGGACTAATTTCTATATTCAAGAAGGGTTAAGATACAAGTTTCTCATGTATCCCAGATTCATTCAATGTCAAATCAATGAATCATTTCATGACATTGTTAATGAAGGAGCTATGCTTAACATCCCTCATTATCATTCAAGAGCCTATAAATACATCAAGAAGAAGGAACCAAGGAACTTTACAGTGGTGCCCACTCACCCCTTCTTCCTTGGATGATTGAACAATTAAATCAAGCAGGTCAAGCTCAACCACCTCCACAACCAATAGCTCAACCACCTCCACAACCAATTCCACAAACATCACCACAACCTTCACCACAACCATCACCACAAACATTACCACAACCATCACCACAAACACAACCACAAACATCACCACAACCATATCCACAAACATCACCATAACCTTCACCACAACCATATCCACAAACATTACCAGAACCATCACCACAACCAACACCACAAACAACCCCTCAACCTACACCTATAGCACCTCATCATCAATCTCCAATATCACCACCACATCAATCACCTATGTCACCTTACCCACCTTACCATCATCCCATGATCAACAAGTGCATCTAAATCATCCAAATCATCTCTTGATGAGGAGGATCATCATGATCTAGTCCCTGCTATGCAAGCACCTTCTGAGGTTGTTCCTTCTGAGAGCTATGCTGAATCTAACATCAACAGGCCTGATGAAAAGGATAAACTAATCTTTGAGCTCCTACTTAAAGTGGAAGGGATGGAAAGAACCTTAAACAGGAGAGCTGGAATCATCAATGATAGAATTTTAGAACTGCATGAGAAAGAAAGTGAATTGAAAGAACTAAAAGAGAAATATGCAGCTGAAAAAAAAAGAAAAAGACAAGGAGATTGAGTATCTAAAAGCTACACTAAACCATTCTACAGAAGAAATCAGTGGTCATGTGGACACTTTTGCTATTCAGACTATAGCAATGGAGGAACAAGAAAACATCATTGAGGAACAAGCATAAATTATTTCTAGTCTTGAAAAAAAGCATTAAAGTTAAAACAGAAGAATCTCTGAAGTAGAACTAATAATTGAAAGTCAAGGAAGTAAAGTGGATTATGAAAAGAAAGATGAAGAACAAGAAAAGGAAGATATGGATGATAACAAGTGTGTTTATGAATGTGAAGAAAAAGGAGGTGATGCAAATCAAACAGAGTTTAACGATCAAAGTCTATATATGTTAGTATATTCTGGAAACACAGATGACTCTAACTATGAGAAAGCTGAATTTGAAGAACTCTTCAGTGCATTGGATAGTTTTTCATCTAAAAAATTCAGCATTGATGATGACTTTTGGGAATTTGTAAACAACCAAAGAACTGATTCAGAGCCTATTATTTTATCCTAAATCACAAGTGCCTTTGGACAAGGAATTGACTTTGCAAATTGTCCCTGCTATCTCTTTACCTGAAGAACAAAGAGAAAAAATAAAGGAAATGTATGAAAAAGAAAGGAAAGAAGAAACAGAAACAGAAAAGAAAGAGGAGGAGAAAAGTAAACTAAATGATCAAGAGCCAAGCACACCTGAAAATGTACCTGAAGCAGTAGAACAAGCTGAAACCTCTAGCCCTCAACTTCAAACTTACTCACGAAAAAGGAAATACTTTGGGGAAAAAGCTAAGGGTAAGAGACCAATAGTTGAAAAAGAACCAGTTAAGAAACAAAAGGATGACCCGAAAAGTCTAGCAGCAATTGCTGAATTTTTGGAAGAACATGAGTAGGTAGAAGCTCAATTGAAGAAATTGGCTGGTGCGGTTGATTTAGAAGAAGGTGAGATTGCTGGTGGATATGAAGCTGAAAAGGATGTTCTTATGGAAAATCCCATGAAAACAGAACAGGCAGTGGAAGACATGGTATCCAAAGCACAAACTGATGACTTGATGATTAAAGCCATGTTTCTGATCAATCAAGGATATGATCCAGATGAAGTGTTTAGCATGATATATGAAGGAATGATAGAAGAAGAGAATAAACTGAAAAGGCTGCTTGATCCAACCATTGAAACAGAATATGAGAAAGCAATCACCAAGGATACTCCAAAGCATAAAGATTCCTCTTTGAAGAAATCAACCAGGTACGAAAGACCATTGCCAAGAAGGGGTCCCCTACACAGGCTGTCTTTCATGAAGAAAGTATATCCAACTCATGAACCATTATTTCATGATCCTTATAATATATCTGATAAGGAAATGATGGAATATCTCTCAAGTCAGGGGTTCATGAGAAGAAGGATTGGAAACATGAAGACCAAGTCATTAAGGGCTGCAACTCTTCAATTGAATAATGAGAAGTAAGAAAAACTTAAGAAGCTGGAAGAAGAATTAGCAAGCACCAAACCAAGAAGTAGAGTATGAGCTGAAGATATGATGCTGAACCAGAAACACCAAGAACTACTTGCCCCTATGCTACACAAGTACCCTGAATAGTTTGCAGAACCATCTTTGTTGAAACTACAAGAAGGACTGACTACTGCAGAACTGATCAAAGGGGTGTCTACTCCTAAGGGTAAAGTTGACCAAAAGATAATAGCTTGGAAGTACGATAGTACATGGAATATGTTCATGGTGAAAAGGATCTCGGGGCTAGTACAATTCTTTACAGAGTACTCAGCTCTTGTAAATGCCCTGGAGATTCAGGATTTAAAGGAACTAGCTCAACTTGAACTGATCAATCATGCAGCTATGTTCAGGGGATATGAGTTTGAGAACATACTTAAGATGTTCAGAAGAACAAACAACTTCAATTCATTAAAGACAATATGCATGAGAAAGGATAAAACATTTGTCAATCCCCTTGAGAAAAAGAAAAGGGTGCAAGCAGAAGAAATTGTATTCCCTAAGCTGAAGGTAAAGCCTACAGAATCATTAAAAAGGAAAATGGTCTCTGGTACTCATTCGTCCACACCCATCTCAAATGTATACTATGACGAGAAAACCTATGAGATGGTAACTGAAAGAAAGTGGGGAGGAAATGAGGGAGCTGAAATCAGATTATTTAGTGGATATGAGGTTTGATTGCTTGATGAATCATATATCCACTACATATACACCAGACATTTCAGGGAATTGAATAATAAAATGGGAGATTTGGCCATGCACTTCTTTCTTAAGTGCATCAAGCTGCTGAAGTTGGCATATGATCAAATAAGAACTAAAAGAGAGAAAAGAAAGAAAAAGACACCACTGCAGCTTGGCAAAATTGTAAAATTAGAGGTTGATATGGGGGGGAGCTTACTGATACATAGTGATTGACTTTCTATAATTTCTATATGGGAGCCAATTTCATTAAAGAAGTTGCCAATGGAAGCCATCTACAATATGAGCAAGATGAAGATTCATGTTCTAAGCAGAGAAACAATGTCAGAAGCTACAGACTTCGTGAATATGATCAAAGCTATACTGGGTCCTACCAAAGTTGCATACATCTTACCCCATGAAGACCCAACATAATCTTCACAACATCAATCACCACCCAAACATTGAGGAAAACTTGACTGTATAATCGCCGGCCGTTTCGCCGGCCGTTTCGCCGGCCGTTTCGCCGGCCGTTTCGCCGGCCGTTTCGCCGGCCGTTTCGCCCAACTTTGGTTGGATATGCATGTATGCAAAACTATCTGCCAAACTGTAGTTTGGCAGAAAAAGTTCATAGTTTCGCTAGATGACAACATAATTTCGCCGGATGAACACCCAGTTTCGTAGAAGGGACTGAAATTACAAACTAACTCATTTTTGTCCCAAAACTTCAAATTTTTACACACAAAACCTTGGTTTAACATCCATGAAGCTATATCTAAGCTTTTTACATGTTTTCTTACACACAAATGTGAGTTTTGGGTGATTTTTGCCACTTTCAAAAACCCAAGCCCTAGAATCCAGGTTTACACTCAAAGAAATTACTAAACGATGTTTCTTACCAAGATTCATGGTCTTCTCTTGTTGTCTGGAAGTCTAAAAACACCAATCTTCAATCTCTTGCTTAACCGAGCCTTGAATCACTACTTTCTCTTCACTTTCTCTCTCTACACTCTCTCTCTAGAAGTTGATGTTGAGATGCAAATGAGACTGGCTCAAGCTGATTGGTTTATATATATCGGGCGTTCCCCAGACCTTAAACTCGCCGAACACATAATCCGCGAGGTGTACTCAGTCCATACTTTATCTCTCGTGTATTTTCTTTAAATAATCCCGACTAAGCCCATTATTATTAATTAGCTCGTTTCGACTTTATTCCGCGCGTTACACCCTTGGTCTTTGGTATCCAAAATATGGAGACTTCACCCTCTACTCATATTTAGATAGTGACTTTGGAGGATGCAACAACAATAGAAAACCCACAACTGGTGGATGTCAATTCATAGGACCAAGACTTGTTTCATGACTGTGCAAATGAATACAAATGTATCTATGTCAACAGTTGAGGCTGAGTACATAGTTCATTCTCCTATTTCTTCTCAAGTCCTTTGGTTGCAAAACCCATTACTTGATTGTCGTTATAATTTCCTTTCAACTCCAACTCGTATTGACAATTAGCTGATTTGTTCATTATTGCTACTCAAGTACAACATAGTAAAATAAAACATATTGAAATCAAATACCATTAGAAGTTTTAATCTAGTTAGTCAAGGTGGATACAACAAATTAGCTTGTTGATTTATTAGAAGCATTTGATTCAGTTAGATTTAATTTTCTAATTGAGTCGTTGGGCGTGATTAATTTAGATAAATGATCATTAACAAAGAAAAGCATATGTCTATCCTTGTAAATAGTTTGTAATGATAAAAACAAAAACATTAATAAAAAATGTACAAAAATATTATCTTTATTCCGCATGACATATATATGACAAATGATAGTACATTGTGCCTTTGCTTGCTTCTTGAGTTCCTATATTTCATTAAAATTTGATTAAAAGTGCTTTGATATGTGAATAGGTTCAGCCTAAGTGGAAAATATACTAAGTGCATGCATAACATCATGACAAGGTGTCTGTGTGTGGGAAACTCCATTTTGAGGATCAAGCAAGCGAGTCATATTTAGATGTGATCAAATCACTCATATAGCACACTATGTATCAACACTTTATAATCTCTATCTTTGTAAATCGTATTCCCTCTGTTTTGCGTAAACAAATACTTAGGTTTATGATCACCTTGGTATACATCTATAACCAACAGGTGTTTTACAGATCATAATCCTCATCATCCCTCTGTTTATGTAAAGAAAGACCTAGGTTAAAGGCACCTTTGTGTTTACGGAAGTAAAGACAGGTGACGTGATGACGATGATCATATCTCAGCTCTCAAAAGAATCAATTATGATTAACTATTAAATATAAGAACTTTAGCATCAATGCATTAATGAGATGTAAACTACATATCAAGATAAAACTTATAACTTAAACTACATAATTTATAAGTGGGAAAAGGTGATGAGTTGACTCACAAAGGAAGGACAAACTCTAATGTGAAATGAATAAGGACCTATAACTGTTTCTCATTGTTGAACATCAAAACATGATAAACAACATGCCTAAGTAACACCATACTGTTGTTTGAATTTTAGTGGAACAACATACTTAAAATCATGGCTTGATTCAAGTCTTTTTTTATCAAACAAATTAAACAAGAAGGTTCTTAGTGTCATAGTATAATCCCATTATGTGTGTATATATGCTTGTACATAAGTTTCAATCCATTTTGTTTTTTAAAATTGTAGTCAAGTTATTTCCATTTTTGTTAAACAGACTAGTGTCTTCAATGCTCACTACCAGAAATAAATTTATGGTAAATGCTTTTGTTCAACATTAATCACAAATTTAGGTGGAGTAGTTAAACATGAATCATGGAATCTAAATTTTCAAAACAAATAGTAAAATGAGGAATTGGGTCATTAGCACTAACTTGGTTGTAAGATACATGAAGTTTTTCAATGTGCACCAATTGTCATGTAAACAAAGTGAACAAGGTCCAAAAGCAACAAACAATTCTATCATTTGAATAGAACCATACAATCAAATAAGTTTCAAACTTCACATTTTAGCATCAACAGAAGTTATAGTGCAAAATTTGAACTTCAGTAGAAGCTACAGTGAAGGTACTATCCAAAATTTTGACTTTGGCGAAAGCTACAATGCATTTTCCTAATCATTAGATGCTTCAACATGAAACTTAAAACAAGAGAAATATGACCATCTGTGGATTGGTGACCTTATGATGTTGTTATATTTTAATGTATATTACACTTCCAAAGATTTTTAACATATGGAAAATCAAATTATACATCATCAACAACCAGTTATCAATTCAAGTCATCCGTTGATGATCTACGAAAGAACTAAAATCCACAGCAGAGTAATAAAGAAGATGGAGCCACTTCATTTAACAACTATGATTAATAAGTCAAAGGGGTATAAATGACATATTAGACTTGTCATTTGTATTCACTTTTTTAGAACACTTTTTCAGACCTAGAAAATTGTTCATAGAACGTTAACCCCACTCTCCGCCAACATTCAAATTACCTTCTTCAAATCATCAACCCACACAGTAAACTGGATTTGTGATTCATATCTCAATCATTGTTACAAGGTAAATCAAATAATAATCTAAAAATCATGAATCAACATTTTGAATTATACATTTGAGTAAAACTATTCATATTCTCATGTCTATTCGAACCTAATCTTCTTTATTCTTATGTACAGATAGCTAATCATGTTTCCAGAGAGCACAACATATGTCCTTTTCTATATGTAGACGACCGTGTGTCTGAAGGGTGTCGAGACCTTATATGCTATTTAAGAAGATGTAGGTTATTCTATGCCCTGTCGGCAGAGCCTATGATTCATCGATCACACATTGTTGATTTCTAAAACTCGGCTAGAATAGAAAAAGAAGGAGAAGATAAGGTGATACATGTTGATATGTGGAATGAACTCTTAAGAGTTTATGTACAGATTATTAGAAGGGTACTTGAGCTGGGAGAATAAGAAGCGGGTCACCCTGATGTGTTCGAGAATGAGTACATAGAGAAGATCTTCTATCTAATGGGTTATGATTCTGATTTTGACATGGGTGAGATAAGGAAAGGAAGAGTGTGCAAGCCATATCAATTTTTATGTCACACTTATCTTAAGTGTATCTCTAATAGGAAATCCGAATTGGATAGATCCTCAAGGAACATTTCATCTGAAATCACTGGAATATTCTAGGGGATGACACATAACTATTTGAAATACATCTTTAGTTGTCTGTGTGACCAAATCAGAGTGCAAAAAGCTGATAAGATGTACATCTTTCCAAGGTTCTTACAACTGATCATCAATGTTAAGCTTCATCGAATAGACAAAGAGGGTGATTTGTTTATTTAAGATCATTAAGAAAGATCTATCCAGAACAAGATCAGTGGAAAATATCAAGTTGAAGAGATTTCCATGTTTGTACATGTGGCTGATCCTAATGCCAACATTCCACAAGAGCTAGTGTGGGAAGAACAGCAAGATAGTTCCCCTACTGATATTGAGCAAGCCTCACATTCTCCTCCCCAATCACCCATACATCAGCAATCCCCACAACCTCAATGACTAGCCAGTTAAAACACCCAGCCAATCTCATCAATTCACCATCAATCACCAATTCATCAACAACCTCCAACACCACAAAATCAATCACTTGAGAGTGTTTATACCGGTGAGACTAAGTTAGGCTGTCAAGCCAACACTTTCCATTATTAATAACCAAATCTCAGATACTAAGCCGTTTTCATCAATCACTGATCTTTAACACCAACATCAACCTGATCAAGAACTAGCAGATCAAGTAATTGAGTCTAGTTTGAGTTGTGCAAGTACAACACCTACTGAAGTTAGTGATGATGAAAGTGTTGATCAACATCCAGAAGTTGAAGAGGAAGCTAACTATGTTGATGTTGTAAATCATGAAGATGACCTAGAAGATGATGATATTTATGTGAGAAAAAGTTATTTTGTTACTAGGTATAAAAAGCTTATCATCAATTTAAACAAAAGCTTTGAACAAATTACAGAGCTAAAAGGATGATATGAGAGAAGGTTGATCAATTGATAAAACAAGAAGCCTCTCTGAAAAGATTAAGAGAGAATGTCCAAGTAAACAATGAAGTGATTGATGCTCTACATGAGTTAATTAGAGAACTCAAAGAGTCAATTTAATTTGAGAAGGTTGAAAGAGAGAAGCTTGTGTTGGAAAACAATAAAGCAAACCAGACATGGAATTAACAATCTATTCTACTAAAAAGAAAAGATGCAGAGATTGATTAGTTAAAAATGAAGATAAGTGCCCTTGAATCAAGTGCAATAAAACAAACAAAAGAATCTACTGAAGATTCAGAGTAAATCATGCAATAATCCAGTAAAAGAACGTACTTGGGATCATTTAAAAAGGAAGTAATTGAAGTTCATGATTCCCCAAAACGGTCAAACTTACATCTCCATAGCACACACCTTTAGCGGATGTTTCCACCATGAAGCCTTTGTCTCATGCTAAAATTGAGAGTAATGCTGGTTGGAATGAGCTTAGAAAGAATGCAACTCCCAAATAACAAAAAGAATCAAAAGCTGATGATCTACTGACTACCAAATACATATTGGAAGAAAGGTCAGAATCAACAATGTTTATGACTCTGATCAATCATGGATTTCAATATGATTTGGTAGAAAGGATGAGCATGAATAAGATGAAGGATATGTTCAAAGAACTTGAGCTTGCAAGATTTATGATCCCCAACTACGATTATGAAACATTAATAGCCTTTTAGTCAATTCAGAAGACAAAGAAGGAGTTAGGTCACTATGATACTGCAAAGCTAAAAAGATAAAGTATGACTTGTTGGTTACAAGGTCATAATTAAAAAGTATATGAACTAAAGGGAAGATCAGTGATTGAGTTGAGAGAAATGATGGAACATGTGATGAAGTGGAGCTAGAAACTGGTGTGAGATTCTAGACTGAAGCTCTAAATCCTGCTTATGAACATCAAAGCAAACTCCTTGCTGAGCCTTTGAGTGTTAAGAGCAAAGACCATCACAAAGGGACATAAAAGCTTATTACAGAGCCTCGTTTAGTTATTCCTTGCAAAGTATGGCCTTTGGGGACTACAGTGATGGGAAATTATTAAAGAAAAATCAACAATGATAGAGCAGTTTGATTATCTCACAACTCTTAGTTCTGTGGAAGAAAACAAGATTATGGCTTGGAAATATGATACAAACTGGGATTGTGCAGTTATTAAGAGAACATATGGAAGAATTGAATACTTCAATGATGTAGAAACAATACTGAGTCTTCCTAAATTTGACATCAAGGATACGCATAGCCTAATCATCTTTAATGACCTAATTCACCCAAGAGGAAGAGACTTTTTTTATTTTAGTGGGTAAAATAAAGACAAAATTCAGAGATGATGTGTTCAAAGAAGCTAAGAGAGACGATGTTGAACACAAAAGAAGAATGTGAGCGCTGAAAAGATCAAAAACCAACTCCTCGACATTGGTAGATGATAAATTTGTATAGAGGGTGGATACTACAATAGGAATTCAATAGCAATAAAGAGCTTTAACGGAAATCAATATACGTATCCCATAATAGAATGGGGATATGTTGAGAAAACTAAAGAGTTAGTGCTGTTGTGAAATAAAGAGAGAAAGACCATTGAACGGATAAGGATCTTTGACCCGGTGGAAATCAAGTTACACTTCATATCTACATGACAATTTTTTCCCCAAGTTGGCCGTTGAGAAAGCTCAAAATGATTTATGCTTTTATGTACACCAAATTCAAGTGATTGACAAGTTACATGCAAAGGCATACAAAAGAAGTAGATATGAAGCTGGGCACCTAGTTGGAACAACATCAAAGGAGTATCTAAACTCAGAATCTCAAAACAAGATGACCTGGAGATAGTTCAAAATTAGAGTGTTGTTGAAACATTTACTACAAAGGAAGGTGTTTTAGGTGTGTGTTTTGAAACACTAAAGATGATCTGCAAGATGGAGATTAATTACAAGTATGATGATCAGAAGACTGTAGTTTCATAATTTTACAACAAGATATTCACAAGAGTCAAAGAGCTTTCAAGGCTGAAGAGTTTATCTTAAAGTTGCTAATTCTAAGGGGGAGTATTGTTAGATCTAGTAACAATTGGTCTGGATCCTTTTGTACAGGCTTAGCACTTTAATCAATACATTGAAATAAGCAATTGTAATTGAGTAATATAATAAGTGCATTATGTATATAGGTTAACCATATTTGTGCTAATGTATGTGTAAGATTGCATGTTTAACAATAAATTTAGTCAATTTCTAAAAATTGACTAAGTTTAAGACACATCTACGGATGAACATTTATGTTCTTTTGTAGATAATCGTCTCACAAGAAACACATCAAAGGACCCTCTACGGAAGAACACTTAGATGCGGATGAAGTCAAGGGAGTGATTTAAGACCAAAGACCCACAGATGAAAATTTTGCACTCGAATGAAGGGTACGGTTGTACTTGCATCATCACGTAATTCAAGTCAAAAAGTTACAGCAGAAGACCAAACACTTGTACTTGCATCATCACGTAATTCAAGTCAAAAAGTGAAACACGGGCTCCAAGAGATTTTTTTCCTTAACAGAAACCCCGAGTCTATAAATACTAGTCCTAGGTTTACACATCTGGGTACGGCTATATACCTAACATCACATCGATCCACATGATTAATCAAACACAGAAACCCTAGTAGCCGACACATCAATTACACTAAAATCATCAAAACGATCATAGCAAACATCATCATTTGCAATCGCTTTTGATCATATGTACTCATTAATTACTTTTAAAAAATACTTTTAAATCAAGTCTTGTTTATTCATTATTGTATTAAAATCATTATGTTATTTATTATTAATATTTATTGTGTTTGATATTTATTACTTCATCAATTATAGTCTCATCATGATAATAACCATCCCTTTGCTCAAAAGATGATCTGCATGACTCAGACTCTCATAGTGTCTTCTCATATCAAAGAGATCGTACAGAGGTAGATGAACATGTCTTGCCATATGTAGACATCTTTAACACCTTGATCTCTGCTCACATGCCATCTTTCTAGATTTGTAGTGTATGTCTAGGACAAGATGGGTCTTCTTAATGCTAGAGAAGCTACTTGAATTGGAGTTGATGTAGCTTCCTCTTGTTCCACATCCTTAGGATGTTCTGACTCTTCCTGAAGTTTGGAGATGGATGTCTCTCTCTTCTTCTTTGGCTATGGTTTAGAGGCCATCCTTTTTCTCCATTTTGAATCTTTTAAGTGAGAAGACCAACCTGCAGCACGTTGTTGATCTTCTTTTCCTTTCACAGTTAGGTCTTCCTCTGTCATAGGTTTAGAATGAGAGGGGATAGAACCCTGTTGTGGATTAGAAGTAGAAGCTTGCTCATGCTCAGCAGGAGGTTTAGGTCGTGTTGTCTCAAATGGTTCAACCTTAACCTCCACTTATTGAGGGACCTGACTTGGTGAAGAGTGTAAGTCAACTAGTTCTCATCTTTCAATCTTTTGCTTGACCACCCTTATATGCTTATCTATAGTGGATAGAGACATGGGCCCAAGTCTCTTTTCAAAAAATCCATAAAGCTTCAAGATGGTCATCATCCTCTGCCTATCAGCATATTTCTTCATGCTCCTCAGGATGATGGCTCCTAGCTTTGCAGCTTCTTCCCTTAACCCTTTCTTTGTGATTTTTCTATCTTAGGTTACTTCAAGTTCAAGTTATTTGAGATACTCGAACTCAATGTATTAAAAGGATAGCGGAAGAAGTAGATCTACCTCAAAAAGGCCTGTGGCACTCAGGTGATTGATCATTTTGATTCTATCAGGTTCTTTGTCTTCCTAAGGTTCTTATGGAGCCACATCCTCTTGTACAGGACTTTCTTGAACTGCGGAAAGGGTAGGCACATGCTTGTAAAGTCTTTTCTCTCTTCTCTCTTCTTTGATTTGAAGAAGTAATTTTGCATCCTCTACCTCATTTAATTCATCTAAGGGGAGGGAGATGATATTATCAATATCATAGTTCCTAGTTTGTAAGTAGCTTATCCTAACTGCCCTCAACTCATCATCCTGAGTGTTTGGCCTGGGGGCAGCCCTGATAGAAGCTTCCATGAATCTTGTAGACCCAATAGAGGAACTTTCTCTCCTTAGCTTCATCTTCCTCTCTCTATCTCTCTCCTCCTTAATATCCTCAGAAGTCATTTCCCTTTTCTCTTTGTCACTCGCAGATCTTTGTGACGCAGGGTGGAGAGGGCTTTGGCCTTCATTTCTTGGTGTAGCTTCCAAGCTCTGGCGAGAGACAGGTTGTGATGCCCCTTCACCAGTAGGTGCTTCACTAAAGGAATGAATTACTGAAGTAGTTGTGGATGTGACAGGCTCTCAGGCTCTACCACTAGGCCTTAAGTCAAGGTTATCCCTTTGAAGCTAATCTTAGGGTCTGCCTCAACATGTAGTTGACCAATAGTATTACCTAAGTGCCTTTGTCTCCTTCTAGGTCTGAACTCTTTAGTATTTTTGTCTTGTATCCTTTGAGCCAGCCTTTTAGCTTATCGAGATTGGCTTGGGTTAACAAGTGGCATGCTGATAAGGTTAAGACCTTCATAGTAGTTCAAGGTCTGAAAATTTAAGACTTCTTGCAGCCCTTGAACTCTTTGACGAATAAGAGCTTTCTGTGTGCATCATACATCCACCCTATGATGTAATTGGAAGTTCCTTGGGGTGGAGATTATACATCCATTGGTATGCCTTTCTCAAATAGACTCTAAATGTAGGAGTCTATTGAGTCCAGATCAAATATGAACTTGAGGATGTTGCTCAGTATGGACAGTTGCAAGTGAGTTGGTGAGTCCTAATGTCCATGCTCTGTGAAGAACTCCCAGGTTTTGTGTCTATGGTGACTTTCTCCCCTATTTTGGTAGCATCACTCACTTGCATAGGTGAGCTAGAGGTTAGATCAACCACATTCACAGGTTCTGTGTTCCTGGTTGAGCTCTTCTTAAAGGTCTCCCAGCTAGTTTTTTCTTAAGATAAGATATCTCAAGTTGCTGATCATTCCTGTTTTGCAGAGTAGTCACCTGAGATTCAAGGTAACTAACCTTAGAGAGTAGATAGGTGCATGTCCTTGACTGTTTTTGCACCTTTAGTCTTAGATTCCCCTCATCTTCATTAGAATAATCATTGGGAAATGATTGAATTGGACCAAAGTCTTCTCTCTCATGACCAGCCTGGAGTTCATGGTTGCTGGTTTTCCTATGCTCAATGACAACTTCAGTTGAAGTGACAATGGGCTGAGTTTCCATGGTTGAGGTCTTAATTATGTAATCACTTACTGAAGTGAGAGCCTCTTCCATATGGATATCCTAAACATGTTTAGAAGTATCCACCTTAGTGATAGGTGATTGATATGACATAGGTGATTCAGGAGCCCTCATCTCTTTTTGAGTAGGGGATGAATAGAGAGACTCATGATACTCACTAAAACCTAAGTCTTCATCAGTATAGAAGTCAAGGTTAGGAATTGTTTGGTTTAGATCTAAAGGCTAGCGATGGTAGCTATCCCCTGAAGGTTGATCATCTGAGTGTATAGAATCAGTGCGGAGGCTTAAGGTTGTTGGGCTTGTGAGCTCATTAGTCTGAGCATGAGGAACCTCCGGACTGATAGTTGAAGTGATGGGAGTAGATTGCTCCTCAAGAGAAGTGGAAGCTCGAGATTCCACTTTTTCTTGTGTGGGTAGTAATATGGGGGCCTACACAGACTGAATAGCTTATGAAGGGGTTTGTTTGGAGCTTCTTGGTAAGTGCGGGTGATTTGTGGTTATTACGGTGGTTGAGATGTAGCAGATGTGGTTTCAACACTGTCTTGTGTTGCCAGGTTGTCATCTTGAGCAATGAGCTCTAACATTTGTGGGACTAGGGTTGTTCTACCCCAGAGAAGCAAACAGTTGGTTTCTTCAAGATTTTAAAGATACTGGTCTTCATCTGTTCCAATTTAAGAATATTATATTTTCCTTCAACTGTGAGCCCAGTTCACAGTTGAGAATATTTGAACATATCAAGGAAAACATGTAATATTCTAAGGAGTCTAAGTTAGCAAGCAGATTTGTATAGACAAACTGAGAATACCTGAACTTGACCCCCTAAACCATCTCGTGCACAACGAAGGAGAGATCTTCAGAATCTGGTCCCAACCCACATGCCGTTGGATAAGTTGTGGATGACCACATGTAGTAAGCACTTCCACTGGGATGAGATGTTTCCTTTTCTGAAGGTCTCTACAGAGAAATCCTCTTCAAGGCCCATATACTGGAAGGATTGGTTAACAACTTCTTTAGGAAAGGACAATGCACCTTCCCTATCATCCAGCTGAAGATGAGTGTTTATGATGGTTGGAGTGATAAAGATTGTCCTCCATACACTGTAGCAGACAATGTCTTCTCCCTATCTAGAAAAACCTCTTGACAGGTTTTCTAGAAATCAAGCAGATGATCCTTATAAAGAACAGGATCGATGGTAAGGGAGGTGGAATAGTTAGACAAAGCCAAGAATTTGAAAACCTCTGAGAAGTGTGGATCTTTCTCGAAGTTTAACAGGGAAACCTTATTGTGCTGCATGTGTAACTGCATGGAGAAATTTGGGTTGTTTCTTCTATTATGGTTGGCCATTTAGGAAATCTTAATGGTGAAGGAAAGAAAGAATGAAGGCGGTTTTAGAGAGAATTTTGAGAATTTAGGTTTGGTGGATAGATGAAGATGATAGAAAGAGGGGGAAACCGTTTGGTTTATATGAACGGGATTTAAGACAAAGTTAATGAAAGAGTATAAACTTTGAAATCTGGATGTCAGTCGCACCTCCAAAAAGAAGTTTGCTTTTTGCTCAAAAAGTAGTTTTCTTGGAAGTCTAAAAATCTTCCGAGGGTAAATTGTCTTTGGAAGATTTAATGAAAAAGCTTCCGAAGCCAAAATGACTTCGGGTGAGAATTTTTGAAAATTTGCTTCAGGAGAAAATTAAGACATAAAAGTTTTATTCAGCTAAGAATAAAGCTTTCGAGAGTTAATTTGCTTTGGAAGAAAATTGTCCTTGAAAACATGTAAGTACCTAAGAGAAAATTTTAAGCTTCGGAAGAGATTTCAGATATTTCTTTCGAAGGCAATTTACTGAGGCAATTATTTGTTTTGAAGGCATAACTTTCTTTCAAAAATAAAACTATATCTTCCCAAGGAAAAAGACCAAGTTTTTTTAAAAAATTCTAAGGAAAGTTCTTCAAAAAAGATTTTCATCCAGAGAAAATAAGAGCTTATGAAGGTGATAGAATAGACAACGTAGGACACACTGGTTTTAGAAAGCTTTGGTGATTTAAGATACTTGAATCTTTGTTCATCAAAAGCTTTGGTGAACAGATCAGCATATTATTCATTTGTGTTAAACTTGACTAATTTGATTAATACCTTTTCAAAGTTATCTTTAATTAAATGATACCTGATATTGATGTGTTTTTTACTGTAGTGTTGCACTACATTTTTTGTAATAGAGATAGCACTATTGTTTTCTATGCGAATGTGAGTCTCCTTGAAGTTTAATCTATAGTCAAGCATCTTATTTTGAATCTAAAGCACTTGAGCACAGCAGCTTCATCCTGCAATGTATTTAGCTTCAGCGGTTGAGGCAGACACACAAGATTGTTCTTGCACTACCATGAGACTACCTTTCCACCAAGAAACTAATATCCCCTAAATGTAGACTTGTAATCATATGGCAGCCACCGTAATCACTATCTGTATATGCATAAAACTTGAAGTCAGAGTTCTTGGGATACCAAAGGCGAAGTGTTGAGGCACCTTTGAGGTATCTTAGTTTCTTTGGCAGTGATAAGATGTGACATCTGGGGTTGGCCTGATATCTTGCACAAATACATGTGGCAAACATGATATCAGGCCTGCTAGCTGTATGATACATAAGAGACCCAATCATAGCCCTGTAAAGGTGTTCATCCACACACTCCCCCTAAAGATCAGGTCCAAGGGAATGGTTTCTTGCTATGGGTGTCTTAGTAATCTTATAATCAATCATGTTGAATCTTTTGAGTATGTCCACAACATACTTTGACTGACTTGTGAAGATGCCACCTTCACATGCTTCACTTGAATTCCGAGAAAGAAATTGAGTTCCCTCATGGCACTCATTTTAAATCTCTCTTGTTAGGACCTGGTATTTGACGAAAATACCTAGAGATCACGTGTAAACCATATCAAATAGTGCGGAATCATTGATTGGCGATCCAATCATGAGAACACACAAAGAATCAATCAAGGATTGAAACTAACGTTAGAAATCGATAAGGAGTCGATCTAATGTGTTCTATGAACTTGGAGAACGATTTGGAAGGTTTCTGGACGGCTAGGGTTCGTCTGGAATCGTACTTGATCGAGAGCTCCTGTTTTTCACGAATTGAGTTGTATTTATAGGTTGGCACTATTCATCGTGCGACTGAACCATTAGTTTGGTTCAGTCGTGCGATTGAACCATGCGGTTGGTTCATTCGTGCGACTGAGTGTTCAGTCGTGCGACTGAGCCAATCTTATGTTACAGTCGTACGCTGATCCAGTCTCTTGGTTCAGTCGTGCGACTGAGTCAATCGTGTGAAGTTCTTCATGCTTATGGTTCATTCGCATGAGCCATTCGCATGAGAACTTCATTAAGTTAAATTTGAATGTTCTAATTAAATAACATAATATTATATGTAATCATTCAAGTAATCATAAACCCAATCAATTCAGTCACGACTCATTAATGAACTATTAAACATTATAACCAACAGACTATAATATCAGTTCATTAATCATACCAAACAAGATCTATTACATCACATATCATGATCTAGGGACAAACATGTATCAACAAACTCCCCCTTGGACCTAGATCTCTCTAATGTCTTGTTTTCTTCATTGCCTCCTCATATTTCTTGTACTTGTCCTCTTGTGTGACTCCCGCGTGAATATCAAACGCGAAGCAAAGTCGTATAACATTTTGGAACTGGAAGGCTTGTACAATGTCTTGTGTGTCATAGAACAGTGGCCACTGGTATAATGTATAGACATCATTAGCAGACAAGTTAGTTAGCCACATTGGGTCGAATACCCTGATAGTATCCATTTGATCCCCTTTGTTTAGAACTATGACAGCTTCAGCATTCTCCAATCATAGTACCACCATTTGAAGTGTGGAGTGAAGTCCTGTGGCATTTCCTTGAGAGGGATTCTCACATAGTGCGAGGAGGACTCCACTTCAACACAATCTTTGGTTTTCCAGTAATGGCATCCATCTCAGACCTTCTAATATACCTTGTAGGTTGTTGAGGTCTGAAGTTAATCCACCTGGTGTGGTACTCTTTCTTTAGGACAGCCTCAAACCAGCCTGTCATCTTCTCGGGTCAGCATACAACAGCTTCAATTTGGCCAGCTGGTTGAGCTCAAATCCTGGTAGAGTCTTTAGATCATGTGGAAATCTAAAGTACTCTATGCCCTTTTCCCTCTTAACGGCATAAACGTTAAGATCATCAAAATATGCCCATGCTATAATCCTGCCTGACACCGTAAGATGTTTCTTGACACTGTAGAACTTGGTGTAGGCATCCCTCTTCGGTGCAGCACGTTGGGCTCCGACTTCTTTAAAACATTCAGCCCACTCACCTTTCGAATGTATACGTCATCGTTTGAGGCTTGGGCTGTTCCTTCGGTCTTTCCAGCTTCCTGCTCCATCTTGTCTAGTACCTCAAACATATCACTGACTAGGGACTCACCCAGATTGGGGACCACATTACCCTCGTTGTCAGCGTACTGAGGGTACTCTTCAGCAGCAATATCTTCAACCTCAACTTCATCAACGTCATGTATTTCGTCGTCACTGGTTGAATCAACTGTTGGAGCATCCTTGACAATGTCATCAGGATTGAGTCTGAACATCTCTGCCAGTTGCTCGTTAGATAGGTCGTGAATTATTTCACCTTCTTCAGGGGTATAACTCACTGACCTTCTGACAATCCCTTGCAGATCAAGAATCATTGTGAGTTGAGACTTGACCTGTTGAAGGGGAGCAATATCAAACTCATCTCTGTGGTACTTTGGATCTGTTTGATTTACACATTTCACACTCAAATCATTATAATTTATCAAACAAAATGCATTAACTTAATATAAACTTTAGTACATGGTTTTTCAATACAGAATACAAAAGTAAATAAATACATAAACATCTACTATTTACTTTTATCCTGAATGCTAGACTCTTCATGTGAAGGTGCAGAAGCAGAAGCTGACTGATCCTGTCTGTTCTTTGTTCTCTTCTCTTGCCCTGGAGCTGAGACAGATTCAGCTGCTTCTCCTTCTTCAGTGTCTTCATCTGCACACCACTCTTCGTTTTCTTTTCATCAGTATCACTGTCATCATCATCATCATCATCATCTTCATTTCTCTGTCTCCATCCCTTATCTTTAAGGTTCCTCCTTGATCCTTTCAATTTTAGCAAAATGGTCCTCTTAGCTTTTTCCAACTCCTCTATTTGTTTACCTGCTGCGAGACTTGGAGCTCGGAGTTGGTCATCTGAGTGTTCTGAGCAGCCAATTGCTGGGCCTGCTCCTCAATTACTCGATCCTGCTCTGCAATTTTATGCGATTGTGCAGCAGTCAGGTCGGTAAGCTGGCGGATCTGAGTGGTCTTTTCCTCATCAGCGCCAGCAATCGCAACACCATTCTATTTAAAGCTGACAGTTGTTCCTCTACCCCGATTGGAGGTAGAGGAGATCTATAGGTGTGTGAGGGGTAGGCTGAGGGCTCGGTTGGTGGCTAGTGGTGGTGGTGGTGGTGGTGAATATCGTTAGGTCGGGATGATAGTGGTGGTGAGTGTGGGGTGAATGATGTAGTGGTGGCTGGGGTCTGTCTTGTGATGGTCGGTATGGTGGTGTCTGTGGTTGCTGTAGGGGAAGGTATGGTGGTGGATGGTGTGTCTGAAGAGGTGTAGTGGTGGAAGGTATGGTGGATGTGGTAGTGATAAAGGTTACCCTATGCTTCTTCTTTTTCTGGCCATGGGGTTGAGCCATCCGTTTTCTCCTCGTTCCTTTCGAGGTGGATGCTCCCCCTACAATCCCGCCTGAGGACCCCAGAGCATAAGTTGGGTCAGCTTCTGTATCTCCGGAGCCTCTCGGTTGTTCATCAACAACTCTTAACCCATGTTCTGTGGGAACAACTTTCCTTCCCACAGTTCGGGTCAGTGGCTCCTCATCATATTCAACCTCATCTTCATCGTTAAGAACAAAATCTTGATGAAATCCTGTTGACTCAGTTACTTCAGCAGGTGAGACAGACACAGAGGGAACAGAGTCAGACACAGTGCCTCTGGATGGAATAGCATCATCCCCACTGTCATCCTCCTCTGAATCATCAGTAGGGAGGACAATTGGCTCCACGTTGGAGTCACTGTCCTCGTGACCATTGGCGTCTCCCCGGTGCCACATAACTTTCATCTGCTAAGTGGCCAATCATTCTTTTCACTTGGGGCTTAATCTGCTTTCCCCTGTAAACTCTCATCCTGCCCAGAGTAGTATCATCCATTATCTCTAAGGCCACTACGTCATGACTCTCTTTGGGCAACTCTGGCAGCTTCTCATTGGACGAGCTGTAAGAATCTGGGGTACATACAAACCCCTCTTTTCCTTTACCTCCAAATTCTCCACCTAAGTAGGAGAATATCATGCTGGAAAAACTGAAGGGGTGGTTCAGATTCAGAGCCACGTAGGCATTTTGAATCTGGTCTGAGAGGTCGTCAAACCCACCCCTCCTTGATGCAACACGCTTGAGGATCACGTGTGCTAAGTACTTGTACTGGGGGCTCAGGTTGCTCTTGTTGAGCACACCTGAGTTGATATCCCCAGCGTACTTTATCCTCAGGAAGCATCCTCTCACTGTCAACGGATGTAGTTTAGTAGGATGATCAGCGTCATCCCCGAACTCTAGGACCCTCTGAATGTCGGCAGCAGAGATCTCAATATCATGGCCCAGTATAGAGCTCCTAATACAGTACGGCTCACGAGAGCGGTCCACCAAGGCATTCTCCCAATGCCTGATGGAGTGATCTATATGGCGTGCAAGGCGTGGAGATTGCCTTATGAATCCGGGACCGTCTCAGAAAGGCTATAATGTCGGTAAACTCAGCCCCGTTCCTGGTGGTGTGATCCAAATGGGCACAGATGTTGTGCTTTGGATTTATGGACCACCTTTCTGCCATTTATCTGAAACACACAAGACATAGAACCATTAGTACATAAGACATGAAAACTCTGTTCTAAGTGAAAAGTTGAAAGTCATTTTGATTCACTCGTGCGAATGAATCATGCGACTGAAGTCAGTCGCCTGTTTGAGACATGCGATTGAGTTCAATCGGCTGATTGAGACATGCGATTGAGTTCAATCGGCTGATTGAGGCATGCGGTTGAGTTCAATCGGCTGATTGAGACATGCGATTGAGTTCAATCTGCCGACTGGACTAGTTCGGGTGGTTCAGTCGGTCGAATGATCCAATCGTAAGGTTCAATCGTGCGATTGGAGTTCATTCGAACGACCAGTCACTTGCCCCACTGTTCGATCGCCTGTGGGTCGAATCTTGACCAATCTAAGTCATTTAACAGTGTTTAATGGTCCATTAGCCTCATGTACTTGTCACTAATATCCTATTAAACTCAATTTTAACATTTTGCTTCATTTACATAGGTGATTAGGTCATTTCACAGTTGGTTCTTGATTCAATCCAGTGTCCCTATTGTAGGTCGGTAATGTGCTGATTTTGGTAGGATTCAAAGAGTAGTGTACTTGTAAAACGTCACTCGAATGTAAGAAACTTAACAGCAATGTATATCAGAATCTGTGGCAATTTTGACAGAGTAACGGTAAAGAACGCGATTTGGGGTGCTATTGGGAGTGATGAGTGAGATGCGATCGACTGAGGCCCTTAAATACTGACCTAGGTTCATTCGGCCAACTGGCCTCATTCGCTCAGTTCAATCGGGCGACTGAGTCTCAGTCGTACGATTGGCCTAGTCAATCGCATTCAGTCGGCCGACTGAGTCTCAGTCGGTCGACTGACTCATTCGGTCTCCTTCATTCGCCTCTTTAGTTGACCGACTGAGCCTCAGTCTGTCTACTGTTTCATTCTCCCCCTTCTATTCGGTCGAATGGATCATTTTCATGTCCATTCGGCCGATTGAAGCCATTCGCATAGTTGGTCGATAACCATGATCCACTAGTGCAATGGGTCACACTTTGTGAGTTTACAGTCATTTTGAACATTTACTATTAAGACCCTTTTCACTTTTGATAATAACATTGTAAGCTCTTAACCAATTCAGTCACTTCAGACGTGACCTTTTAAATTTTGAAAAACATGTGGCCATCTCAGACATGACCCTGTTAGGTAAGTTAATTTCCTTCTCATTTCCCTGATGTAGTCCGACAGACACACAAATTAAAGATAAACATAGAACTTAAACTAAACTACACAACTAAAGTTTATTTTTGGACTTTTTGTGAGAGATAAAGCCCTAAGATGGAAATCTAAGGGATTTGATTAGGAGTAGACAGCTTCAACTTAGATTGATCATATCTGGACCAACTCAATTTTGGAATCATACAGAATAGCAAATCATTTGGGACTTGTTGTTAAAACTCTTTGATGCTTAAATTCTCGGTGTTCATCCAGAGTCGTTAGCAACTTAAGGAAATCATACTGAAACTCTTAGATTTTCACATTGATTTGAACTCTTGAGAATGTAGCCACTAAGATTGTCAGTATGTTTGTCCACTTAAATCCATACACAGACTTTTGACGCAGACTGGTGACTGATTTAGGTTTAATTATTTCATCTAACATTTGTGGATCCCACTTATATGGTAATCATATTCCTCAGAGGTTTTGAGTGGTCTACGGGTATTATTACAAGAAGAGACTATTCTTAGAGCTTTCAAGAGAAGCCTGTCCTCAGGTCATGCCACCGCACAGCAGAGAGGCGGCAAACAACAATGAATTCTAGAATATCTTGGTTATGCTTATCCTCAGGTCAGTGCCATCTCACAGCAGAGAGGCATACAACCTATCTCCTTGTTAGAGCAGCTTATTCTATTGACACATATGCACCACCAACTAAGTCATTAGCTTTATTGCATTTGTCTTTATTTTTTCTTGCTTTGCTCTAATTATGGTCATCCGCACACTTTGTGGCATTAAATGCTCATTACCCCTTATTGAATATATTTGATTGTGTTACCAGTGATAAGATGGAAGCCCACAGTCAGTTGAACAACTTAGTTTGATCTTGAGATCACCAATCAGGTCTAATTGTCTTTGTGTTGAGTCTACCAACATATCATTTATGGTCTAGCAGCCTCTAAGTCTACTTTCTTTGTGTCACCTTAGGAGTTGCCAGTTCTATCATCTTCCCTTTTTATATTGCTTAGACTACACAGACTTATACTTTGAGCTTTTGCATCTTTTCAAAACTTAAATTTTAAAATCCCTCTTGATTTGTTCCTGTGTACTATCATATTCCAAAGGTATTGAATCGGTATCACAGACACAATCTACCTTATTTCAGCTAGTTACCCCTTCTCCCTCATTATTATTATTATTATTATTATTATTATTTTTTTTTTTTAATGTTAACTTGCTGACATATTCTCCCCCTAAAATACTAAAATCATTTCGGATTTAATTATTTTGGATTTTAATAAACAACAAATAACATGAGTTTAAATATAACAGACAAAAGAAAAAAAACAAGAAACATAAATAAAATAAACTTTAACGAAACTACATCGGAGACATTATTCTCATCAGGAATTACCTCACTTTTCTTTTTAACGCCGTTGACCTCTAGCAAATATTGAAAACGTGGTTAATCAAAGGCTTTAGTATAGAGGTCAGCACGTTGGTAATCAGTATTAATTTTAACCACATCAATTAAGTCTTTTCAAAACAGTCTCTTATGAAGTGGTATTTAATACCGATGTGTTTGGTCTTAGGATGTTGAACCGGATTTTTGGTTACTGCAATTGCAGCAGAGTTATCAACAAAAATAGGAGTAGATGAGAATTTCAAACCGTAATCCCGCATTTGCTGTTGAATCCAAATGATTGTGAACAGCAACTTGCAGCAGCAACATATTCGCTTCACAGGTTGACAATGCAACCGATGTCTGCTTCTTACACTGCCATGTAACTAATCTTCTCCCAAAGAATTGACACCCTGCTGATGTAGACTTGTAGTTCATTTGTAGCCTCCATAGTCCGAGTCACTATACGTGTGAGCTCAAAATCGTCATCATGAGGATACCACAACCCCAGTGTGGGTGTACCCTTTAGAGAGCGAAAATCCTTTTGACCCCGATCAGATGATTGACCTTAGGTTTAGCCTGATATCTGGAACATAAACATGTAGCATACATGATATCAGGTCTTGAGGCAGTGAGATACATGAGGGATCCAATCATTCCTCAGTACATGGTGGCATCTACAAGATCTCCATTCTCATCAGGTGCTATATCATGATTCGTAGCAAGTGGAGTCCCAGCAGTAGAAGCATTCTCCATGTTAAAGCGACTGAGAATGTCTCCTACATACTTGGTCTGATGTAGAAAGATCCCATTAGATGTTTGATCCACCTGTAACCCGAGAAAGAACTTCATCTCCCCCATCACACTCATCTCAAACTCTTTCTTCATCACTGCTTCAAACTCTTTGCATAACTCTTCGTTCTTTGACCCGAAGATTATGTCATCAACATATATCTGTACAAGCAGTAGGTCACCATCTTTTTCTTTAATAAACAGTGTACAGTCAATGACTCCCCTGCGAAAGCCGTGTTTCACAAGATGAGTCGAGAGTTTCTCATACCAAGCTCGAGGAGCTTGATGAAGCCCATATAAAGCTTTGTCGAGCTTGTAAACTCTATCCCGATGATAAGGGTCTTCAAATCCCTCAGGTTGACTTACATAGATTGTTTCCCTAATTTCCCCATGAAGGAATGCACTCTTCACATCTAATTGGTAGACTTTAATCTTCATGTACGATGCATAGGCAAGGAAGATACGAATAGCTTCCATCCTTGCCACGGGTGCAAACACCTCATTATAGTCAATCCCCTCGACTTGGCGAAAACCTTGAACCACCAGTCGAGCTTTGTTTCCTGATAATGACTCCTTGGTCATCCTTCTTGCATTTTAGTACCCATTTGGTGCCAATGACTTTAGCACCTTTCGGTCTATCAACCAGAGTCCATACACCTAACTTCTTAAACTGCAGAAGTTCTTCTTGCATGGCACTCACCCACGCCTCATCATTCAGTGCTTCACTGACATATTTTGGCTCAACCTGCGAAACAAAACATCGATAAGCACCATCATGAATGTAACCCTTCTCCATAACTGAGGCGTAATCAGCTGAGTATAGCTGATTTCGGTTTTGTACTCCTGATCGGACATCTCCAATAACATTGTCAAGGGGATGATAGACGTTTAGTCGTGATCCTGGAGTAGTCGGCACAGTCACCTCCGAACCAAGATTGTGAACATTTTGTTCTGCATCTGAGGAGATTGGAGTTTGAGGTTCCGAAGTCGAGGGTGCATCACTTATGGATGCTTGTGGACTTTCAGGAACTGGAACGTGGTCCTCCTGACTGTTCTGGTCATCTGCTTCAGTTCCATCTTCAGAAGAGGAGTCACTGTCATCGACTATCCCTTCTGACTGAGTAGATGATTCTCCCTGTGTGCTAGATGTGTATTTAGAATATCATACATCATCCTAGTAGCTAACTCATCATCCGAGGGAGAGAGAGGGATGTTGAAGGATTTGAAGAATCCATCATAATCGAAGAAGTATGAAGGTCCTTTGCCTGTAGGTGGTGTGGTATATCTCTGAACGTCGACATTACACCACACTTCTACAAGACCCGTTGAGTTATTGTAAACTCGCTTGTTCGGTATGTTGTATCCTAAAAAAATTCCTTCAACTGCCTTCTCGCTGAATTTCCTTCTTGTGCCTTCTTCAGAAGTGTACACGGTGCGCCAAAGGTTCAAGATACTCCAAATTCAGTTTGTGTCTTTGAAGTAG
This sequence comes from Flaveria trinervia, assembly GCA_025506515.1. Classification (NCBI taxonomy): domain Eukaryota; kingdom Viridiplantae; phylum Streptophyta; class Magnoliopsida; order Asterales; family Asteraceae; genus Flaveria; species Flaveria trinervia. Next base: position 83,897,124 of record CM046450.1, read on the forward strand.
CTCATAACATGTCTTTCCGTGGCGCTTGACTATTAGGACTCGATTCAGTGCATAACACGCATTTGCCACTGCCTCATTCCAGAATTGGATAGGCAGTTTCGAGTCTGCCAGCATAGTCCGGGCTGTCTCTATCAAACTCCTGTTCTTTCTCTCAGCAATGCCATTCATCTGAGGTGTGTAGGCAGAAGTGAATTGATGCACAATTCCCTTTTCCTTGTAGTATGCCTCCATCCCTTGATTCTTGAATTCTGTCCTGTTGTCTGAGCGTATTTGTCGAACTTTTAGCTTGTAGAGTTATTCCAGTGTGGTTACTAATTCCTTGAATGTCTCCAAAGTTTCTGATTTTGATTTGAGAAACATTACCCAAGTGAACCTTGAGTAGTCATCAGTGACCACATAACAGTACACGTCACGTGCAATGCTCCTTGTACTAACTGGACCAAACAGATCCATGTGAAGAAGCTCAAGAGGAAGTTCTATTGAATGAACTTTCTTTTCCTTATGACCTTCTTTGTCTGTTTGCCTTTCTTGCAAGCTACACAAAAGTCAGGAAGTTGGAAGTTCTTGACATTCACTCCTCTCACTAATCCTTCTGAATCAGATGATTCATCTTCCTTTGACTAATGTGTCCCATTCTCCGATTCCATGAGATTGGAATCCTTCTCAGTAGCTTTAGATAAAAACACTAAACCTCATGATCTGTTGTGGCAGCTGTTGACAGATCCAAGACATAAAGGTCTTTATATCTTGAAGCAGTCATCAGAACTTGGTCCTCTGGGATCATATATTCTTTCTTCAGCACGTAACACTTCTGGTTGTCGAAGATGACTTTAAATCCTTTATCACAGATTTGGGAAACAGAATGTAAGTTGTTCTGAAGTTGTTGAACGTAGTTCACTTTATCAAACTTAACTTTCTGATTTCCCACTTCTCCCTGAGCTGTGATATAGCCTCCTTTGTTTCCTGCAAAGGAAACATGCCCTCCTTTTATTTGTTTGACGTTAGATAAAAGGGCTCTATTTCCTGTCATGTGCCTGGATGCTCCGCTGTCTATAATCCACGTGTTAGTCTCAGCACTATATCGAACACCCTGCACATACAAAGTAAATGAATCAGTTTAGGTTAGGAACCCAAGCTTTGACTGTCTTGGGTTTCCCAAAGGCATCACACATCATAAACTCCACCCATTGACCCTTAGAGGGTGAGGGTAGCTCAGGTTCCTTCTTGTTATCAGTATTAGACACGTAAGTGGACTTTTCTTTCCATAAGCCAGATTTGTGCAATGCCTGTTTATGATAAACAGTCGTCTGGCTTACAGGTTGGACTTTAGGTTCACTATCTCTTCTAGGTGGAGTTAGAGAACTCCGCTTAGAAGACCTAGGTCTAGAGTCCAGAAGATCAATCTTCTTCCTAGGTGTCTGATAGAAATGACAGTAGGAAGCAATGTGTCCACATTCTCCACAGTTGTAGCATGACCTGCTATCAACTTTATGAATAAACTTTCTTTATGGAGAGGTACGTGACACTCTAGTAACATCAATCACTTTAGTTTTTGACTCTTGTATGTTTGATGTTTTCTCGGATTTAACAAAATTTACTTTTTAACCTGTTTCACTTTTTGGTTAACTGGTTTTTGACTTGAAGCATGTGAAAAAGTAGCATTTGAAGCCTTTTAGGTTCTGATTTGACTTTGTTTGACCTGACTTTAAGTTAACTTTTTCAAATTCATTTTCCAGATTAACGCAAGGCAATTTACCCTTTGCCTTTGAAGTGGACTCCTTTTGTTTCTGACCAGATTCAGTAGATGAACATGATGTGTCTGGATCAGTAACAAGAGGAGTGGTCACCACATGATCCTTGATGGGTTATTATTTACTGGTCTAGACTTAGTGTTCATCAAGGTCTCAGGTGGTGGTGGAACCACTTTGTAGCCTAATCCCTCCCCGTTATTCCTTTCACTCACTAAGTGTTGAACTATGTGTGAAGAAAGTCCAACTATGCAGTTTCTGTTTTAATGAATTAACTTCAACTTCTAGAACTGCCTTTTGTTTCTTAGTGTCTTCTAGGGAGTTTAGATAGTACCTAATGTCATTTGCTTGGTTAAAAGCCACTACTTCGGTTTCCCTAAGTTTTTAGTCAATAGGTCTATCTTTTCTTTATAACTATGCTCATTTTGTTTTAGTACTCTATTAGCCTCAGTGCACAGACGTAAATCTTTTACTAAGTTATCATTATGATCTAATAACCTAGTAAAATTTTCATCTATGCTATTTCTAATGTCACAATCAGAACAAGCATGGTTATTAAAATTTTGGTCAGTGGTACTTACCTGAGTTGGTTCAGAAGAGTTAGCCATCAGTGCAGCATCAGATGATTCTGGTTCTGGTGATTCTGGCTTTTCTGTCTTTGATGTGGAAACTTCCTCAATTGGTTTGTAACTGACCTCGGCTGCATTTGTTTCTTCACTATGTGACATTGCTATATCAACTGCTATATCACCTTCACTCGCAGAATCATCATCAATATCCTCAACACTGGCAATGTTATATTCTCCTGGTGAGACAAACCTGAAACTCCAATCCTGTCCTTCATCATCATGAGCAGTTAAGGCTTTTCGATCCTTGTTTGATGAAGTAGAACTAGAGGTTGCTTGTCTTGGCGAGTAAAGGATGAGAACGGGTTCCCATTCCCGTCTTCTTTGGCTTGACACTTCTCTTTGAAGTGCCCCTTCTCACCACAGTTAAAGCAGGTCACTTTACTCTTGTCGAAGCCAAAGGTGGTGTCCTTAGTAGCAACCAAGTTCTGTCCAGTCTTTTTCACAAACTTCTTCGCCCTCCGGACAACACTTGCTAAGGCCCACATTATATCCATTCTTTCAAGCTCCATCTCATCCCCTGCTCGTAGTCCTCATCTGCCAGATGACAGTTTCCATCTTTCCGGCAACAAGTCCATCATATGAATGACCACTGCTGCTAAAAGATCCATATGCTCTCGCGCTACTTCCACGGTAACATTACCGAGGTTCTCGATCTTTCAGTTTGGTAGGTTTGCTTCTGATCCAATATGATGGGTACATGATGACCAAGACGTGTCTGATCCAGAAGGAGAAGCATGTGAAGGACCTGACGAGCTAGACACAAAAGCAGTCTGGAGGGGTGCTCCAGATGTCTTAGCTTGAGGCGTTGCGTTGTATAAAGCTGGATTTTGTGTGTACGAAGACTTCTGAGCTCTATACTTCATCCTTAGTGCTTCTTCTCGCAACTTAAGAATGAAGTCATTTATATCCAGCTTTACAAGGATTCCATTCTGTCTCAGGTTAGACACGAATGTAGCCCACTTATCAGGCAACCCATCTGCGAAGTTGCTTACTTTCTCTTCCATGGTAGTAGCCACTCCATGTGTATGCAATTCGCTCATCAAGTGGTAGAATCTGTCTATGACTTCGTCCAAACTTTCATTACCAATTGATGAGAAGTTATCGAATTCCTTCTTTAACTCCTTTGCCTTGATTGCCTTCAATGATGCATTACCATCATATCTCTTCTCTAGCGCATCCCACAGTTTCTTGGACTGCTTGTTCTCTGAATACTGGTGGAATATGTCTTTGGGGATAGACTGAGTGATCAATGCATAAACTCTTTTCTCTGCATTGTACTTTACTTTCTGTGCGTCTGTCATCCCGCTTAATGTTAGTTTAACTCCATCAGCTCTCACCGGTGTACTATAACCTATCTCAATGGCTTCCCACAGATTAGGATCTACTCCATTAAGGTAGATCTCAAAACGTTGTTTCCAGTGGGGAAACTCATCTAAAGTCAAAAGCTTTGGTGGTTTATTGTGATTCCCCACCTCACTCTCAAGCAACAGCTGGTTCTGTATCCTTGAGTCCTTCCCAGCAGTAAAGGCTGACATTTGATCTTCCATGACGAATAAACTTATAATCTAATCAAACAAACTTTCACTGATGCGACTGAAGGATGCGAATGAGCTAATCGTGCGTATAAGCTCTGCGATTGGTTCAATCGTGCGAATGAACTGGGCGATTGTTCAGTCGTGCGAATGAATCTGGTGCGTATGAGCTATGCGAACGAACGGTTCAGTCGGCCGAATGAGGGTGCGACTAGGTCCAATCGTGCGTATGAGCAATGCGAATGGAGTCCATTCGTGCGAATGAGTCACTCGTGCGACTGAAGCTGCTGTTTTGCGAAAATTTCTAGGTTTGACGGGTTTCAGCCATAAAAATTCGAAATTTCACAAGGTCTAATCGCCTAAGTCCGTAGAAACCAAACGTCGATGAGCAGGGAACTTCCAAGATCACTTTTGATGCCAAAGATTGCATTTTTCGTGCAAAAACACAAACTTTTATGCAATCTTGATTGAATCAACACGTAATCAAGAGCCAATAGCTCTGATACCACTTGTTAGGACCTGGTATTTGACGAAAATACCTAGAGATCACGTGTAAACCAGATCAAATAGTGCGGAATCCTATTTGATTGGCGATCCAATCAGTGAGAACACATGAAGAATCAATAAAGGATTGAAACTAACGTTAGAAATCGATAAGGAATCGATCTAATGTGTTCTATGAACTTGGAGAACGATTTTGAAGGTTTCTGGACGGCTAGCGTTCGTCTGGAATCATACTTGATCGAGAGCTCCTGTTTTTCATGAATTGAGTTGTATTTATAGGTTGGCACTATTCAATCATGCGACTGAACCATTAGTTTGGTTCAGTCGTGCGATTGAACCATGCGGTTGGTTCATTCGTGCGACTGAGTATTCAGTCGTGCGACTGAGCCAATCTTATGTTACAGTCGTACGACTGATCCAGTCTCCTGGTTCAGTCGTGCGACTGAGTCAATCGTGTGAAGTTCTTCATGCTTATGGTTCATTCGCATGAGAACTTCATTAAGTTAAATTTGAATGTTCTAATTAATAACATAATATTATATGTAATCATTCAAGTAATCATAATCCCAATCAATTCAGTCACGACTCATTAATGAACTATTAAACATTATAACCAACAGACTATCAATATCAGTTCATTAATCATACCAAACAAGATCTATTACATCACATATCATGATCTAGGGACAAACATGTATCAACACTCTTTCATCATCTTCTCAAAGTGTTTGTAGAGCATTGGATTAGTTAAAGCAAGGATGATGTGATCTACATATACTTGAACTAGCATCAAGTTATTTTTATTGTCCTTTGATGAAGAGAGTTCCATCTATAGTACCCCTTCTATATCCATGCTTGCAGAGATAATAAGATAGAGTCTCATACCACTTCTTTGGTGCTTGGTAGCCCATAAAGAGCTTATCAAGCTTGCAGACCTAATCTGGATGATCAGGATATGTAAAACCAGGTGTTTGTTTGACATACACCTCTTTATCAATTACCCCATAGTGAAAAGCACACTTGACATTAAGTTAATAGACCTTGAAATTTTTGGATACAGCTAAAGCCAAGAATATCCTATCAGCTTCCAGTCTTGCTACAAGATCAAAGACATCAGTGTAGTAAATTCCTTCAACTTGTTTGTACCCTTGAACAACTAGTCTAGCTTTATTTTTTATGACAATTCCTCTATCATTTTTCTTATTCCTAAACACCCATTTGGTACCTATAGTAGTCTTCCCATGAGGAAGAGGACTGGGGTTCCAAACCTTTTGCCTTTTGAATTGAAGCAGCTCCTCTTGCATAGCTTCAACCCAACTTCCATTCTTCAGAGCCTCATCAATCTTATTTGGCTCTATCTAAGATAAGAAACAAGAGTGAAGACAAACATTTTCTTCATAGGTTTGTCCTCTTGTTCTTACCCCTGTAAGATCTCCAATGATATTTGTGGTGGGATGAGACTTATAAATTTTTAGCTAAGGGATCACAGCAAGATGCTGAGAGAGATCAAAATTAGAGAAATTTAGATCTGGCATTGATATTTCTCCCACCACATCAACACACTTATTAAGAGAGACTTGATCCAAAGTGTGTGTGACATCCTTGATGTTGTCTTCTATTGAGTGGTTTTTAGAATCAAGAAATTCTTGATTACTATCACCATCACCATTGTTTTCTACAATTGAAGCTTCTTTATCTGGTTGTAGAGCCTTTGAGCTAGAATTTGAACTCATCTCAAATGTATCAGCTGAATTTGTCATTGTTGTGCTAATAGAAACTTCATTTGCAGTGTTAGTTACAACTAGAGTTGAAGATGTATAGCTTGAAGGTCTTCTTAACACAAATCTTGGATCAGGATCACCTGTAGGTAGTATGTCTATAGATCCTGAAAACATGGTCACAAGATTTATCAAAATAGTTGGTAACTAAATCAAGATCAAACAGCCAATCAGGACCGGAACCTTTCAAACTATGACTGTGCTTACTGAAAGTTACATTGGCTAACTCTTCAACTACTCTAGTTCTAAGATTGTATACTCTATAAGCGTTAGCAAGGGAAGAGTATCCAATGAAGTGTCCACAATCTAATTTCTTAGCAAACTTGGCAATTTGATCTTTGATATTCAAGATGGTGTAAGGGCATCCAAATGACTTGAGAAAACCAATGAAAGGTTTTCTCTTGTGCCAAAGTTTATAAGAAGTCTTATTATTAGTCTTAACCACTAAAACTCTGTTTTGCACATAGCAGGCAATGTTGACTGCCTCAGCCTAGAAGGTAATGGGCAGTTTAGAGTCACATAGCATAGTTCATGCAGGTTTAATAAGTGTCCTATTTCTCCTCCAGCAACACCATTTTGCTAAGGAGTCATAAGAGCACTATATTGTCTTGTAATACCGTTTTCATCACAACATGTATCAAGTATTTGGTTCTTAAATTTTGTTTCTTGATCACATCTTATGGTTTTGACCTTGTGATCAAATTGATTCTCAATCTTTATGATGAAATTCTTTAGAATCTCAGGAGTCTCATCCTTAGTTCTAAGGAAGAAGACCCAAGTGAATCTTGTAAAGTCATCTGTGATCATTAAACATTAAGAGGTCCTTCCTAGACTCATTACACTAGTGGGGCCAAAGAGACCTATATTTAACAAGTGTAGGGGAGTAGTGATGGAGTTTCTTTCCTGTGGTTTGTGAGATACCTTGTCTTTCTTCCCTTTCAGGCATGCCACACAATGGTCATCACTTGTAAACTCTTTCTTTGGCATTCCAGTTACCAAATCATTCTTAATAAGTTTGATCATATTTTTAAGTTTACATGGCACATTCTTTTATGCCAAAGAAAAGACTCATTACTATTTGCTTTAGATAGAAAGCATGAATCTTCTCCTGGGGAGAAGTTTCTTGCAAATCCATCTTGTACATGTTCCCTCTCCTGGGGGCTCTGAGTAGGATATGCTCATCAGGAATGACCACCTTGGGATTCAAAACAATGCACTAATGCTTAGTAAAGAGCATGTTATGACTCCGATCACAAAATTAAGATACACTCAAAAGATTGTATCCAAGCTCCTTGACAAAGTTTACCTCCTTAATGCTGAGCTTACTATTTGTGATTTTTCCTCTTCCAGAAATGTAACCACCTTCCTTCCTCTAAAAGAAACTGGCCCTTCATCAATTCTTTCAAAAGTTTGGAGTAGTGACCTATTGCCTGACATGTGCCTGGAACAACCACTATCAATGATCTAGACATTTTGGATTGTCTTGAGTTGTTCCTGCATAAAGAAAATGATTAGTTACATTTGGAAACCCTAGCCTTATTGGTCTTGGGCTCATCAAAAGAAGTAGGAGGTAATGAAAAAGTAATAGATCCTATTTGTGCTTTGAGGATCTTTTGTTGTTGTTGATGGAGAACTCACAGTCATTGGTCTTTCTTTGTCTTCCACACCACCTTTGGAAGTTTTGACTTGACCTTCAAAACATCAAAAGCTTTTGTGGCTTCGGAAGTTTTTATGACTGGACCATCAAAAGATCCCGCTAGCACTACAGCAGACTTCAGTGCTTTGGAAGTATTCATTTCTTTCGACACCAAATTTTTTTCCGAAGGCAATTTTCCACTTGCCTTTTTCTTCATTTTGGAACTTTCGAAGGAAACGGATTTTGCTTCCAAAGATTTCTTCTTCTCTACACTCTTAAAAGTTTCTTTCTTTGTGATATGGAGAGTACTCTTTGGATTGTAGATACAATCTTTAGCAAGATGAGAGGTACTCCCACACATAACAAAGTCTATTTTCTTCCTTCTAGGAGTATTCTTCTGAGAACAAGGCTAAACTTGATCACTTTCAATCTCCATCTTCATCTTCTCAGATGATGTGGCAATTCTTGTGGGGTTAGAACTATCTTTGGAGCTTGGGGGTTCATGTTGTACAGAAGCGGTGCCCAACTTATCGGCCTTCTTCATGAAGATGAGATGACTTGGACATGAACTAGAACTCTTGTTCTAGAGTTCAAATTTGTGTCCTTAGTTTTAACCATTTCAAATCCTGCAGAAATAAAGACTTGTTTTTGTGCATAGCTGAAGGTGGCCTTGATCTCCTAAGCCTTACATGCTTTTAGGCCCTTTCGTTCCATCAAACCATGAACCTTATCCTACCATCATGCATAAAGCTGGTATTGGGTCGGGGTCCATCATAGACCCCCCGTCATGGCGCACAGCAGCCTGGCCACAGTATCTAAGGCAAGCAACAAAGGTTCCATACATATGGTCAATCACAAAGAAAGACCTCGATGTGCATCCTTCTGGGGTAGCTAACCCACACACCGTTGGGCTAACACCTTACAAGGGGGCGTGTCCCAACATACAAGGCTTGTAAGACTTTCTTTACTTTCCATCATTCATTAATGCATGCATTCATTCATCATGTTTATCTTTCAATGTCTTCCACTTTACGTTACATAATACTTTCAATTCATTCATTAACATCCAACATAAAGCCAAGGGAAAATAAACATACATAATAAGGAACATCATCACAGTCATCATCATCATACAGGGCATCATACATACATAACATACGTCATACATACCATCATGCATAAGCATCAAACATACATCATAACATGCCCATCATAACCTCTATGACCTCAAAAGTCAACTTACAAGAACCCCTAGGAACATCCCAAGTCAAAGCCTACATCTCACTTTTCCCCAGAAAGTCAAACTATTCTAAGTGTTCATCTGCATTTGCCTTTTGTTCATCCGCATTTGTGTAGTTCATCCGTATTTGTATAGTTCATCCACATTTCATTTTACTTCATCCGCATTTGTCTATCTTCATGGGCATTTCCCATACTTCATCCGCATTGTCTTAGTTAATGTTCATCCACATTAACTATTCTCCGCATTGACCTTCCATACTCATCCGTATTGGCTTACTTAGCAATTAATGCTCATCCGCATTAACTGTTCATCCGCATTGACCTTCCATACTCATCCGCATTTCCAACACATGGTCAATGTTCATCCGCATTGACTTTCTATGTTCATCCGCATTAACTTTCTATGATCATCCGCATTTCCCTACACTTAGGCAATCATTCTAAACCCATTCGCACCTAAACATCAGATTCAGTTCCCAAACACCATCTATTATGTTCTAAGCTTATATCTTACATTCTAAGCCTTAGAAACACCATCATACATCATCAAGCATGAACATAGCCAATCATCACATCATAACATCAACATACACATAATCAAGCATACGGGTCCAAAACCCAGTTTAAAGAAAACATACATTCATGCATCTCCAGCCCCAAAATAGTTAAGAACCAGTAAATGAGGGGTTCTAGAACTCACCTTAGCAGCTCTTGAGTATGGCTTCTTCCAAACTCGGTTGCAATTGAGGTCAACCGCCTAGAAAACCACTAAAAACATACCCGAACACAAACAAACACACATAAGCATAAACCCGAGGATAAAACCAGTCAAGAACACCATAAAACCATGAATTCTTTCCTTCGATTCGAATTCCTTCTTATTCTTCCTTCAAAACCAAGAGTTCAGCTCCTTCTCTCTCTCTCTCTCTACCAATATCCGATTGAAAAAGGTGTGGTGTGACCATTTGGGCGGCCATACCACCTTTATCACCAAATTTTAAACATTTTGTCCTTTTGGACCCTTTTTACCCCTAGACTTGGGTTTTATTTCTTTTACTTCTTTTTTTCACTTTATTCTTCTTTCTTGACTTAGAAATTAACCGGGTGTTACAAATCCACCCCCTTGGCCCTTATTAGGTTTCGTCCCCGAAACCTGTTATTCCTCAAAGACTTATGGGTAATGTTGTTTCATTTCTTCTTCGGTCTCCCACGTAGACTCAAATCTCTTCCTATGCTTCCACTGTTCAGCACAAGAGGAACCACTTTATTTCTCAGCCTCTTCTTTTTTCTATCAATGATTGGCACTAGTTGCTCCACATAATTGAGCCGTTCATCCAATTCGATATCCTCGAGTGGAACAACCATATCTTCATCCGCTACTCGAGCAATGATACCCTTAACTCATCTGGTATTTCCAGTCTATAGGCCACCTGGTATTTCTCAATGAATGTCGAGTGAATTCCACTTAACTCATCTGATATTTCCAGTCTATAGGCCACCTCTCCTACTTGAGAAACGAATCGAAAAAGCCCTATATACCTTCGGCTCAACTTTCCCCGCTTCCTGAATCGGATGATACCCTTCCAAGGTGAGACCTTTAACATAAGCCGGTCACTCACCTGGAACTTAATCGGTATGCGTCGTTTGTCAGCATATGACTTCTATCTATCTTTGGCTACCTACATGAAGGCCTTGATCCTTCAAGCTTCTCAGTCGTAGCCTCGATCACCTCAATGCTGCATAACTCTTTCTGACCAATATCATCCTAACACACGGGTGTTCGGCATCTCCTTCCGTATAGCATCTGATAGGGTGGCATACCAATGCTGGGATGATAACTGTTGTTATATGAAAACTTAGCTAACGGTAGGTGGTCGTCCTAACTTCCTCCAAAAACTATAAAACATGCCTGAAGAATGACCTCCAATGTTTGAATGGTCCTCTCTGACTGACCATCTGTCTGGGGATGATAAGCCGTGCTGATTGTGTAACCTCGTCCCCATAGCATCGTGGAATTTCTTTCAAAAGTTGGATGTAAACCGGTGTCACAATCAGACACATTAAACACCGGCACACCATGACGAGTTATAATTTCCTTGATGAACAGATCCGCCAACCACTCGGAGGAATATGTCTTGCAAATCGGTAGAAAGTGAGCACTCTTCGTCAGACGATCAACTATCACCCATATTGCATTGTACCTTTCCGGGATATGCGGCAGCTTTGTAATGAAATCCATGGTGATATGCTCCCACTTCCATTCCGGTATATCCAAATGTTGGATCTTCCCATACAGCTTTTGGTGCTCGGCCTTCACCTGTAGATAAGTGAGGCATTTACTCATATACTCCACCATATCACGTTTCATACCCGACCACTAATAATCTTTTATCATGTCTTGGTACATCTTTGTAGCACCAGGATGAATAGAGTATCGAGTGTTATGAGCTTCATCCATAATCTTCATGCGTAGATCCCCAAAACGAGAATCCACATCCGTCTAAATCAGGTTCTAACATTGAGTGTGTTTTCACCCAATTTCGTAATCAAGCCTCTCATTATTTCCGAGTTAAGATGATCTTCTTTCAATGCCTCATCTTGAAACTCTTTAACTTGCTTCATCACATAGGAGGTCATGATTAACTGGTACGCTTTCACCCGAATTGGTTCGGGTCTCTTTTTCCGACTAAGGGCATCCACCACCATGTTGGCTTTGCCCGGATGGTAATGGATCTCACAGTCATAATCCTTTATAAGTTCCAACCATCGTCTCTGTCTCATGTTCAGGTTCTTCTGCTCAAAGAAGTACATCAAGCTCTTGTGGTCAGTGAATATGGTGCACTTTGTTCCGTAAAGATAGTGCCTCCAAATCATTAGCGTAAAGACCACGGCTGCTAGCTCCAACTCATGAGTAGGATAATTGACCTCATGAACTTTCAACTGTCGGAATGCATAGCCTATCACCTTCCCTCTCTGCATTAACACACACCCCAAACCCGAGTAGGAAGCATCAGAATAAACCACCAGATCTTCACTTCCATCTGGTAATGACAGAATATGAGCTTGAGTCAATCTTGCCTTCAATTCTTCAAACGCCTTCTCTTGAGCTTGACCCCATACAAACTTCACATCTTTTCGGGTCAACTTAGTTAATGGAGAAGCGATCTTAGAAAAGACTTGGATGAATCTTCTATAGTAGCCCGCCAAACCCAAGAAACTACGAATCTTGGATGGCATCTTTGGTGACATCCATTGCATCACTGCCTCCACCTTTGCCGGGTCCACCATGATCTCGTTAGGATTCACCACGTGACCCAAGAATTGAACCTCGCGCAACCAGAACGCACACTTGGAGAACTTAGCGTACAACTTCTCCTTTCTCAACATCTCCAAAACCTCCCGAATGTGGCCAGAATGCTCAATCTCGCTCTTTGAATAAATCAGAATATCATCGATGGACACAATCACTGATTTATCCAACATCGGCCGACACACTTGATTCATTAGATCCATAAAAGCAGATGGCGCATTCGTCAACCCAAAAGACATGACAAGGAACTCATAATGACCATAACACGTGCGAAAAGCTGTTTTAGGTATATCCTACTCTTTCACCTTCAGCTGATGGTAACCAGATAGAAGATCTATTCTTGAAAACCAACTGGCACCATGAAGCTGATCAAAGAAATCATCAATTCTCGGTAAAGGATATCGGTTCTTCATCATCAACTTATTCAGCTCACAGTAGTCGATACACATCCTCATACTACCGTCCTTCTTCTTCACGAATAAGACTGGAGCACCCCAAGAAGAGATACTCAGTCAAATGAACCCTTTACCAAGCAGCTCTTGCAATTGCTCCATTAACTCTTTCATCTCGGTCGGTGCCAACCGATACAGCGCCTTAGCAACAGGTAGGGCACCTGGTATCAAGTCAATCTGGAAGTCAATCTCGCGGTGAGGTGGCACTCTTGGTAAGTCTTCTTGGAACACGTCTGGAAAGTCGCACACAATCAGGACATTAGACCGTTGTGGTGTTGGTGTTTCCACATCTTTCACATAAGCCAAGTAGGCGCTACATCCACGCCTCATGCATTTTCCCATCACCGCCATTGAGATCACTTTCGAAATCGTTATGACCCGATCACCATAAACCATTACCAAACTCCCGTCAGGCGCTTTCAATAGGATCATCTTCTTGCAACACACAATGTTCGCCTCGTAGTCCGCCAACCAATTCATCCCAAGAACCATATCAAAACCACCTAAGTTCATCACGAATGGTCTAACCGAAAACATATGACCTTTCCATTCCACATCCATCCTTCTATCACCTTAGAAATCCTGGTAGACTTACCTATGGCAGTTTCTACACCAAAGGACGCATCTATATTCTTACTACTAACAAGCAGTATAGCACAGAAAGCAGCAAAAATGAAACTTTTACTAGCACCAGAATTGAATAACACAGAAGCTAAAGTTTGGTTCACTAGAAACATACCACACACAACATCAGGGTCCATCCTAGCCTCCTCCTGTGTCGTTGTAAACGTTGTGGTGCTCGCCCTTGGTCCTTCACCTCCAGTCTTCTTCACCCCAAAACCCTCAGCCCTCAGCTTCTTACAGTCTCTACTCATGTGGCCCTCAACGCTACAGTCAAAACATCGAACCATACGACAGTCCTTTGCTATTCCCACATTTGAAGCATAAGTCTGATACCAGCCTACATTCTCGGTATGCTCCTTCCCACATCTACCACATATCTTCGATCCCGCACTAGATGTGACCACACGACGGTCATCCACCTGTGCCTTCTTGTTACCCGTCAGGGCACCACCCTGACCAAACCTCTTTCCACTCGAATTCCGATCACTACCACCTTTGTTGCTACCTTCGATCACCACCACCGTTATTTCATCGTATAGTCTTCCTGCCAAATCCACCGCTGACCTAAACGTCCTCGGACGGGCGGTGATCATGTGCCTGGGAATTTCCGCCGGCAAGCCCTGAATATACCTCTTGATCTTTAGAGACAGAGGTGTCACTTGATTCGACACCAGCCGTGCTATTTCATTAAACCTGGTGGTGTGTTGTTGATGTGTCATAATTCCTGCCTCCAACTACAGTAATTCCCTTTCCACCTTATCTATTTCCCTGTGAGGATAGAACTCCTTGATCACCAACTTTTTTAGTTTGGCCCACCTCATTCTTCCAATAGCCTGGCTACCCTCAGCTTGGACAATATTGTCCCACCAGCATAAAGTTGAGTCCATGAAAGAATGGGCGGCAAACTTCACTTTTTGGTCTTCCCGACACTCGCTGATATTTATAACGGGTTCCATTTCTCTCACCCACCGGTGAGCAGCTGCAGCAGTGCCGTTACCATCGAAAGTAGGGGGCTTGCATCGTTGAATCGCCCCGTAATTACAGCCTTGTGTCGCCTCCGGCACAGGCTCTTATTTTTCCTCTTCTTCTTCGTCATCAGACAAAACCATCTCAGTCTCGGGCCGTCTCCTTTCGCCCACAGGTCTACTCCTTTTCTCTTCTTTCCCCATCTCTAACAGCCTTTATCACTTCGGTCACCACAGATAGTAGGATCGTCTGCATGACCTGATGTACTTCCTCCATAACCGTCTCCTTCACTAAGGCTCTCAAATTGGCACTCTTATCACCACCCTCCGGATGAGGGGTCTCTAGTTCTTCATGAACCACCTTTTCATCCCTAGGCCTTCCTCTCGTGACTCGTGGTTCGGCACCACGTCCTCCACCACGTGAAGCTTTAGATGATCTACCACCAGCCATCATCACACACACGCTAAAAGATTCAAACAACAACACGGTCATTCAAGGGAACAACTCAATTTATGTCAAGTATAGTAAGTACCTAATTACAGTGGCTAGTTATGAGTAGCCACTTACTTTAGTCTTCATACCCTAAGCATTACCTGTCCTGACTACATCAGTATCTAAATCTACAACCAACAGAAAACCACATAACATGCACACATAATACCAGTAAATCATTTAGAAAATACCTAATGGCATGCAGCTTCTCTGACCGGCATCCCTTCCCTTTCCGTCCCATTTTCAGTTTAAGTTTAGGTTCATTTTGAAAATTTACCCGTTTCACTTAAACTTTGGCTCTGATACAAACATGTAATGCCCTGTTTCTGGGACGCTTACAGCTGGCCAATCATTGCTTACAAAACATGCAATTACATTTAACATTCATAAAAACATCGCAACGGAACATTTAAATTAACTTATCATTCCAAAATAACTGCTTTTGCAAGTTAATCCAATCATTCAGTACACATTTTCATTTGTTTGCATTACAATGCAAAAACAGTAACAAAAGAATACCATCCAAAATGCCAAGTGGCTACCGTGTGCCATCCTCAACAATGTTCACCTGCCAACTTGAAAATGCATAAAAACTCAACGTTGCTGAGTGAGTTCTAGTTTAACATAAAAGCATACTTTACATTCATTAAACCGTTCTTTACATTAACATGTGATCACACATCATACGTACACATAAATAATATGATTATTATTTTAATCATTCGTTCATTAACTTTCTTTCATTTATCGTATGTCATTATCATTCACATTCATTAAACCGTTCATACATTCGTCATTACTTCCTTTCATTCCATCAAACCATGAACCTTACCCTACTGCCATGCATAAAGCTGGTACTTGGTCGGGGCCCATCATAGAACCCCCATCATGGCACACAGCAGCCTAGCCACAGTACCTAGGGTAAGTTCAGGTGTACCATTGTTGTGGGCTATACCCTACCATCATGCATAAAGCTGATACTGGGTCGAGGTCCATCATAAACCCCCTGTCATGGCACATAATAGCCTAGCCATAGTATCAAGGGCAAGTGACAAAGCATACATATGGCCAATCACAATGAAAGACCTCGATATGCATGCGTCTGGGGTAGCTAACCCACACACCATTGAGCTACCACTCTATATAGGGCATATGTATAACCAGATCTGCTCATGTTTATATGTTTCTGTTGGAACAACAGTTTATGGGTTTGTTCTTGAAGATGAGTATAGATGAACAACGTCTATTAAACAGATTTCTACAGTTTACTAAATAGAGGTAGTTAAACAGTCTATTAGTAACTCAATCATCAGATTAATCAAGTTTTGCTTAGATCTAGGTAGATCTGAAAAAGAACCCAGAGCCAAAGCTCTGATACTAATTGATTCAGTTTCAGAATGATATTCTCTGTTGATGTGAATCAACAAGGACCGAATACGATGATTGAGTTAATGATTGTAAGGCGGAATCTAACAATCAAGGAACATTGAATGCCAGAAATACTCATAAATGCTATTTGTATTGATGAAGGTAATCGTTTACAATGAATGCTATGGTAAGAGCATTAAACAGTAACAACACACGTTGTAAACATAAGACTAAACAAAAGATTCTAATTTTTTAGAATGTGTATCAATAGTCACCTCATATACGAGGTTTTTTATTCTATTTACAGCCTGACAAGATGTCTTTTACAAAATGACTAAACTACCCCTGACCTATACATGAGAGAACTAGTTTAAATCTTTATCAGCATTTCTTTTGATCATCTACATTGATTAATGCGGATGTGTTGTGTTGAAGCTGTACAAGATAGTCCATATTATCAACACAGTCAAAGTCAACAATAGTCAATGTCACGGTCAAAGTCAACGCAAATGTCAAACCCGATACATTCAAGTCGAAGAACCAAGAAGAGATGTTGAATATTTAGATGACTAGGAGTTTTATTGAATTAAATATATTTTGTTTCAACAAAATATATTTAAATATGTTTTAGTCATTTTTATGATTTATATGTAATTTCTATTAATTAGCCAAAGTCTAGGGGGTTAAGTGCAATTAGTGAATATTAATCTACACTATAAATAGCCTAATTGTAATTAGAATTAAGAAAAATGGTTGAATGACCAATTGATTTGGGGTTTCCACTTTTTACAAATCATATGGAATCAATATAGATCAAATTGGGGTTTTAGTGTGTTTATCTTATTTTGATCCATAATCTTGAGGATTCGATTAAAGTGTGATTATTCTGGTCTAACAATTTGGTATCAGAGCCATTTTGGATTAAATACATTGTAGATTCGAAGAATTTGTTGTTGACTTTT
The DNA here is from genome assembly GCA_025506515.1 of Flaveria trinervia. NCBI lineage: Eukaryota > Viridiplantae > Streptophyta > Magnoliopsida > Asterales > Asteraceae > Flaveria > Flaveria trinervia. The sequence goes on from CM046450.1 coordinate 83,914,367, forward strand.
TAAGATTGTTTGAGTTGTTTGGTTGTTTTTGCTCAATATCAATATTTCATCGATTCCGGATCAAATTTGAGTGTTTTTTATAGGGAATTTGATTAAATTTTGCTTGTTCATCATTGGGAAAGTGTTGTTAATCATCAAATCAATTGAGATTTAGGCGATTTCAGATTGATTTCGTGTTGAAAAAGCCTTCCGGATTTATCCAGCGAAATTACATCTTCATCCACCAAAACTGCAGCCTCTTCCGGCAAAAGTAGAAGTGTTTTACACTTTGTAGATAATTTCAGCATCGCAGCAAAAGTAGTGATCTTGAACGAAATTTCAATAGTGCTTGTGTGCATATTACAAGCGAAACTAAGCAGTCTGAAGCATTCGGTTAGCGAAACTGCTACCGAAATTTCTAGAAAACTACAATCGGCTTAGCGAAACTAGCTTTCACTGCGAAACTAGCTCTGCTGACCTGCCAGCTTGACCTAGCCTGGTAGCTAGACGCCAGTTGCTAAGATTTCATAGTGTGACATTTTAAGAAAAAAAAATTTTCTAGGGGAGAATTGTTTTACATTTTGGGAAAAATACTTTTAGAGAGTTTAATTGATCAAAATTTTTAATTAAATGTCATCTTTAGAAGAATATAAATCAGATAATCTCATAATGGCACAAAGCCAGTTTGACTCTTTTGCAACAATGAAGATAGAAAAATTGACAGATTTGATTGATCAGTTCTTTAAAGTGGCAAATAATCTACACAAACATGTCCAGATTTCAGTAATCATGAACAGATCCAAAAGCTTCTTGACTTGCATCCGTCTGCATCGAATCATCAAGTTTAAATGCTAAAGCATCAAAGAGGTTATGTCCACACAACACTTATGGATATGATCAACACACTAATATCTTTTGAGCTGGATATCCAAAAAAACAAATTTCAGCAAGCCGTGTTCCCACATCAAACCCACGCGCTTAATATTGATCTTGTTTCTTGTGTAACAAGCATACTTTATTACAAAACAAAAATTATTGAAAAGATGAAGCTATTCAAAACTGATTTAGATTTAAATTTTAAATTCTAAATTCAAAGAAGCTATTGAAGATAATTACGAAGCTTTGAGAGTCGACAATGACAGTAAACCGGAGTCTATGAGAACTGATGATGATAAGGCTGGAAATGATGATAACATAAAGAAAGAATCTAAGTCTGATAAGATGTGAAGGTCAAAGAAGATGAACAACAAAAATCACAAAGATTTCTAGCTATGAACAGAACTTTGATGCAGAACAAACTATCATGAGTCTTCCTTATGAGACTATTCAGGATATGTGTTTCTCGTCTTGCAAAATCCGATTATATGGGATTTATAAAGCAAGCAGATTGTTATTGGAAAATTAAAAATAATTAAAAATAATTAAAAATAATTAATCAAGAATTAAATAAAAATGAAATTGCTTTTACAAACAAACATAATGAAGCATTGGCTGAAAATGATCTTTTGAGACGAACATTTTGGAGCGTAACGTTGAAATTAATATTTTAAGAGAAATGGCTATTTTAGCTCAATTTTAAACGACTCAGCTTCAAACAAAGTTTGATAAATAGACCCTTTCACACATGAAAAAAGATGAGCTTATTGCTAAACAACAAGGGGCACGGGTAAAACATAGGATTGGATATAAATATGATAATGAAACTGTATTTAATTCTGTTCCACCCCCTTCTACTTTATGTTATTCACCAATCCCTAGACCTCATCAACAAATGATTTGATTGAAGCTACAGAAATTAATCGTTTAAATGTTGGTTTAAGTAGTGTCAATTTTAAAGAGGGTAGAGATGTGCAGGATTCTCCTGTAGGTTTTGGATTCCTCAGGCAGGGGTCAGATAAGAAGATTAATGATGATTCCACCTCTAATGCTCCAATACCAATATCAGTTGCTTCTCCAACCTTCTTCAACAAATTCAAAACCGCTATTATTCATTCATTCATTCCTGTCACGTTTGTTAAAGAAGGAAGAGTTATCGAATCATCAGGCAATTAATAATCGAAGCCGACACAATAGGAGGTGTCAATCAAGAACTGTTGCAGAATATCTGTGTATATGAGACTAGATAAGCTCAGATGATGAATCAGTCATAGAGGAGCGTGTTGGTTCCTCACAAATCAAGATATCTCCTAACATTGTCAAGTCTCAAAAGCTCCCAAAAGCTTAATCAAAACCAATACAAATCTCTTCTCCAATTCCAAAACACCCAGTCAATCAGTGAAGGTCTCATTCCTTATTCAGCACAGGAAACTTCAAAACAAGCAAGAATCTACTACAAGCTCAAAGCAATCCTCATCCCCACCTGCATCCCATGGGTTAGTCAAGAATCAAAAGCATTTCAAGGCTTGTTTTGAGTGTTGAAAAGAAGGTCATGTGGTTAAAAAGTGCCCTCATGACTTGCTTCGAATGGTAAAGGCAATCCAAATTGCTCTCGAATGTAAGTCTACAAAGAAAATGACCAAATGTTCAAAGATGAAAAACCTTCCATCCAAACCTTTTTATGTGAAACCGGTTTCACATGATTCAAAGATGAAAATGACCAAATGTTCAAAACCAGATTCTTTTCCTTTCGGTCTTAAATAGTAAATGATTTATAAATTTAATTCATTCAAATCCAATTAATTGAACCAAAACAAATTTGGCAAATTAAAAAGAATGATACAGCAATCTCTGATTGGTTAAATAGTTGTGTGCCGAATCAGGTTACTTATATTGATGAAAAAGGAACATCCAGGTCTACGATGGCCTAGGTTCCCCTTTCAAACTAATTTGTTTATGAGTAGAGGAATAATTCAGGAGGACTGTTAGTAATCCGTTTACTAACAGAGATTATTCCTAATTCAAATTTGAGGTGGAACAAATAGATTATGGTAATGGTATTTTATCCACAATCTAGATTCTTATCTGCACAATCACAGTTCTCACTTCACAATCATGGCATATTTCTTGAGAATTCTTTTCTTATCTTCATATCTATGTAGTTTGGAAGACCTTCTTTGGTAAATTTCTATTTTTGTTCAATTATTTTAAAAAAATAAAATTAAATAAAAATAAACAAAAACAAAACAAAAATAGTTTTGCAAAAATAAAAATTCTGGGGGAGAATATATCAAAATTATATAAAAAAAAAAGATAACTGGGAACTTGATTCGAGATGACTGAGAAATAATTGTATATATTCTTGATATGCATGTTGTTGCATGACTTGCGATTACAAAAGAGAAATGATAGTAACTGATGTTGTTATTTGATTCACATCTTATTTTTAATTGCAAATAATAGAAAAATAAACAAAATCTTTAATGATATGCTTGGTAGACTCAACCTGAAGAATAAAGTAGACATCAACATATTGATTTAAACTAAAATATATGCTTAAGGATGTTTGGATTTACACAATTATTTTGGCCTGCATGAAAAGTGAGTCCCGACAAAAATTGGATTGAGAATTGATCTTTCATATAAGTTAGCACTATCTTTGAGCCAAGTTTGGTGTATTTATATGTCTTGTGTGTATGTTAATCTCCTATGATGTACGAAAGTACTGACCTGGAGTGCTAATATCCTTTGTTGTATGATAGTGCTGACCTGAAGCTCTCATTGGCACATGATTAATGGTCATCTCCTTTGTTATATGTGAATATAGACATGGAGCTCTCACCATTTTGGTCTAAGTTGTGTCAAATCATCTAAATGATGAATCCATTACATAATGAAATATTCATTTAATAATCACTTAACCACTAATGCATAAGCCTTGTTCTACAAAGATCGTATCAAAATTCAAGAAATCCTTACGTTGGGCGAGGGTTTTTGCCAAATTATTGTGGGGTCCTAGCATTCTAAAGTCTTTAATTGAACCTTAACGAATCATTTGCTGCTTGTTGAAAAAGATAGGGCATGGGTTTAAGTGGACAAACATATCAACAATCTTTATTGATCTATTTGAGAATTTCAAAATCATTAAAAGACTGTGATTAGATTCAGTTATGAGTATGATCTTATTGCTTGTCGATGATTAAAATCATTCAAAGACTTTGTGCTCAAGTATATCTTGAGGATGTGATCTCATAATCGATTCAGTCTCCATTATTAAAAACATAATAGATAAAAAAATTGTTATTATAAATGTATATAATAAAGAAATTATAATAAATTTTCATTTCAATTTTTTTTAGGTCTTCCATATTATGTTGTTACATTTAATTATTTTTCGTGCATTTCATAGAAATTATGCACAAATGAACATGGGTTCGCTTGTTTTAACACAACGATAAACACAAGTTTATTTTGTTAAAATGAAATAATCTAATCAAAAATATTGAGATTGTGTTTGTGAATGTGTTTCAAATTTATGTTGTAGGTGATAGCGATCATCAGTTGAGTAGTGTACTTCATCAGAGAACCTATTCCTCAAGTTTGTAGAAGATACCGAGCTATGAATTCTCCTCCTACATCTTCTGACGCCCTCAAGATTAGAGATTTAGGGAAGCTGTTCTAATATCTTTCCAAAGGATGCACTCGTAAAGGGGGAGCATGTAAATAGGGGGAACTTCTAAGATGAATAATCTTTCACATGAGATTTAGAAAGATTCAAATTGAAAATCTTTCTACTGTCGACTTCTCGTGCTGATTTCATTTGAAGACGTTGATAAGATAGACTAAGGGGGAGTATTGTTAGAGCTGTACAGATAGTCTATATTATCAACACAGTCAAAGTCAACAATAGTCAATGTCATGATCAAAGTCAACGCAAAAGTCAAACCCGACATGTCCGACTCGAAGATCCGAGATGAGACATTGAAGATTTAGATGACAAGGAGTTGTATTGAATTAAATATATTTTATGTCAACAAAATATATTTAAATATGTTTTAGTCATTTTTATGGTTTATATGTAATTTCTATTAGTTAGCCTAACTCTAGGGGGTAAAGAGCAGTTAGTGAATATAAGTCTAGACTATAAATAGCCTAATTGTAATTAGAATTAGGTAAAATGGTTGAATGACCAATTGATTGGGGCTTTCCACTTTGTACAAATTCTATGCAATCGATATAGATCAAATTGGGGTTTTTGTGTGTTTATCATATTTTGATCCATAATCTTCATGATTTGATTCGAGTGTGATGATTCTGGGCTAACATGTTGATTCTTGATCAGTATTTCTTTTTGGTCCTCAACATTAGTCTTTGGTCATCAGCATTGACAAATGCGGATGAACAAATACATACGCATTTGTTTCCAGGCATCCGCATTAGTAAATGCGGATGTACAAATACTTGTCAGCATTTGTTTTGGGCTATTTGCATTTGTTAATGCAAAAGAACAAATACTTGTAACCATTTGTTCTATGTCATCCACATATACATATGCGGTTATCCGAGACTTGTATTCTTCTTTGCAAATTCTCCATCCGCATTTGTTCTTGGACTTGTGGGATTTCCGATAGAAAAACAATCAACTCACTACTTATATTGGCATGTATGATCCTTTGAGGGTGCAACAGATCCTTAATGGCCTAAATTGGAATATACGCTTTTGATCAACATCAACTGATGTCCTTTTAGTATCAAAAGGATCAACAATTCAATCTGTATCTATAATGGGTTCATTAATAGGTTGAGCACCAGCTTGTTGTCCACTTGATTTTCCAACTTCCATGGTAAGCTATGGAGTGAGATCTCTTAAGTTTTGTTCTATAATCAACACATAACTGAACATGAACACTTCCTTACTTTCCAAGATCTTTATTCTTTCATCTTTCTCTAACATACTCCGATATAGGTCATCAATGATCTGTGTCTTCTCTATCATCTCTTTTTGAAGAACACTAACTCTCTACTCCAAAGTAAACCTAGCGGGTGATAAAGAAAAAGACTCTAATTACGATCATGATTCAGGAGTAGTGTTTATATAATCAGCATCACCAAATAGATCATCACAAGTTTGCTCCATTGGTGGTGTCCTTCAAATATCATTAGTCGTGGGAAGAAATGATGATGTTACACTAGTTGTCTCTGTAACAATCACATGTGTAGTAGCCTCACTGACTGTGATTGGTATGTCAGACGTGTGTACCTCCTCGGTCATCACAATGGTCATTGGGGTTTGACGTTTCCTCAATACTTCACATCCTCTACCCCTCCCTGGCGGACTTTCACTAGTTACCCTTGCCATCCTCTTCGTGCGTTCTTAGATAGTAACAGGAATATCATCTAGAACAAAATCAAAATCACAATCCTCAACTATGCGTTTGGAAGGAATTTCACGCACTTTGGGACGTTTTTACAATACATATGGTACGTTCCCTGCATGATTACTATTCATTTCACTATCACCTTCATCACCTAGTAACCAAGTATCAACATATCAATATCAAATCTCCTAGTAGCATGAGAATTTTCTGGTGCTTCTTGAGCAGCACTAGTGGATCTACAAGATGTATTATCTTAATGTACATGAGGAGTCTTAATCTCTTGAGGCCGTGCCTCAGCTTGGAATCCATCAATAAATCTCCCAAGCTTGGCAAAGTGGGATCCATCCGAAGCATTTGCACGTGCTCCATAAGATAAGTTATGATATCTTTCTTAATCACCATTACTACATTGGTAGATGAATTAGATACAGATAACTCAGGATGAGCAGCATTCACTATCATCTAAATAAAACTGGGTACATGGTGAACTTCTTTCCTACAGTAGCTATAACGTTCTTCTGCATCTCAAAGAAAATAGCCTTGGATATGTTGTATGGACGATCATCACCGGTAGGGATCCGAAAGTAGCACTCAGACTATCCATGCCATCCTTTAGATTGCTAAGGTAATGGACCATGATGTGAAATAATTACTTCAAAAATATCGGTAAGTACTTCTTCACCAAAGATGGGTATGAGTGACTGTATCCCATACGAACCAGACAAACTTTGGTAGCATCGTCATCTATTTTACAGGTGCCTATGGTTAATCTTCTAATAAGAACACATTGTTAATCGCTTGAGCAGTGATAACCACCTGCATTCCTTTGACATTAGCAGTAATATAGTGTTCTCCATCAGCATCGATCTTATCGGCAGCAGATTGCCAAAATTGGTCATTCATGTCAGTGTAAATGGCTTGGCAGATATAGCATGAAAAACTCTCGACATCTTGCATCCTTCTATTAGATATCTAAACAATGCTTTGTCTTCATGAACATCCCTGAGATATGCAACAACATTATGGTTCTAGTTAAAACCATAGGTCTAGCCATCTGAAACATTAAACAAGCTTTATAAGTACACAATTCTTAGAAAATTAAGTCTTAAAGAAATTTCAAAACATAGAAAAGTTTTTGAAAATTGGACTTCTCGTATGACTAGTCTGAGTAATCATGTGAAATTTTAATTTTAAAAATTGAAATTCTCGCTCAACAAGTAAAGTATTCACGTGATTTTGACTTTTATCAGAATTCAACTTCTCGCGCGAGAAGGCAAATTTCCACACGACTAGTTTAGATCAATTTGAAACTTTTTGCGTCTGTTCATATTCGAAGAACCTTTCGCACGCGCCAAGTCTGTTTAAGTTCAAATTTTCAATTCATTAATTTTACAATGTGGTAATCAATTAAACATGTTCATTTGGTGTGATTAAGGCATTATTAAGGTTTATTATGTTTAATTTGTCAATTAAACATGTATTAGTCATTAGACACTCGATAATAAACAAACACATACAAAATGATGATCTAAACATCAATATACCTTATTATAAAGTTTTGTAAAAGGCTGATGCACCGACAACATTCAAACAGTCTGTCCTGCATGCATTCACAATGTGCTGAAGAAGAATACTTCGTAAGTTTCACATTCTGCATTAGAAAATATTCTAGGTGTGAAGTCTTTCGAAGCCAAGACCAATACCTTCCGAAGCCAAACATGAAGTCTTCCAAAGCTTGAGTGACAAAGTCTTCCTAAGCTAGCTTATGAAGAAAAATTTCTTCTAAAGACTTGAGAGTACATGCTTTACCTGATGTACCTTTTACCATAAAGCCGGACCACCTTTCCGCTGAAACTCTGTTTGACTCAGCAACTTTCACATGTTGGTAAAAAGGTCCATGCTTTTGGTAAATTGTACATTGAGGTCTTGAGTTTGTTTCTTTCTACTTTGTGTACTTTTATCCTTTTTGTAATATATTAGGATATGTGCTATGGCATGTCATAGTCACTAGTGAGAAGGCAATCGGCCTTTTGACTCTACATTGATTTTGTGGTTATCTATATCATGTATCCAGCTGGCCTTCAAAGTATGGCTGGATGTAGGATGTAGTATAAAGTATCTCTTGTCCTTTGTATCTTAAGGTATGCTTTGTAACACTTGTAAGGAACTAGAGAGCAATATACAACATCTTTGAAAACTAAACACTTGTGTTATTTTTTTGTTCTGTATCTCATTCACTTGTATTTCTTAGTATTATTGTAACTGGTTCCTAATTCCCCATTTGATCTGTTTAGTGTTCTAAATCAATCTCTCCTTATTGTGTGTTGTGTTATAAGTGACCAAACCCCTAAACGGTCCTGTAATTGGTATCAAAGCATTCCAACCTCATGATTGCAAGATCTCAAATGACAGTTATCACTAAAGCTGATATGGAAACTAGAACCATCACAAAGTCCCCACTGATCACTCTTGAAGATTTTGACACTTGGTGCCAAAGAATGAATGGATTCATCAAGTTGCAAGACTCCAGGATGTGGGAGTCTGCTGTCTCAAGACCGTACATACCAAGCACCTCTTCAGCTGCTGCTGGAGGTGGTATGATTCCAGAGGTTGTGGTTGACTACTCTGATGATGATAGAAAGAGTGTAGAAATTGATCCAAAACATATGACAGCTCTTCCAAACTTTGTATACAGAGGTTTCAAGAAATGCAAAGCAGCTAAGCAGTTGTGGAATGCACTGAAACAAATGTATGAGGGTTCTACTGAAGCAAAGGAGAACAAGAAGGATCTCCTGAAGTAGCAGTTTGAAAATTTCACCTTTATAACAGGTGAAACCATGACTCAACAACACTTTAGGTATGTTGATATTGTGGACACTCTAGTGGATGTTGGAGTGACTCTTGAAAACAGAGACATTGTAAGGAAGTTCATGTCCTCTCTTCGTAGGCAATGGACATATTATGAAATGTTGTTATCAAGAGGACTGAGAACCTTAAGACTCTCACTTTGACTGAGTTGTTTGGTATTCTCAGTGGATACCAAAGAGAGATGAACATGCAAGGTTCATCTAGTAACTCAAACAATCAAATGAGTTCAGCCTTGCATGTGACTGAAAAGGATAGCATTGAACCTCAACATCATCTTATGCGCTACACTGACAACTCAAAAAAGAGTCCTTTCATCACCTTTCCGGATACACCAAGATAAAGCTACACTCAAGGAAGCCCATTCCAAGAGAAAAGTTATTCACATGCCTCTGTGTCTTCCGATGAAAGGTCAGGCAACTTTCTATTAACCCTTAAAGACCTGCACTATATCCATCTAGATGATTCATAGTAAATGGATATAATCAATGAGATGGCTCTTCTCACTCATAGAGCCTAGAAGTTCTACAAGAGCACAGGAAGGAAGTTTCCCATCAATACAGCCAGTCGAAAGTTTAGGTTGGATAAAAGCAAATCAAGTGTTACAACTGTAATCAAATGGGTCACTTTGCTAGGGAGTGCAAGGCACCAAGGACAAATGGTGGCCAAGCATAAACCAGACCAAACTACACTAAAAAATCCACCTAGAATGAGAAGCCATAGGAGCAAGTTGTAGTTGTTGTTAAAGAAGCAAGCTTTGATTGGAGTTTTCAGGTGGAAGATGCCTCTCCAAACCAAACACAAATGGCTGACCTTGATGAAGCAAAGGTATTGGAACATCTCTGTACGCGTAAATGTGTTGCTAAAGTTAATAGACACAGGTCCTACAATATAGAGATGAGATCTAATCTTGAGTCCTTGAATATCTAAAAATCTAATTTCAAAAGATCTGGAAATGACTATAAGTTAAAGATAGAGGACTTAGTGAAAACCATCCCAGCATTAAGAAGAAGGTTGATAAGTTGTGTACCACTACTACATAGCCTGAACCATCTAGCTCCAAGTGCAATTCTCCCTAAAAGAACTGTCTTAACATCTATAAAGATGAAGGTAGAGAGGGAAAATGATCTAGTCGAACCTTGTTCTCAAAAGAAGGCACTTAGGAAGAAGAAAATGAACTGTGTTATGTGTGAGAGTACTTGCCATTTTGCTAAGGATTATTTCTACAATCCAAGAAGCACTCTCCATGTGACCTAAGAAGAGTCTTCTAAGAGTTCCAAGAAGAAAATAGCATCGGAAGGAAAATCTGTTTCCTTCAAAAGCTCTAAAATGAAGATGAAGGCAAGTGGAAAATTGCCTTTGGATGAAAATTTGGTCTCGAAGAACGGAATACTTCCAAAGCACTAAAGCCTGATGTAGTAATAGAATGATCTTTTGAAGGACCAGTCATCAAAACTTCCAAAGTTAGTAAAACTTCTCAAATATTGAAGGTCAAGTCTAAACTTCCAAAGATAGTGTGGAAGTTCAAGAAAGACCAAGTGACTGAAAGTTTTCCATTAACAACAACAAAGGATCCTCAAAATATGACTATAGGATCAATTACTCTTTCATTACCTTCAACGTCTTTTGATAAACCCAAACAAGCAAGGCTTGTGTTTCCAAATGTATCTAACCATCTCTTTTGTGTTGGAACAACTGAAGTCAAACAAAAATGTCTGGATCATTGATAGTGGTTGTTCTAGTCACATGACAGGCAATAGGTTACTAATAAAAAACTTTGAAAGAATTGATGGAGGGCTAGTTGCCTTTGGAGGACATGAGGGTGGTTACACATCTGGAAGGGGCAAGGTCATAAATGGTAAGCTAAGCATTGAGAAGGTAAACTTTGTCAAGGAGCTTCATACAATCTTTTGAGTGTATCTCAATTTTTTGATGAGAGTCCTAACATGCTTTTCACTGGGCATGAGTGCATTGTTCTCAAGCCCGAGGTGGTCATTCCTCATGAGCATATTCTGCTTAGAGCCCCTAGGATAGGGAACATGTGCAAGATCGATTTGCAAGAAATATCTCCCTCAGGAGAAGTTTCATGCTTTCTATCTAAAGAAAATAGTGATAAGTCTTTTCTCTGGCATAAAAGAATGTGCCATGTAAACAGCAAGAAAAAAATGAATAAGCTAATTAAGAATGATTTGGCAACTATAATGCCAAAGAATGTGTTTACAAGTGATGATCATTGTGTTGCATGCTTAAAAGGGAAGCAACACAAGGCATCTCACAAGTCAAAGGAAAGAAACTCCATTACTACTCCCATACACTTGTTATATATGGATCTCTTTGGCCCCACCAGTGTAATGAGTATAGGAAGGACCTTTTACTGTTTAGTTATCATAGATGACTTCACAAGATTCACTTGGGTCTTCTTCCTGAGAACTAAGGATGAGACTCCTGAGATTCTGAAGAATTTCATCTTAAAGAATAAGAATCAGACCAAAAGGTCAAAACCATAAGATGTAATCAACGAACTGAATTGAAGAATCAAATCCTTGATACATTTTGTGATGAAAAGGGTATTACAAGACAATATAGTGCTCCCAGGACTCCTTAGCAAAATGGTTTTGCTAAGAGGAGAAACATGACACTTATTGAAGCCGCAAGAACTATGTTATTTGACTCTAAACTGCCCATCACCTTCTGGGCAGAGGCAATCAACACTGCTTGCTTTGTGCAAAATAGAGTTTTTGTAGTTAAGACACATGGTAAACTCCTTATGAACTTTGGCATAAGAGAAAACCTTTCATTGGTTTTCTCAGGTCATTTGGATATCCTTGCACCATCTTGAATACCATAGATCAAATTCTCAATTTGCTGAGAAATCAGATAATGGACATTTCATTGGGTACTCTTCCCAAGCTAAGGCTTATAGTGTATACAATCTCAGAACCAGGATTGTTGAAGAGTCAGCCAATATGACTTTCAATGAACACAGATCCAATGTAAATGGTTCTGGTTCTGATGGGCTATTTGATCTTGATTTAGTTACCAACTGTTTTAAACAAATCTTGTGAGAATATTTTAGAGTCTACAGATATTCTACAAACAGGTGATCCTGATCCAAGATTTGAGCTGACAAGACCCTTAAACTATACAACTTCAGCTTTAGTTGTAACTAATTCTGTAAATGAAGTGTCTATGAGCACAACAATGACCAATGCAGCTGATAAATCTAAGATTCCTTCAAATTGCAGCTCAAAGGCTCAACAAATAGATAAAGAAGCTTCAAATGTAGAAGACAATGGTGGTTGTAATAGTGATCAAGAATTTCTTGATGCTGACAACCACTCCATTGAATACAACATCAATGATGTCACACACTCATTAGATCAAGTTTCTCTTGATAAGTGTGCTAATAAGGTAGGAGAAACATCAATGCCAGATCTAATTTTTCTAATTTTGATCTCTCTCGGAAACTTGCTGTGATCCCTTAGTTAAGGATTCACAAGTCTCACCCTACCTCAAACAACATTAAAGATGTTGACTCACGGGTAAGAATAAGTGGACAAACCATGTTAAAAATGTTTGTCTTCACTCTTTTTTCTTATCCTAGATAAAGCCTAAGAAAATTGATAAGGATCTGAAGGATAGAAGTTAGGTTGAAGATATGCAAAGGAGCTACTTCAATTCAAAAGGAAAAAGGTTTGGAACCTATGTCTTCCTCATGGGAAGACTACAATAGGAACCAAATAGGTCTAAGAAGGATGATAGAGGGCTTGTCATCAAAAACAAAGCTATACTAGTTGTTCAAGGGTATACACAATAAGAAGGAATTGAGTACACTGATGTCTTTGCTCCTGTAGCAAGACTGGAAGTTGTTAGGATATTCTTGGCATTTGTTGTATCTAAGAACATCAAGGTCTATCAACTTGATGTCAAGTGTGCTTTTCTCTATGGGGTGATTGATGAAGAGGTGTATGTCAAATAACCACCTAAATTAGCAGTTCCTAATCATTGTGATTATGTCTCCAGGCTTGATAAAGATCTTTATAGGCTGCACCAAGCACCAAGAAAGTGATATGAGACTCTATCTCAGTATCTTGGCAAGCATGGATACAGAAGAGGTACTATAGATGGAACTTTTTACATCAAAGGACAAGGAAATGACTTTATGCTAGTTCAAGTATATTAGATGACATCATCTTTTGTTCAACAAATCAAAAGTGAAACATAGATTTGAACTGAGTGCCATGAGGGAACTCAATTTCTTTTTGGGAATTCAAGTGAAGCAAGTTGAAGATGGTATCTTCATAAGCCAGTCAAAGAATGTTCAGGACATACTTAAGAGGTTCAACATGACTGACTGCAAGGAAGCTAAGAAACCCATAGGAAGAAACCATTCCCTTGGGCCTGACATTAAGGGGAAGTGTGTTGATAAACATCTCTATAGGGCTATGATTGGCTCTCTTATGTATCTTACTGCTAGCGGGCTTGATATCATGTTTTCCACATGTGTATGTGCAAGATATCAAGCCAACCCCAAGATGTCACATCTTATCATTGTCAAAATAATTTTAAGATATCTCAAAGTGCCTCACCACTTGACCTTTGGTATCTAAACAATTCTGACTTTAATCTTTATGCATATACAGATAGTGATTAAGGTGGATGCAATATGACTGCAAAGTCTACATGAGGGGATCTCAGTTTCTTAGTGGAAGGGTTGTCTCCTAGAAATGCAAAAAAGCAATCTTGTGTCACTGCATCAACTGCTGAAGCTGAATACATTGTTGCTGCAAGTTGCTATGCTCAAGTGCTTTGGATTCAGAATCAGATGTGGGACTATGGGTTCAACTTTAAAAAGACTCCCATTCACATGGACAACAATAGTTCCATCTCTATTATGGAGAATCTTGTGCAGCACTCAACGACTAAACACATCAATATCACGTATCATTTGATTATAGATAACTTTGAAAACGGCTTGATCAAACTAGTCGAGGTTAACACAAACGAACAATATGTTGATTTGTTCACTAAAGCTTTTGATGAGCAGAGATTTAAATATCTCATATCAACTATTGGGATGATTAACCTTGAGTAGCTTTTTCTTAAAACTAATTCATATCATTTCTAAAATCTGTGTGTCCTAAGTTGTTTATTTCATCATCTTCATAAGCTATTGTTTTCTTTGGAAGAAAAATATATTTTCAGAAGATTTTTCTTAGATTTTTGAAAATATTGACCTTTATAGTCCTTCAGAATATATGATTTTCTCTTTGGAAGAGACTTGTGCCTTTAAAACAGACAACTGCTTAAGTAAAATTATCTTCGGAAGAAATTTGTAAAATATCTTCTGAAGCTTAATATTTCACTTATGTATTTGAATGTTTTCAAGGACAACTTTCTTCCGAAGCAAATTAACTTTCAAAAGCTTTCTTCTTAATTAAAAAAAGTATAGAAGACTTAATTCTCTTCCAAAGCAAAATTTTCAAAACTCTCAGGAATCTCTTCCTAAGCCAAGAGTCTTGATTCTTATATTTAACGAGCTTGTAATCATTAGGTTTTATCAATGAAACCATTATATTATTGTTCGTTCTATTGTTTGTCTCTTTATTTTGGTTTTTGTTTCCTACCGTCAAGAATACGCTCGGATATCAACCGATCCAGTGACTTCACAATTGGTATCAGATCCGGTTACTGCTAAAATGATCTAACAATCATTCTAGCAACCCTAGCCTTCACTCTGTGTCTCAACACTCAAGTGAACAACCTTCAGGGGAAAGTTACCATCCCCAGCCTCTAGATCTCAACCAAACTATCCCTAGCCTTGAATTTTATGATGATGAAGACATGGGATTTAGTGATTATCATAATACTCTATACTCTTCCCCTACTCAAAGAGAGATGAGTGTTCCTGCCTCTCCATTGTATAGCCTACTTCATCCACCCAGTACTAAGGTGGATCTCCCAGAACCTGTTCAGGAGGCACATATGAAAGAGGCTCTCACTTCTGCAAGTGATTACATTATTCAGACCTCAACCATGGCAACTTAGCCCATTGACACTTCTCTTCAGGTTGTTAGCAAGTAGAGGAAAAACAAGAAACCAAAAACCTGATGCTCGTGGTGAGAAAGAGGAATTTGGTCCAATTCTCTCGTCTCCTAATGATTCTTCTCATTAAAATAAGGGGAACTTGAGACTAAAGGTACAAAAAGTGTACCTAGTCTCTAAGGTTAGTCACTTGGAATCTCAAGTGACTACCTT
Source organism: Flaveria trinervia (assembly GCA_025506515.1). Classification (NCBI taxonomy): domain Eukaryota; kingdom Viridiplantae; phylum Streptophyta; class Magnoliopsida; order Asterales; family Asteraceae; genus Flaveria; species Flaveria trinervia. The sequence goes on from CM046450.1 coordinate 83,929,723, forward strand.
ACACAACAGGGTCAATAATTAGCAAATTCAAATATCCTTTTCAAGGAAAAACTAGCTTGAAGACCTTTGAGGAGAGCTCATCTAGGAACACAAAAGCCTATGGATGTGATTGACCTAACTCCTAGTTCACCTATGCAAGTGGGTGATGCTACCAAAAAGGGGGAGAAAGTCATAACAATCACAGAACCTCGGAGTTCTTCACAGAGTATCGACATTGAGGACTCACCATCCTCACTTGCAGTTGTTCATACACAGCAACTTCCTCATGTTCATATTGACATGGACTCACTAAACTCTCTCTTTGAGAGTCTCTTTGAGGAAAGTATTCCAAGGGCTATGTCATTCCCACCCCAAGGAACTTCAAACTACATAATTGGGTGGAGATAATGGTAATTGAAGAGCCCTAATACTTGAACGAGTTGAAGGACAACAACAAGTCTTCAATTTTTAGACCATTAACTACTATGAAGATCTTGACCTAATCAATATGCCACTTGCCAATCCAAGCCAATCTAGGCAAGCTGGTAGGTGAGTTCAAAGGATTCAAGACAGGAATATTAAAGTATTTAGCCAAAAAGGAATTCAACGGCAATCAAGTATTGTCATTGGTCTACTTGATGTGGAGGCTGACCTTAAGATTAGCTTCAAAGTGAAAACCTTGATTGAAGGCCTAGTGATAGAGCCTGGGAGCCCTATCACACCAACAACTACATTCGAAATTCATTCTCTTAGTGAAACACCTGCTAGTAAAGGTATATCATAACCTTTCTCTGGCTAGAGCATGGATGCTACTCCATGCAATGAAGGCCAAAGCTCTCTCGACCCTGAGTCACAAAGGTCTGTAGGTGACAAAGAGAAAAGGAAAATGACTCCTGAGGAGATTTAGGAGGAGGGGAGAGAGAAGAAGAAGAGAAAGCTAATGAGAGATAGTTCCATTGGGACTTTAGGATTTCTTACTTATAGACCAGGAAATCTAATCTCTCTCTCCCTTTATACAAAAATGAACTGATAGACGTGTAATTGTCAAGAGAGAAATATGAAGTAGAGGATGCAAGGGTGCTCCTTCATACCAAAGAAGAAAAGAGACTAAAAAGATTGTACAACATGTTCCTACTCTCTCACCGGTTCAAGAAAGCCTTAGGCAAGAAATTGTGCCACTACAATAGATAAAGAAACTGACAGGCAAAACATGATCAAATGCCTGAGTGCCACAGGTCTCTACAAGGCAGATGCACTTGCTCCCTTGCCCTTTGAGTATATTGAGTTTGAGTACCTCAAACAACTTGAACTTCAAGTACTCAGAGTAGAAGGCTACAAAGAGAAAGAAGAGGGATGAAGCTGCCAAAGCAAGAGCCATCATCCAGAAGAGTCAAAACAAGTCTACAGATAGGCTGAAGATGATGAGCCTCATGAAGCTGTATGGATTCTTCGGAAGGAGACTTGGCACTATATCACTATCCACCATGGATAAGCACATAAGGGTGATCAAGCAAAAGAGTAAAAAACTAAAGCTTATTGATTTTCATTCCCCACCAAGTCAAGCCCCTCAAGAAGTGCAGGTTAAGGTTGAACTTTTTGAGATAACACAACCTGGATCTCCTACTGAGTCTTAGCAAGCTTTATCTTTTGATCCACAGTAGGGTCAAACTCCCTCTCCCTTTGAACCTATGATGGAGGTAGACCCAATTAAGAATGGCAAGAAAGAACAACAAGGTGTTGTAGACCAGTCTTCTTGGTTAAAGTTCCCAAAGAAGAGGAAAATTATTGCTTCAAGACCCAAGTCAAAGAAGATGAAGAAGACAGGTCATCCACCTCTAGACCTCAGGATGATTCAGAACATCTTGAAGAAGTGCAACAACAGGAAACTCAAACAACTCCAATTCAAGTAGCTCCTCTTGAACTAGGAAGACCCATCTTGTCCTGGACTTATTCGAATAATTCTAAAAGATGGAATGTAATATAAAATCAAGATATTGAGGATGACTACACATGGCATGACATGTTTAATCTACCTTTGCATTATCATGTTAAGATTAGAAGATACTATGAGAGTCTGTGTGATCCTGACCATCTGATGAAGAAAGGCATGATCATCATCATATTAAGGACTGTTAACATCTAAGATCTTCAATGATTTGATAACATTAGCCTTGGGGATGTTTGTAATGTTTTATGTAAGGTTGATGCACCTAAAACATTCAAAGTCTTTCCTGCATGCATGCACTGAAGTACAAAAGTAGAGATGCTTCAAAAGTTTTACGTCGTGCACTAGAAATATTATAATTGTAAAATCATTCGAAGTCATGCCAACATCTTCTGAAGCCAAAGCTGAAGTCTTTCGAAGCTACGAAGACAAAGACTTCCGAAGCCAAGAAGTGAAGACAGACTATCACTGAAGATTTTTGAATGCATGCTTTATTAGATGTATTTTACTATAAAGCTGAACCACTTTTCCTTGTAACTCTATTCAGCGAGCAACTTACATAAGTTGGTGAAAAGGTACATGCTTTTGGTAAATTAAAGATCATCATTTGTTAGTTTTTATCCCTGTTGGTACGAAGATTAAATAGATGACGAAATCTCAATTTTTATATGATTTTTATGAGAAGTGTGTTTAATCTCACATTAGTGTGGGAATAAAATTTTAATTTGTTTATATGTATAAGTCTCTAAAGATTATTACATTCTTATGTTGTGTTTTACTCTTGCACCTACTCTCGCATACAAAGGGTACATAAATCGAGTTTTTAAGTTGAAAATTTCTTGAACAAATGCGTCGCCCGCGCGATATCGGACACGAATGCAGCTCCGAAATCCATGCTCGCGAGAGCTCCAACATCGACAGTTTCATTTTCCACAGCTTCCGGCTATCTTTCAGGCAAGTGTGACTATACTGCTTTGAAGCGGTTTGTCATTATGAAAGAAGAAAAGGATGGTGTGTTTTCTTATATTAAATATTAATAGTAAGGGTAAAATAGGAATTTTAGAGAAAGTTAAAGAGAAATACTAATTCAATTTAATGAAAACAAAGAAATAATTGATAAAATTCTAAACATAAGGAGTAATTAAAGAAGATTAACAATGAAATGTGCAATTTAAAAATATATAAAGGACCTAAAGTACATCATTATCTATATTTTTAAATGAAATCAAGAAAATGAAAAATAAAAATATAAAAAGTAACGTAAAAGATAAATTAACGTGTTGAACTTTCAGAGAATGAAAAATGAAGAAAAAGGAATGACAGGGAAAAGAGTTCTACACCAATGAAAAACATGGAATTGTTTTGCTAGTCTTTTCACTCAAAACGTTGTTGCCAATAAAAAGTGTTGCGACTCAAAAGTAACATGACGTACGTCTTCCGTTTTAAATTCTAACCAGTAAAAACCCGCGTTATGTGACGTGTTAAACTACGAATCGTTTTCAAAACAAAATAGGGAACATCATAACTGTGTGTTACAGATATTACACTGAGGTTGTTGAGTATATAAATAAAAGTGTATGAAGTTATGACGAAAAATAAGGTACATCACTAAAAATACAAGCATTAAAAACATGAAAGCATATTTTAAAAAAAAGAGAGGAAAACATATCATATTTAACATTAGTTCGAATAGAATTAGTGTTGAAATGTAAAGCGGCTAGATTTTGAACAAAATTAACACCCAACGCTCGTAGCGACGCTAACGTGGACGTGGTAAATATGTAAAGACAAGCATTCGAGGTTGCGTCAGCTCAATGTTTAACATCGAGGCGCACATACTCAATGCTGAACATCGAGGTGCAAATATTTAATGTTGAACATAGAGGTGCAGGAAAAGAAAAAAACATCGCAACTATATGTTATTGAAAACCAAGAAAATTAACATTGTTGTAAAACTAAACATTAAAAATACAAAATAGTTTATAACAGTTTGAATAAAGTTTATGTAAAGACATATACCAGCTCCAATTAGATAACATTTATCCTAAAATTTATATAAAAAATAAGCATGTCGTAAGGTGATATTTGGAGTGTAGATTTACATTTAAAAGTTTTATAAAGATAAAAAATATATAAAAGTATTACACTAACATAAACCAGTAAAAAAAGTAGAAACAACTATATGGTAATATAAATTAAAGAGTTAATTACACAAATGATCCCTATGGTTTACATGTAGAACCTGTTGTTTATTAATTCCTTCTTCTTTCCATCCATTACTTTTAGTTATACTTTCATTTGCTGATGGTGGTTACTATTGTTATATGGCAGTGATTTTAGTCTTCGTGTGTGTTCGGTGGTGGCCGATGGGTAGAAGGGTTGGGTGGTGGTCACGGTGGGTAGATGGTGGTGGCAGTGGGTATATGTTGGTGATACTGACTGAGAAGGAAGGGCATTGGTTTTTTAAAAGTTATATGTAACACCAATGGTTCACGGATAAAAGAAATATATAAAATTACAAAAATAGTTATTCAATGGATCTTTTAGTCATTTTATTTAAATTTATCAAAAAGCTAAAGTCTATTAATGTTAGAACCTTAACTCGTTACAAAATTTAAAATATAATACTTCAACCTGTTACAAAAAATATCTTAATACCCAAACCTACTATTTTAAATAAATCACATAGATCATTTATATGATGAATTCAAAATTAAACCTATAGCCAAAATAAATTTAAAATCGAATGGGATGAGGGGTCGAACTTGATAAAGCGTATATATGATTGAACAAAGAAAACCAATTGAGCAAAAAAACATGTATAAGTCTTATTTGGGCAAACCGATTTATAGTTGATAATACTATAGTATTTAATAATGGAAAAAATTACCGTCATTATAAATATCTGTCAAAACATTTGGTCGGTGGATGAAAGGTTGTCTTCGAATTTTTGAATTTAGCCACTGAAGTTTTACAGTTTTCAAACGGATCTTAAACTTGATTTCACCCAATATGAATTGCATGCCTTACACGTATGCCCACACCATATTGATTGTGTTCCACGTATGCTAACACCAACCTTTCACCTTTCTTTTGCTCATAACTGCTTGTCTTTCTCTGTCATTTTTCACCGGTGATGTTACACGGCTTTGCAAGCTTTTGATACAAGAGAACGACAATAACAACAAACTAATTCTCTATGCGTGAAGGGTCGTGAATCTGATTCTACTTTTATACAGAGGCGAAATCACATGCGGCAGTCCATAGCTCTTCGCTTGCACGACGAACTACCCAATCGCATGCATGGTGAGGTCTTATAGTTTGACACCGTGATCAAATTATGCATCCATTCAGACGAGAACCGGTGATGCTACATTCAACGATGGCTACCACCACCATAACATACCACAGTCGTGCATCATTGCTGTCATTCAGCCACCTTGCCGACGCCTAATGGGCAGATCTCTTTCCCAATGTCCGCTCCTTATTGTTGTTCGCTATCGTGATCTAACCTTGCGGGGGTCCCAATGTCGTTCGCACCTACGAGAAACATTATCGCTGTAGCGAGCAAAGATCTAAACAGAGACATTTTGGTCGTTGGCGGTGGTGGCTAGCGGCGGCGCCTAGTGGTGTGAAAGGCCAGTGAGAGTGGCGACTGTTTGTGTGACAACCAAGAAAAAGGAACCGTTGTGGCTAGCAGTGGCGATAGGGCAAAGAGAAGTTGAGAGGTCATGGGATTGAGAAAGAGAGTAGTGTGTGATGAGATGGTTCTAAACCTAGGGCAGATATATAATTTAATATTATTAATCTAATCCTTGAATTCTTTTAGAGGGTCTCAGATGGTTTTAATTTTATGATTATATTTTTTATTAAATTTAAATTGATTTATAAATTTATCTATGTATTTTTTTCCTTAAACTTAATAGTATTGTATTGAAAACTGGATCTAACCTGACTGTCTGGTCGAACATGGAACTAGACTCCGGATCTTCAGTTCGATACTTTAAACATTTTGATGTTGAACTAGTAGTTGGACAACCATAACTTCATGTGTGTTTAAGCAAATGTCTACCAACATATTTTGATTTATTTGTAGTTGTTAGTTAAGTTTTATTGTTTAATTATTATTTATTGATTCTGTATATATATTATTAGAAAACTATTATACGATGGTTTTTTACCAAGTACAAAACAATAGCATTCAATGGTATCTTCCGTTTTGACTGTTGGTTTACAAGACGTGAATATGGATTTACTTGTTAGTTTTTAAAATTTGTTTAGATGATTACGTAGTGACGCCCATGTTTCACTCATATTTTTATTTATACTTGTGTTCTCATGTAAAGTACGTGCACGAAAGTTATTACTCAATACTACTTAACACTTACGTCCCGTTAGATATTCAAAATTAACCACACGGCAACGAGTGTGGGTTCCATCACTAGTTAGTAATTAAGGCACAGTAATAATGTGATCTTGTGGCCACCAAATCATTATTTTCCATATAACAAAACTATCTTTCATCTCTCAATGCTTAGGGTAAAATACTCTAATACATCAATAAAATAAAAGGAGGTTTTAATTTCAAGTCATATTTGTGATAAAATAAATGGAGGCTTAAGGTTTGGCCAAGGGGTCTTTAATTTTAGATGGGTTTTCTCTTGATTGACGTACAAACTTTCCTTTGGGAACGTGCTAGTCTAGCATCCCAATGTTCATACTTGAGTGACGAAGATGATTGGGTGGGTCAGTATCCTCTCGATGATCCAATTAAACATTTAGAAAGAAATCTCTAGCCTCATAGGTCCATGTTTTCTCTCATTCATTACTTTTTTGTCACCTAAAAATACTCTTGTATATAATTTTTTGTATTGGATGTTATGTTTTATAGAGTATGAGCAAAAAGTGTTATTACTTACACATCAGATAGTGTTTGACAATCAATTAAAATGCTTGATTGTATAACAATTTTACAAATTGGTTGGTATTGTAATATTATTAGTGCTTAAATTCGTGTTACAACAATAGTTAAAACAAATATAACTTACATACATAAATATATATGATTTTTTATTCTTATGATTTCTTGTTTTTTCTTATAAAACCACATAATATTGTATTCATTACGTGATGAGAAAACGTAGCTTCTTCTTGTTGTTGTTTTCTTTCAAATTGTAGATTACCATATTTGTTTAAAAGTTAAATCAAATCATCACTATTCTTGTGTTATGATTTATAGTATTCTTATGTTATGATTTACATGTCATTTTTCTTGACATATACCATATTTGTTTTTCATTCCTTTTTCTTTCCATCCATTACGTTTAGTTAATTACACAAAGGTGTTTACTAACAAGTTAGGGTATTGTGTTTTCAAATGTTACGAGTTTAGGTGTTAACATTAACAGACTTTAACTTTTATGTTAAACTTAAGGGTATTTTCATCTATTCACTTTAGAATGATTACTAATGTAACATAAAGGATTGTTTATGTCATTCAATATATATAAGGGACTGTTTTTATAATTTACTATGTATACACTCAATACGTACTATATATACACACAGTGTATATACATTCAATATTTCACCACGACCACCAGCCCCCACCGTCGGGCCCCATCCTGAAGACCACACTATCCCCCACCATCAGCCACCACCGCTAGCACCCATCCATACCTCGTCACATCGTCCTCACCATCACCATCTTCTCATTGAAGAAAACAACAAAACCATCAAAGAATTCTTCATCATTGCATCATCGGCACCATCTCGCCATCATCAGTATCTCATCATCACCACCATGGTACCGTCCACTGCTGATTCATCTCTAGTTAACCACCACTGTTGTCAAGATTTTGAATTTGGTAATGTTTAATTCGGTAATGTTTTATTCCAGCCATTATCAATAGTCATCTTCAGCTGGATGATGAGGAATATGAATTGTCCTTCCCAAAAGAAACTTTTAACTATTCCTTACAGCGGATGGGTTATGAAAGAGATTTCTCTGTAAAGACCTTTAGGAAAGGGAAGGTCTCATCGCAGTGGAAGTGCCTGCTTCATGTGCTTATCCACAGCTTGTCTAACAAGCATGGTGGGTGGGACCAGATTCATGAAGATCTCTCCTTATAGTACATGGAATGGTTCAAGGGGTCAAGTTTAGGTACTCTTAATTTGTATATACAAATTTGCTTGCAAACTTGGACTCCTTAGACTATTACATGTTTCCTAGATATGTTCCATACATTTTAACTGTAAACTGGGCTCACAGTTAAGGAAATATAGGTGATATTCTTAAATTGGGACAAGTGAAGCTCAAAATCTTTTAAATCATGAAGAAGCCAACTATTGGCTTCTCTGGGGTACAAACTGCCCTTGTCCCCAAAATGTTAGAGCTCAATGCTCAAATGACAACCTACCAACACAAGCTAATGTTGAACCCACACCTTCTATCTATCAACTACCAAACAACCTAAATCACTCCTCACCTTTAAAAGAAATCCAAATGAATCCCTGCACTAGTTATTTAGCTTGTGTAGGCCCCCATATCATCACCCATACAGGTGGAAGTGGACACTAGTGCTCCCACTTCTCCTATGGAGCAAACCACTCCCATCACATTGATAATCAATGATGAGGTTCCTCATGCTTAGCCTAATGATCTCGTTAGCCCTCAGCCTTAAGCCTTCACTCTGACTCTCAACACTCAAGTGAACAACCTTCAGGGGAAGTTACCATCCCTAGTCTCTAGATCTCAACAAACCTATCCCTGGCCTTGAATTTTACGATGATGAAGACATGGGATTCAGTGATTATCATGAGTCTCTATACTATTCCCCTACTCAAAGAGACATGAGTGCTCATGCCTCTCCATTTTATAGCCTACTTCATCCACCCAGTACTAAGGTGGATCTCCCTGAACGTGTTCAGGAGGTACATATCGAAGAGGCTCCCACTTCTGCAAGTGATTACATATTCAGACCTCAACCATGGAAACTTAGCCCATTGACACTTCTCTTGAGGTTGTTAGCAAGTAGAGGAAAAACAAGCAACCAAGAACCTGATGCTCGTGGTGAGAAAGAGGAATTTGGTCCAATTCTCTCATCCCCCAATGATTCTTCTGATTAAGATAAGGGAAACTTGAGACTAAATGTACAAAAAGTGTACCTAGTCTCTAAGGTTAGTCACTTGGAATCTCAAGTGACTACCTTACACAACAGGGTCAATGATAAGCAACTTCTGATATCCTTTTTCAAGGAAAACTAGCTTGAATACCTTTGAGGAGAGCTCATCTAGGAAGACAAGAACCTATGGATGTGATTGACCTAACTCCTAGTTCACCTATGCAAGTGGGTGATGCTACCAAAAAGTGGGAGAAAGTCATAACAATCACAGAACCTCGAAGTTCTTCACAGAGTATGGACATTGAGGACTCACCATCCTCTTTTGCAGTTGTTCATACATAGCAAATTCCTCAAGTTCACATTGACAAGGACTCACTAAACTCTCTCTTTCAGAGTCTCTTTGACGAAAGTATTCCAAGGGCGATGTCATTCCCACCCCAAGGAACTTCTAACTACATAATTTGGTGGACATATGATGGTAATTGAAGAGCCCTCATACTTCAACTAGTTGAAGGACAACAACACGTCTTCAATTTTCAGACCATTATCTACAATGAAGATCTTGACCTAATCAATATGCCACTTGCCAATCCAAGCCAATCTAGGCAAGCTGGCAGGTTAGTTCAAAGGATTCAAGACAGGAATACTAAAGAATTTAGCCAAAAAGGAATTCAACGGCAATCAAGTATTGTCATTGGTCTACTTGATGTGGAGGCTGACCTTAAGATTAGCTTCAAAGTGAAAACCTTGATTGAAGGCCTAGTGATAGAGCCTGGGAGCCCTATCACACCAACAACTACATTCGAAATTCATTCTCTTAGTGAAACACCTGCTAGTAAAGGTATATCATAACCTTTTTCTGGCTAGAGCATGGATGCTACTCCATGCAATGAAGGCCAAAGCTCTCTCCACCCTGAGTCACAAAGGTCTGTAGGTGAAAAAGGGAAAAGGAAAATGACTCCAGAGGAGATTTAGGCGGAGGGGAGAGAGAGAGGAAGAGGAAGCTAAAAAGAGATAGTTCCATTGGGTCTTTAGGATTTCTTACTTATAGACCAGGAAATCTAATCTCTCTCTCCCCTTATACAAATTAAATGAACTGGTGGACGTGTAATTGTCAAGAGAGAAAAATGAAGTAGAGGATGCAAGGGTGCTCCTTCATACCAAAGAAGAAAAGAGACTAAAAAGACTATACAAACATGTTCCTACTCTCTCACTGGTTCAAGAAAGCCTTAGGCAAGAAATTGTGCCACTACAAGAACCTTAGGTAGATAAAGAAACTGACAGGAAAAACATGATCAAATACCTGAGTGCCATAGGTCTCTACCAAGCAGATGCACTTTCTCCCTTGCCCTTTGAGTATTTTGAGTTTGAGTACCACAAACAACTTGAACTTCAAGTACTCAGAGTAGAAGGCTACAAAGAGAAAAATGAGGGATGAAGCTGCCAAAGCAAGAGCCATCATCCAGAAGAGTCAAAACAAGTCTACAGATAGGCTGAAGATGATGAGCCTCATGAAGCTTTATGGATTCTCCAGAAGGAGACTTGGCACTATATCACTATCCACCATGGATGAGCCATAAGGGTGATCAAGCAAAATAGTAAAAAGGAGAGCTTATTGATTTACACTCCCTACCATTCAAGCCCCTCAAGAAGTAGAGGTTAAGGTTGAACGTTTTGAGAGAACACAACCTAGATCTCCTACTGAGTCTTAGCAAGCTTTATCTTTTGATGCACAGTAGGGTCAAACTCCCTCACCCTCTGAACCTATAATGGAGGTAGACCCAATTAAGAATGGCAAGATAGAACAACAAGGTGTTGTAGACCAGTCTTCTTGCTTAAAGTTCGCAAAGAAGAGGAAAATGATTGCTTCAAGACCCAAGTCCAAGAAGATGAAGAAGACATGTCATCCACCTCTAGACCTCAGGATGAGTCAGAAGATCTTAAAGAAGTGCAACAACAGCAAACTCAAACAACTCCAATTCAAGTAGCTCCTTTTAAACCAGGGAGACCCTCTTGTTATGGACTTACTTTATTCATCCGGAAAGATGGAATGTAATATGAAATCAAGATATTGAGGATGACTACACATGGCATGCCATGTTTAATCTACCTCTGCATGATCTTGTTGAGATCAGAAGATACTATGAGAGTCTATGTGATCCTGACCATCTGATGAAGAAAGGCATGGTCATCATCATATTGAGGACTGTTAAAAACTAAGAGCTTCAATGATTTGATAACATTAGCCTTGGGGGAGTTTGTAAAGTTTTATGTAAGGTTGATGCACCTAAAACATTCAAAGTCTTTCCTGCATGCATGCACTGAAGTACAAAATAAGATGCTTCAAACGTTTTACGCCATGCACTAGAAATATTATAATTGTAAAATCTTTCGAAGCCAAGCCGAACATCTTCTGAAGCCAAACCTGAAGTCTTTCGAAGCTACGAAGACAAAGTCTTCCGAAGCCAAGAAGTGAAGGCAGATTATCACCGAAGATTTTTGAATCCATGGTTTATTTGATGTATTTTACTATAAAGCTGAACCAATTTTCCATGTAACTCTGTTCAGTCACCAACTTACATAAGTTACTGAAAGGATACATGCTTTTGGTAAAATATACATTGATGTCTTGTGTCTGTGCTGTCTACTTTATGTACTTTTATTCTTTTGGTAATGTATTAGGATATGAGCTATGACATGTCATAATCACTAGTCAAAAGGCAATATGAATTTTGGCTCTAAATTTTGAGATGATGTTGTAGGGTGGTGGTGGATGTGGGGATGATGGTGATATGTGATGGTGGTGATGATGCAGCGATGGTTCTGATGTGGTGACGGTGATGATGTGATGATGACTGTAACGCTGTGATAGTGGTGATGATTAAATAATGGTGGTTTGTAAGGTTTCATATAAGGCTGACATAATCCAAACATCCAAATAGTCTATCTTGCATGCATGCACAAGTGCTCAATTAGAATGCTTCGGAAATTTCACATCCTTAACAAGAGGCACAGCTCCACAAGAACATCAGGTAGACAAAGAAATTGATAGGATCAATATGATCAACTACCTGTGTGCCAGAGTCCTATATCAGGCAGATGCACTTCTTCCCTTTTCCTTTGAGTACATAGAGTTTGAGTATCTTAAACAGCATGAACTTGAAGTACTCAAAGAGAGAAAGACAACAATGACAAAGATGAGAGAAGAGGCTACCAAGGAAAGAGCCATCATCCAAATGGCCATGAAGAAGTCTAATCATAGCAAAGGATGCTGAGCTTTTTAAAGCTGTATGGATTCTCTGGATGGAGACATTGCCCTATGTCTCTATCTACCATGGATGAGAACAATATGGTGATCAAGCAGAAGATCAAAAGAGCAGAAGTTGTTGACTTACACTCCCCACCAAGTTATGTCCCTCAAGAAGTGTAGTTTAAGCTTGAACCTTTTGAAATAACATAACTAGTCCTCCTGTTAAGTCTCAGCAAGCTTCATCTTCTGATCCACATCAGGGATCTATCCCCTCTCAATTTTAACCTTTGAGAGAGGAAAACCCAACTGAGCAAGACAAAAGATGATCAACAAGATGCTGCAGGCCAGTCTTCTCAGTTAAAAGGTTCAAAGAGGAGAAAAAGGATGGTGTCTAAACCAAAGTCTAAGAAGAAGAAGAAAGAGGCATCCATCTCCAAAATCTCTAGATGAGTTAGAACATCTTCAGAATATGCAACAAGAGGAAGCTTAACCAACTCTAATCCAAGTAGCTCCATTGCATCAGGAAGACCCATCTTTTCCTGGACTTACTATACTAATCTAGAAAGATGGCATGTCATTAGAGTTCAAGGTGTTGAAGATTTTTACCCATGGCAAGACATGTTCAATCTACCTCTGCATGATCTCTTTGAGATGAGAAGACATTTTGAGAGTTTGAATGATCTTGACCACCTTATGAAGAAAGGCATAGTTATTATCAAAATGAGGACTGTCAATATCTAAAGTCTTCAAATGTTTTGGTAGCATCAGCCTAGGGGGAGTTTGTAAGGTATCATATAAGGCCGATGCAATCCAAAACATCCAAATACTCTGTCCTGCATGCATGCACAAAGTGCTGAAATAGCATGCTTCGGAAGTTTCACATTCTGCATTAGAAAATATTCTAGGTCTCAAATCTTCCAAAGCCAATAGCAATATCTTCGGAAGCCAAACATGAAATTTTCCGAAGCTTCAGAGACAAAGTCTTCCGAAGCCAGTTAATGAAAACAAATTTCTTGTGAAGACTTTTTAGTATTTCCTTTATCTGATGTACCTTTTATCATAAAGCTAGACCACATTTTCGTTGCAACTCTGTTTGACTCACTAACTTTCAAAAGTTGGTGAAAAGGTCCATGCTTTAGGTAAACTATACATTGAGGTCTTGAGTCTGTTTCTTTCTACTTTATGTACTTTTATCATTTTCTTAATATATTAGGATGTGAGCTATGGCATGTCATAGTCACTAGTCAAATGGCAATCTGCCTTTTGACTCTACAATGATTTTGTTGTTGTCTAGATCATGTATCCAGCAGGCCTTCAAAGTATGGCCAGTTGTAGGATGTAGTATAAAGTATCTCTAGTCCCCTGTATCTTACTTAATGCTTTGTTACACTTGTCCGGAACTAGAGAGAAATATACAACATTCTTGAACACCAAACACTTTTACCATAAGTGACCAAATTTCCTCAAATGGTCTTTTATTGGTATCAGCATTCCATGCTCTTGATAGTAAGATCTCACTATCTTAAGGCCCCTCACACATACAAAATACTTAAAATCTCAAATGGAAGCTATCACTAAAGCTGAAATGGAAATTGGAACCATGACAAAGTCCCCACTAGTCACTCTTGAAGATTTTGACACTTGGTGCCAAAGAATGGAAGGTTTCATCAAGCCTTAAGACTCTAGGATGTGGGAATCTGTTGTCTCAGACCTTACATACCAAGTACCTCTTCTGCTGCTATAGAAGGTGGTATGATTCCGAAGGTTGTGGCTAACTACTCCGTGAAGATAGGAAGAGAGTAGAAATTGATCAGAAAGCCATGACAGCCCTTCAAAATGCTCTTCCAAACTCTGTATACAAAGGTTTGAAGAAATGCAAAATAGCTAAACAATTGTGGGATGCATTGAAACTAATGTATGAGGGTTCTACTAAAGCAAAGAAGAACAAGAAGGATCTCATAAAGCAGCAGTTTGAAAATTTCACTTTTAAAATAGGTGAAACCATGACTTAACAATAGTTCAGGTATATTGAGAGTGTGGACACTCTAGTGGATGTTGGAGTGACTTTTGAAAACAGGGACATTGTAAGGAAGTTCATGTCCTCTCTTCGTAGGCAATGGACATATCATGAAATGTTGTTATCAAGAGGACGAGAACCTTAAGACTCTACCTTTGACTGAGTTGTATGGTTTTCTCAGTGGATACCAGATGGTGATGACATGCAAGGTTCATCTTGTAACTCCAACAATCAAATTAGTCCAGCCATGCATGTGATTGGAAGGGTAAGCATAGACCTTAGCGTCATCTTATTTGCTACCCTGACAACTCACAAAAGGGTCCTATCATCACCTTCCCAGAGACACCAAGAGAAAGCTACACTCAAGGAAGCCTATTCCAGCAAATGGCTTTTGTTAGTCACAGAGCCAAGAAGTTCTACAAGAAGACAGGAAGGAAGTTTCCGCTGCAACTCTGTTTGACTCACCAACTTTCACAAGTTGGTGAAAAGGTCCATGCTTTTGGTAAACTGTACATTAAGTTATTGAGTCTATTTCTTTCTACTTTTTGTACTTTTATCCTTTTTTAATATATTAGGATATGAGCTATGGCATGTCATAGTCACTAGTCAGAAGGCATTCTGCCTTTTGACTCTACATTGATTTTGTTGTTGTCTAGATCATGTATCTAGCTAGCCTTCAAAGTATGGCCAGCTACATGATGTAGTATAAAGTATCTCTTGTCCTTTGTATCTTAAGGTATGCTTTGTAACACATGTAAGGAACTAGAGAGAAATATACAACATTCTTAAAAACTAAACACTTGTGTTATTTTATTTGTTCTGTATCTTATTTACTTGTGTTTCTTAGTATCATTGTAACTGGTTTCTAGTTCCCCATTTGATCTGTTTAGTGTTCTAAATCAATCTCTCCATATGTGTGTTGTGTTACAAGTGACCAAACCCCATAAACGGTCTTGCAATTGGTATCAGAGCATTCCAAGCTCTTGATTGCAATATCTCACCATCTTAAGATGCCTCACACACACAAAATACTTAACATCTCAAATGACAGCTATCACTAAAGCGGATATGGAAACTAGAAGCATGCTAAAGTCCCCACTGATCACTCTTGAAGATTTTGACACTTGATGCCAAAGAATGAAAGGTTTCATCAAGTCTCAAGACTCCAGGATGTTGGTGTCTGTTGTCTCAGGACCTTACATACCAAGCACCTTTTCAGCTGCTGCTAGAGGTGGTATGATTCCAAAGATTGTGGCTGACTACTCTGTTAAAGATAGAAAGAGTGTAGAAATTGATCAAAAATCTATGAAAACTCTTCCAAACTCTGTATACAAAGGTTTCAAGAAATGCAAAACAACTAAGTAGTTATGGGATGCATTGAAAATATATATGAGGGTTCTAATGAAGCAAACGAGAACAAGTTGGATCTCCTCAAGCAGCATTTTGAAAATTTCACCTTTGAAACAGGTGAAACCATGACTCAACAACACTTTAGGTATGTTGAGATTATGGACACAATAGTGGATGTTGGAATGATTCTTGAAAATATGGACATTGTAAGGAAGTTCATGTCCTCTCTTCATAGGCAATGGATATATTATGAAATGTTGTTATCAAGAGGACTGATGAGATTGTGGACACAATAATGGATGTTGGAATGATTCTTGAAAACAAGGACATTCTAAGGAAGTTCATGTCCTCTCTTCATAGGCAATGGATATATTATGAAATTTTGTTTTCAAGAGGACTGAGAACCTTGAGACTCTCACTTTGACTGAGTTGTTTGGTATTCTCAGTGGATACCAGATGGAGATGAACATGCAAGGTTCATCTAGTAACTCCAGCTATCAAATGAGTTCAGCCTTGCATGTGACTGATAGGGATAGCATAGAACCTCAACATCATCTTATGTGGTACCCTGACAACTCAAAAAAGGGTCCTTTCATCATCTTCCCACAGACACCAAGATAAAGCTACACTCAAGGAAGCCCATTCCAAGAGACAAGTTCTTCACATACCTTTGTGTCTTTCGATGAAAGCTCAGGCAACTTTCTATTCACCCTTGAAGACCTGGACTTTATCCATCCAGATGATGCGTAGTAAATGGAAATAATCCAGCAGATGGCTCTTTTCAGTCACAGAGCCAAGAAGTTCTACAAGAGGACAGGAAGGAAGTTTCCTAGCAATACAGTCAGTTAAAAGTTTGGGTTGGATAAAAGCAAAGTCAAGTGTTACAACTGTAACCAAATAGGTCACTTTGCTAGGGAGTGCAAGGCACCAAGGACAAACGGTGGCCAAGAACAAACCAGACCAAACTACACAGAGAAGCCACCCAGAATGAGAAGCCAAAGCAGCAAGCTACAGTTGCTGTTGATGAAGGAGGCTTTGACTGGAGTTTTCAGGTAGAACATGCATCTCCAAAGCAAGAACTAATGGCTTAACATGATGAAGCAAAGGTATTAGATAATCTCTGTACACCTAAGTGTATTGCTAAAGTTAATAGATATAGGTCCTATAAGATATGAGATTTGATCTTGAGTCCTTAAATATCTTAAAATCTCATTTCAAAAGATCTAAAAATTACTATAAGTTAAAGATAGAGGACTTAGAGAAAACCATTTTAGTTCCTAAACATGAACACAACAACTACATGATTCATATCAAATATCTCATAACCAAGTTAACTGAATGCCAGGCTGAGCTTGTGAACAACAAAGCCGGGGTAGAAAAATGTGTTCTTGAAGAAGAGACCTTCAAAAATATTATATCCTCATCCTTGCATGCAAAAGTTTGTTATGAGAATAAGCCAGGACTAGGATTTAGTGAGATAGCTTCTCCACACACAATCTTATCTGTAAGATCTCCTAGGTGTGGAAATTGTGAAAATGAGCTTCCTCTCGTAGACCCCTTGACTGAAGAGGATGAAGAAGTCATAGTGGAGATCGCCTCTGAGAAGAGTGAAGAAGAGGATTCTAAGAAAGGTCACTATCCTTCTGAGGAGAGTAAGAAGTCTATGATGACCAAGTCTATGAGAAATAACTTGATCAGAAAGAGCAAGCGAAAAGCAAAGAAAGCTCAGGAACTCAAGGTGACTTTTGACTCTATGTAGAAGCAAGCCTTTATTTCTGCAGGGTATGAAGTGGTTAAGACTAAAGACATCAACTTGAACTCTAGTACCAAAAGTTCTAGTTCATGTTCAAATCATCCCAACATCAAGAAGAAGGCTGATCAGTTGTGTACCACTACTACACATCGTGTACCATTTAGCTCCAAGGGCAGTTCTCACCCGAACACAACTATCTCAACATGTGCAAAGATAAAGGTGGAGAGGGAAAGTGATCAAGTTTAGCCTTGTTCTCAAAAGAAGGCTCTTAGGAAGAAGAAAATGAATTGTGTTATGTTTGAGAGTACTTCTTATCTTGCTAAGGATTGTTTCTACAATCCAAGAAACACTCTCCATAATACCAAAGAAGAGACTTCTAAGAGTTACAAGAAGAAAATTGCTTTGGAAGGAAAAACTATTTCTTTAGAAGCTCCAATGAAGGCTAGTGGAAAATTACCTTCGGAAGAAAATTTGGTCTCAAAAGAAAGGAATACTTTCGAAGCACTGAATACTACTGCAGTGATAGCAAGATCTTCCGAAGGACCGGTCATCAAAACTTCTGAAGTCAGTAAAACTTTCGATGTATTGAAGGTCAAGTCTAACTTTCAAAGGTGGTGTGGAAGTTCAAGAAAGACCAAGTGACAGAAAATTCTCCATCAACAACAACAAAGGATCATCAAAATATGACTATAGGATCAATAACTTTTTCATTACCTTCAAATTCTTTTGATAAACCCAAGACAACAAGGCTTGGGTTTCCAATAAACCTAACCATCTCTTTTATACAGGAAAAACTAAAGACAAACAAGAATATCTGGATAATTGATAGTGGTTATTCTAGGCATATGACAGAGAATAGGTCACTACTCCAAAACTATGAAAGATTTAATGGAGGGCCAGTTGCTTTTGGAGTAGATAAGGGTGGTTACATATCTAGAAGGGACAAGGTCACAAAGAGTAAGTTCAGCATCAAGAAGGTAAACTTTGTTAAGGAGCTTGGATATATCTTTTGAGTGTATCTCAGTTTTGTGATGAGGGTCATAACATGCTCTTCACTAAGCATGAGTGCATTGTTCTCAATCTTGGGGTGGTCATTCCTCATGAGCATATTCTGCTTAGAGCCCCCAGGAAAACAAACATGTACTAGATTGATTTTCAAGAAACATCTCCCTTAGGAGAAGTTTCATGTTGTCTGAATAAAGCGATACTAATGCGTCTTTTCTCTGGCATAAAAGAATGTGCCATGTAAACTTTAAGAACATGAATAAGCAAGTTAAGAATGACTAGGTAACTGGAATGCCAAAGAAAGAGTTTACAAGCGATGATCATTGTGTTGCATGCCTTAAAGGGAAGCAGCACCAGGTATCTCACAAGCCAAAGGAAACAAACTCCATCACTACTCCCCTACACTTGTTACATATTGATCTCTTGGCCCCACCAGTGTAATGAGTCTAGGAAGGTCCTCTTACTACTTAGTGATTACAGATGACTTCACAAGATTTATTTAGGTCTTTTTCCTTAGAACTAAGGATAAGACTTCTGAGATTCTAAAAAATTTAATCTTAAAGATTCAGAATCAATCTGATCACAAGGCCAAAACCATAAGATGTGATCAAGGAATTGAATTCAAAAACCAAGTCCTTGATACATTTTGTGATGAAAAGGGTATTACAAGATAATATAGTGCTCCGAGGACTCCTTAGCAAAATGGTGTTGCTAAGAGAAGAAAGATGATACTTATTGAAGCTGCCAGAACTATGTTGTCCGACTCAAAACTGCCTATCACCTTCTGCACAAAGGCAGTCAACACTACCTGCTATGTGCACAATAGAGTTTTAGTAGTTAAGACACATGGTAAGACTCCTTATGAACTTTGGCACAAGATGAAACCTTTCATTGGTTTTCTCAGGTCATTTGGATGTCCTTACATCATCTTGAATACATTAAAGATCAAATTGTCAAATTTGCTAAGAAAAAAAATAATGGACATTCATTTGGCACTCTTCCCAAACTAAGGCTATAGAGTATACAATCTCGGATACATAATTGTTGAATAGTCACCTAATGTGACTTTGAATGAACACACACCCAGCGTAACTGGTTCTGGTCCTGATTGGCTATTTGATCTTGATTTAGTTTCCAACTATTTTAACAAAACCTATAAGAATGTTTTAGGGTCTACAGATATTCTACCAACAGGTGACCGTGATCCGAGATTTGAGCTAACAAGACCTTCAAGCTATACAACTTCAGCTCCAGTTATAACTAATTCTGTAAATGAAGTTTCTATGAGCACAACAATGACCAATTTAGCTGATACATTTGAGATGCCTTCAAATTCCAGCTCAAAGGCTCAACATCCAGATAAAAGAGCTTCAAATGTAGAAGACCATGGTGGTGGTGAAAATAAGCAAGAATTTCTTGATGCTAACAACCACTCCTTTGATGACAACATCAATGATATCACACACTCATTGGATCAAGTCTCACTTGATAAGTGTGATGATAAGGTGTAAGAAACATCAATGCTAGATCTAAATTTTTCTAATTTAGATCTCTCTTAGAAACTTGCTGTGATCCTTCAACTAAGGATCCACAAGTCGTATCCCACCTCAAACATCATCAGAGATGTTGACTCAGGGATAAGAACAAGAGCACAAACCCATGATGCAAATGTTTGTCTTCACTCTTGTTTCTTATCTCAGGTAGAGCCTAAGAAAATTGATGAGGCTCTAAAGGATGGAAGTTGGGTTGAAGCTATACAAGAGGAGCTCATTCAATTCAAAAGGCAGAAGGTTTGGAACCTATGTCCTCTTCCTCATAGGAAGACTACTATATGAACCAAATGGGTTTTTAGGAATAAGAAGGATGAGAGAGGACTTGTCA
Source organism: Flaveria trinervia (assembly GCA_025506515.1). Taxonomy (NCBI): domain Eukaryota; kingdom Viridiplantae; phylum Streptophyta; class Magnoliopsida; order Asterales; family Asteraceae; genus Flaveria; species Flaveria trinervia. Next base: position 83,950,027 of record CM046450.1, read on the forward strand.
TTAAAAATAATGCTAAACTTGTTGTTCAAGGGTATACACAAGAAGAAGGAATTGACTACATAGATGTCTTTGCTCTTGTAGCAAGCATAGAAGCTGTTAGGATATTCTTGGCATTTCCTGCATCCAAGAACTTCAAGATCTATCAACTTGATGTAAAGTGTGCTTTTCTCTATGGTGTGATTGATGAAGATGTGTATGGCAAACAATCACCTGGCTTTGTAGATCCTGATCATCCTGATTATGTCTGCAGATTTGATAAGGCTCTTTATGTGGTGCACCAAGCACAAAGAAAGTGGTATGAGACTCTATCTCAGTATCTCTACAAGCATGGATATAGAAGAGGTACTAATATATGAAACACTCTTCATCAAAGGAACAAGAAATGACTTGATGCTAGTTCAAGTATATGTAAATGACATCATCTTTGGTTCAATTAATCCAAATCTCTGTAAAGACTTTGAGAAGCTAAAGATCATGTATAGGTTGGATTCACCTTAGATTAGATTGTTTATATTACTTTGTAATAGGTATAATGTTAGTTTACTTTTGTTTTGTCTAGCAAAACTGTGAGCGAAACTATAGTTTCGCTCACAGTCAGCTATTTAGTTCTCCCGACGAAACTGTTGTTTCTGTCGGGCGAAACTATAGTTTCAGAAGTAAAGTTTCACTAACAGCGAAACTTTGTGTGAAACTATTACTGCTATATATAGTTTTGATAATTTTCATCATTGGCTAACCTTGCAAAACCCTAATCATTTATCATTATTGCATGTTACCTTTGTAAGTAGTCATTTCATAGAAATATCATTGTGCTTTGTTATTATTTAGTATATTGATCATCATTGCCTTACTTTGATTCATTTGTGTTTGTTCTCAATCTTCTTCATATTGTTTTCTACTTTTTGTATTTTATATTGAACGATTTAACATCTCATTTGTACTACAAATCGATCTAATGGACCAACAATATGGTATCAGAGCCTTATGCTCATGATTTGTTGAGGTTTTGGTTGTTTTTTGTTCAATATCAAGTTTTCATCAATTTTAGATCAAATTCATGTGTATTTGATATAAAATTTGCTTGAATTTTGTTACTTTTTGGTTGGTGAAGCTCTGTTAATCATCAGATCTTAAATCCATTGAGTTTTTGATGACTTCATATTGATTTTGTATTGAAAAAGTTTTTCAGCTTCATCTAGCGAAATTATCAGTTCATCCAGTGAAACTACCGGTTCTTCTAGTGAAATTACGTGGGTTATTCTCTTTGAAATTGTTTTTTGTTGTCCTACGAAACTAGTTTCATTGAATGAAAGTTCAATAGTGCTTGTGGGTGATTTACAAGGAAAGTTGCTACCGAAAGTACAATTGAACGAAAGTTCAAGCTTGTTTCGTGTGAAAGTGTCGGTGAAACTAAGCTGTTTCAAGCATTTGGTTAGTGAAACTGCTGCCAAAATTGCCTGCGAAACTACAGCAACCCAGCAAAACTAGTCTTCCCTACCAAATTGTCTGCGAATTTACCAAATTTGTTGCGAAATTACTTCTTCCCCAGTGAAACTAGTATGTCATTGATGACTTCCCTTACCCTTGCTAATCTTGAAAGTGTAGCTCCCAACAGACCTCCAAGACTCATAAACGAGGATAATTCGAGGATTGGAAGAGATGTCTCAAAGCCTTTTTCTACTACACAGACCATAATCAATTGGAATCTATCATTTCTGGTCCTCACATACCAACTATCACTGTTGGTGATGTTATATCTCCAAACAAGGACCCATCAACATTCAACGAGAAGGATATGAAGCTAATTGATCGAGACTAGAAAGCTTTTGGAGCATTGACTCTTTGTCTCTCACCTAAAATCTACAATCGATTCGTAGAGCATATGAATGCTAAGTCTCTCTTCGACGCTTTGTGCGAGTTCTACGATGGTAATGACGAGTTGGTGAAAGACAAGAGAGTTCAAGCTGAGATGGAATTCAACTCCTTTGTGGGATACAAGAATGAAAGGCTCACATATCTCAATAATTGTTTTCTTACAATATCAAGCACACTAAAGAATACGATGAAAAGCTTTCCAATAGTGAGCAAGTCAACAGGTTGCTAGACTCTCTGCCACGTCAATGGAGCCTACAGGTGAGAATGCTAAAACAAGAAAGAGGCTATAGTGATTACAAGTCTATGGATATCATCAATAAGCTTAAATCCTATGAGTTAGACATGAAAAGAACGGAATTCAACCAAACCATGATGTCTACATCTAGTTTCACTCAAAATGCTGCATTAGTGTCTTTCATTGCGAGTTCTCCTATGAAGACATCTCGTCAAGGAGGAGTGAATATATTTTCTGAAGGTTGTGGTAGTGTTGGGAGAGATCAAGCTAATTCAAAAGCAAATGGTCAAACTTCATTTCCATCCAAGACAATGGCTCTTTTCCTTATGCTTGTGCTATGAAGCCTTAGAAGCGGGGGAGTTAAAAGGAAAACATATGATGATGGAGGATTTGTATGAGGTGGACGCTAATGATTTGGAAGAGACTGATATTAAATGGGAAATGGCAATGTTGACACTTCGAGTCCGGAGATTCTGGAGCGCACTGGAGGAAAGAATTTTGGAAGTCAAATCTCTAACTCCAAACTAGGATTTGATAAGTCCAAGCTGAGGTGTTTAAATTGTAAACAGTTGGGACATTTCAAACGTGAATGTCCATTGCCAATCGTCAATGATTCTAGTAATATAGGAGTTCCACGACTAACTACAAACGGGGGAAAGGAGGATATGAGTCATAAAAAGGAGACAACTTTGATTTTAATCTTTGATTGGAGTGTTGAAGTAAAAGAGATGAAAGAAGAGATTAATCAAGCTCTGGTGGTTGAAATTGTGAAAGGAAAGAGAAAGGTGGATTGCGAGGATGAATTTGATCCGTTCAAAGATCATAAAAGTGAAGCTGAGGAGTCTACAAAATTGAAGAGGATGAAAAGTTGAAAGGAAATGAATCTGACGTCTCGGTGAAGGTGAGGAGGATGAAAGGGTGAAAGAAGATAAATATGAGGATGAAAGGAAGGAACTCAACCCACTAAGCAAGGAAAAGAAAAGGATGATGTTGCTATCATTGTTGAGGAAATCAAGTCAAGTACTCCGGTGTGCCAATGTGAGAAGGCCTTAGCAACAGAAAAGGTGGTGATAGGACTTCCATATGAGGTAATTCAAGATATGTGTTCTTCTGCATGTAAAATCAGGTTATTTGGAGTTTACAAAGCTAATCCTTTATTACTCGAAAATGAGAATGATCTAAAACGATTTAATGAGGAACTTAAAATAAACGAGTCTAATTTTTTTGTTAAATTAAGGAGGCCTTAAAAGAGAATGATCACCTAAAACGAATAATTTTGGAAAGAAATATTGAGATTAATACTTTGACTGAAGGGGTTGCACTTGCTGAATTTGAAATGAGCAAACATCAGTCGAAGTTTGATAAATGGACAATATCGGGAATGAAACATGATGATCTATATAAGTCTCAACGGGGGCTAGGATTAAAACGAGATTGGGCTATGAAAATGCTAAGGTTTGTCCTCCTCCCAGTACTTACTGTTATTCTCCTATGCATGTTCCTCATCTTTCTAATGATTTGATCAAAACACATACTAACATTATGTCTATAGGCTTAGAAGGTGTAAATCCTAAGCATGTTGTTAAGAGCTATGATTATGGACCGACTAGCGGGCTTGGATGCACTAGTCTTAGTACACCTAAATATTAGCATTCTGTCTTAGATCATAAATCTAGTTTACATATGTTTTTGTTTCTAGTGAACGTGTAACAGACATTGTCTCATCATGTTCTCGTGATGTTTCTATTTTATCTTCAAATTATGTGGATTGTGATGATGCTACTGTTTTTGATTGTGTTAATAGTGTGATGATTCCACCACAAAGAGTAAAGAGATAAATAAAACTAATTGTTTTGACAAATTCTTTTCTCATCCTATTCCATCTTTTACCCCAACGAATATTTCTTTATCAAACAAAAGGGTATCAACTTCATTTGAAGCCAGTACAAGTACTACTTGTACTTCAGATGACAATTCATCTTCTTTTGTAAATAATCATTCTTGTTCAAATAAATATAGACCTCGAGGCATGTATAAGACATTCAGTGATGTAGATTCTAATGTGTCTGAATGTGATGAGGAAATACATATTGATCAAATCCCTACCTCGTCACATAAAAGACCTAGATTAAAACCACATTGTTTTAGGTGTGGTCAAGATGATCATGTAGTTATGTATTGTCCTGAACTACATCATAGACATTTTAATAGGAATTCATTTGGGAATAGATTGACAAAATTAGTTAATAATTTATTTTGTAAGAAATCTTTCTCTCCTAAACCCAAAGTTGCTCAAACTTGGGTGCCCATCTCACCTGGTTAACCTGTTCTTTATATTTTTGCAGGAGTCATCCATTAAGGTTGTAAACAATGTATGACATTTGGATAGTGGATGCTCCAGACATATGGCGGGGCTTAAAGACTTGTTGACTAATTATCACATTATAAATGGAGGTTATGTGGCATTTGCTGGCAACAAGAAAGGAAGAATAATGATCGGTCAAGGCGAAGTTTCCAATGCATCTCTAACCTTGGAGAAAGTCAATTATGTACCTGAGCTTGCATTTAATGTGTTGAGTATCTCTCAGATTTGTGATAAAGACATTCCGGTCTTGTTTAAGTCGAATGAATATCTCTTTTTAAAATCTGAGATTGATATTCCAAAAGAGATGGTACTCATGCGTGCTCCACGAAAGAATTTTACATATCTACTTGATATGAGTTCAAGGGAGTCAAAGTCTACCTTCACTTTTCTCTTATCCAAAGCTTCCACTTTTGACTCTCGCTTATGGCATCACAGATTGGGCCACATTAATTTCAAAATTATAAACAAATTAGTTAGAAACAATCTCGTTAGGGTACTACCTTGAAAAGATTTTTCTGTGAGTGAAAAATGTATGGTGTGTACCAAACGCAAACAACATAAGAAACCACATAAGACAAAACTTAAAATATAGCATGACTAATCGCCTCGAGTTGTTACACACTGATTTGTTTGGCCCAATCAGAGTTAAATCAATTGCTAAAAAATATTCTATCTGATTGTAGATGATTTTTCCAGATTTTCTTGGATAAGATTTCTTACTCACAAGGGAAAGGTTGCTGAGGAGTTTCAGAAGTTAATTCTCTCAATTGAATCAATTAGTAAGAGGAAGGTTTATGGCAATCTGAAGTGACAAAGGTACTGAATTTAGAAATCAGATCTTCAGTTCATTTTATGCTACTAAGGGAATTTTAAGGCAATTCAGTGTTGCAAGGACCCCTCCATAGAATGGTGTGGCTGAACGAAAGAATCTAACCCTTATTAAAGCTGCTCGTACAATGCTGATTGAATCCTCCTTACCCATCATCGTTTGGGCTGAGGTGTTGAATTGTGCTTCCTACGTTCTAATTAGGGTATTGATAGTCAAGGATAATATGAACACTCCTTATGAATTGTTTCATAAGAGAAAGCGTTAATTGATTTCTTCCATCCATTTGGCTGCTTGTGTACTTTATTGAATACACAATCGCATAAGACGAAATTTGGTGCCATGTCTGATGAATGTTACTTCGTTGGCTATTCTTCTTCTCAAAAAGCATATCGGGTATATAAAAAGAGAACACGTATTGTTCAATAGTTCTTTTTTATTGATTGGCAGGAATCTAATTCCTCTAATGTTCGCTCTAAACCAGAATGGTTCTTTGACAACGATACGGTGTTAAACTCTTTTAATCTTCCAATTTTCGACGATGATGTGTCTATCTCCAATGTGCAAACGAATATCATTCTTCCAACTCCTGTCCCTGTTATACCTCAAGATCCTCGTACAACATCTGTAACTGATGCTACATTAGTTGATACTGCATCTTCATCTTTATCATTTGACCTTCAACCTCCACCTGTTTCTGCATCCCTTCCCTCCACACCTACATCTTCCTTATCTCAGCTAGTATCATCTATCTCTCCAATTGACTGTTCTTTACCATCAACTTCACCTACATCTACCCATCCACAACCAATTAGACAACCTATTCAAATATCCTACCCATGCCCTCTGATTTCAAAACTTTGAAAGATCACCTACATGACAACATCATAGGATCTATCACCGATGGAGTTCAAATGCAGAGTCAATATAGATTGATTAACGTTTGTTTATTCTCTTAATTTATATCCCAAATCATACCAAAGAATGTTCATGTGGCACTTCAGGATGCTTGTTGGGTTGAATCGATGCAATTAGAGCTGCAACAGTTCCGGAAACTCAAGGTGTGGACCCTGGTTGACCTTCCACCAAACAAATGCCCAATTGGCACGAAATGGGTGCTCAAGAACAATCCTGATGACCGTGTCATTATGATACAGAACAAGTCCAAATTGGTGGTATAGGGCTTTGCTCAAGAAGAAGGGATTGACTATATCGAAGTCTTTACCCTGTTGCCCGTCTTGAAGCCATCAAAATTTTTATAACTCATGCATCTCATAAGCAGTTGAAAGTCTATCAGATGGACGTCAAATGTGCATTCCTTTATAGAACCATTGATGAGAAAGATTTATGTGTGTCAATCACTAGGTTTTGAGGATCCCGACTTTCCTAACAATGTTTACAAGCTTGATAAGTCTCTGTATGGTCTTCATCAGGCACCTCGGATCTGGTATGAGACTCTCACACAGTATCTCTTAAGCAATGGTTTTTCTTGTGGCGCCATTGATATGACTTTATTCAAGAGGGACGTGGATGGTGAAATGTTGATTGTCCAAGTTTACATTGATGATATTATCTTCGGTTCTACAAATCCATAATTTTGTCGGGAGTTCGAGGAGGTGATGCGTAGTCGCTTTGAAATGAGCAAGATGGTGGAGATGTACTTTTTCCTTGGGCTGCAGGTGGAACAAAAGCCAGAGGGAATTCTTATTCATCAGGAGAATTATGTTAAAGAAAGTTTGAAGAAATTCAAGATGGATGAAGCTTCTCCTGAAATGACTCCTTTTACTGGTCAAACGTGCTTCACTCCTGATGAAATTGGGACACCTATTGATCCTTATCTCTATAAGTCCATGATCGGTTCCCTTATGTATCATACAGCAAGTCATCCTGACATCACCTTTGTTGTAGGATATTGTGCTCGATATCAATGTGCCCCGAAAAAGTCTCATGAAAAGGCTGTAAAACGAATCTTTTATTACCTTAAAGGCTCTTCTCTTTTAGGTCTTTGGTATCCTTATGGTTGGAATTTTGACTTACATGCCTATTCTGATATTGATTCTAATGGTTGCAGCTAAGAAAGAAATCGGTCACTAGAGGATGTCAATACTTGGGCAATTGTCTGGTTTAATGGCAAACCAAGAAACAGACCAGTGTTTCTCTCTCTACAGAAGAAACATAATACATTGTTGCTCCTGGTTGTTGTTCACAAGTACTCCACATACAACACCAGATGATTGACTATGGGATTAACTTTCTCTATACACCATTATTCTAAGACAATGAAGCAGCCATTGGGATCGCCAATAATCCTATCCATCATTCTCGCACCAAGCACATTGAGACACGGATTCATGTAATCCATGATACTCAGGTAACGGGTTTTATTGATATTATTTCTATAGACACAAAAGATCAAAAAGAGGATCTTTTCACTAAAACATTTGATAAACCTCGTTTTTATGAATTGATCGCTATGTTAGGTTTAATATCATTTTAAAAGTATCTCTCTTTCCAAAACTCTTTGATGTATATATTGTTTGTATCTCTCCTTCTATTTTTTTTCTCATTTTATTATGTTTGCTCTATTGTTCTTCATCAATCTTTTTCACATCAATTTATTATTTTTTTTAAATTTCCTAATAATAATAATAATAGGAAGTTTCTATATCTTGCTTGTTTGTAGAAATTCCGGGCGAGAATACCGATTAAATATTTTTTTCTTGTTTTTCTCTGTAGAATAAAATGAGTAGGCTGGATGATGTAAAGGAAGTTGATAGTATTGTGTGGGATATGCTTGATAGGTTCAGCTAGAAAGCGAAGGAAAGAGTAAACTCGTAGCTTAATTAATAGAGCAAGAAACTTGATGACTCACTTTATCTCCTTGATATTTTTGGCATTCACAAAGATTCAGGTCCTTGTTCAAAAAGGGTTGACAACATAATATCTCTGTCTTGAGTTTTTCTTATCTAAAGTAACTTTGTGTCAAACCTTTCACCCTATCTAAAGAGCTATATGCGTTTTTGTATCTCCGCTATTCCTCTTGTTGCTTATCTCCTCTACTATGTGTGAACATTGACCTGGAGTCATGAACTCCTCTGTTGTACGATAGTACTGATCTGGAGCTCTCATCGGCACAATATGATGATCTTCTTTGTTATAGGTAAGTATAGACCTGAAGCTCTGATCTGTAAACTCAATTGATCAACTCCTCTCTTATATGTAAGTATAGACCTGGAGCTCTCATCATTTGACGTTTATAAGGGCTTTTCTTCTTATGAAATAAGACCTGTGATGCTTATGAGAGGAAGAGTCAAGCATAGCGTGTCATTTGTTCAATACATCACGAGGACGTGTTATGTGTCTTTGCCAACTGTCTTTGGGGACTAGGTCATCCTTTGTTTTCTTTAAAAGAATCAAAACATGATAATAGTAGCTATAGTGCACTTATTGATACGAAGAAGGCATGGACATAAAAGGACAAATATATCAGCAATTCCACCAAACTTTGACCCTCCGAAAGATCTTTTTAGCTTCTTATTCATATCCTTTTATTTTGTTCTGTTGAAACAAAATTATACCTAAAGTATTGGTGAGGTTTTGTGGAGCAAATTCTATTTTAATTTGTTTTATTTTTTTCTTGTTATTTTTGTTTTTCTTTAAAATTATGTTTTTTACTTTTATTTTATTTTATTTTTTATAATTTTTATATGATTTTTTTATTTATTATTCTTTTAGGTTAGGTTTTCTGTGAAATTATAATTTCGCTTGTAGTTTCGCACAACGAAACTATAGATTCGCCAGCTCATTTGAAAGTGACATGATCAGTTTCATCCAGAGTTTCGTCTGGCGAAACTACATCATCGCCTGGCAAACTTACAGTTTCGCTTCGTGCGAAACTATTGGCTATATAACTCAATTCGCGAAAGTACTTTCTCATTTTCGCACAATCAAAGGTTTATGAGTTTTAGCGTTTATCGGTCACTTCTGAGTGAGATTTTGTTTTTGTGTGTGTTGACTCTTGACTGACCGTTCTATCTTATTCACAAGTGAGTTTCGAACTCAGAACTGTAATTTAATCGAAGTTAAACAACAACATTGTGAGTCCATCCGATTGGGACTCTTCGGTACCTTCGCAGTTCTTACTGCGAAAGTACCGATAGTCCAGCCAAAGTGAACCAAAGTTCATGGTTTTTCAGCAAAATTGTGGTGTTATGTTGTCTGAGCGAACTTAACAGTTTTGCTGGGTAAACTTCAATTTCGCTATGCCGAAACTATATTTTCGGCTAGTAGAATTTACTTCACTATCTTGCTGAAACTAATGAATAAATGCTCATGGAACTATACATTTGCTTGCCTAAACTAAAATTCTTCCTGCAAAACTACAATTTCGGCTAGTCAAATTAGTGTGGTTTTTAATTAAATTTATTGGTTTTCTTATTTTTCTTTAATAGTATTATTTAATATACAATTCTAATCCTTTTCATTTGGTTTTCAGATTTAATAGTGAATCTGAAGTTTGACGAGAGGAACAACATTACTTCTATCTTAGATGACACACACCCTAAAGAGACTGGATTTAGAGACTGTATTCTTCTACCATATATGATTTACATGTCAAAGATTTCTGGCAGACGGCAGAGTATGATACGAGAGGCAACATTCAGAGGATTGCAGGCAGAGTGTTGGAGAATGAGGTGATCATTACTACTAAGTTTGTATTGAGGGTGCTAAGGTTAGATGAAGATACAGGAGATGAGGTTACTATGTCAGATCAAGAGATGTTTGAAGCATTCAGATCAATGGGATACGAGGGACCGCCTTTTGGGACGAGGAAGGAGATTAAGAAGTCCTTCCTTTCTAAGGAATGGAGATATATAGCTCACGTCTTCATTATGTGCTTAGATCACCGTAAAGATGGATTAGATGGGCTTAATCTAGACTAGGCAAAACCATGGTGTTATGCTGCAAGGGAAGGAAGGCAAATATAGCGAGACTCATATTTGCCTGTATAGCCGAGAATATGATGGCATTGAAGAAGGAAAAATGGTTGCTCTACCCTTGATTTTACAGATGATTTTTGATGATCTTATTCCAAACATACCAAGACACGGGAAGGTCAAGAGGCTGGTACAAATGAACACCCCTATCTTTGTAGACTGCTCCACCCTTCGTCACGATTTTAGTGCAAAAATTACTCATCTATGGGAAAACATGTATCCACCACAAAGATGGAGTTATATTAGGAGGGTGGACGAGTTTGAGAATAAAAGAGCTGAAGGGACCAGGTACAACAGACTAATGCTGCTAAGAAGAGGAAAAGATATGCGATGGAGAAGGATTATGACTTTGAGGAGGAAGTGCATGAAATGGCTTAGGAGGTAAGGGTTGAGAATGAAAGAGATCAAAAAAGAAAGATGATGTGGGAGAGACTGAGAGAAAGACTAAACAGAGACACCAGTATTTTACTGAGACCTCCAAGAGAGAGGATAGAGCCGGATTAGATGAGGATGTGATTAGAAACCTAAACACCTCTCTAGCCAATGAGTTAAGCATGATTAAGACAAAACATACCAATCAAGAGATGAGGGAAAGACAGAAGGATAAAGTGATTGATGGTATGACCAGAATGCTGATAGATTAGAATAAATTGATTAAGAGACTGTTTGAGGAGGTGAATGAACTAAAGGTTGTGGTTGGCCTGCCCAATTAGCTAACTCAACCTGAGTTAGATGATTTGACTGATACTTCTAATTACCCATTTCTAAATATGGGTACATCTTCCCGCGCAGGAGACGGCACATCTGGTGTAGCAACTGAAGAAGTGGGAGGTTCTGGTTTGAGGAAGGAGACTGAAAATATGGAGAATGTTGAGGAGATATTTGAAGTTGGATTCATTAACATGTAGTTTGATTTTGAAAAGGATTTGGTTGGTGAAGAGGTGATAATACAGAAATTTGTTGAAAAGGATGTTGAGAAAGGGAAGGGGCTAATTGATGAATAGGAAGATGATAAGCAACTGGTTGATTATGATTCAGAACCAGAATACTATGAGGTTGATGAGAAGCCCCTAACCTATGTTGCGAAGAAGGAAGACAAGGATGGAGATGTGTTTGAAATAGCCAAAGATGAATGGTTTGTCAAGTAGAAAGACCCTGAAGAGCTGACTCCCCTGTTTCAAAACATGGAAAGGTTAAGCAAGAAGGAAGCAGATAAAAGGATTATTAGTTGGTGTTATAACCCCGGTCTCAAATGTTTATGATCAAGAGGAGAGGGAGAGGTATAACTTATATGCATAAGAGAAAGGCTTTCAAGACCTTACCTAAAAAGGATCTGAGGAGGCTGGTAGTGTTGCCATTATTGAACCCTCATCTATGTGAAAGAGCCTCATTGCTTAAGAAGGAGATAAAGAATGGATTGAATGACAACTTTAAGTCATTTGGATTTATGAATGCTGAGAGGAGAAAATCCAAGAAGGACAAATATTAGGAAACAGGAAAGGGAATGATTGTGCTAAGGGTGAAAGCCCCAAAGACAGTGAATAGGATTAGACTAGCAGATCCCCCTCTCCCAGAAACTAGAAAACTTTGAGAAGTGGTTTTACGACAACAATACGGGGGAGGCAGTGATCAGGGTAAAGAATGGGGGTGAGTTTAAACTATTTGATCCAATGGAGTTATTCAGTTTTTGTTATGAAGACCTGCTAGTTCATTGTGAAAACCACATTAAAGCAAGGGCTGGGGAAGAGATGCGAAAGGAAGCCAGTCTATTTATGACTATGGCTAAGAGAGTCAGAGGAGTGAGGGCGGAAGTGAAAGAGCTTGTGGAGAGAGTGAGAGCCCAGTTGATCTAAACATGGATATGAGGGACTTATCTAGATAATTTTAGCAAACTAGTGCTCGTTCAGAAGGAGCTAATAAAGCAGTAGGTGACCAGGGTGAATCATTTGCTCAAGCTTCCGTGGAAGAAGCTGCAGAAGGTAATAAAGAAACATGAGATGTTGCAGGAGAGGCTGGAGCTGACACGACAAATCAAGACAACTGAAGCTGGTGAGATCCAACCTAGGGGAAGTACTGAAGATCATGTATAGGTTGGACTCATCTTAGATTAGATTGTTTATATGACTTTGTAATAGGTCTAATGCTATTGTACTTTTTTATGTATTTAGTTTAATTTTGTAGTCCAGCGAAATTGTAAGCGAAACTCAGTCATGTGTTTAGTTCTCCAGGCAAAACTATTGTTTCTGCCGAGTGAAACTATAGTTTTGGCAGTACAATTTCGCTGACAGCAAAACTGTCTGTGAAACTAAGACTGCTATATATAGTTTTAATCATTTTGATTGTTGGCTAACCTTGCAAAACCCCAATCGGTTATCATTGTTGCAAGTTACCTTTGTAAGCAGTCATTTCACAAACATATCATAGTGCTTTGTTATTATTGAGTATATTGATCATCATTGCCTTAATTCGATTCATTTTTGGTTTTTCTCAATCGTCTTCATCTTTTTTTTCTATTGTTTGTATTTGATATTGAACAATTCAACATCTCATTTGTACTGCAAATCGATCTAATGGACCAATAGAAGCTGATGAAGGATAGATATGAAATGAGTGCCATTGGGGAACTCAATTTCTTTCTAGGAATTCAAGTGAAGCAAGTTGAAGATGACATCTTCATAATTCAGTCAAAGTATGTACAAGACATATCAAGATGTTTAACATGACTGATTACAAGGTTGCCAAGACTCCCATAGCAAGAACCACTCCCTTGGGCTTGACCTTGAGGGGAGTGTGTGGATGAACATCTCTTCAGGGCTATGATTGGGTCTCTTATGTATCTTACAGCTAGTAGGTCTGATATCATGTTTGCCACATGTGTGTGTGCAAGATATCAAGCCAACCCCAAGATGTCACATATTATCACTGTCAAAATAATTTTAAGATATCTCAAAGGTGCCTCAACACATGGCGTTTGGTATCCAAAGAATTCTGACTTTAATTTGTATGCATATACAAATAGTGATTATGGTGGATGCAATATGACTACAAAATCTACATCAGGGGCATGTTAGTTTCTTCGTGGAAGGGTTGTCTCCTGGCAATGCAATAAGCCATCATGTGTCTCTGCATCAACTACTGAAGTTGAATACATTACTAATGCATGTTGCTGTGCTTAAGTGCTTTGGATTCAGAATCAGATGCTGGAGTATGGGTTCAACTTTAAAGAGACTCCCATTCACATAGACAATAATAGTGCCATCTTAGATAATCCTGTGCAACACTCAAGGACTAAACACTTCATATTAGGTATCATTTTATTAAGATAATGTTGAAAAGAGATTGATCAAACAAGTCAAGGTTAACACAATTGAACAATATGCTGATTTGTACACTAAAGCCTTTGATGAGCAGAGATTGAAATATCTGATATCAGCTATTAGGATGATTAACCTTGAGTAACTTTTTCTTAAACCTAACTCATATTATTTTTAAAATCTATGTATCCTAAGTTGTCTATTTCATCATCTTAATAAGCTCTTGTTTTATTTGGAAGAAAATATTTTTAAAAGATTTTCCTTAGATTTTTGAAAATCTTGGTCTTTTCTATCCTTTGGAAGATATAATTTTATCTTTGGAAGAAACTTATGCCTTCAAAACAAACGACTACTTAAGTAAATTTACATTCGGAAGAAATTTCTAAAATATCTTCTTAAGCTTAATATTTCTCTTAAGTACTTGAATACTTTCAAGGACAATGTTCTTCCAAAGCAAATTAACTTTCAGAAACTTTATTCTTAATTGAAAAAAGTATCCAAGATTCAATTCTCTTCCGAAGCAAAATTTTCAAAACTCTCAGGAATCTCTTCCGAAGTCATTTTGGCTTCGGAAACTTTTTTCCAAATCTTCCAAAGACAAATTACCTTCGGAAGATTTTCGACTTCCAAGAAACTACCTTTTCAGCAAAAAGCAAACTACTTTTTCAGAGGTTGAACCAACATCCAAATTTCAAAGTTTATCATCTTTCATTAACTTTGGCTTATATCCATTTCATATATAAACCCAATGGTTTCCTCTCTTTCTTTATCATCTTCATCTCTCCCAGACTTACACAGGCAATACAATCTGGTTGTTAGGTTACACTATGACAAAGATCCTCATTTCTTATATGTCTGTCGATATTTGGCTCTATCAAACTATTCCACCTCCCTTACCATTGATCATGTTCTTTATAAGGATCATTTGCTTGATTTTTAAAAGACCCGTCAAGAGGTTATTCTGGATGGGGAGAAGGCACTATGTGCCACATTGCAGGGGAGGACAATCTTCATCACTCCAACCATCATAAACACCTATTTTCAGTTGGATGATGAGGAAGGTGAGTTGTTCTTTCCCAAGGAAGCAGTCAACCACTTCTTTTGAGTAGATGGGCTATGAATGAGACTTTTCTATCAAGACCTTCAGGAAAGGGAAAGTCTCTTCCCAGTGGAAGTATCAACTCCATGTAGTCATCCACAACTTGTCCAACAAGCATGGGGGATGGGACCGGATTCCTGAAGATCTCTCCTTCATAGTGCATGGAATGATTTAGGGGGTCAAGTTCAGGTACTCTTAGTTTTTCTATACAAAATACTTGCTAACTTGGACTCCTTAGAGTATTATATGATTCCTAGATATGTTTAACACATTTGCAACTGTGAACTGGGCTAACAGTTGAGGGAAACAAGTAATATTCTTAAATTAGGATAGATAAAGCTAAACATCTTTAAAATTTTGAAGAACCTAATTGTTGGCTTCTCTAAGTAGAAATAGCCCTTAACCCAAAATATTAGAGCTCATTGCTCAAGGTGACAACCTAGTAACACAAGCTAGTGTTGAACCCACACCTTCAACCTCTCAACCACAAAACAACCCCTAATCACCCTCACTTACAAAAGAAAATCCAAACAAACCCCTGCACAGGTTACTTAATTTGTGCAGACCCCATACTACTACCCACACACGAGGAAGTGGACTTTGGAGCTCACAATCTCCTAAGGAGCAACCACTCCCATTACTTTAACTATCAGTCTTGAGGTTCCTCATACTCAGACTGATAAGCTCATTAGCACAACAACCTTAAGCCTTGACTCAAAGTCTCAACACTCTAGTGAACAACCTTCAGGGGGAAGTTACCATCGCCAGCCTTTAGATATCAACCAACCAATTCCTAGCCTTGATTTCTATGATGATGAAGACTGGGGATCAGTGAGTATGATGAGTCTTTCTTCTCTTACCCCACTCGAAGAGGGATGGGTGCTTGTAGTTCTCCCTTGTCTATCCCACATCATCTACCCACTTCTGAGTTGGATGTTCCCGACTCTGCTCAGGAAGTCCATATGGAAGAGACTCTCACTTCTGCAAGTGATTATATCTTTAAGACCACAACCATTGAAACTCAGCCCATTGATACTCCATCTAAAGTAGTTAGTGAGAAGAGGAAAACCAATAGCCAAGAACATCATGCTGGTGGAGAGACTGAGGACTTTGGTCCAATTATCTCATCCCCCAATGAATTATCTGATGAAGAAGAAGGGAATCTGAGACTAAAGGTGCAAAAATTTTCAAAAACATGCACCTATCTAGTCTTATGGTTAGTCACTTGGAATCTCAGGTGACTATCCTACACAATAGGGTCAATGTTCAGTAACTTAAGATTCTTATCTCACGAAGAAACTAGCTCGGAGAACTTTAAGAAGAGCCAACGAGGAACACAAGAACCTGATTGACCTAACTCCTAGCTCATTTATGCAAGAGGGTAATGCTATCAAAAAGTGGAGGAAGTCATTAAAATTATAGAACTTGGGAATTCTTCACAGAGCATGGTTTAAAGACTCACCATCTTTACTTGCAACTGTCCATACTCAGCAACATCCTCAAGTTCACATTGATGTTGACTCTGTAGACTCCTTCATTCAGAGTTTTTTTGAAGAAGGCATTCTAAGGGTTGTGTCATCTCCACCTCAACGAACATCAAATTACATCATAGGGTGGATGCATGATGCCAACAAAAGAGCCCTCATTCTTCAAAGAGTTCAAGGCCAATAAAAAGTCTTTAATTTTCAAACCTTGAACTACTACGAAGATCTTGACCTTGTCAACGTGCCACTTGTCAATCCAATCCAATCTAGACAAGCTAACAAGTTTGCTCAAAGTATTTAAGATAGGATTACTGAACAGTTCAGCCTCTAAAGGAGAGAGATGCTATCAGGCCATGTCATTGGTCAACTGGATGTTGAGGCAGACCTTGAGATTAGCTTCAAAAGGAAAACCTTGACTGAAGGCCTAGTGATTGAACCTGAGAGCCCTGTCGGACCTACAACTGCTTCAAAGTTCATTCCCTTGATGAGACACCTGCTGGTGAAGGTGCATCTCAACCTCTCTCTAGCTAGAGGTTGGATACTACACCAAGCAATGAAGGCCAAAGCTCTCTCCACCGTAAGTCACAAAGGTCTCTGAGTGACTACGGGAAAAGAAAAATGACTCCTGAGGAGATTAGAGAGGAGGAGAGAGAGAGAAAAAGGAAGCTAAGGAGAGAAAGTTCCTCTGCTAGGTTTGTTGGATTTATGGAAGCTGCAATTAGGGCTGCTCTCTGACCAAAGAGTCAGAATGTTGAGTTGAGGGCAGTCAGGATTACTGACTTATAGACTAAGAACTATGATATTGATAATATCATCTCCCTCCCCTTAGAGGAACTAAATGAGTTGGCTAACATGGAAATGTTAAAGAAAGGAAGGAGGTAGAGGATGCAAGATTGCTTCTTCAAATTAATGAAGAAAAGAGACTGAAAAGGCTCTACAAACATGTTCCTACCCTTTCACTGGTTTAAGAAAGTCCTGAAAAGAGGTTGTGGCTCCATAATAATCTCAGGTAGACAAAGAAACTAATAGGATCAATATGATCAACTACCTGAGTGCCACAGGAAAATATCTGATAGATGTATTTCTTCCTTGTCCTTTGAGTACATAAAGTTTGAGTATCTTAAACTGCTTGAACTTGAAGTACTCGAACAGAGAAATCAAAAAAGAGAAAGATGAGAGAAGAGGCTGCAAAGGAAAGAGCCATCATCCAAAAGAGCATGAAGAAGTCTGTTGATAGGCAGAGGATGATGAGCTTTTTAAAGCTGTATGGATTCTCCGGAAGCAAACTTGGCCCTATTTCTCAATCTACCATGGATGAGCACATTAGGGTGACCAAGCAGAAGATCAAAAGAGTAGAACTTCTTGAATTATACTCTTCACCAAGTCAGGTACCTCAAGAAGTGGAGGTTAAGGTTGAACCTTCTGACACAACACAACCTGACCTCCTGCTGACACTCAGCAAGCTTCATCTTCTCATCCACATCAAGGATCTATTCCCTCTCAATCTGAACCTGTGAGAGAGGAAAACCCAACTGAACAACACAATATGATCAACAACGTGCTGCAGGCCAGTCTTCTAAGTTAAAAAGTTCAAAGGGGAGTAAAAAGAAGGTGTCTAAACCAAAGTCTAAGAAGAAGAAGAAAAAGGCATACATCTCCAAATCTCAAGATGAGTCAGAACATCTTTAGAATGTGCAACAAGAGGAAGCTCAACCAACTCCAATCCAAGTAGCTCCTCTGGCATCAGGAAGACACATCTTGTCCAGGACTTGCTGTACTAATCCAGTACTAATCGAGTACTAATCCAAAAAGATGGCATTTCATTAGAGATCAAGGTGTTGAAGATATTTACATATGGAAATACATGTTCATTCAACCTCTACTTGATTTATTTGAGATGAGAAGACATTTTGAGAGTCTGAATGATCCTAACCGTCTTATGAAGAAAGGCATGCTCATTAATTATAATGAGGACTATCATATCTGAAGTCTTCAAATGTTTTGGTAGCATTAGCCTAGGGGGAGTTTTTAAGGTTTCATATAAGGCTACTGCAATTCAAAGCATTCAAATACTCTGTCCTGCATGCATGCATGAAGTGCTCAAGTAGAATGTTTCGGAAGTTTCACATTCTACATTAGAAAATATTCTAAGTGTGAAATCTTCCGAACCAAGACCAATATCCTTTGAAGCAAAACATGAAGTCTTTCAAAGCTTCAGAGACAAAGTCTTCCAAAGCTAGTTTATGAACACAGATTTCTTCCAAAAACTTTTTAATACATGCTTTATCTCATGTACCTTTTACCATAAAGTTGGACCAATTTTCTGCTACAACTCTGTTTGACTCACCAAATTTCACAAGTTGGTGCAAAGGTCCATGCCTTTGGTAAACTGTATATTGAGGTCTTGAGTCTTGTTCTTTCTACATTATGTACTTTTATCCTTTTTGTAATATATTAGGATGTAGGCTATGGCATGTCATAGTCACTAGTCAAAATGCAATCTGCCTTTTGACTCTATATTGATTTTGTTGTTGTCTAGATCATGTATCTAGTTGGCCTCCAAAGTATGGTCGGCTGTAGGATGTAGTATAAAGTATCTCTGGTCCCTTGTATCTTTCTTAATGTTTTGTAACACTTGTAAGGAACTAGAGAGGAATATATAACATTCTTGAAAACCAATCACTTTTGTTGTAAGTGACCAAATCCCCTCAAACGGTCCTGCATGGTTACATGTGTTAGATGGTGGTAATTTTAGTCTACATGTGTGTTCTGTGGTGGTCGTTGAGTAGAAGGGTTGTGTGGTGGTTACGGTGGGTGGATGGTGGTGGGTATATGGTGGTGATGGTGGCTCAGAGGGAAGGGGTTGTGTTTTAAAAGTTATATGTAATTACACTAATTGTCTGTGGATAAAATGAAATATATAAAATTAAAAAATAGTCCCTCAATGGTATTTTAGTCATTTCACTTATATTTAACAAAAAAACAAATTGTATTAGTATTAGTAGCTTAACTCGCTAAAAATTATAAACACAATACCCTAACATGTTACAATAAACGTCTTAGTACCCAAACTAGTTATTTTGAATAAAACACAAGGACCATTATGTAATGAAATCAAAATTAAACCTATAGCGAAAAGAAATTAAAATTTTAATGGGGTGAGGGGTCGAACGTGGGAGAGCGTATTTGATTGAATCCTATCTTGAGCAAACCATATGTCTGTATATTGTTTTGGGAAAAACAATTTATATTTGAAAATATTATAGTATTTAATAATAGAAAAAATCCCCATCGTTAGTAACTGAGATATAGTACTAACTAGTTTTATACGCGTCGTGCGTTGCGGCGACGTACACAACATGATAAAATATAGACTACAATTGATTGGACTTACTTAGACATTTAATTGATGAAAAAACGTAAAATAATTTGAGTTTGAATCATTTAAAAAACCAAATGCTACAAAATGATTCAAATATTAAAGCTATGTGGTAAGAAACATATAGTATAACTAAAAGGCGTATATTATTACAAAATAAGGTAATTAAATTTACGTAGTTAGGAAAACATAACACTAGAATATTACCTAAGATAAATTAAATATATTCTTTAAATAAACATTTTCATGAAAATATATTTAAAAAAAACATAGTAAAAGATGCTATATAATACAACAAATTTTAAATCAAATATTCTATTAGTTACGTAAAATATGTTATTATTATTGTGTAAAAGACCATTAGATTAATATTAATAATATTTACAAGTTGTAAAACAACATACAAGATTAGATTTAATATAATTTTATATTAAACAAATAAACAAAAGTCTACAATTGTAAAAGAATTTTAAAAGTTGAAAATTTCTAGGATGTAGATTGTAGTGAACTACTTGTCATCCTCTGATCTTTTTTTTTCTGTCAAATAAAAACATTGATTTTAATCTAGGAAAACAAAAAGGTTCGGTTCATTAAAAACACCAGACCACTTCTTCCCAAGTTTAAACTTTTACAGCTATTAACCACCTTAACATTACCATCACCACACCACCGCCACCATCAGCCTCATAATCTTCCCTTCCTCCCCCATCTCTCTCTCTCTCTCTTTCTCTCTTTCTCTCTCTTCATACACACACACAAAACACATTTACCATCAACCCAAACTACGTATTGCCAACCTATATCCATAACGCGGTGATAGAGGTCACTCTATGGATTTCAAACATATAATTAACAAATTTCTATATCTGGAACTAAAGTCCACATAAACCACTATCAATATACGTATATTTCTCTACCATTGTTCCGGTGATAACCACACAGCCACACACCGGTCCCGCAAGTGACGCACCTCACTAACACCAACATACCTCTCTGTCAAATCGCATCGTACCCTGCTCCTTACCACGGTCGCCGCTCACGATGCTCACCATCCTAGATGTTGCTTATGAAACTCCAACAGTCACCCCTCCCACCTCTTGCTGGCTCTCCCTCTTTCTTCTTGTTTCATTTAGAATCGGGTCTGTGATGGGTTTATGATGTTAAGTCACAACCTGCCATCACTCGTCAACAACCCTCTGAGGACGTTGTGAGGATAAGCAAGTGGGTGGTGGTTATGAAGGTGAATAAGTGGTGGTAGTTGGCCAGAGAAGGGACGAAAGAGTTGTTGAAGGCAAAAAGGAAGAAAAATGAGACTCCAATAGTATCATTGACTGGCCGGTGGCGGAGGTGACTGTGTTTGCGGTGCCAGTGGTGTTGATAAGAGAAAAAAGTCAAAACGGATGATAGCTATACACAGTTGTACATTATGCATTAGAGGGAGGTACTGTTAGCTACATTACCTCCCCTCACAACACCAACATTACCATTATATATATATATATATATAATATATATATATATATATATATATATATATATATATATATATATATATATATATAATGTGATCTTGTGGCCATCAAATCATTATTTTATTTTCCATGTAACAAAAATATGTTCATCCTATCAATGCTTAAGGTAAGTTGCTCTAATCAGTGTTATAAAACTCGGTCAACTCGGTCGAGTACTCGGGGAGTACTTGGAACTCGGCCATTTATTGAAGTGACTTTCTTTAACTCGGTGCTATAACTTAGAATCGGTCAACCTCGGTCAAAATTAGGGAGTACTCGGAGCTAGGTGGCCCAACTCGGCCCAACTTGAAAAACTCGGATTTCCACTACTTTTAATGAATTTCCGCTAATTTTCCTCCATGTTTGTTGAATTTATGTTGTTTTTTCTTGTATATACATTAGAAGACGACTATTAAATGATTACTACGTCTATAAGATCATAGAATAAATATTATTTTTTGAATTATTTTCATATTTGAAACATGTGTTCTTTTAATTATATTGATATTCACATAAATTGTTATAAATATTAATAAACTTATGATATTTGATATTTGTATAATTTCTTACAATTAAATTTCTTTATCATTTATCATATCCAAGTACTCCCCGCCTAGAACAAGTACTCGCAAGTCTTCATTCGACCGACATGGCAGCGCGTAATGACTTTTATATCATTGGCTCTAAATACATCGATAAAATAAAGGAAGGTTTTAAGTTCAAGTCACACTTGTGTCAAAACAATGGGGATTTTAGGTTTGGCCAAGGGGGTCTTTAACCAAAGATGGGTTTCCTCCTAATTGGTATACAAACTTCTCTTTTGGACGTGCCAGCCTAGTGTCCTGTTGCACCCTGAAAGGATCATACATGCCAATTCAATGGGTGAGTTGATGGTTGTTCTACCGGATTCCCACAAGTCCAAGAACTACTGCGGATGAAGATCCTACAGCAGTAGAAGAAGTATTGGACTACCGCATTTGTCAATATGGAAGGCAAAGAACAAATGCTGACAAGTATTTGTTCTTCCTTATTAACAAATGTGGAATACCAAAAAGTAATACTGACAAGATTCTGTTCATCGCATTTGCTAATGCGGATGACCGGATGAATGCACACAAGTATTTGTTCATCCGCATTAACCAATGCGGATGACCAACATACTAATACGGATGATCAAGTGAAGAAATGCGGATCAAGTCCTGCTCATCCGCATTTGCCAATGCGGATGAACTAGCAAAAATACGGATCAAGGCTTAGACTAGTTCTGATGTATAGGTCAAGGGTAGTTTAGTCATGTTGTATAAAGGCATCTTGTCTGCCTATAAATAGAATAGAAAACCTCATACATGAGAGGACCGAATTTAGACAATTAGAATATTTTATATTCTCTAGGTGCATTATTACTTATCTTGCTAAACCGTGGCAGTCATTGTAATCAATCACCTTTATTAATATATTCAAAGCATTTATGAGTATTCTTCTGTATTGAATGTTTCTTGATAGTATGATTCCGCCATTCAATCATTAACTCAATTATTATATTTGATCCTAATTGAGAATCTCAATCTCATAACCCAGTCAGTGGTATCAGAGCTTTGACTCTTGGTTCTTTTTCAGATCTACCCAAGATCTGAATAGAACTTGATTGAACTGGTGATTGAGTTGCTAATAGATTACTCCATCATCTCTATTTAATAAAAAAAAGTAGATAATACTTTTAAAAAGATCTCGATCAACACATTTTTACCATCAAGAACTATACACAAAAACCTATAGATTTATATAAAGAACTGAAGCTGTGACAGAACCAAGAAAAATTAACAGTTCTGATTTACTAAGCAGTTGTTGAACGATTTGGACTATTCAGACTAATTAATCTTAAAACTTACCTAATCTATACAAGCTAAACACCTTGTTAAAATGGATTCACATAGTTTTTCAGAACTTGGTCATACTCCAAAACCACCAATGCTTAAACATACATCTGAATTTAAACAATGGAAAATCAGATTCATGAACTATATTATAGGTGTAGATCCAGATTATTGGATTTCAATCTGCAAGGGACCACACATTCCGGTCACTCTATTTGCAGATCAAGCTACTATCTACAAGACAGCAAGGATTCCCATTGAAGATCTAACTCTTGATGAAGATGATTACAAGAAAATCAAGATTGATCTTAAAGCTTATTTTATCCTAACTCAAGCACCCAAGATGGATGTGCTGAAAAGATTAGAAAAATATGGAACTGCCAAAGTAGTATGGGATGCACTGCTAATCATGTGTGATGGAAGTAGTGAAGTTGCTGAAATTAAAAAGGACAGACCTTTTAATCAATATGAAACTTTTTATCACTCTAAAGGGGAGTCCATCTTTAAACAACTTCATAGATTTGTGCAGCTGGTGAATGACTTAGAGATAATGGGAGTCACCTACAAGGTCAAGGAGTTGAACAAGAAAATGCTGCACAGCCTTCCTAAAAGCTGGAAACAGAATGTTACAATGCTGAAAAATACTCTTGATCTTGGGAGTACTACTTTGGATATCATGATAGCCAAAATAGAAGCATTAGAGCTTGATTAAAGAAGCAGAAATCTAGGAGGACCAAGAGTGATTCAAGCATACAAAATTCATATGATTCTCATTGTGGAAAATGCCTTCATTACTGAAGAAGATGATTCCCGTCCTCAAGGGATCAAGCCAAGACCACTGGATTCATTGCAGCTCCATCTATTAACAAGCCTTCAACATTATCCCAATTAGCAGGATTCTCAGCAACTCTTCCAAACACCCATGATGATACAAAATCGGTAGAACAAAAACTACTTACAATGCCTTTGTTGCAAGTTTTGAAGCTTACTGGATGAAATGGATTTACAATGGGAAATGGCCATGATTGCTATGAGAGCAAATAAATTTTTCAGAAAAGGCAGAAAGCTAAGCCTTAATGAAAAGACAAAGGTTGGATATACAAATTCAAGGTAAAGTGCTTCAACTATGGCATGACTGGCCACTTCTCTAGGGAATGTAATGCTCCAAATGAACCAACAACTTCCAAAGGAATTCACAAAGCCAATCATCTTCACATCCAAATTCGAGCTTTCATTCCAACAATCATCAACACCAGTATCATCATCAACAACAACAGTCATACCAGGCTCAACCTCAACTGAGTAATCAAGCTCATGGAAGCAGTCAGTCATCTGGAAATGCTCTTGTGATCAAACAAGATGGAGTATGTGATTAGAGCTTGTATGCTGAGGAAGTAAAGCCTCATTTTTTAAATCATGCACTGATGGCTCACATCAATGATGGTCCTTCTCTAATGCCTACTGAGGTAAAATCTAACCTTTGTAGTGAAAAATGTATTACTGAATTGCATGGTTATAAAGAGCAAAACCATAAACTGGCAGATAAAATAAAAGAAGAAAAGGTGAAGTCAGAGATGATGAAATGAGAGATAAAAGGATTTGAAATTAAAATAAAATCTCTCATCTCTGACAATGAAAAACTGCATGTTGAAAAGTACACTTTTGCAGCTGAGAATGAGCTACTGACTGAAAAGTTAGCTCAATCTAAGCCTGAACATACATTTACTGAAGTGAAACTTGGAAAGTTTCAACTGTCTTCAGTCAAGCTGCAAGAGATGCTTGATTCTCAAAAGAATCCCAAGGACATGTCTGGGATTGGGTATAATTCATGTCCTCTACCATACAATGACAATTACACTGTCATGCCTGAATCTGTCACACTCAATGATGAAACTGAATCTAAAACTATGGAACCAAAATCTATAGTAAAACAAGTAACCAATCCTCAAAACAAACCTGATGTTTATATTGAAACAAATGTGGAGAAAATCAAATTAGGTCATCCAATCAGGATTAAAGAGTGTCCAGACAAGACAGTGAGTGTCATTAAACCAATCAGCCCAATCAAGGCTATTATCCCTTTTATGAAGTTCATACCAGCCATTTCAAAAGGAAAGAAAAAGTTTGTGAAGTTAGTGAAACCATGTGCTGAAAGCAGTTCTGATAGTGAGAGCAAATCTCCAAATAATTCAAGCAAATAAGAAAAGGTTTCACTGCAAAAGAAACATAGGCTATCACCTATTTCAAAAGTTAAAATTCAGTCTGATCCTCAATCGTCAAAATCAAAACAAGGAGTAGGTTTTGATATATGCAAGAAAGAACATGTTGATCAGTTTGAGGAGGAGATAAAGAAAGTGTTAAGGTAACAAAAATAGCCTAAAACAGTTAACAATAGTAGGCTTGTGAAGCAAACTACAAATAAGGATGTTCTTGATTCCTCCTCTAAGCAAAAAAAAGTGGCTCAAAAGCAAATAAGAAAATCAGCTGAGTCCCACAAATCAAAATCTGAGTCAAGCAACAAAAAAATGTATTGTGACATTTGTGATATGTTCAATCATAAAATAGATGAGTGCTTTTACAGTCAATATTGCTTTATCTGTGACATGAACAACCACTCAACCAAAAACTGTCATTTTAACAAATACTGTTCAGTCTGTGATATGAACAATCACAATACATCTGATTGTTACTTCAATTAGAAGGGATTGAGAATTACCTAAAACAACCCATCTTAACAACATCATCAGGCAAAACACAAGTGAGGAGTCATTTGCACAATAATCAATCTAGAACATCTAGATCACTCAATGATAGCAGTAAAACAAAAGAAATATGAAAAAGTCAAAGAAGCAACCATTTCATCAATCAAAAGTCTGACATTTCAAAACCGAAAATGATTTTTTCAAATAAAAAATGGTTTAAATTTCTTCACAAGCATAGAGATCAAAGATTTCACTACTCATCTGACTCTTTTGTTAATGTGGATGAGAAGACTCCAGTAACATATCATAAGCAATCTCCCAGGTCACCTCTAAATAGATCATAATTTAGAGGAAAATACCAAGAGATCGCCATTATGAATAGGAACAGGAAACCCAAGACAATCATGGCTTGGGTTCCTTATTCTAATTAGTTCGTTTTGCTTGCAGGTTCATTCACACAAGTCCAACAGCTTATGGTACGTCGACAATGGATGCTCTTGACACATGACTGGAGATCATTCCCTCCTGCATGACTTCAAGCATATACAAGGAACCATGGTGGCATTTGGTGGAGATTCACAGGGTGGTAGAATTACAGGTGAAGGATCTGTGACAAATAGGATGCTGAGCTTTGACAGAGTGAAATACTGTGAACAACGGAACTTCAATCTGCTAAGCGTGTCTCAGATCTGTGACAAGAAATATTCTACTCACTTTACAGACACTCGTTGCTACATTCTGAAACCTGGATTTCAAATATCTGAAGAATGGGTCGTCTTAAAGACCCCGAGGAATAATAATACTTATGTTTTAAACCTGTGTTCTGCATCACCTAAAGAAGAAACATGTCTTTTGTCAAAAGCATCATTTGATGAGTCACAGCTTTGGCACAAACGTTTGGGGCACACAAACTTTAAAAATATAAACAGATTGGTTAAAGGAAACCACGTCATTGGTCTTCCTGAAAAGGAATTTCATTTTGTTGATCACTGTTTAGTGTGCCTCAAAGAAAAAGAACACAAATCTTCTTATAAATCCAAGCTGGTGAACACAAACAATACTTCATTGAAGCTACTTCACATGGATCTGTATGGACCAACTCATGTCATGAGTATTGGAAAGAAATAGTATTTTTTGGTGATCATTGATGACTTTTCATGATTTACATGGGTTTTCTTCTTACTTCATAAAAATGAGGCATCCCAAATAATTCAAGACTTTATCACTAAAATAGAAAATCACCTTGATCATAAGGTCAAAACAATCAGAAGTGATAATGGAACTGAATTTAAAAATAAGGAAATGAGTTCTTTTTGTACAACCAAAGGCATTGCTCATCAATTCAATGCAGCTAGAACTCCTCAACAAAATGGGGTAGCTGAAAGGAGAAATAGAACACTCGTTGAAGCAGCAAGAACAATGTTAGCCGATGCTAAGCTGACAATCACCTTTTGGGCAGAGGCAGTTAACACATCGTGATTTGTACAAAATCAAACTCCAATTGTAAAAGAAAACAACATGACTCCATATGAACAGTTATTTCATAGAAAACCATTTATTGGATTTTTCAAGTCATTTGGTAGTCCTCTCTCAATATTAAACACCCGAGACTATTTGGGAAAGTTTTCATCTAAGTCTGATGAAGGATTCTTTGTAGGTTATTCTTCTATGTCAAAGGCTTACAGAGTGTTTAATCCTAGATTAAACATTATTGGAGAATCAACAAATGTTCAATTCAGGGAACATTTGTTTCCTAAATCTAATAATTTGCCCAACTGGTTATTTGATATTGACTCTTTTACTAGATCATTTGATCAATTTCATTTATCTGATGCAGGAAACAAACATTCAGCTGAACCTTATTCAGGAGTAGAACAAAATGATGACTATCCAATGATACCTCCATCATCCACTCTACATCTAAACGAAGATGTTCCACTCCAAGTTGATCCCATTAGACAACTATCACAAAACCAAAGTGTTTCAACTGAAGGAGGTCCAAGCCTCTTACCATCACACTTAGATGATCTGAGATCAACAATAAAAAAGCTACTCCTCCAGCTGAAACACAAAGAACATCAAATGATTGAAGCAATCATAGTGCTGCTGAAGTTGAAACAGGAACTAAAACAGAGTCTTGCTATCTTCATATCTCCCTAACAGTACAAAATGACGGTGCCTCTGACCATAAGAACTGAATGTCTCCAATCATGATATAACCATTCCTGGTGACTCCATTCCAACCACCAAAATTCACAAGAATCATCCAGTTGAAACCATTATTGGTGAACTTAATAAGAGGGTGACTAGAAGCAAGTCCAGTATGGCGAACATATGTTTGTGCTCATGCTTTCTATGTCAAATAGTACCGAAGAACTTCAAAGAGGCTCTTCTATACAATAGCTGGATTGAAGCAATGTAGGAAGAATTGCTCCAATTCAAGAAGCAAGAAGTATGGCAACTAGTAGATCTTCCCGAAGGACAATACCGTATCGGTACCAGATGGATGTACAGGAACACAACTTATGATAGAGGGATCGTCATGAGAAACAAAACAAGATTAGTGGCACAGGGATACACTCAAGAAGAAGGAATCGATTATGATGAAGTGTTTGCTCCTATTGCGAGATTAGAAATCAAAATCTTTCTAGCATATTTTGCGTCCATGAAATTTACTGTATATCAAATGGATGTGAAGTGTGCCTTCTTGTATGGAAAGATTGCTGAGGAGGCCTATGTAAGTCAACCACCTGGATTTGAAGATTCAGATTTCTCTCATAGTGTTTACAAGCTTGACAAAGCTCTGTATAGTCTTCACCAAGCTCCAAGAATATGGTATGAGACTCTATCATCCTTTCTCCTTGAACATGGATACGAAATATGAAAGATTGATCAGACTCTCTTCAGAAGAAGAAGAGGAAAAGACATGCTGTTAGTCAAGATATATATGGATGATATCATTTTTGGCTCAACAAACAAGCAACTCTAGAAAGAATTTGAAAACCTTATGCATTCAAAATTCCAAATGAGTGCAATGGGGAAACTCATGTTCTTTCTAGGTGTGCAAGTCCAACAAACAGTTGATGGAATCTTCATCAATCAATCAAAATACATGGAAACTATGTTGAAGAAATTCCACTTCGCTGATTGTCAGTGTATCAGAACTCCTGTGGATACTAAAGTGAAGATTGGACCTGATCTAGAAGGCAAATAAGTGGACCAGACTCACTATTGATCTATGATCGGTTCACTAATGTATCTAACAGCCAGTAGGCCTGACATTATGTTTGATGTTTGTGTGTGTGCTAGATATCAAGCTATGCAAAACAATTACATGTGAATGCAGTCAAGAGGATATTCAGATATCTTAAGGGCAAACTAGCTATTGGATTATGGTATCCAAAGGACGGAGAATTCAATCTCTATGCCTTCACTAACAGTGATTACAAAGGATGCATCTTCAATAGAAAATCCACCTCTGGCGGTTGTCAATTTCTTGGTCTCTAATTGATCTCTTCGCAATGCAAGAAGCAGACAAACATATCTGTATCAACAGCAGAAGCTGAGTATATTGTAGCATCAACCTGTTGCTCTCAAGTACTCTGGATTCAAACCAGATGCTTGATTATGGTTTTAACTTCTTGCACACACCAATTTACAGTGACAACACAACTGTTGTTTTCATAATAAATAATCTAGTTCAGCACTCAAAAACCAAACACATTAAAATTAGATATTACTTTTTGAGAGACTGTGCTGAAAATGGGTTAATCAAATTTATTCAAGTACCCACTGAAAAATCAATTGGTTGATTTATTTACCAACGCATTTGAACCTGGTAGGATTGAATTCCTGGTTCAATCAATTGGGATGATTAACCTTGTGTAAAATAAATCAAAACATCAAAAACAAGTCAAAAATATTAGAAAAACACAAAAAGAAGTCAATTTTATGAAAAAAGAATATAAATGGGAAATGATATAATTACAGTCATTATATCATTCACTGTGCTTAATTTCAAAAAATGAAAGACTGTCATGACTTACCAGATATGTTGGTAGGCTCAACTTGGAAGAGAAGATACATGCAGTGATGAATTAAAATCTTATTGAATCGTGAAACATGTTATGGACCGTGTACTGGATGAAGTACTTACTTATTCACGTGTATACCAACTCAAACAGTGCAGAATCCTATTTGATTGGCGATCCAATTAGTGAGAACATTAACCTGATCGATATAAGATGAAACTAAACATTAAGAATGAATAGGAATCGATCAAGAATGATCTATGAACTTGGACTGGCTTTCTTGGATGTTTTGGACGGCCAGGGTATGAGTAGGAGTCAAATTCTTCCAAGTGTTTTGTTTTTCCATGAATTAAATGGTATTTATAGGTTAGGGTTAGTCAATCATATGACTGGGCCATTAGCATGGTTCAGTCATGCGACTAAAGCATGCGACTGAGTCAATCACACGACTGAAGGTTCAGTCGCGTGACTGAGTCATCCGTACGTCTCAGTCGTGCGACTGATCCAGTCTCCTGGTTCAGTCATGAGATTGGTCCATTAGCATGAAGTATGCATGCGTATTAACCATTAGCATGGTTCATTCGCATGAAGACTTCATACGACTAAGTTTGAATGTGTTTCTTGATTGTTACTTGAGTAAGATCTATTCAAAGAACCACAAACCTATTTAGTTGGTTCAAAATGCGTTAATAAATGATAAAGATTAAAACATACACCGAAACATTACACATTAAGATCAACAACCACATATTATGTTTCATTCAACTGATTCGTTTCATTATATTTAGGACATGACAGACATATTACATTAAGATCGTAAACTAGGTACGTATGGATCACCAAACTCCCCCTTGGACCTAGTTTCCTTTATTGTCTGGCATCCTTCATTAGCTCGTCAAACTTCTTATGCCTCTCCTTGACTGTGACTCCAACAAGTATCTGAATGCAAAACAGAGTCTTCACGTTTTAAAACTGGAGTGCCTGTATATATCCTGCGGATCATAGAATAATGGCCAACTGAATAAAGTATAAACATCACTAGCCGACAGGTTGGTTAACCACATTGGTCAAATACCCGGATGGTCTCCATTTGGCTCTCTTTCTGTAATACTATGTCCGCTTCTCTTGTTCGCTAGTCATAATACCACCACTTGATGTGGGAGTGAAGTCCTGTGGCATTTCCCTCAATGGGATCTTTGACATAGTACGCCGAGGACTCCACTTCAACACCACTTTGGGTTTCCCAGTCCTTGGGTCCAAATCTGACCTTCAAATGTGCCTCGTACGTTGTTAAGGCTTGAAAGTAACCCATTGAGTGTGGTATTCTCTCTTTAACGCAGCTTCAAACTAGCCTGACATCTTCCTCATACAACAGGTTCAGGCATGCTACTGGTTGAGCTCAAAACGAGGGAGAGTCTTCAGATTATGTGGAAATTTGAAATACTCGATCCCTTCTCCGTTTTCACAGCATATACATTAAGATCCTCAAAGTAAGCCCATGCTATAATCTTGC
Source organism: Flaveria trinervia (assembly GCA_025506515.1). Lineage (NCBI taxonomy): Eukaryota > Viridiplantae > Streptophyta > Magnoliopsida > Asterales > Asteraceae > Flaveria > Flaveria trinervia. The sequence goes on from CM046450.1 coordinate 83,981,232, forward strand.
CAGACACCATTGGATGGTTCTTTACTTTGTAGAGCTTGGCGTAGGCACTCGGCTTTGGCGCTATGCATTGGGTGCGGATCTCTGCAAAACAAGCCGCCCATTCAGCCTTTTTGTTCTCGACATCAGCATTAGTGGCTTGGGCTTGGCTTTCTAATTTCTAGGCTTCCCTCTCCATCGTATAGTGCTATCGAGTGTATCTCCAAAATTAGGAACCATATTTCCCTCGCGATCAGTGTATTCCGGATAGTGCTGTGCTGTGATGTCTTCAATCTCTATCTCATCAACATCATTAAGCTCGTCATCACTAGCAACATCGACGGTAGGGGCATCCTTAACCAATCCATCCAGGTTTAACCAGAACATTTCTGTGAGTTGCTTATCCGTGAGGTTGTGAATAATTTCTCCTTCTTCGGTAGTATAGCTTACTGACCTCCTGACAATCCTTTGCAGATCAAGTATCATTGTGAGTTGAGAGTTCATCTGCTGAAGGGGAGCAACCGCAGTCATCTCGCTGATAATGTGGATGTGCTTGATTTAAAACATTTATCACATCATGCATGAGTAAATTGAAGACAATAAACATTAAATATATATATAAACATTCATGCACATAAGTTTAGTACACTATTCAATTACACATGATTTAAATTACACAACATCTATGCATTACTTTTGTCCTGAATCATGTGTCCATACTGTCGGGGCTGATGTCGAGGCACTTGAATCTTGATTCCTTTTCGTCCGGCTCTCACTAGCTTCTTGGGCACCCAAAGCAAATGGATCTATTCCTTCGTCATCATCTCCTCCATCTTCTATGTCATCCTCATCCTCTTCATCATCATCTTCTTCATCATCGTCATCACTATTGTCATTATCTTCCCTGATCTTCAAAGGCTCTTCAAAGGATCCTTTAAGCTTGAGCATGATAGATTTGTTTGATGATTCCAACTCTTCAATCTTTTTTGCTGATTTGGCTTTATGCTCATTGAGTTGGGCGATCTCCTCTGCCTGCTGAGAGATCTATTGTGATTGTGCAGTAGTTAGCTCCATTAGCTGTCTTAGCTGAGCAGTCTTCTCATCATGAGCAACTAACAGCTTCAGCACCATACGATTTAGTGTCAATACCTGTTCCTCTACCCCACTAGGAGGTAAAGGTAATCCAGTTGTGAATGTGGTATGGGATGAGGGACCGGCTTGGTGGCTAGTCATGGTAGTGTTGGTTGTGGTGAATATAGGTGGAGGTAGATGAGTGGGTGGCGGTGTGTATGCTGTAGTGGTGGTGGATGTGGTGTAGATAGGTGGTGGAGTGGTTGTAGTGGTGATGGTGGGTGAAGTAGTAGTATTGGTAGTGGGTGGAATGGTGATAGTGGTGATGGGAGGAGTGGTAGTAGTGGTGGTTGTTGTGGTGGTGGTGATGAATGTCATCCTCCTTTTCTTCGTCTTCATCCCATGGGGCTGAGCCATCCTTTTTCTCCTCATGCCCCTTGAGGTGGGTGCTCCCCCTAGGATGCTGTTGGGCTGATCAGGTGTGTAACTGGGGTCTACCGCATCTCCCCAGACTCACTAGGGAATCCTCCAACCTCCCGAATAGCTCGGTCGGCGGCAACCACCCTATTGCCCACTGTCCTTGTTAGTGGCTCCTCATCACTCTCTTCCTCCTCATCAGGAGGACAGAAATCCTGATGGAAACTAGCGGTGGTGGCATCTCCATGAATGGGTGGTGGAGGTGTAACATGTGCAGTGGTGGCCCTAGAAGTAGCAGGGCCAGACTCTCCACCAGCGCCACTGTCATAATCATCGGAGTCATCAGATGGAAGAGCGATCTACTCAACATCTGAGTCACCCTCCTCGTGGCGCCACATACGCCTTGCCGGCACCACGTAATCCTCCCGGGCCAGGTGCCCGAATAGTCTCCTCATGGGGGGTTTAACTTGCTTTCCCCTGTACGCCTTCATCCGACCCAATGTGGTGTCATCCATCACCTTAAGTACTACTGCGTCCTCCTTCTCCTTAGGTAGTGACGGTAGCTTCTCATCAATGATCATCTGAATGAATCGGGGGTACATACAAACCCCTCCTTTTCTTTCCCCTTAATGTTTTCCACTAGATAGGTGAAGATCTTCCTAGAAAAGCTGAATGGGTGGTTCAGCACCAACGCTACGTAAGCGTTCTAGATCTGATTGGAAGCTCGTCGAACCCTCCCTTCCGAGAAGCTATGCACATGAGCAGCACATGGGCGAGGTACTTGAACTTGGGGCACAGGTTGCTCTTGTTGAGCACACCTGCGTTGATGTCCCCAGAGTACTTAGCCCTGATGAAAATCCTTGAACGGTAAGTGGGTGTAATCGGGTGGGACAGTTAGCGTCATCCCCAAACTCTAGAACAATCCGGAGCTCATCCTTTATGATCTCAATAGCCTCACCGAATATCGAGTTCGTGATGCAATGGGGCTCAGAGGACCTGTCCACCATAGCGCTTTCCAAGAAAGCCTGTTGGACTGAGCGGTAAGGAGTACATGGTGTCGAGATGCCTTGGAATATTCTAGATCTTCGTAAAAGGTAATAATGCCAGAGAAGTCTGCAGCATTCCTTGAGGTGAGATCTAGATGAGCACAAATATTCTGCTTAGTGCTCATGGGCCAACGACTCGAAATCTGTCACACAATGCAAATAAACGTTAGTGTGTGTCAATGAATAGCCATTTGAATTTCTTAACTTGAATCTTTCTGCTCTCTCATGTGAATGAACTGTGCGACTGAAGTTTAGTCTTGCGATTGAGTTCATACGTACGACTGAGCATGCAACTGGGCTTAGTTGTAGGCTATCCCAAGCGGTTGAACCTGTCGGGCGACTGAACTCATTCGCATGGTGCAGTCGTGCGATTGAAGTTCATTCGGGTGCCCATTCGCATGATAGACTGTTGTTCCATCCAAATTCAAATTTTGAGCAAGTTGAATGTTAGACATCATGGTTTGGCTCATTAGACTCTCAAATGTCTGCTATAACAACCAACAAACTTTAATTAACAACGTACTTAGTTTAATTAGTTTCCCATACAAACTATGTCTCGGTTCTTTTTAGGGTTCAATTCAGTCGATTTAGAGCCTGAATCGATGGAAATTTGAATGTGTTTCACCGACATTACCTGTAGAATGACTAGAAATCATCAGTATGCAATAATCAGTGGTCTAGAGTGATTACTTGAAAATTTGGCAGAGTAATGGTATAGTCGTGCGAGTTAGGGGCGATTTGGGAGTGATGAATGACTGCGACCGACTCCCCTCTAGTTATACTAGGGTTTCCTTCAGTCATCCGACTGAGCCCAGTCGCATAGTTGATTCGTGCGACTGAAGATCAGTCGTGCGACAAGCACAGTCGGTCGCCTTCAGTCCTGCGACTCGAAGTCAGTCGTGCGACTGTGTCATTCGGTCACCTTCATCCATTGATTGATTCAGTTTTGTGTTCCAATCGTGTGTTTTACTCATGCTTATGGTCCAATCACACATCCATCCCATCCGTGTGTGTTAAACATGTGATTGGGCTCATGCGTACGGGCCAATCGTACGACATGTCCATACTCATGGTTCAGTCGTGCAATTGGATCATACTTATGATTTTGACTTTATGACCATTTGACACTTAACCCCGTCTAAGTATTGATAAAACCTTTTAAGCATTCGATCATCTCAGACATGATCATTTTAACTCTAGAAAGTCTTGATCACTTTAGTCGTGATCCTTTTAAACAATACACATTTTGTCACCTTAGACGTGACCCATTTAAGTGATTAAATCCCAGATTGAATTCCACCACATAGTTCGACATATAACACTTAATTGACCAACAGTTAAAACAAAATAAAAGAGTTAACATTTAAAGACAAAACTAAAATTGTTTTTGTGATTTTGTGTGAGGTGAAAATCCTAAGATAGAAATCTAACAGATTTATTTCTTGACCTGGCAGCTTCAAGTTATTTTGACCATAAGTGGAATGATTCATTATGGAATCATACAGGTAATCAAATCATTCAGGACGTGCTACCAAAATCATTTGATTCTAGATTCTTGTTTTCGTCGAGAGTCATTAGAAAATTAAGAAAATCATACTAGTACTATAAGATGCACACTTTGATTTTGACTTTCAAGAATTGCAGCCAACGACGAATGTCAGTATACTTGTCCACATAAATCAATACAAAGACTTTTGACATAGATTGATGATGTTTTAAGTTTAATTATTTCAACAAGCATTTGTGGATCCCACACTTATATGGTAATCAACATTCCTTAGGAGAGTTTTGAGTGGTCTATGGGTATTTTTGACAAGAAGAAACTATTCTTAATGCTTTCAAAGAGAAGCGAAGCCTCAGTTTAGTGCCACCGCACAGCAGAGAGGCGACAAACAACAATGAATTCGAGAATATATAGGTTATGTGTATCCTCAGGTCAGTGCCACCGCACAGTAGAGAGGCACATAACCTATCTTCTCATTTGAGCAATTTTATGCTATTTGCACAGATCGCACCAACAACATAAGTTATTAGTTAGATTGCTTTTTGCATTTTTCATCATGTGCTTTGCTCATAGTTTGGTCATCCGCTCACATTTGTGGCGTTTATTTTGGTCATCACCCCTTATTAGAACTCTGTTGATTGTGTTAACCAGGGATAAGATGATAACCCACAGCTTGTTGAACAAGTTAGTTCGATCTTGAAATCACCAACGAGGTCTACTTATCTATTGTGTTGAATCTACCGACACATCATCTAATGGTCTAGCACCCTCTAGGTTTACTTTCTTCGTGTTACCTTAATAGCAGCTTTTTACTATCTTTTTTTCTTTTTGTTGCTCAGACTTCTCCGACTTATACTTTGAATTTCGCATCTAATTCAATTTAATCATTTAAAGTCCCAAATGCTTTGTTCCTTTGTACTATCATTTTCCATAGTCGTTGAATCGATATCTCAGATACGATCTTATTTCTTTTAGCTTGCATGTCCTCCTTCCTCGTTTTTTTATATAAAACTACTAACCTATTCTTCCCCTAAAATTCTAAAACCCTAAATGATTTGCGTTTTTAGGATTTTCACAGGCAAAGAAATAAAAGAAAACCAAAATTAATTGAATAAAATAAACTAAAATAAAATAACAGAAAAATGGACTTGACGCATCGAACTAAACATGTTCATCTTCTAGAATTACATCACTTTTCTTTTTAACTCCGTTGACCTCTAACAGATATATAAAACATGGTTTATCAAAGGCTTTTGTGTAGAGGTCAGCGCGTTGGAAATCCGTATTTATTTTAACAACATCGATTAGATTCTTTTCAAAACAATCATGTATAAAGTGATATTTAATTCCGATGTGTTTGGTCTTAGGATGTTGGAAAGGATTTTTAGTGACGGCTATTGCAGTAGAATTATCAACATATATAGGGGTGTTAGAAATTTCAAGCGTATTCCCGCATCTCCTGTTGAATATAGATGATTTGAGAACAGTAGCTTGCCACAACAACATATTCAGCTTCACAAGTTGACAACATAACTGATGTTTGCTTCTTACACTGCAACGTGACTAATCTTCTCCCAAAGAATTGACAACCTATTGAGGTGGATTTGTAGTTCATCTTGCAGCAGCCATAATCCGAGTCACTGTACGCAGTAAGCTCAAAATCATCATCATGAGGATACCACAACCCAAGTGTTGGTGTACCCTTCATATAACAAAATATCCTTTTGACCCCTATAAGATGGTTAACTTTTGGTTTCGCCTGATATCTTGAACAAAGACATGTCGCATACATGATATCAGGTCTTCAGGCAGTGAGGTACATGAGGGATCCAATCATTCCTTGGTACATGGTTGCATCAACCAGATCACCATTCTCGTCGGGTGCTACATCATGGTTTGTAGCAAGTGGAGTCCCTACTGTAGAAGCTTTCTCCATGTCAAACCGACTGAGAATATCCCCTACATACTTGATCTGATGTAGAAATATCCCCTTAGGTGTTTGATCCACCTGTAACCCGGGAAAGAACTTCATCTCTCCTATGGCACTCATTTCAAATTCTTCCTTCATTACTGCTTTAAATTCTTTAAATAAGCCTTCCTTCTTGGAGCCAAGATTATGTCATCAACATAAATCTAAACAAGCAGCAGATCACCATCCTTTTCTTCAATGAACAGTGTACAGTCAATTACACATCTACGAAATCCGTGTTTCACAAGGTGAGTTGAGAGTTTTTCATACCATGCTCTCGGGGCTTGGTGAAGCCCGTAGAGAGCCTTATCCAGTTTGTAAACTTTGTCCCGATGATATGGATCCTCAAATCCATCGGGTTGACTGATATACACTGTTTCATGGATTTCACCATGAAGAAATGCACTCTTTACATCCAGTTGAAAGACTTTAATCTTCATGTAAGAGGCATAGGCTAGGAACATACGAATGGCTTCCATTCTCGCCACAGGTGCAAATACTTCATTGTAATTGATTCCCTCGACATGTCGAAATCCTTGAACTACAAGTCGAGCCTTGTTCCTGATGATGACACCTTGGTCATGTTTCTTACATTTCAAGACCCGCTTGGTGCCAATGACCTTAGCACCTTTAGGTCTATTTACCAGTATCCATACACCTAACTTCTTGAACTTAAGAAGTTCTTCTTGCATGACACTCACCCATGCCTCATCATTTAGGGCTTCACTGACGTATTTTGGCTCAAACTTAGACACAAAATAGTGGTATGCATCATCATGAAGATATCCTTTTTCCATTACTGAGGCATAATTAGCTAAATACAACTGATTTCTTTTCTGAACTCCTGATCTGACTTCCCCAACGACATTGTCTAGAAGATTATAGACATTTAGGCGTGATCCAGGAGTGGTGGGAACAGCTACCTCAGAATCAAGATTATGAATGTTTGTTTCCTTATCTGATGCAGTAGGACTGTGAGGTTCAGAATAGTCAGAGGCATCAATGTCAGATGCTTGTGGACTTGCAGTAGTTGGAACCTGTTGCCCCTGATTGTTCTGATCATTCTCCACTACTTTATCATCAGAGGAGGAGTCACTAACCTCGAGTACTCCCCCTAAATGGTTAGCCGATTCACCTTGTGAACCAGATGATGTTGAGTCTTGTGAAGGTGAGGTTAAGACATCATACATCATTTTGGCTGCTACCTCATCGTCAGAAGTGGAGAGAGGGATGTTGAAGGACTTGAAGAATCCATCATAGTCGAAAAGGAATGCATGTCCTTTTCTAGTAGGAGGAGTGGTGTACCTCTAAACATTGACGTTACACCATACCTCTACTTGACCCGTTGAGTTGTTGTAAACTGCCTTATTCGGTATGTTTTATCCTAGAAAAATGCCTTCTTCAGCCTTCTCGTTAATCTTTACTTCCTGAGTTTTCTTCAGCAACATACATGGTGCTCCAAACGGTTCGAGGTACTCCAGATTTGGTTTACGTCGTTGAAGTAACAAGTAACACATCTTGCTATGAGGTTTTACCACCAGAAATCGATTTAACGTGTAACACGCATTGGCAACTGCCTCATTCCAAAATTGGATGGGCAGTTAGCATTGTTCGTAAGGTCTCTATTAAGCTGTGATTCTTTCTCTCAGCAACTCTATTCAACTGAGGAGTGTAGGCGGAAGTGAACCGGTGCACAGTTCCCTTTTCTTTGCAGAAAGCCTCCATCCATTGATTCTTGAACTTGTTTCTGTTGTCTAAGCGTACTTGTCTTACCTTCAGCTTGTAGAGAGACTCCAGTGTAGTTACTAATTCTTTAAATGACTCAAATTATTCTGATTTTGATTTTAGAAACATCACCCAAGAGAATCTTGAGTAGTCATCTGTAACTACATAGCAGTACAGGTCGCCTGGGACGCTTCTTGTACTGACTGAACCAAATAGATCCATGTGAAGAAGTTCAAGAGGTAGTTCTACAGAATTAACTTTCTTTTCCTTATGAGACTTCTTTGTCTATTTGCCTTTCTTGCAGGCGACACAAAAATCCGGGAGTTGGAAGTTCTTGACATTGACTCCTCGCACTAGATCATTTGGGATCAAGAGGTTCATCTTCCGTGGATTGATGTGCCCCATTCTCCTATGCCAGGAGATAAAATCCTTCTCACTAGCTTTTGACAAGAAGCACTGAACTTGATGATCTATTGTGGAGGCCTTTGATAGATCCAAGAGGTAAAGGTCATTATATCTTGACGCTGACATTAAGACTTGGTCCTCCGGAATCACATAGTCCTTTTTCAGGACATAGCACTTCTTATTGTCAAAAACTAACTTAAATCCCTCGTCACATATTTGGGAAACACAAAGAAAATTATTTTGAAGTTCTTGAACATAGTTTACCTTGTCAAACATCACTTTCTGGTTCCCTACTTCCCCTTGAGCTGTGATATACCCTCCTTTGTTTCCAGCAAAAGAAACATGAAGACTTGGTCCTCCGGAATCACATAGTCCTTTTTCAGGACATAGCACTTCTTATTGTCAAAAACTAACTTAAATCCCTCGTCACATATTTGGAAACAGAAAGAAAATTATTTTGAAGTTCTGAACATAGTTTACCTTGTCAAACATCACTTTCTGGTTCCCTACTTCCCCTTGAGCTGTGATATACCCTCCTTTGTTTCCAGCAAAAGAAACATGACCTCCTTTGATTTGTTTGATGTTTGACAGGAGTGCCCGGTTCCTAGTCATGTGCCTGGATGCACCACTATCTACAATCCAAGTGTTTGTATCAGGACTATAGCGAACACCCTGCACATTCAGTTGAAAACATAAGTTAAGGTTAGGGACCCAAGCCTTGACCGGCTTGGATGCCCAGAGGCATCACACATCATAAATTCTACCCATTGTGCATTAGAGGGTGAGGGAATATCATTTTTCCTCTTGTTCTCATTACCAGACATAGAGTTTTCTTTCCATAAGCCAGCTTTGTGTAAGGCATGTTTGTGATAAATAGACGACTGGCTGATAAGTTGAACTTAAGGTTCGCTGACACTTTTTGGTGGAGTCATGGAGTTTCTTTTGGAAGAGCTTGCTTTAGTGTCATAAAGTTCAATCTTTTTCTTTGGTGTCTGATAATAAGGACAGTCAGATGCAATATGCCGATACTTTCCACAGTTGTACCATAATCTTCTTTCAACTTGACAATTTAACTCTTTCTGTGGAGAAGTGTGTGACACACGTGTGACTTTATTCTCTTTGGGTTTTGACACTTCTTGTTTAGATGTTTTATCTTGTTAACAAACTTAATTGTTTGAACATATTTAACATCTTTTCCCTTTTGTTTATTTGGACTTAGACGTGAAGCACGTGATTGGTTAATTTGTTTGGTATTTGTGGGTTCAGAAATATACTTGGTTGAAGCAGACTTTATTTTAACCTTTTCAAATTGTTCATCCAGATTAACACAAGGCATTTTACCTTTAGATTTTGAAGTGGCATCCTTTTGTTTAATGACAGATTCATTTGGTTTACATGTGGAATCTGGATCATTTACAAGAGGAGTGGACACCACATGATCCTTTATTGGGTTATTATTTATTGGTTTACTTTTGGTATTCATCAAGGTCTCATGTGGTGGTGTACCCACTTTATATCCCAAACCCTCCCCATTGTTGCGTTCTCGCACTAAGTGGTGGTTTCCAAAACTACTTTTTCTTTCTTAGTGTCTTCTAGAGAGTTAAGATAGAACTTAATGTCATTAGCCTGGTTAAAAGCTACAACTTCAGTTTCTCTAAGTTGTTTATTCAAAAGATCTATCTTTTCTTTATAATTGTGCCCATTTTGTTTTAAAACTCTATTTTCTTCTGTGCACAGTTGTAAGTCCTTTACTAAGCTATCATTATGATCTAATAACCTAGCAAATTTCAAATCAATACTTTTCCTAAATTTATTACAATCAGAACAAGCATGATGATTGAAAAGTTGAGTAGTGGAACTTACCGGAGAGGGTGAGCTTGAATCAGCCATCAAAGTAGTTTTGACTTTTCTGAATCTGTTGATTCTGAACTTGTGGAACTTGTCCCTTCTTCAGGCAGGTCATCAACCACAGTTGCAGTGTCATCAACATTTGACATCGTGAGTTCCACTGCAATATCACCTTCGCTTGCTTAGTCGTCATCTAGATCTTCAACACTAGCGATGTTGGATTCTGCCGGAGACATAAAACGAAAGCTCCAAGCTTGTCCTTCATCATCATGAGCGGTTAAGGCTTGAGGATCCTTGCCCGACGAAGTAGGGCTGCTTGTGGGATTATCTTGACGAGTGAAAGATGAGAATGGATTCCCATTTCCTGTCTTCCTGGCTTCACATGTTCACATTTGAAGTGCCCATTTTCCCCACAGTTGAAGCAGGTAACTTTGGTCTTCTCAAAACCAAAAGTTGTATCCTTAGCAACAATCAAATTCTGTCCGGTCTTCTTGATAGACTTTTTAAACTCTCCGAACAGCACTTGCTAAGGCCCACATGAGGTCCATTCTCTCAAGCTCTGTCTCGTTTACCTGCTCTTAGTCCTCATCTGCCAGATGCCAATTACCAATCTTCCGAGCAACTAGTCTGTTATAGGACTAAATGACAGCTCATAAGAGATCCATGTGTTCCTTTGCTACCTCCGCTGTCACATTCCCGAGATTCTCGGTCTTCAGTTTTGTAGCATTGGCATTAGGTGCTATGTATTGGGTACAAGTCGACCCTGACGTGTCAGATCCTGAAGTAGTAACTTGAGATGGAGCAGCTAAACTCGACACACATGCCGTTTGAAGTGGTGCTCAAGACGTTTTGGCTTGTGGAGTTGAGTTGTACAGTGCAAGATTCTGATCATATGAAGACTTTTGGGACCTGTACTTCATCCTCAACTCTTCCTCTCTCTGTTTCAGAATGAAGTCGTTGATATCTAACTTTGCTAGCATATGATTTTGTCTTAGTTTGGAAACAAACGAACTCCACTTCTTAGGCAACCCATCTGCAAAATTTGAAACATTGTCGTCCATAGATGTGGTGACTCCATGAGTGTGCAGCTCACTCATTAAGTGGTAGAATCGATCAATACTTCCATTGTGGATAATCATCTAACGTTATTAGCTTAGGGGGTGTGTTATGATTTCCCACTTCATTTTCTAAACCCAACAAATTTTGAATCCTAGAATCCCTTCCTGTGGTGAATGCAGAATATCGATCGTCCATTACTTTTGACTTTGGTCTTTAGAACATATTGTTATACTTGTGTGAATGAACGTGTGCGATTGGACAATTTGTGCGATTGAACAATGCGGTTGACTTAGACGTGCGAATGAGCAAATGCGGATGGCTCACTTGTGCGAATGGACAGGTGCGGATGAACAATGCGAATGGGCAATTCAGTCGTACGAATGGATGAACGACTGAGTCCAATCATGCGTATGAGGGATGCCTATGGATTCAGTCGTACGATTGAGTCAATCGTGCGACTGAAGCTGCTGAATTTTGAGAATTTGAGGGTTTAAGGTATTTTTGACGCAAAAACATGAATTTCTCACTAACCCTAATTGCCGTATGCCAGAAAACGTTATCTTTTTGATCTGGAGACGTCCAAAACAACGTTTGACACAAAAAGATTGTGTTTTTGCCTAAAAAACACAATTTTTATATCAAACTTGATTGAATCACTTGTAAATCAAGGGCTAATGCTCTGATACCAGTTGTTATGGATCGTGTACTGGACGGAGTACTAACTGATTCACGTGTATACCAACTCAAATAGTGCGGAATCCTATTTGATTGGTGATCCAATAAGTGAGAACGTTAACCCAATCGATATAAGATGAAACTAAACATTAAGAACGAATAGGAATCGATCAAGAACGATCTATGAACTCAGACTGGCTTTCTTTGACGTTCTGGACGGCTAGGATTCGAGTAGGAGTCGAATTCTTTAAAGTGTTTTGGTTTTCCATGAATTAAGTGGTATTTGTAGGTTAGGGTTAGACAATCGTACGACTGTACCATTATCATGGTTCAGTCGTGTGACTAAAGCATGCGACTGAGTTAATCACATGACTGAAGGTTCAGTCGTGTGACTAAAGCATGCGACTGAGTCAATCACACGACTGAAGGTTCAGTCGTGCGACTGATCCAATATCCTGGTTCAGTCGTGTGACTGGTCCATTAGCATGAAGTATTCATGCATATGAACCATTAGCATGGTTCATTCGCATAAAGACTTCATACGACTAAGTTTGAATTGGTTTTTCAATCGTTACTTGACTAAGATGTATTCAAACAACCACAAACCTATATAGTTGGTTCAAAATGCGTTAATAAATGATAAACATTAAAACATACACTGAGACATTACATATTAAGATCAACAACCACATATTATGTTTCATTCAACTCATTCGTTTATTACATTTAGGACATGACAGACATATTACATTAAGATCGTAAACTAGGTACATATGGATCAACAAAACACTCATCACAAGTACATGTCTGTATTGGCTTATCTGAATGCATGTGTGTGTAGTAACCTAAACACACACCAGTAATGATACTTTATGAAGATCTGATGAAACAAGCATGTGTAATGTAAGATTGATATGACCTCTTTCACCTACATCAGTTTCATCTTTGTTTTGCTAAGCAAAGACCTGATGAAACAAGCACATAGTGTAGATGTACTAATCCAAAATATTCCTAACGAGGAACACATCCCAATTGGATGAATCTACAAAAGCAATACATTCCAAGTAAATGAACAAAATAATCCTATCATGGATCACCTTCCAAAGTGATGTGAAAAGAATCCCAATGTGGATCATCATGAAAAGGATCAAAATAAAAGAATCCTAATGAGGATCAATGAAAATGAATTCTTATTACTTAAGTAACCTCGTAAGGAAAGTTGTGAAAAAGTTCTACCATGCATTGTATAAGGATGGTTGATTGTTCCATGCTTGTGTGTGTGAGGTACATATTGAATAATTAAATCAACAAAAAACATGATAAATATCATTTGCACCAAAATATCAACCTAGTATGAGTTTAAGAGGACAAACATACCTTTAATCATCAAGTTCATAAACATGTCCATTTTATCATAAAGGATGCACATGTGTAATGTAAGATTGATATGATCTCAACAAAAGATATACTTCTCTTCACTTTTAATAATCAATGTACATAACAGTCAGAAAGTTTTTCAAATCTTTAAAGTTTCTATTCAGATGTGGATATAAACTTTAGGGGGAGTAATTAAATTTTTTGATTAAATCTATATAGATTTTTACTATCTTAAATTACTTTCTTAAAAATTAAAAACAAAAGAAAAAGAAAATGCATGTGTTGATGTAGAAGTTATACCATAGTATCTCAGCCTATGCAGATTCTTGGAAGCATGAAAAGTCCAAGATCAGTCAAACGATGGGAAACTTGTATAAATTATGACATACAAGTCAATCAAAGCAAGAATTGACAACCTCAACAGTCAACAACTTTATAAGAAAATTCAATTAATGACATATCTTCATAACATGAAAAACCAAAACAGATACATTAACTTATGATTAAGTTCAAAAGTTGATGTAGGTAAGTGCATTGGTTATGCGGATGAAGGTAACCCATGCCTATAACCAATGAGGGTAACTTTTTATTTCCAAGTAGAACTAATGCGGACAAAGATTCTACTCTACCTTGCATTAGTGTTTACAAGTGTACACGAAAATTTGAAGTGTTAAAATCTATGAGAAATAAAAAAATGTTCTACCGCATTTGTCAATGCGGATAAAATGTTTTTTCAAGTGTTCAACCGCATTTGTCAATGAGGATAAACATTTTAAGTGTCCAACCGCATTTGTCAATGCGAATGAAATTTACACTTCCGCGTTTGTTTTACTCATCCGCATTTGTGGATGTATGTCTTCAATTTTCATGTATTTTCAAATAGAAATAAATAAGTGCTTAATATCTTCTGTCACAATGAATGATGATCAAGTAAATGTGGATTTTATTCTATCGCATTTACTACAGTGAGCAAATGCTAACAATATTGTTAAGCCGCATTTGCTACAGTGAGAAATGCTGACAAATTTTGTTTAACCGCATTTGCTACAGTGAGCAATGCTGAACAAGTTTTGTCAATCGCATTTGTTACATTGAACAAATGCTGATGAGCTTCGTTCTTCCACATTTTTTATAGTGCACAAATGCGGATAGAAGAAAACTGAAGTAACAAAACTTCCGCATTTGCTACAGTGCGTGAATGCGGAAAGAAAATCACAAGTTAACTATTCTGTATTTACAATAGTAAACAAATGCGGATAGCAAAGTTATTTAAATGTTCTCCTCCATATTTACAACAGTAAACAAATACGGATGTATAAAAACCATCCGCATTTTGCTACAGTGAATTAAAATTTCAACCGCATTTGTTCTGAGACTTGTAAAATTTTGTAAAAGCCATTTTTTGACTATTTAAAGCAAGTTCAAAAGGTCATTTAATACTTTTCAAATTTGAGAGAATCTATAGTGCGACGAGCGAAAACACTGTTCTTCTTCATCAATCATCTTCTTCTTTAATAATCAAAGATTCAAGTTCATTTCACCCAATCTGTTGTCATATTAGATGCTACACAACTGCATTATCAAACATGTCGAACGTTTGAACTGATAATCAATTTAGAACCCTAGGATCATAAAGAACACCCAAAATCAGATTTATTCCAAGAAAAGATGAACATTCTCTACTTCAATGAACATGCAAACTTTGTTGAATACAATTCAATCTGAAAATCTCAAAGTTATGTTCATCGCATGAACAGAGCATGGTGAAACTGAAATTGTTGAAATCAAAACTTGAAATAATATCCAATAATAGTCAAAAACATGAAAAATTTGATCTTCAAATATGATAAATCAAATGACAATGAGTATTCATGACAATATCTTAATCTGAAATGATTCATATGGAACAGTACCATCAAATGATCATATTTGACCCTCAAAAGTCAAAATGACGAAGGCTGCTTAAAGTAGTACATATATAATCATAATCTTACTCGTATTCGTCTAATGCAGGGTACATGGCTGATCTCTCCTGGAGCAAGCTCCACAATGTCAATGGTTTTCTAGACCCTGATGTACTTGAGGCAGAGGGGCTCAGAGACCTGATCAGATTCATCTCTAGAACTAGAGTGGCTCATGTTATCACTGTGAGACCTATCATATATAATAGACTCATAAGGTCATTCTGGAACTCTGCTTAAGTGAAAGAGGATGATGGTGTTAGTTAGTCTTTATGAGGAATGATTGATGATGAGCATACTCTGATCATAACTGAAGATTTTGTGAGAAGGTGTCTGCAATTTGGTAATGATGCAGATGCACCAATTAAGCTAGATGATGATGATATCACTACCTTCTTTGCAAAAATTGGTATGAAGGAGGTTTTGATGCTAAACAGATTGTGAAGGGGTTAGTGGACTTGCCTTGGAGGTTTCTAATCCACATCTATTAGCATTGTTTGTCTAAAAGGAAAACAAAGTGGAATGATATCCCAATTATCATTCATTCATCAACAATATGTGCTCTATGCACAAATAGGCCACTCAATATGTCAGCTTATGTTTTCAATGGCCTAGCGTCCAACATACAAGAAGGAAAGAGATACAAATTCTTGATGTACCCAAGATTCATCCAATCTCTCATAAATGAAGCATTCCCCAATCTCGCTGCTAAGGGACCAATTCTAGATATTCCACATTATGATTCTAAGTCATATAAGTACATTAAGAAGAGGGATCCTAGAATTTTTATAATGGAGCTCACTGTCCATTTCTACCTTGGATGCTTCAACAGATTAATCCTGATGAACAAGGTTAAGAACAACATGCTCCTGATAATGAGCATATTGAAGAACAAGCTGCTGATGAGCAAGTTGATGTCATTGATAAGCAAAGGTCAGTGTCACCCAGGATGGTGCAGGGGGTGATTCTCACACTAAACCTGAAATTAATGATTTTGCATCTCCATTGCACCTTTACCATCAACCTATCCAAATGCCTGTGAGGAAAGTCACTTTTGAGACTCCTCCTTTAGAGAGCTTTGCCGAATCCAATGTTAACAGACCAGATGAAAATGATGAGTTGATTTCTGAGCTCATGCAAAAGATTGAAAGGATGGAAAGAGTACTTAACAGGAGAGCAAGAATCATTGATGATAGAATTCTTGAACTTGATGAAAAGGAAAAGGAGTTGAAAGACTAAAAAGAAAAGTATGAAGCTGAAAAGAAAGAGAAAGATAAGGACACTAACTACTTAACAGCTGCTCTTAATCATTCTAGAGAAGAAATCAATAGGCATGTTGATACTCTTGCTATTCAAACCATTGCTATGGAAGAGCATGAGGATATAATTGAAGAACAAGCTGAGATTATCTCCAATCTGCAAACTCAAATTAAAAGCCAAAATAAAAGAATCTCTGAGCTTGAGATGCTAATTGAAATTCAAAGAAGAGCTAAGGCTGAAGAAAGTGAAGGAGATGAGGAAAGAGTTATAGCTGATAAGATAAAATCTTCTTTTGAAAATGTTGAAAAAGAAGAAGATAGAAGCAAATTAAAGAATGAAGAATCAAGCCTAGAGATAGTGGTCTATTTTGGAAAATCAGATGCTACAATACTGAAAAGGCTGAATTTGAAGAATTGATCAATGCACTAGACAGCTTCACATCTGAAGATTTCACTATTGATGACGAGTTCTAGGATTTTGTATCTGATCAAAGAACTTACACTGTACCTATTGTGATTATCCCTTAATCCCATGTCCCTCTGGAAAAGGTGTTAAGCCTGCAAATAATCCCAGTCGTGTCTCTCTTAGATGATCAAAAAGAAATAATCAAAAAACTATGTGAAGAACAAAAAGAAAAGGAAGAAAAGGTTGCTGATGCCATAAACAAGCACAATCTAAAGTTGAAAAAAGTTCCTCAAAGATCTAAAACTCCTGAAACCTCTTCTGGTCCTCCACTTCAAACCTATACCAGAAAGAGAAAGTACTTATCTGAGAAGGATAAAGGAAAATGACCATAATAGAAAATGAACAAGTGAAGAAAAATAAACAAGATGATTCAAGAAGCTTGGCTGCAATCGCTGAATTTCAAGAAGAACATGAGCAAGCTGAAGCTCAATTAAAGAACTAGGCTATTTTTGTTGATTTGAAAGAAGGAGATATAGAAGGAGGCTATGTGGCTGATGAGCCAATAGCAGTTGACAGTCCCATGAAAGAAGAAAGGTCAGTAGAAGAAATGGTAAAGAAGGCTCAAAATGATAATTTATGGTTGAAGCTATGTATTTGATTATCATGGATATGATCCTGATGAAGTCTTTGGCATGACTTATGAGGGGATGAAGGAAGAAAGGGAAAGATTAAACAAATTGTTGGACCTTACCATTGAGTCAGACTATGAAAAGACAATCTCACCTAAAGCTCAAAAGCCAAAACTCTCTGCAATAAAAAAGCAAAATCCAACAACTCAACCAATATATCCTGATCCCTATTCCATGACTGATAGGGAAATGAAGGATTATTTATTAAGCCAGGCATTTACAAAGAGAAAACTGGGTAACATGAAGACCACTTCAATGAGGGCTGCCATCTTAAGACTGATTGCTAAAAGGAAACAGAGGCTTAAACCTTTAGAAGAAGAGATCATTAGCAAGAAGCCAAGATCAAGAATGCCTTCTCAAGGCATCCCACTCATTCTTAGATATCAAGACTCTCTAGCACCAATTCTTCATAAATATCCTTGGTGGTTTGCTGAGCCTTCACAACTTAAGTGTCAAGAAGGCCTCACCATTCTAGAGATGATAAAGGGTGTGTCTACTCCAAAGGGCAAACATATCAGAAGATCATTTCCTGGAAATATGACAGTATTGGAACATGTTCATGGTTAAGAGGATCTCTGGGCTAGTACAATTCTCTATAGAATACTCTGCTCTAGTAAATGCCCTAGAGATCCATGACCTAAAAAACTAGCTTAATTAGAATTAATCAATCACTTAGCTATACTCTGCGCTGACCTCTATACTAAAGCCTTTGATAAACCACGTTTTCAATATTTGCTAGAGGTCAATGGCGTTAAAAAGAAAAGTGAGGTAATTCCTGATGATAATAATGTGTAGTCCGATATAGTTTAGTTAAAGTTATTTTATTTTATGTTATCTGTTTTATTTTCGTCTGTTATATTTAAACTCATGTTATTTTGCTTTTTATTAAAATCCAAAAATAATTAAACCAGAAATGATTTTAGTATTTTAGGGGGAGAATATATCAGCAAGTTAACATTAAAAAAATAAAATAAAATAAAATAAAAAGAAAATGAGGGAGAAGGGGTAACTAGCTGAAATAAGGTAGATTGTGTCTGTGATACCGATTCAATACCTTTGGAAAATGATAGTACACAGGAACAAATCAAGAGGGACTTTAAAAATTTAAGTTTTGAAAAGATGCAAAAGTTCAAAGTATAAGTCTGTGTAGTCTAAGCAATATAAAAATGGAAGACGATAGAAAACTGGCAACTCCTAAGGTGACACAAAGAAAGTAGACTTAGAGGCTGCTAGACCACAAATGATATGTTGGTAGATTCAACACAATAGACAATTAGACCTGATTGGTGATCTCAAGATCAAACTAAGTTGTTCAACTGACTGTGAGCTTCCATCTTATCACTGGTTAACACAATCAAATATATTCCAATAAGGGGTAATGACCATTTAAATGCCACAAATGTGTGCGGATGACCATAATTAGAGCAAAGCAAGAAAAAAATGAAAGACAAATGCAATAAAGCTAATGACTTATGTTGTTGGTGCATATTGTGTAAAATAAAATAAGCTGCTCTAACAAGGAGATAGGTTGTGTGCCTCTCTGCTGTGCGATGGCACTGAGTTGAGGATAAGCATAACCTAGATATTCTAGAATTCATTGTTGTTTGCCGCCTCTCTGCTGTGCGATGGCACTGACCTGAGGACAGGCTTCTCTTTGAAAGCTCTAAGAATAGTCTCTTCTTGTAATAATACCCGTAGACCGCTCAAAAGCTTCTGAGGAATGTTGATTACCATATAAGTGTGGGATCCACAAATGTTAGTTGAAATAATTAAACCTAAATCAGTCACCAGTCTGCGTCAAAAGTCTGTGTATGGATTTAAGTGGACAAACATACTGACAATCTTAGTGGCTACATTCTCAAGAGTTCAAATCAATGTGAAAAACTAAGAGTTTCAGTATGATTTCCTTAAGTTGCTAATGACTCTGGATGAACACCGAGAATTTAAGAATCAAAAAGTTTTTAATACAAGTCCCAAATGATTTGACTTACCTGTATGATTCCAAAATTGAATTGTTCCAGATATGATCAATCTAAGTTGAAGCTGTCTACTCCCGAACCAAATCCCGTAGATATCAATCTCTGGATTTATCTCTCACAAAAAGCCAAAAATAAGTTTGTTTATGAAATTAGTTTAAGGTTTTAAATTAGTTACTTGTTTTTAATTTTAATTGTAGGCGTGTGTCGGGCTACATCAGGAAAATCAGAATGAACCAAATCACTAAAAGGGTCATGTCTGAGATGACCATATGTGCTTTGAAAGTTTAAAATAGTCACGTTTGAGGTGACAAAGTGTTTTTCAAAGGGTCACGTCTGAGGTGACTAAAGTGTTTAAAAGGATCACGTCTGAGGTGATCAAAATGTTTTCAAGATAAAATGATCATGTCTGAGATGATCAAAGGCTCATAACGTAAATTTCAATTAATTTAAAAGGACTTCAATGTAAATTGGTATAAATGGTAGAAAATTAACTAAGTGTGACCCATTCGCACGATTGGACCATAAGAATGGACCAACGAGGCGAATGGCTTCCACTCGCACGAATGGCTCATCAGAATAGCCCATTCGACCGATTGGAAGAGGGCAAATGAGTCAGTCGACCGATTAAAATTCATTCGGTCAACTGAACATGCGAATGAAAGGCACGACTGAGCCAGTCGACCGACTGAATCTCAGTCGGTCAAGTGCATGCGACTGGTTGGGCTAATCGTACGATTGAGCCTGAGTCGCCCGAATAAACTGGGCGACTGAGGCCAGTCGGCCGACTGAGCCCAGCTTCAGTATTTAAAGGGCTTTGTCGATCGCATTTCAATCATCACTCCCAAATCGCCCTTAAATCGCACTCCCTACCGTTACACTGCCAAAATTTTATTAGCCCTAGTTTATCATTGTTTTTTATTCACTAACGTTCGCCATTCATTATACAGGTAGATTGAAGTCTTGTTTCATTGAAATCAGAAGGATTGAACCATAATGTGGTGAATATTCGAACGAAAACAAGAAACAGACAGAACGTGACCTAATAACCTACTTAACCTATGCAAAATGTTAAAATTAAGGTTAATAGGTTATTAGTAACAAGAATGCGAGTATATTGAACCGGTAATCCATGTTAAATCACTTGTATTGATCAAGACTCGAACCACAGGCGACTGAACAACTAAGACAGGCGACTCTTCGTTCGGATGATCTTCAATCGCACGATTGAATCTGGCGATTGGGTCATTCGACCGAATGAATGAACACGATTGATCTCAGTCGGCTGACTGAACCATTCGCAGACTCAGTCAGCAGACTGAACCCAATCGCATGTCACATTGACCAGAATGAGTCCAGTCGCAGAAAGAATAGACGACTGACTCCAGTCGCATGATTCATTCGCACGAATGAATCAGAATGACTTTCAACTTTACACTTATAACAGAATTTTTCATGTCTTATGTACTAATGATTCTATGTCTTATGTGTTTCAGGTAAATGGCAGAAAGGTGGTCCATAAATCCAAAGCACAACATTTGTGCTCATTTGGATCACACCACCAGGAACGGGGCCGAGTTTACTGACATTATAGCCTTTCTGAGACGGTCCCGGATTCATAAGGCTATCTCCACGCCTTGCACGCCATATAGATCACTCCATCAGGCATTCTGGGAGAATGCCTCGGTGGACCGCTCTCGTGAGCCGTACTGTATTAGGAGCTCTATATTGGGCCATGATATTGAGATCTCTGCTGCCGACATTCAGAGGGTCCTAGAGTTTGGGGACGACACTGATCATCCTTCTAGACTACATCCATTGGCAGTGAGAGGATGCTTCCTGAGGATAAAGTACGCTGGGGATATCAACTCAGGTGTGCTCAACAAGAGCAACCTAAGCCCCCAGTACAAGTACTTAGCACACGTGATCCTCAAGTGTGTTGCATCGAGGAGGGGTGGGTTTGACGACCTCTCAGACCAGATTCAAAATGCCTACGTGGCACTGGTTCTGAACCACCCCTTCAGTTTTTCCAGCATGATATTCTCCTACTTAGTGGAGAACTTGGAGGCCAAGGGTAAAGAGGGGTTTTGTATGTACCCCAGATTCTTACAGCTCGTCTTCAACGAGAAGCTGCCACAGTTGGCCAAAGAGAATCATGACGCAGTGGCCTTAGAGATTATGGATGATACTACTCTTGGCAGGATGAGAGTTTACAGGGGAAAGCAGGTAAAGCCCCAAGTGAAAAGACTGATTGGCCACCTGGCCAACGAGAGGTATGTGGCGCCTGGCAGATGCAAATGGCGTCATGATGACAGCGACTCCGATGATGAGAGGTTGCTCCTACCAGATATGGATTCTGATGATGATGATGATAGCGGCAACGGCGGGGATGATATGCCTGCTACACAAAGAGGCAGTGAGTCAGATGTTATTCCCCCGCGGTCTGACACTGCCGGAGAGGTTGATGAGACGGCCGGTTTCCATCAGGGGTTCATTGTTGGTGATCAGGAAGAGGAGGAGTAGGATGAGGAGCCCCTCACTAGGACTGTGGGAAGCAAAGTTGTTCCCACAGAACACGGGCTTAGGGTGGTTGGTGAACACCCTGGGGACTCCACTGAGAGAGAGACTGACCCAAGCTATGCTTCGGGTTCAGTGGGCAGAGCTGCAGGGGGAGCATCCACTTCCACCGGGACTAGGAGGAAGAGGATGGCTCAACCCCACGGACTGAAGAAGAAGAAGCGTCGCCTGACCTTCGTTACCACTGCTACCACTACTTCCACCACCACAGCCACCACTACCACCTCCACTGACATACCACCCATCACCACAGCCACCACATCCACTACTGCTACCACAGCCACCACATCCACTACTGCTACCACAGCCACCACATCTACTACTGCTACCACAGCCACCACATCAACTACTGCTACCACAACCACCACCTTACCTACCACCACTGTATCCTTCCCATCCACCACCATACCATTCACACCTACATGACCAGCACCTGCTTACCGACCCATATTCACCACTGCTACTACCACCACCACCTCACATCATGCCGGACCTTCAGCCCAGCCATCACATGTATATGGATCTACTCGACCTCACATCGGGGTAGAGGAGCAGCTGTCGGCGCTTAACCATATGGTGATGCACCTGCTAGCTGCAGATGAAGAGAAAGCGGCGCAGATTCGCCAGTTGACCGATCTGACTACTGCCCAGTCTCAGCAGATGGCAGAGCAGGCTCGGGTGATAGATGAGCAGACCCAGCTAATCGATGCTAGGAGAGTCGAGATGTCCCAACTCCAGGACCAGCAAGCCCAATCAGCCAAACGTATAGAGGATTTGGAGATGACCAACAAGACGATTATGCTGAGGTTAAAGGGGTCAAAGGATGAGCCTTTGAAGATAAAGGAGGGTGAAGGGGATGATGGAGATGGTCATGATGAAGATGATGATGACGATGAGGAAGATGATGAGGATGAAGAAGAGACAGAGGAAGAAAGGACAGAAGGTAGAGATGATGATGACGAAGCAGAAGGAGGGGATGCGGTTGCATCGGCCTCTGCTTCTGGTCAAGAGCGAAGATCAAAGAATCTACAGGATCAGCCATCTACCACTTCTGATCCTCCGAGCGACGAGCCCAGGATTCAAGACAAAAGTACAGATTATATGTCTTATGTATTTATTTATTTTGTGATTGAATCATTGAATGAAAAACAAGTGTGTTGAATGTTTATATATTAAGTTGATATAATTCTGGTTGATTACTTACTAATGGTTTGTGTGTTGAATGTTTATATATTAAGTTGACATAATTTTGTTTGATCACTTACTAATGGTTTGTGTGTTGAATGTTTATATATTTAGTTGATATAATTCTGTTTGATCACATAGTAATGGTTTGTGTGTTGAATGTTTAAATCAAACAGATCCAAACTTTCAAAGGGATGAGTTTGACATTACTCCCCTTCAACAGGTCAAGACTCAACTAACCATGACTCTTGATCTGCAAGGGATTATTAGAAGGTCTGTGAGTTATACCCCTGAAGAAGGGGAAATAATTCATGACCTATCTAACGAGCAACTGGCAGAGATGTTCAGACTCAATCCTGATGAAATTGTCAAGGATGCTCCAACAGTTGATTCAACCAGTGATGAAGAACTAAATGACGTTGATGAAGTTGAGGTTGAAGATATTACTGCAGAAGAGTACCCTCAGTACGCTGACAACAAGGGTAATGTGGTCCCCAAACTGGGTGAGTCCCTAGTCAGTGATATGTTTGAGGTACTAGACAAGATGGAGCAAGAAACAGGAAAGACCGAAGGAACAGCCCAAGCTTCAAATGATGACGTAGGCATTCGAAAGGCTGAGTGGGCTGCCTGTTTTGAAGAAGTTAGAGCCAGCGTGTTGCACCAAAGAAAGATGCCTACACCAAGCTCTACAGAGTCAAGAAACACCATAAGGTGTCAGGCAGGATTATTGCATGGGCTTATTTTGATGACCTTAATGCGTATACAGTTAAGAGGGAACAAGGAATAGAGTACTTCAGATTTCCACATGATCTGAAGACTCTACCTGGTTTTGAGCTCAACCAGCTGGCTAAGCTAAAGCTGCTGTATGCTGACCCACGAAAAATGTCAGCTGGTTCGAGGCTGCCCTGAAGAAGGAGTACCACACCAGATGGGTTAACTTCAGACCACAACAGCCTACGAGGTATATAAGAAGGTCTGAGGTTGATGCCAGTACTGGCAAGCCCAAGATTATGTTGAAGTGGAGTCCTCCGCGCACTATGTCGAGAATCCCTCTCAGGAAATGCCACAGGACTTCACTCCACACTTCAAATGGTGATACTATGATTGGAGAACTGCTGAAGCTGTCATAGTTCTGAATAAAGAGGGACAAATGGATACTATCAGATATTCGACCCGATATGGCTAACCAACTTGTCTGCTAATGATGTCTATACATTATACAAGTGGCCACTCTTCTATGACACACAAGACATTGTACAAGCCCTCCAGTTCCAAAATGTTATACGACTTTGTTTTGCGTTTGAGATTCACGCATGAGTCACTAAGGAGGAGAAGTACAACTAGTATAAGGAGGTTATGCAGAAGACAAGAGATTAGATAGATCTACGTCCAAGGGGGAGTTTGTTGATGCATGTATGTCCCTAGATCATGATTTGAAATGTAAGGAATCTTGTCTGTCTGAGTATGATGTAATTTGTATTGATTAATGAAATGACATAAATTGTTTGTTACTTGTTATGTTTAATATTTCATTAATGAGTCGTGATTGAATTGATTGGGTTTATGATTGTTTGAATGGTTGCACATTATGTTATATTAATTAAAACATTCAAACTTAACTTAATGAAGTTCTCATGCGAATGGCTCATGCGAATGAACCATACGCATGAATAACTTCACACGATTGACTCAGTCGCACGACTGAACCAGGAGACTCGATCAGTCGTATGATTGTAACATAAGATTGGCTCAGTCGCACGATTGAACACTCAGTCGTACGAATGAATCAACCGCATGGTTCAATCGCATGACTGAACTAGACTAATGGTTCAGTCGCACGATTGAATAATACCAACCTATAAATACAACTCAATTCGTGAAAAAGAAAGACTCTCGATCAATTACGACTCCAGACGTACCCTAGCCGTCTAGAAACCTTCCAATTCGTTCTCCAAGTTCATAGAACACATTAGATCGATTCCCAATCGATTTCTAACATTAGTTTCAATTCTTGATTGATTCTTCATGTGTTCTCACTGATTGGATCGCCAATCAAATAGGATTCCGCACTATTTGATCTGGTTTACACGTTAATCACAAGGTATTTCGGTCAAATACCAGGTCCTGACAAAGCTAATCTTAACCACCTCAACATCTAGGTGACCAAATTCTTGGTTGCTTGCCTGTGTCTATATAGTTTGCTTCTCCTCTTAAACTCTTCAAACACCATGTCTTCAATCCTATTAGCTAACCTTGCAACTTACCTTCTTTGACTTGGGTTGGGAAGTCGGAGGTCAACTATGTAGGTTCTCTCATAGTATCTTAGGTTGTAGAAGTTCAAAATTTCATGTTGTCCTTGAGATCTAGAGATTACTAGGGCTCTCCTTTCAGCATCATACCTCCCTCCCACTATAAAATTTTCAGAAGAGTGAGATGGAGTAGACATTGCCATTGGTATAAACTCCTAAAAAAGGCTTCAAATGAGTGAGTTCACATTAATATGGACCTGAGGAGGTTGTTGAGTATGGAAAACTACAAGTAAGGGTGGTGAGTCCTCTATCTCCATACTATAGGAAGAACTCATAGGTTATATGTTGTAAGTAGGACTTTCTCCCACTTTCTCGTAGTATCACCCTGTAGCACAATGTAGCTAAAGGTTGGGTCCACCACATCAAGAAGTTCTTCTGGGCCTTGTTGAGTTCTCCGGAGGGGTCTCTTAGCTAATTTGACCTTGAGATCGGTGATCTCAAGTTGCTGGTCATTGACCCTACTTTTTAAAGGAGCCACTTGATATTCTAGGTGACTCACCTTTGAAACTAAGTAGGTGCATGTTCTTGATAGCTTTTGCACCTTTAGTTTCTAACTCTACTCATATTCATCAGAAGAATCATGCGAGGATGAGAGAATAGGACCAAAGTCTCTTCCTCATCACCAACATGGAGTTCTTAGCTGCTAGATTTCTGATGCACCATGACATCTTCTTAAGAAGTGTCAGTGGGCTAGGTTTCCATATGGACTTCTAAAACATGTTTAGGGAGGTCCACCTAAGTTTGGGTTGGATGATGTGGGATGCATATGTGTGATTCTCTCCTTAAGCGAGGGTGGAGAACGGAGACTCATGGTACTCACTGAAACCCATATCTTCATTATCATAGAATTCAAGGTTTGGGATTGGGTGGTTGAGGTCAAAAGGCTAGGGATGGTAGCTATCCCGTTAAGGTTGATCACTAGAGTTTTTGGACTTAGTGTGAAGGCTTAAGGCTGGTGTTGTGTGCTCATTAGGCTACCTATGAGGAACTTACTCATCAAAGAAATGATAAGAATGGTCTGCTCATTGAGTGAAGTGGGAGCTTTGGTTTCCAATTCTTCCTGCATGGGTGAGTGTATGAGGGCTTACACATCTTGAACAGTTTTTGAAAGGGTTTGTTTGGATCTTCTTGAGTAGGTGAGGGTGATTTCTGGCTATGTGGGTGGTGCAAATGTAGAAGGTCTGGGTTGAACATTGGCTTGTGTTGCCAAGTTATGACATTGAGCAATGAGCTCTAACTTTTGGGACTAGGGCTGTTTTGATCCCTATGAAGCCGATAGTCGACTTTCTCATTAGCTTAAAGATGTCAAGCTATGTCTATCTCAGTTTAAGGGTGTTACATGTTCCCCTTAACTTTGAGTACCGTTCATAGTTATGAATTTGTTAGACATATCTAGGGAACATGCAATACTCTAAGGAGTCCAAGTTTGTAATTATGTTTGTATAAACAAATTAAGACTACTTGAACTTGACCCCTTGAACCACCTGATGGACTATGTAGGAAGGCCCTCAATAATTTCATCCGAACCTCTATGCTTTTTGGATAGAAAATGGATGACCATATTGAGGAGATACTTCTATTGGGAGGAAAGCTTTCCCTTTTTGAAGGTTCGTACTAAGTAGTCCCCTTCATATCCCATATGCTAGAATGAGTTGTTATAAGAGATTTAGAGAAGGACAATTCTCCTTCTTCATCATCCAACCTCATATGACAATTTATTGTGGCTGGAGTGATGAAAATTTTCCTCCCCTTCACTATGGCAGACATTGCCTGCTCACCATCCAAGATTACCTCATGGCAGGTCCTGCATAACTCTAAGAATTGATATTCACACAATGGTGGGTCTATTTTGAGTGTAGTGAGGTAGTTTGAAAGAGCTAGGAAATGGCAGACATTTGAGAAACCTAGATGTTTCTTATATGTTAAATGAGCAAGTTGGTTATGTCACCTGTGTAAGTGCATTGAAATCAGGTTGGTTTTACGGATCAGGGTTTGCCATTTCAGAGTAGCTTCGAATTGTAGAAACATAAGAACAAAGTTAGTTTGTGGGTGAATTTAGGTTATTAACATATGCTGATGAAGAAGAAAGTGAAAGAGGGGGGGAACCGTTAAGGATATATTTATATGAACTGGAATTGAGATCAAGTTTGTACAAAAGGATAAACTTTTAAACCTGGATGTCGGTCCCACCTCCAAAAAAGGTGCCTAAAAGATAGTTTTCTTGAAAGTCGAACATGTTACGAAGGTAATTTGTCATCGGAAGTTTTGGAAAAAAAATCTGTAGCCAATCTAACTTCGGAAGATATTCTTTGGCTTGATGAAAATTTGCTTCGGAAAAAAAATACTTGGAGTATTTGTTTATCTTCAGAGATTTATTTGGTTTCGGAAGGGATTAAATCTCAAAAATGTAAGGCCCCATTTCCGGGACACTTACAGCCGTCAATCATCGCACATAAAGCATATGGTATACATTAACTTTACTAAAATATTATAGCGAAATCATTTTAAACAACTCATTTCATATATATATATATAAATAATTGATTTTGCAAAATAATACAACATTTATAATCATTATAAAATATCGTTTGTTTGCATTATAATGCAACAACATCATGTAAGGATTATATGTTAAGGCTGATGCAACTCAAACACTCAATGTCTCTTGAATGCATGCATAAGGCCATTGATGAAGAATGCTTCGGAAGTTTTACACCAACAACAGAAATATTCTAAGTGTGAAATCTTCTGAAGCCAAGACCAATATCTCGAAGCCAAAGATGAAGTCTTTCGAAGGTTCAGAGACAAAGCCTTCCAAAGCCAACACTTGAAGACAGATTTCTTCCGAAGACTTTTAGTACACATGCTTTATCTGATGTACTTTACATAAAGTTGGACCCTTTTTTCTGCTACTCTGTAAAGTCACCAACTTGCATGAGTTGGTGAAAAGGTCCATGCTTTTAGTAACTATACATTGAGATCTTGAATGTGTAACTTTCTACTTCATGTACTTTATCCTTTTTGTATTATATTAGGATGTGAGCTATGACATGTCATAGTCACAAGTCAAAAGGCAATCTGCCTTTTGACTCTACAATTGATTTTGTTTGTGTCTAGTCAATTATATCCAGCTGGCCATCAAAGTATGGCTGGCTGCAGGATGTGGTATATGTATCTCAAGTACTTGTAAGTTTCCTTTATGCTTTGTAACACTTGTAATAGAATTTGAGAAGGCAATATATTGCAATCTTGAAAACCATTTCCTTGTGTGTTTTGCTACCTTGTTTTGTCTCTTATTTACTTGTGTTCTTAGTATCATTTCTTGTGGTTAATCTAGTCTCACTATTTGATTAGTCAAGTGAATCTTCTCATTATGTTGTTATGTTGTAAGTGACCACCCTTCACCGGTCCTGCATTTTGTATCAGAGCTTTCCAGGCTCTTGATATAAGATTTCACCATATTTGGATCTCTCACACACACATAAAATACTTAACTTTTGAAATGGTAGCCATTTCCAAAACTGATATGGAAACTGGAACCATGAACAAGTCCTTACTGATCATTCTTGATGACTTTGACCCCTGGTGCCAAAGAATGAAAGCTTTCATCAGGTCTCTAGACTCAAGAATGTAGGAGTCTGTTGAAAATGGACCTTATATACCAAGCACCCCCTCAGCTACTGATGGTGGTATGATCCCCAAGGCTGTGGCTAAATACTCAGATGAAGATAGAAAGAGAGTAGAGATTGACCAGAAAGCCATGACAACCTTTCAGACTGCTCTTCCAAACTCTGTGTACAGAGGTTTCAAGAAATGCAAAACAGCTAAGTAGTTGTGGGATGCATTGAAACTGATGTATGAGGGTTCCTCTGAAGCAAAGGACAACAAGAAGGATCTCCTAAAGTAGTAGTTTGAAAATTTCACCTTTAAAGCTGGTGAAACCATGACTCAACAATATTTAACGCATGTTGAGATTGTGGATACCCTAGTGGATGGAGGAGTTGCTCTTGAAAACAGAGACATAGTAAAGAAGTTCATGTCTTCACTTCCTAGGTAATGGACACACTACTGTGTGGTTAGAAAGAGAACTGAGAACCTAAAAACTCTCACTCTGACAGAGTTGTATGGGATTCTTAGTGGCTACCAGATGGAGATGAACATGCAGGGTTCATCTGGAAACTCCAACAATCAAATAGGTTTAGCCCTTCATGTGGTTGAAAGGATACCTTAGAATCCCAAGATCATGTCATATGCTACCCTGATAACTCATAAGAGGGTCCTTTCATCACCTTCCCATAGACACAAAGGGAAAACTACACTCAAGGAAGCCCATTTAAAGAGACAAGTTCTTTTCAAGCCTTTGTGTCTTCTGATAAAAGTTGCGGTAGCTCTCATTTCACCCTTGAAGACCTGGACTGTATCCATCTAGATGATCTGGAGTACATGGAAATAGTCCAGCAGATGGCTCTTCTCACTCACAGAGCCAAGAAGTTCTACAAGTGGACTTGAATGAAGTTCCCCAGCAATGCAACCAGTGGAAAGTTTGGACTGGAAAAAAGCAAAGTCAAGTGTTACAACTATAGCTTGATAGGCCACTTTGCTAGGGGGTGTAAGGCACCAAGAACAAATGGTGGCCAAGCACCCAAACTACAGATATAGGTTTTGACAAGGCTACCCAGAATGAGATGCCAAAGCAGCAAGCTGCAGTTGCTGTTGAACAAGGAGGCTTTGACTGAAGCTTTCAGGTGGAAGATGCTTCTCCAAACCAAGCACTGATGGCAGATCATGACGAAGCCAAGGTATTGGAACATCTTTGTAACCATGAATGCATTGCTAAAGTTAATAGATATAGGTTTTATAACTTAGAAAGAAGATCTAATCTTGAGTCCTTAAACATTTAAAAAGCTAATATTAGAAAGTCTGAAAGTGATTATAAACGAAAGATAGAGGACCTAGAGAAAACCACTTCAATTCTAAAACATGAGGATACAAATTTTAGCACTCAGATCAAGGATCTCATAACTAAGCTGACTGAGTGCCAGACTGAGTGCCACACGAATTTGATCTGAAATTGAGGAAAACTTGATATTGGATAAAAACAACCAAAACCTCAACTTCTCCCTCTAAATATCTTCAAATCTTTAGTGAACTTGATCCAAAATGGATCTGATACCAATTTGTAAGCCCATGTTACGCAATTGAATAAAATAACATGAAGAATTATGGATCAAACAATGGATCATATAATTTGTACAAAGTGAAATCGCAAATCAATTGGTCATGCAACCATTAGCCAACAATAATCACAATCAACCTATTTATAGTCTAGACTAATATTCAATAATTGCACTTAACCCTCTAGACTTAGGCTAATTAACGGAAATTACATATAAAACATAAAAATGACTAAAACATATTTTAAATATATTTTGTTGACAAAAAATATATTTAATACAATAAAATTCCTAGTCATCTAGAGCTTAACGTCTCGTCTCGGTTCTTCGTCTCGAACATGTTGGGTTTGACTTTCGCGTTGACTTTGATCATGATGTTGACTTTGACTATGTTGATTATATAGACTATCCTGTACAGCTCCAACACATAGTGGCTATTCTAGGTACATGATAGGCAATAGGTCGCTACTACAAAAGTTTGAATAGGTTGATGGAGGACCAGTTGCTTTTGGAGAAGATGCTAGTGGTTACATTAATGGAAGGGGCAAAGTCACAAATGGTAAGCTCAGCATTAAAAAGGTAAAATTTGTCATGGAGATTGGATACAATCTTCTGAGTGTATCTTAATTTTATGATTAGACTCATGACATGGTCTTTGAGCATAAGTGCATTGTTCTCAAGCCCGCGGTGGTCATTCCTCATGAGCATATCCTACTCAAAGCCCCCAAGAAAGGGAAAATGTATAAGATAGACTTGTAAGAAACATCTCCCCTAGGAGAAGTTTTATGTTTTCTGTTTAAAGCAAATAGTGATGAGTCATTCCCTAGACATAGAAGAAGGTGCCATGTAAACTTCAAGAACATGAAAAAACTGATTAAGAATGATTTAGTAACTAGAATGCCAAAGAAAGAGTTTACAAGTGATGACCATTGTGTTGCATGCCTGAAATAGAAGCAACAAAAGGTATCTCACAAGCCAAATAAAAGAAACTCCATCACTACACCCCTACACTTGTTACATATGAATCTCTTTGGCCCAACCAGTGTAATGAGTTTAGGAAGGTCCTCTTATGGTTTGGTGATCAAAAATGACATTACAAGTTTCACTTGGGTCTTCTTTCATTGAACTAAGAATGAGACCTCTGAGATTCTAAAGAGTTTCATCTCGACTATGAGAATCAATCTGATCACAAGGTCAAAAACTTAAGATGTGATCAAGGAACCAATTTCAAGAACTAAATCCTTCATAAATTTGTGATAAAAAGGGTATTACAAGACGATACCGTGATCCCAGGACTCCTGAGCAAAATGGTGTTGCTGAGAGGAGAAACAAGACACTGATTAAAGCTGCAAGAACAATGTTGTCTGAATCTACGCTGCCCATCACCTTTTGGGTAGAGGCTGTCAACACTGCCTGCTATTTTCATAACAGAGTTTTAGTGGTCAAGAGACATGGTAAGACTCCTTGTGAACATTAGCACAAAAGGAAACCTTTCATTGGTTTCCTTAGGTCCTTTGGATGTCCTTGCACCATCTTGGATACTCTTCTCAAGCCAGGTTTATAGAGTATATAATCTTAGAACCAGAGTAGTTAAGGAATCAGCCAATGTGATCATTACTAAACACACACCTAGTATAAATGGTTCTGGTCCTGATTGGCTATTTGATCTTCATTTAGTTATCAACTGTTTTAACAAATCTTGTGAGAATGTTTTAGGGTCCACAAATATTTTACCCACAGGTGATCATGAAGATTTGAGCTGAGAAGACCTTTAAGTAACACTACTTCAACTCCAGTTGTAACTAACCCTACAAATAGAGAACCAATAAGCACAACAATGACAAATTCAGCTCATACATCTAAAATGCATTCAAATTCCAACATAAAGGCACAAAATTCAGATGCAGGTGGTTCTAATGTAGGGGAGAATGGTGATGGTGATAGTATTCAAGAATTCTTAGATGTAGATAACCATCCCTTGAAGAAAACAACAATGATGTCACACACTCATTGGATCAAGTTTCACCTGATAAGTGTGCTGATGTGGTGGGAGAAACCTTAATTTAGATCTAAATTTCTCTAATTTGCATTTGTCTGAGCAACTTGTTGTGATCCCTCAACTAAGTATCCCTAAGTCTCATCCTACCTAAAACATCATTGGAGATATTGATTTAGGGGTAAAAACAAGAAGACAAACCCATGAAGCAAATGTTTGTCTTCACTCTTGTTTCTAATCCTACATAGAGCCAAAGAAGATTGATGAGGCTCTAAAGGATGGTTGTTGGGTTGAAGCTATACAGGAGGAGTTGTTTCATTCAAGAGGCAAAAGGTTTGGAACCTATGTCCTCTTTCACATGGGAAGACTACTATAGGAACCAATGGAGTTTTTAGGATCAAGAAGGATGATAGAGAATTTCTAATCACAAACAAGGCAAGACATTGTTAAAGGGTACACACAAGAAGGAATTGACTACATAGATGTCTTTACTCCTGTTGCAAGACTGGAAGCTATTAGGATATTCTTAGTTTTTGTTGCATCCAAGGAGACAAAGGGGTGTGTCATCTCCACCTCAAGGAACTTACAACTATATCATTGATGGAGGTATCATGCTGATAGAAGAGCCCTTATTCTTCAAAGAGTTCAAGGGCAGCAAGAGGTCTTGAATTTTCACATCTTGAACTACTATGAAGGTCTTGACCTTATCAACATGCCACTTGTCAACCCAAGACAATATAACGAAGCTGACAAGTTGGCTCAAATAATTCAAGACATGATTACTGAAGAATTTAGCCTTCGAAGGAGACAAAGGCAATAAGGTAATGTCATTGGTCAACTAGAAGTTGAGGCATACTATGGCTCCACAAAAACGTTAGGTAGATAATAAAACTAATAGGATCAACATACTCAACTGCTTAGTGCCACAAGTGTCTACTAGGCATTTGCACTTCTTTCCTTATCCTTTGTGTACATTGAGTTTGAGTATCTTAAGCACCTTGACGTTCATGTTCTCTTAGAAGAAAAGGAAACTAATAGAAAGATGAGGAAAAAGCTGCAATGTCAAGAGCCATCAGCCAATGAAATATGAAGAAGTCTACTCATAAACAAAGGATGATGAGTTTCTTGAAGTTGTATGGATTCTCCAAAAAGATACTTGGTCCTATGTCTCTATCTACAATGGATGAGCATATAAGGGTGATCAAGCAAAAGATCAGCAGAGGAGAGCTTGGTGGCTTACACTCCCCACCAAGTCAAGCTCCTCCTAAAGTTGAGGTTAAGGTTGAACAATTTGAGACAACACAACCTGGACCTCAAGCTGAATCGTAGCAAGATTCAGCTTGTGATCCACAACAGCATGGTTAGCCTTCCTCTCCTTTTGAACTAGTAAAGGAGTTAGACCTAACTGAAAAAGACAAAAATGATCAACAAAGTGTTGCAGACTAGTCTTCTTAGTTAAAAGTCTCAAAGAGGAAGAGAAGAATATGTGAGGATTCCAATAAGTCTCATGCAGTCAAAACATTCAAAACATCCAAAGTCTCTCTGAATGCATGCACTGAAGTACTGAAGCAGAAATGTTTCAGAAGTTTTACATCTTACACAAGAAATATTCTAAGTGTAAAATATTCCAAAGAAAACCAATATCCTCTGAAGCCAAATATGAAGTCTTCCGAAGCTTCAAAGACGGTTTGACTCACCAACTTTCTCTTGCAACTCTATTTGACTCACCAACTTTCATAAGTTTGTGAAAAGGTCCATACTTTTGGAAAACTATACATTGAGGTCTTGAGTCTGAGCTTTATAATTTATGTACTTAATCCTTTTTGTAATGTATTAGGATGTGAGCTATGGCATGTCATAGTCACAAGTCAAAAGACAACTTGCCTTTTGACTCTACATTTGATTTTGTTGTCTAGTCTTATGTATCCAGTTGGCTTTCAAAGTATGGCTGGCTATAGGATGTAGTATATGTATCTCAAGTACTTGTAGCTTTCTAAAATACTTTTGTAACACTTTGTAATAGAACTTGAGAAGCAATATATAGCATTCTTGAAAACAAATACTTGTGTTGTTTGATATCTGGTTCTGTCTCTCATTTACTTGTGTTTTTAGGATTCCTTACATAAGTTAAACAGTTCCCTATTTGATCTATTAAGTTTTCTAAAAACCTCTCCTCAATTGTGTTATGTTGCAAATTGCATCACCCCTTCTAACAGTCCTGCATTTGGTATTGGAGCATTTGAGGCTCTTGATATAAGATCTCACCATCTTAAGATCCCTCACACACACACAAAACACTTAACAACTGAAATGGCAACTATCACTAAGGCTGGCATGGAAAATGGAACTATTAAAAAGTCTCCACTGATCACTCTTGAAGACTTTGATACTTGGTGTTAGAGAATGGAAGGCTTTATCAAGTCTCAAGACTCCAGGATGTAGGAATTTGTTGTTGAAGGACCTTACATACCAAGTACCTCTTCTGCTACTAGTTGTGGTATGATTTCAAAGGTTGTGGCTGATTTTTCTAATGAAGGCAAAAAAAGAATAGACATTGATCAAAAGGCCATGACAACCCTTCAAACTGAGCTTCCAAACTCCATCTATAGAGGTTTCAAGAAATCCAAAATAGCTAAATAGTTATGGGATGCATTGAAACTAATGTTTGATGGTTCTACTGAAGCCAAGGAGAACAAGAAGTATCTCCTAAAGTAGTAGTTTGAAAACATCACCTTAAAAACATGTGAAACCATGTCTCAATAATATTTGAGGTATGCTACAATTGTGGATACTTTAATGGATGTTGGAGTAACTCTATAGAATAGGGACGTTGTAAGGAAGTGTATGTCCTCTCTTCCTATACAACGAACACATTACTATGTTGTTATCAAGAGGACTGAGAACCTTGAGACTTACTCTAACAGAGTTATATGGTATTCTCAGTGGATACTAGATGGAGAAGAACATGCAAAAATCATCTGGTAACTCCAGCAATCAAATGGGTTCATCCATTCATGTGACTAAAAGAGATAGCATAGAACCTCAACATCATCTCATATGCTACCGTGACAACTCACAAAAGGGTCCATTCATCACCTTTCTAGAGACCCCAAGAGAAAGCTACACTGAAGGAAGTCCCTTCCAAGAGACAAGTTCTTCTTAAGCTTCTGTCTCTTAGGCAACTTTCTCTTCACCCTTGAAGACTTGGAAAGGTTAGGCTGGACAAAAGCAAGGTAAAGTGTTATAAATGTAACCACATAGGACACTTTGCTAGAGAATTTAAGGCACAAGAACAAATGGTGGCCAAACTTAAGCCAGACCAAACTACACTGAGAGAGCTCCCTAGAATGACAAGCCAAAGCAGCAAGCTGCAGGTGCTGTTGAAGAAGGCTTTGACTAGAGCTTTTAAGTGGAAGATGCATCTCCAAATCAAGCACTCATGGCTGACCATGATGAAGACAAGGTAGTGGAACATCTTTTCACTCCTGAGTGCATTGTTAAAGTTAATAGATACAGGTCCTACAACTTAGAGATAAGATCTAATCTTGAATCCTTGAATATCTTAAAATCTGATTCGAAAAAGGCTAAAATGATTATAAGTTTAAGATAGAGGACTTACAGAAAACCATTTCAGTTCTTAAACATGAGCACACCAATTATAGGACTCGGATCAAGGATCTCATAGCCATGTTAAGGTCCTAGGCCAAGCATCTGCACCCTCACCACTAGATAAGGTTTCTTGGTGCCCTGGATTTCTCTCCTTGACAAATGAATGCAAAGACACATTCTTACAGTGAGTTGCCATCGTTGAGGTCTTAAGAATGTTGTCTTTTCCTACGGATCATTGATGCAATAGCAGTAGATACAAAGGCTTTCATATTGATCTTTTCTTCCCTAGGATTAATATTTTAGGAATAATAATGTGGGTTAGCTGCTGCTATAGGCACATCAATCTCCATTGTTGTAGTGTATGTGAAGGGGGAGATAGTGGTTCATATTGATGTGTAGTAGAAACATCTTCACCCTGGGAAGTAGACTTGCTTGTAGGAGACTGAGGAGTTAAGTCTAATGGCCTGGGAAGTGAACCAGTTCCTAATGAGACTTCTTCTTTAGTAGTTTTCTTAGTAATGTGGGTATCCCCTTTTGTATTCTCAATAGAGTGTTGGGACTCTAATTGAGGGCTAACAATAATGGCTTTGGCCTTCTGTAGAGAAGGAAGAAAAACATTCTTCTTTGAACTTTTTTTACGTGTGGTTGACACCTTTGACTTGACTAAGGCCTTTGTTTCCAGTCTTGTTCTTGTGTGGGGAGGGGATTTGGGGGCCTACATCCTTAAAATGGAAAATGCAATGGTTAGCTTTTGTTTGTGTGCCTTCGCCTTGATGTAGAGGGTATTGGATCAGTAGTGGTGGGTGTTTTCATGCTACCACCCTGAGGTTTAATGACCTTTAGCATGTGAGCAAACAGGGGATTACCTTCCTAGAAATTTTTTGGGCTACTTTGACCTTTGAAAATATCATTTTGTATAAAATCCTATAGCATGCATACCTCCACTAACTTTAATTTTCTCCTTAATTCTTCTTGTAAAATCAGTTGTATCAATCTAGGGTAAATTAAAAACTTAACTTTTTGCAGCAGCAATTACATTTTTACATAAATTATGAAAAGTGAAGTTTGAAAAGGCATAACTCTACTGCGTGATCAAACCATGGATAGCTCCTACTAAATCCAATAGTACTTGATCCCAACTTCCCTATTTGTTTGTTAAATAGTGAAGGAAGATATGAATGATGATTATCCAATTATGATATACCAAAGATTTGGGGAAGGTAGATATAGGAAAGGGTCTTTCATATCCCATCACCTTGAATTGGCACTTACCACTTCCTTGGAGAAAGAAGATAACCATCCGTGTCATTTCAATTAAGTGTTGATGAATTTTCGCGCATGAGATTATGACCTTCATCCCTTATACCATTGCACTGAAGGTTTTTGTTCCATGTTCCCTTTGAATTGAACATGACTCCAAAATACCTAAATATGTGTGTGAGAGATCACTGTGTCTACTGTTATTACAAAAGCATAATTGCTATTGCATAGAAATTTAAGCACGAGATTGTAGATTTTATCATTATTGGGCTGAAGTGATCTGGTGATGTTGTGACTCGGTCTGAATTCTAGGGTTTTAGTTTGAGTAGCCATTTAAAGTTAATTGACTTTGGTAGGACTTGAGGGATTGAAGGTTTAAGGGTTGTTTTGTGAAAAAGATTGAACATAACAATGGTAGGAAAACCTTTGATTTTAATAATTATGGATAATATATAAAAAGGTGAATTTTAAAATGTTTTACCACTGTAATTGTAAAATCAATAATGTGAGATGATAAAATAGTCTTTTATAGTAACTTCTTGAGTGTCGCTACCTATTGGAAGATGAAAGTGGGATCTACCAAATCTTTTTCAAAGACATGTGCCAAAATATATATCTGCGAACCAGCCCATTCAATGGATGCTCCATTTTGCCCAATTATCTACTGACTTGTATAATTCAGCACATATCTATTTATATTCTTATTTACAATTTTGGTAGGTACACAGTCTTACCCATATTATCAAAATAAGCATTTTTTACAAAATCATTAGCTATCATTAATTAAATCATTTGATTATTCAATGTTTATCATTCCAATAGCACATACAAGATATCTAATCTAGTTTCATCATAATCATTTATGAATAAATCTGCATATTGTTAATTTCTCCGAAGTGTAAATAACGTAATAATTTTCTTTTTTGCATAATATCTAATTAAATCATACCTTATGTCAATGTGCTTTTTCTTTAAATATTGAAAAGGATTATTGGTGATTAAGATGGCAAGTTGTTGTTAATATGGATTATAGTATTGTTAAAGGTTACTCTATAATCTCTAAGTTGAATTAGGATCCACATCAACTAAGCACAAAACTACATGCAACAATGTACTCTGGTTTAGCAGTTGATTTGGAGACTCGGGTTTGCTTTTTTTATCGCCATGAAACCAGTCCTCCTCCTAGAAATTGAAATCTCCCGAGGTGGATTTCTTCTTGATGTTGAATTCTCCATACTCACAATTTGTATATCTATAGAGATAGAAGTCAGAATATTAGGATACCATAATCCCAACTAGGTTCTCCTTTGAGATACTATAGGATTCTCTTGACATGAATTAGATGTGACCCCCTTGGAGATGCTTGGAATCTTGAACACGCGCATGTGGCAAACATGATATTTGGTTTGCTGGAAGTAAGATACATGAGAGATCCAATGATGAGTCTGCGGTGCAGCTTATCAACTAGTTCCCCCTCAAGATTAGAAGTTAATGAACATGTCTTCGACATTGGGGTTTTTGCAACCTTAGCATTTGTAGATTGAAATCTTACTATGATGTCCTCAACATAGTTAGATTGATTGTTAATGATGCCATCAAAGGTTTGTTTTACTTGTATCCTAAAGAGAAAGTGAGCTATCCCATTGAACTCATCTCAAACTTTGAATTTATGACACATTCAAAGGCTTTGCACAATCTCTCATTTGTAGACCCAAAGTTGATATCATCCATATACACTTGTAGCATGGTTTCAAAATTAACCTTCTTCATGAAGCGAGTTTTATCTATGGATCCATTTTGTAAGGGAGAGGTAGAGAGTGTCTCATACCATTAGTACGGCCTGATGAAGACCATAACGGACTTTATTAAGTTTGCATACATGATCTAGATACTTGGTATCTTCAAAGCCAGGAGGTTGATAGATATAAACTTCTTCATTAATCTCACTATAGAGGAATGCACTTTTGGCATCCATCTGAAACACCTTGAAGTCTTTGGAGGCAGCAAATAATTGACAATTTTTAGTTGCTTCAAGCCTAACCACAGGAGCAAATATTCATCATAATTTTTCCCTTCTTCTTATGTGTACCCTTGTACCATAAGTCGAGCTCTATTTTTTATAACAATGCCCATGTAATCCTTCTTATATCTAAAAACCCATTTAGTACCTGTTACATTCTTCCCCTTGGAAGGGCACATTGTTTCCAAACCTTTTGTCGAGGAAATTAAAGAAGTTCATCCTGCATGGCTTTAATCTAGCAGTTATCTCTTGACACCTTATCAATTTTCTTTGGTTCTAGTGGAGAAATAGAGCATGAAAACAAACATATGTTCGCTTCATTCACTCTGTTTCTTGTCTTGACACTAGCATCTACATTGCCAATGACATACTCAACTTGATACTCTTTATGAATTTTTGCTCTTGGGATAACTTAGGAGTTTTTGAAATAGATCCAAATTGAAGAAACTTGTTTCAAGAAGTTCGACAGATGAATTGACTAGCTCAACTACCGAATTGACTCTATCATAAACATTTTTCATATTTGGTTCATTTTCAAGAGATATTCTAGTACCACAATGGTGATGAGATTCTACATCTGACGAGTCATAATGAGCAAGTGATTGATGACTCATTGTTTGTAGTACTAGAATTTGCTTATGCTCAATGTGGCTGGACTGTATTAAGAGATAACCTGTTATGACGGGTCCCTTATGATAGATCTACCTTGTGATATTCAACACTTAGGACTTATATGTCTGCTGGCGTATTAAGAGCGTCTCTTAAAATATTCTAAATCAAATGGTTAATTGCATTTTTGAATCCAAGCTAGATCAAACATCCAAGTTGCGGTATTTCCAACACTATTGGAAGAATTTCATTAAATGTGACTTTTTAGATTCTTTAAAAGTGTGATAAACTTCATTCAATAGTCAATAATCATTAGCTTGTGATTAGTATCTAACAAAGAACCCATCTTCTGATTTCTTAGCAAACATGTATAAATGATCTTTGGTATTAAGAAAGGTGCATGGACATCAAAAAGATTTGGGGAACCATATGAATGGTCTTCTCTTATAGCATAATTCATAAGAGGTTTGTCCATGTATCTTGACTAATAACACTCTATTCTGAACATAACATGCAGAGTTGATTGCTTAAGTCTAGAATATATAGAAAGTTTGAATTCAGACAACATGGTCCTTGCAGCCTCAATAATGTTTTATTTCTCCATTCAGCAACTCCATTTTGCTGATGAAAGTTAGAAGTACTATATTGCCTTGTAATATCTTTGGATTGGCGAGTGAAGGGTGTGGTTTTGAATTTAGTTCCCTAATCACATCTAACTATTTTAAGCTTTTGATCAAATTGGTTCTCAATTGTAACAATAAATGATTTTAAAATCATAGCGGTTTCATATTTAGTTTGTAAAAATAAAAACTAAGTGAATCTTGTAAAATCATTTATTATTACCAAGCTCTTTGATTTTCTTACCAAAATCTTTACACTTGTTGGTCCAAACAAGTCCATTTGAACCAGATGTCAAGGACTTTTGACTAAATTCAACTCTTTGGACTTATGAGAAGATCTATGTTTCTTTCATTTTTCATAAGCAACATCATGGTCAGCACACACAAATTCTTTGTTTGGCAAGTCCGTGACTAAGCAATTCCTAACCAATTTGTTCATATTTTTGCGAAATACATGTGCCAATCTTCTATGCCAATGGAAGGACTCATTCAAAGAAGCTTTGGAAAGGAAACATGATATATTTCTTGACAGTGATGCATTCTACATGTTGAGCATGTACATATTTTCTTTCTTGTGAGCTCTTAAAAGTACTTTATAATTTGGAAATTTAAACCTAGGAGATAAGACAATGCATTCATGCTATGTGAAAACACTGTTATGTTTTTTTATCACAAAACTATGACACACTTAGTATATTATAATTGAACTCTTTCACAAAGTTCACCTTGTCAAAACTTACCTTGCTATTGCTGACTATCCCCCTACAAGTAATATATCCTTCTTTTGTATCACTTTCAAAGGCAATAGATCCACCATCATATGGTTCAAGATTCAGCAGGCATGATCTGTCACCTGTCATGTGTTGGGAGCATCTAGTATCATAATCTATAAGTTAGATATAGTTTGCTAATATTCGTGCATATTGATAATTTGGTTAGTGATGAATGGCGACCCAAGCCTGTTTTATATCAATGGTGAATATTAAGGGGTTGATATTGGTTTTAGGTCATCTAAGGATTCAGTAGATGTCTTTGATTTAAAGGCTTTATTTTGGCTTTTCTTGATAATTTGATATCATCATTCTTGTTATGACCCTTTATAGCTTGGAAGATGTTGAATGTTTCTTCAAAGTCTTGTTATTCTTTTGGTTTGTGGCTGCTTACTTATTTAGTGGAGCTTTAAGAGGTCTTGAATTTGTCTTGGCACTTGATTGTTTTGCTATCTAACAGTTCCCTAACCACCTTCTTTTCCTTTTGATGGTTGTTTAGCAGCTATAGCCTTCCTTGATAGTTTAGGCTTGTTAGAAAGTTTTGATAGGGTGGGCTATGATATTGTATTAATAATCTTTTGCAAAGTGATTGTCTTTCTCACACATTATGCATGTGATTTTCGGTTGATTTTTTTGAATTCATCAACTGCCTGATTTCTTGTATTCTTCTTCATCTTCTCATTCTTACCTCCCTTATCTCCACCCATCTTGTTGTTTATCATTTAATCAACATGGGCAGTCCGGTCTACTTTTTGTTTGAGAACATGTTGTTGTGGATTTCTACTGCTTCAGAAATGGACTTTTGAATATTTGGTTGGGATCCTATTTTTAAGAGTTTGAGCTTTCAGCATAATAGCTTCTTTTGTGGTATTTCTTGTTGCAAGTATTCTTTTAATGAAGCTTTTACTTGGGGGAGGGATTTGACTTGGGAGATAACTCATTGGCTTCAGAAGACGGCTTTTCTTTTACTACCTCCATGGTTCGAATCACACCCGTCTTAGTTTTTACATTGAGATCTTTTCTCGCCTTTCACCATCCTCCTCTATTTTCTCTTCCTCTTACTTTTCTCTTTTCTCCTCCTCTTCTCCACTTCCTCAAAGTTCCATCGTTTTTCTCTTCCGCTTCTCAATCTCTTCAATTGATGTCCTTGTATTGATGGTTTGGCATATACTTGCTTCTTTATCTCAAGGTTGCACTTAGTGATATGTGTGGGATTATAATATGTTGGTGGTTCCATAGAGTTATACCCTAAACCTATCTCGGTTTGATAAAAAGTTTATGAGTTTTCAGTAAAAACAAGTAATTTTTTAAACTTTTCAATTTGAAGATTGTATTTTTATCATCATATGTTTTAGCTATGGCTAAATCACATTATGCTTATTTCAATTCACTTAAGAGATCATCATTTGGGTCTCAATGTTGGTTTTCTCATGTTTTAATTGTGAAACAATCTTTTCTAACTATATCATCTTTTATTTTTAAGGTTGATCATTTTTCTTAATATTAGTTTTAAAGAGATTGATTGATGCAACATCATTCAAGAGATCTAGATTATAATTTCTATACAAGTTAACACTTAGCTATGCATTTATGTGTATAACATGGTTTTGAAGTTGTTAGAGGTAAGGATTATTAGCTTGCATCCATCAATGCATTTTTTATAGGTGTAACATCTTCCACTTGGAAAATCCAGTCATTCAACTCTTCTCTCGAGGCTACGACTATTGTATTTCTTTGGCTAAAGGAAGTGGAAGGACCTTGATGATTTGAGTGTTGTTGAGGGTTTGATGAACTTGGAGGTTATGGATTTGACTTTGGTGCTTTGCATTCCTTGGCAAAATGTGTGTGTTGGTTATAGTTGAACCATTTTACATTGTTTTTGTCAAACCCATATCCTGATCTTTTGTACAACATGAATTTTCATACGGTTATCTATTGAAATTACTTGGCCCTAAACGATATCACGGTTATCTGGTAGTTCATATCCATTTTCTCAAGGTCGTCTGAATGAAAGCATACCAGATCTTCTTTAGAAAGTTAGAAGAAGTTTATTTGGTCATTGACAAAGGGTGAGTTTGAGGAATGTGATTGTGAAAAGGATGATAATGATATGTAATTTCATCACTAAATGATGGTGATAATTAAGATTCAGTAGTTAGTGATTCAGGGGATTTAGGGTAGGTTATCATTAGTATTTGATGAGTCATTATAAGAGTTTGATAGACTTGGGTGTGGTAGTGATAGCGAACTGGCTTATGAGTTGGGGCCATGAGACCCGATGACTTTGAGGGATTTGAAGATCCACCTAGTGATTCTTCATCTACATCTATCTCCATCTTGTAAGCTCTAAGGATGACGTATAACGTCTCAAGAGTCATTGGCTTTAGATTTTCATTTAGGTGATGGACACTATATAAAGTGTTCATATCTTTGGTAATGACTTGATGAACTTTCTAAGAAAATCACTATTCTTCATATTCATTATGAGAGTTTAAAAGTTCAAAATATATTTGATATCTTGCAGCCATGGTTTGTCCCCTTGTGAAACCAAAGTTTGTAAACTCTTGTCTCAAGACATCTCTTTTGTTTTCTTTCATATACTTGGTTCCTTTAAATCTAGACTTCAACAATTCCTATAACTTTTATGTGGTTGTGAATTTCTTGAGGCCATGCATGATTTTTTTGGGTATGCACATTCTAACCGGGCTTAGAGACTTTGAATCCACATCTATCTTCTTTAGATCTTTCTCTGAGTAATTTGTACGATCTTTGGGGATCATGACTCAACCTTC
This sequence comes from Flaveria trinervia, assembly GCA_025506515.1. Classification (NCBI taxonomy): domain Eukaryota; kingdom Viridiplantae; phylum Streptophyta; class Magnoliopsida; order Asterales; family Asteraceae; genus Flaveria; species Flaveria trinervia. The sequence goes on from CM046450.1 coordinate 84,025,516, forward strand.
ACCAGCAACTTGGACCATGGGGAGATATGGTCCATTTAGAATAGAGAGTCAAAGTCTTATATCTTGATTCCTTTTGAAATCCTCCATTTAGATTTTCAAGGTATGATAGTCATTTGGTGTGAACATGGGAATTTTGGTCTGGGTTCCATTCTCCAAAGCATGTTTAGTAGAAATGGCTACAATAGTCATTTGGTGATGATAGTGTGATTAAAGGAAAAAACAAGTGTTTCGTTGGAATATAACTTCAAGCAAATCAAGAGCCAAAGCTCTGATATTAGTTGTTGGATTAGGTTATAGATTAACAAGAACTTCTCCTTGATGAGCCATTACGAATAAGAATATAGGTTAATTACATACTAACAGTACACAAATACTTTGAGAAAAGGTAAATACATAAGTAATTCTTTTTTAGTATTAACTTGATTAATCTTTTATTCAAAAATGATATTTTGGGTAAATAAATAAGGTGGATTGAAAAGTTTGCTTATACTATACAAGTGTGAAGACATTTATACTATGAAATTTAAATAATAAGAATAAACTATTTAATGTTCAGAATCTACAACAAAACAGATAATTTGTGTATCAGAGTTGGCAGCTTTAGACTATTGTGTCTCCAAAAGGTGAAACGCAGCAGCCATTAGCATATATAGTCTTGTTCTTAGTAGCAGTTGATTAGCAGCTCATGGATTTCAATGGTGATCATCAGCAGTCGATCGACAACTTATCTACTGAATGTTGATCGGTAGTTATTTAGCATATGTTGATGAGTAGTCATTCAACATATGCCGTTTGATAGTGGAGTCATAAATTGGTTTGGGGCTATTTGGTAGCCTTTTAATTGGACCATTAGGAGGCTACATCTGAACCATTAAGAGGTTACATATGAACCATTAGGAAGTGTATGTGTTGGTTTGAGAAAACAAAGAACCTCTTAATGGTACCATTCAACACTAAATGGTTAAATGATAGGGGAGTGTTGGATGGTAATTATTACCCATTTTCCCTTAAAACAAAGAATTAACCCACCCATTTCCCACAACCATTGAAACCCCTATCTCCCGTCACCTACCACCACGAGCGACCCTTCTGCCAACCGCCATCAGCAAACCACCACCATCCACCACCTCCGTTCCACCACCGTTTGCTTCAATTCATCAACCGACAACTATTTCAAGATTTGCTTTCTCTTGTTTTTGATTGATTTGTCTTGATTTCTTTCAAGATTTTCATTACAACACCTTATTTCTATTTTTTTTTCATCTATTTGATTTCCATCTTTGTTTACCTAGATGATTTCATAGATTTGATTTCTAGGGTTTGATAAGTTTCAAAAAATGGGACTTTTATGAAATTGGTTTGGTTTGATTGAACATTGTGTAAGTTTATGGATGTTGGTAGTTTGTGCAAGTTGGGATAACTATTTGATTGAAGATTTTGGTTTGATATAATAGTTCTATAGTTTGATTCAGTAGTTCATTGTTTATGAACTTGTGTTTTCTTTTATTGTTTGAAGATTTTATACAAGTTGGGTTAACCAATTCATGTCGGTAGTTTGTGCAAGTTGGTTTAACCATTTGATTGAAAACTTTAGTTTGATTCAAAATGGTAAAGTTAGGTTTGGTTTGAATTAAGTTATTCAAGGTTGATTTAAACCAACTTGCACAAACTTTAGTTTGATGAGGCTTTTGTGTATAAAAAGGCTAGTGGGAGCACCATTACCTTCTTGGTATTGTATGTTGATGACATACTATTGTTTGGAAATGGCATTCCAACCATGGATGGTGTAAAAACATGGCTTGGAACTTGTGTTCATCAAAGATCTTGGTGAAGCAACATACATTTTAGAAATGAAGATCTATAGGGATAGATCAAGGTGGTTAATAGGTTTAAACCAAAGTGCATAGATTGACAAAATCTTAAAAGGTTTGAGATGGAAAACTGTAAGAAAGTTGGGTACCTATTTAAAGAGGAAAAATATTGAGTTCTTCTCAATGTCCAAGCTCAAAGAATGAGCAAGAGAAAATGAAAGGAATCCAATATGCATCGGTTACAAAAATGCAAGTTTCCTAGATGTTTCTTATATGTTAAATGAGCAAGAATCCATATAAGAATCCATTATGTATGGGTCTGGTGAGGAAGAACTCGTTGTAACATGTTACAAAAATGCAAGTTTCCAAACTGATCGAGATGATTCTCGATCATAATCGGGTATGTCTTCATTATGAATGGAGCAGCAGTCTCTTGGGAAAGCTCAAAACAAGATGTAGTAGCATTGTCCACTACAGAATCAGAATACATCGCCGAATCACTAGCAACACAAGAAGATGCATGGTCAAAGAAATTCATTGCTAATCTAGCGGTGGTCTCTTCCATTCAAGACCCACTAGATATCTTTTGTGATAACAAAGGCGTGATTGCTCGAATCAAGGAAACTCATGCACATCAAAAGACAAGGCACATTGAGCGGAGATTCAACTACATAGGGGATAAAGTTAATAAGGGAAAGATATGTATTCATATAGTTCATACCTACCAAAACATTGCAGATCCACTCACGAAGCTCCTTGAAAGGCCAAAGCATGAGATCCATACGTGTGCCTTAGCACTTTGATATTCTAGTGATTGGATTTTATTTGTTTAGTTTTAATATCAAAACAATTGTTATTTTAACTCTTTCATATGTTTATGGCATTTTGAGTTATCTTCCATTTTAGCATGTTTAAATCAATGAATAGATTAACTACTCTATATGTCTATAGTTAATCATACTTGTGGGAACAAATATGAATGTATGACTATTATGAACTTGGATGGTGGATATTCATAAGGTATGAATATAAAGCGAAGAGTTGCTACCAAAGTTCATAGGTATTTGTGGGATACAAATACTTCGTGATGGATCATAAGTAAATTTGAGTAAAGGTGAACATCATAGTATCCTCTGACCTGATATACATATTAGGTCTTGATATTCACCAAGTATTTACTTGACTTAATTCTTTACTTCTCTGAAACATGACGGTACATAATGTCAGGACCGTGTACATACGGAATACTAACAGATTCTATGTTTATACCGAATCAAATAGTGCGGAATCCTATTTGATTGGTGATCCAATTAGTGAGAACAATTACCCAATCGATATATGATTGAAACTAAACGTTATGAACAAATAGTGATTGATCAGGAATGATATGAAAATGGACAGGCTTCCTTGGACGTTGTGGACGGCTAGGTTTGTGAGAATAACAAGTGTTTCCAGTTCTTTCATTTTCCATGAATTAAGTGGTATTTATAGGTTAGGAGCTTCCATTCATACGACTGAACCATTAGCATGGTTTAGGCGTGCGACTGAATCATGCAACTGAGTCGTACGCATGACTAAAGGTTTAGTCGTGCGACTGAGTCCGTCTTATGTTTCAATCGTACGACTGATCTAGTCTCCTGGTTCAGTTGTGTGGATGGTCTATAAGCATGATGTATTCATACGTATGGTCCATAAGTATGGGCCATTCGCATGATTACTCATCCGACAATGTTGAACACCTTTCTTAATCATTGTTGACTAAGAATCATGCACAACACCCTCAAACCTATATAATAAGGTCATACATATATTATACTTTAACACAATAACAATTTGAAATATTAAACATTATAAACATCAACCACATATTATATTTCATTGAACCCATTCATTACATATGTGTAAGACATGAAAGAAATTTACATTAAGCTCATAAACTAGGTAAACATGTATCTACAAACTCCCCGTTAGACCTAGTTTCCTCTACTATCTAACACTCTTCACATGTTCTTGGAACTTCTTGTACTTCTCCTCTTTTACAACTCCTGCATGTATTTCAAATGCAAAGCAGAGTCTAATCACGTGTTGAAACTGGAGAGCTTGTACAATGTCCTGCGCGTCACAGAACATTGGCCACTTGTATAATGTGTAGACACCTTCAACCAACAAGTTAGTAAGCCACATAGGGTCAAATACCCGAATAGTCTCTCTCTTTCCATGTTTGTTTAGTACTATGACCGCTTCACCTGTCCTCCAATCATATTACTACCATTTGAAGTGTGGAGTGAAGTCCTGAGGCACTTCCCGTAAGGGGATCTTTGACATTGTGTGCGGAGGACTCCACTTCAATACTACTTTAGGCTTCCTAGATATAGGGTCCACTTCAGACCTACGGATGTACCTCTTTGGTTGTTGAGGTCTGAAGTTTACCCACCTATTGTGGTATTCTTTCTTCAACACAGCCTCAAACCAACCTAATATCTTCTTTGGATTAGCATACAGTAGATCTAAGCATGCCAGTCGGTTGAGCTCAAAACTAGAGAGAGTCTTCACATCATGAGGGTATCTGAAGTACTTGATCCCCTTTTCTCTCTTTACAACATAGACATTCAAGTCTTCAAAATAAGCCCATGCAATGATTTTGCCTAACACTTTCTAATGACGTTTGACTTTGTAGAGCTTTGTGTAGGCATTCTGCTTTGTAGGTTCGCACTAGGCTTTCATTTCAGCAAAACAAGCCGCCCATTCAGCTTTCTTCAATTCGATATTGGCATCTGAAGCTTGGGCTGAACTTTCTTCTTTCTCCTTTTCTTTCTCTACTTCATCCAGCTTCTTAAATGTAGCGCTACCAAAAGTATCACCAAAATAGGTATAATATTGCCTTCATGGTCAACATACTGTGGATAGTGTTCAGCAGTGACGTTCTCGATATCAATTTCATCAATATCATTCAGCTCATTGTCACTAGCCACATCAACTATTGGAGCATCTTCTACCAGCTCATAAGGATTCAGCCTGAATATTTCAGCAAGTTGTTCATCAGTTAAGTCATGTATGATCTCTCGCTCTTCTGGGGTGTAGCTCACAAATCTCCTTGCTATCCCTTGCAAGTCAAGAATCATGGATAATTGAGACTTGACTTGCTGAAGGGGTTGGACATCATATTAATCTGCTTGTTTAGCTTCATCTGTTTAATTAAACATTAATCACATCACACATAATTCATCATATTAAACATTTAAAGATAAACAAACATAGATGGTAATTAATTAAATTAATGTAATATAATTCAAATACAAAAGTTTCTGAATACAAAGATCTCTAAGAATTACTTTTGTCTTGCCCTTTCGGTTATTCTACTAGAAGGGCTGAGGATGAAGCTCCTTGAACTTGTATACATTTGGTACGCCTCAATTGAGCTTGAGGAGAGGCTGATGCAACAACATCACCAACCTGATCAGCATCATCTTCTTGATCTTTCCTGCTCGATCCACCCTCTCCAACATCCTCCTAAGAGTCATCTTCATCCTCTTCATCATGATCATCATCATTATCATCATCATCATTATCACCATCTTTGATCTTTAATGGCTCAGACTTTGATCCTTTAGGCTTTAGAAGTATCTTTTTGTTCTTCTTCTCAAGCTCCTCAATCCTCTTTACCGATGCCAACACCAGCTCATTTTGACTTGTAAGCGCATGGTGGGCTTGGCTTAGATTTCTCTCATTTAAATCACTTTTCTCACTAAGCTCCTTCATCTTCTTGGCTTGAGCAGCATTAACTTCCATCATCTTGTGTAACTGAGAAGCCCTAAGCTCATCAGTTGCAAGCAATCTAATCCTAGTGCTGTTTAGGTTAGCCAAATATTCCTCTAACCCGATGTGGGGTAGAGTGGGTCCAGCGGTGAATGGAGTGTGTGTGAAAGGACCCACTTGGTGACTCGTGGTGGTAGATGAGGTAAATATGGGAGGTGTAATGTGTGTGGGATATGGTGGTGTGGCTGTGGTAGTGGTGGTGGGATGAGAGATAGTAGTAGTGGGAGGTGTGGTGGTGGTAGTAGTAGCTATGGTGGTGGTTCTACCAGTGGTGGTGGAAGTGGAAGTGGTGGTGGTACTGGCTGTGGCAGAAGATGTGATTACTGTAATCCTTGGTCTCTTGCTCTTCTTGCCATGGGGATGAGCCATCCTTTTCTTCCTAGAGCCCATGGTAATGGATGCTCCCCCTTGGCTGCTGGACTAGTTAGGGGTGTATGTAGGATCAGTAACATCATAAGCAGCACCCCTAGACTCAGCCTGGCATCCCCCTACCGCCTCTATGCCTTTCCTGTGGCCACAACCTACTCTTAACAGTCCTCAGTAGAGGCTCATCATTTGTCTCTCTTCTTCCTTTATCAGAAAATTCGAGTGGATAGCAGCCTGCTTAGATCAACCTGGAGCAGAAGAAGTACTATGTGGAGGTGGTGAAGATATAGTAGTCGTATCGGTGGCCCGTCAGGTACTGGGACCTGCATCTCCCCCACCTTGACCGTCATCTTGGTCATCATCATCGTCATCATCATCGTCATCACATGTGGTAGTCATGAAGGGCAGAGTATATGAATCAAAGTCATCGTGACGCCATTTCTTGCGGGCAGGCGTCACGTAATCATCCCTGGCCAAATGCCTAAACGATCTCCTGACAGGGGGCTTCACCTGCTTCCCACTGTAAACTTTCATACTCCGCAATGTTGTGTCGTCCATAATTTCCAGCACAACAGCATCATCCCTTTCTGTTGGTAGCGAAGGAAGCTTCTTGTCTATGATAAGTTTTATGAAACATGGGTACATACAGAACCCTTCGTTGCCTTTAGCCTCAAGGTTCCCGATCAAGTAGGACAAGATCATGTGAGAGAAACTGAATGGGTGGTTTAGTACCAGTGCAACATATGCATTTTGGATTTGGTCGTATAGCTCGTCAAATCCTCCACGCCTGGAGGCAATAGACTTCAGGATCATGTGTGCCAGATACTTGAATTACGGGCACATGTGACTCTTGTTCAGTACTCCGACATTTAAGTAACCGACATACTTGATCCTCATAAAGCATCCTCGGATAGTCAGGGATGTAGCTTAGTTGGCTAGGCTCTGTCCTCACCCAGAACTAAGACCCGTCTCAAGTCCTCCTCAGTAATCTCTATCTCTTGACCGAAAATCAAGCTCCGTATACGCTTTGGCTCAACTGATCTGTCAACCCTGGCACTTTCCTAGAATGCCTGCTGTATGGATTTGTACGGTGTGCATGATGTCAAAATTGCTTTGAAGATCCTCGATCTCCAAAGAAATGCAATGATCGCAGCAAACTCGGAAGCATTCCGAGTGGTGGCATCCAAGTGAGCACCCATGTTGTGCTTTGGGGTCATGGTCCATCTATCAGCCATGGTTCTATAACACAATAAGCATATACATTAGAGATGTGTATAAGAGAAGACGCTTGATGTTTAAACTGTTTTAGATCAAACTGGTTCAATCATGCGATTGAACCATACGACTGAGTTCGGTCGTGCGATTGAGCATGCGGCTGAGTTCAGTCATGCGATTGAGCTTGCGGTTGAACTTCGTCGTGTGTTAAGGCATGCGGTTGAATCAGTCGTGCGATTGAATCACCGAATGATTAAATCAAGCGAATGAATCTTGCGCCTTGCTCAATCTTGCGACTGACGTTCATTCGGTGTGTAAATTCGCAGAAGGCTCTGTGCAACACTCCTACCCCGAATCATGGTCAAATCATGATGTTATACTTCGTGTTTAGACTTATTAGATTTGCAAAAACTCTAAATATCACTTAATGCCCTTCATTTCAACGATTATGTCCATTTAAGTGGTTTATTTTAAGAGTTTTACTACTTTCTTGATTTTAGGTGATTAGGTCATTTAGGGTTTGATTTCACCAGTCATTTTGATCGATTTTAGTCCCACGATGCCTGTAGATGAATAGTAGATCGGTTAGTATCACAATCGGCAAGAAATCAAAGTGAGATGAAATTTTGGCAAGGTGTCTACGTATGAGAAAGTTTTGAACGATTTGAGGAGTGGTGAGAAATGCGATCGACTCACACCTCTTTTATATTGTCTTAATGTTCAGTCATACGACTCGACCCATACGCATGCTCCATTCGTGCAACTAAGCCCATACTCATGCTTCAGTCGTGCGGTTCAGTCGTGCGGTTCAATCGTGCGATTAGGTCATACTCCTTGATCCATTCGTGCGATTGGTTCAGTCTTGTAGTCCAGTAGCATGGTTGTTCCATACTCATGGTTCAATCATGCGATTGGCTCATACTTATGATCCAATCGTACGAATGGCTCATACTTATGATCCAATCATGCAATTGGCTCATACTTATAAGCTTGAGCCCTTTACACTTTCTACCCTTTAAAATGTTAATATTTGATAAACATTATGGCCTTTTAACACCATTTGATCACCTCGGACGTGATCCTTTTAATTTGAAACTGATTTGTCACCTCAGACGTGACCCATTTAATTTAGATTGATTGGTCACCTCAGATATGACACATTTTAGTAAATGATTCACAAAGTACATCCAGTTTTATAGTCTGATGATTAATCCTACAAATGAATAGAAAATAGAAAATAACTTAGAAATTAAGACAAACAAGACATATTTTTGTTGGTTTGGATTTGAGCAGAATAGCTTCAAGTTGAGTAGATCATTTTTGGAACGATTCATTATGGAATCATATAGGTATAACAGAATCATTTGGGAACCCCTTATTATTATGCCCTCGTTGCTAGATTCTTGTTGTGTCTGAGAGTTATGAGCACTTCCAAAAAATCATACTAAAGCTATAAGATGCACACAATGATTTTGACTTTCAAAAATTGTAGTCACAATGATTGTTAGTATGTTTGTCCCCTTAAATCCATACACAAACTTTTGACTTACAATGGTGATGAATTAGGTTTAATTATTTCAACATACATTTGTGGATGTCACACTTATTTGGTAATCAACATTCTTGAGGAGATTTTTGAGCGGTCTAGAGGCATTGGATAAGAAAGACTATTCTAAGAGCTTTCAAAGAGATACCAAGCCTCAGGTCAGGGCCATCGCACATCAGAGAGGCACAAACAACAACGAATTCTAGAATAATTAGGTTATGCTTATCCTCAGGTCAGTGCCACCACACAGCAGAGAGGCACACAACCTATCTTCTTCTTATAGTATTTAATTTTCTTTTCGCACATAACACACCAACAACATAAGTTATCAGCTTGATTGCTTTTAGCATTTATTACACGTGCTTTGCTTATATTTGTGGTTATTTGAACACATTTGTAGCATTTATTTTGCTTGTCACCCCTTATTGGATATACGTTGATTGTGTTAACTAGAGATAAGATGAGAACCCACAGCAAGTTGAACAAGTTAGTTTGAATTTTTAATTCACCAATAAATTATACTCATCTATTGTGTTGAATCTATCGACACATCATATTATGAACTAGCCATCTCTAGGTCTACTTTCTCCATGTTATCTCAGTAGCAACTAGTTTAACTATCATATTTCTTTATTTGTGCTTAGACTTCTCAGACTTGTACTTTGAATTTCACATTTTGAGGACACTAGTTGCGATGTCCCAACCAGTTCGTTCTGTGTATACTATCATTTTCCATTTACTTTGAATCAGAATCACGTATTTGATTTTATTTCTTATTACTAAGCTGCCTTCCCCTGTTTTTTTACGTAATTAAATACTGCACGAATTAAATACTAGACTAAACTATTCTCCCCCTAAAAATCTAATAACGAAAATGTTTTTGTGTTTTTGGATTTTAATAGACAGGAAAATAAAATGAAATGAAATAAAATAAAATAACTACACTTGTCGGACTACGAACTTTCGCCATTCGGAATCATTTTAACCACATCGATCAATTCCTTTTGAATACAATCACGTATAAAGTGATACTTAATACCGAGATGTTTAGTTTTAGGATGTTGGACCGGATTTTTGGTTACAGCAATAGCAACAGGATTATGAACAAAATAGAAGTGTTAGAAAATTGCAAACCGTAGTCGCGCATTTGCTGTTGAATCCAAATTATTTGGGAACAACAACTAGCAGCAGCAACATATTCAGCTTCACATGTTGACAGAACAACGAAGTTCTTCTTCTTACACTACCAGGTGACTAACCGTCTATCAAAGAACTGACATTCTGCTAATGTTGACTTGTAATTCATTTTGCAACCGCCATAATCCTAGTCACTATACGTTGTAAGCTCAAAGTCATCGTCATGAGGATACCACAACCCGAGTGCTAGAGTACCCTTCAGATAATGAAAAATCTTTTTGACTCCTATGATATGGTTTACTTTTGGTTTCACCTGATATCTAGAACAAAGACACATCGCGTACATGATATCAGGTCGTGAGGCTGTGAGGTACATGAGGGATCCGATCATTCCTCTATACATGGTGGCATCAACCAGATCACCATTTTCGTTGGGTGCCACGTCATGGTCCGTGGCAAGTGGAGTTCCAGCTGCTGAAGCATTCTCCATGTCGAATCGACTGAGGATATCGCCTATATACTTTGTCTGATGTAGGAAGATTCCTTTTGGTGTCTGACCCACCTGTAATCCAAGGAAGAACTTCATCTACCCCATGGCACTCATCTCAAACTCTGCTTTCATTACGGATCCAAATTCTTTACATAACTCTTGGTTTTTGGAACCGAAGATTATGTCATCAACATAAATCTGTACCAGCAGGAACTCACCATCTTTTTCTTAGATGAACAATGTACAGTCAACTACTCCTCTGCGAAATCCATGTTTTACAAGATGAGTTTAGAGTTTTTCATACCAGGCCTTAGGGGCTTGATGGAGCCTATAGAGAGCCTTATCCAGGTTGTAAACTCTGTCCCGATGATAAGGATCCTCAAATCCTTCAGGTTGACTAACATAAACTATCTCACACATTTCGCCATGAAGGAACGCACTCTTGACATGTAGTTGATAGACTTTGATCTTCATGTTGGATGCATAAGCTAGAAATATACGTACTGCTTCCATCCTAGCCACTGGTGCAAACACTTCATTGTTGTAATACAAGTCAGGCCTTATTTCTGATTATGGCCCCTAGGTTATTTCACTTACATTTCAGTACCCATTTAGTGCCAATCACCTTAGCACCTGTTGGTTTGTCCACAAGGGTCCATACTCCTAACTTCTTGAACTGTAGGAGTTCTTCTCGCATCGCACTGACCCATGCCTCGTCGTATAATGCTTCACTAGAATATTTTGGCTCAAATTGAGACACAAAACATCGATATGCTCCATCGTGAAGGTATCCCTTTTCCGTTACCAAGGCATAATCAGCTGAGTAAAGCTGATATCTGGTCTGTACTCCCAATCCAACATCCACAATGACATTTTCCAGGGGATGATAAACGTTTAGCCGAGATCCTGGAGTTGTTGGAACAACACCTCATTATCCAGATTGATAAACTCAGCTTCAGGATCTGTAGCTGTTGGAGTATGAGGTTCTGAGGTGGTAGAGGCATCAGGATTTGATGCTTGTGTACTTTCATTGGTTCAAACCTGTTCCTCTTGGTCCTCATGAGCAGTCTCAACTACATCTCATTAGATGAAGACTCACTCACTTCAAGGTCTCCCCATGAAGGGTTTGCGGAATCATCTAATGGACCACAACAAAGGACCAAGAGACAAACAAGAGAACGAACTATAAAAGAACGGTTTCATTGACAAAACCTAATGATTACAAGCTCGTTAAATAGAAGAATCATAACTCTTTGCAAGGGGAGATCGAGCATGATCTCCCCTCTCATCCGGTAGCACCTAGGCCCCAGGCACACTCTCAAAAACTTACCTCTCTACCCAATGAAACTGGTATTTACAGGCCTTAGCCCATATCAGATGCGACTAAGCCCATTCATACGATTAGACGATGCATATGGTTCAATCGTACGACTGGACCATACTTATGGTTCAGTGTAACGAATGGCCTAATAGCATCTCTCAGTTACACGAATGGTCCATTAGCATGGCTCAGTCGTACGACTGAGTCTTATTCGTATATCCTCCTACGAATGACTCAGTTTCATGTGTTTACAACATATCAGGTGTATTATATTAAGCCTAGACTATTCGTCAAGGGACGGACACACTATATATGACAAAATATGCTCCAACAAATTCCCCTTGGGCGTTTCTTGCGAATAGTAGATAACACCTCTTACAATCTTCAGTCAATCTTTGCTCTTGTTACTATTAGGATCGTGTACTGGATGAATACTAACAGATTTACGCTTATACCAAATCAAATACATCGGAATCCTATTTGATTGGCAATCCAATGAGTGAGAACGCACGTAGAATCTATTAAAGATAGAATCTAAACATTAAGAACGATTATCAATCGATCTACTACAATCAATGAAGTTGGAACATGTTGCTAGAGGTCCCTGGACGGCTAGGGTACGTGTAGGTATCAAAATATCCAAAGTGTCCCGTTTTTCCCTGATTTAAGTGGTATTTATAGGTTAGGGTTTCTCAATCATGCGACTGGACCATTTGCATGGTTCAGTTATGCGATTGAGTCATGCGGTTGATCCATTCGCATGACTGACTGTTCAGTCGTGCGACTGACTCAATCTCATGTTAAAATCATGCGGTTGATCCAGTCTCCCGGTTCATACATACGACCGGTTCATTAGCATGAAGTTGTTCATGCGTATGGTCCATTAGTATGGGCCAATCACATGAGAACTTCATATGATTAAGTTTGAATATATTTCTCAATCATTATTTGACTTTGATCTATTCAAATAACCACAAACCTATATAATTTGTTCAATAAGCGTTAACCTACTAATCAATGAAATAATAAACATTATAAGCACAACCACACATTGTATTTCATTAAGTACCCATTCAATTACATATGTGTAAGACAATAAAGACATTTTACATTAAGTTCAGAAACTAGGGACACATGTATCTACAAACTCCCCCTTGGACCTAGTTTCATCTAATGTCTTACATCCTTCATATGCTACTCATATTTCTTGTACTTATCTTCTCTTGTGACTCCCGCGTGTATTTCAAACTCCAAGTAGAGTCTTATGACATTCTAGAATTATAGAGCTTGTACAATATCTTGTGAGTCACAGAACAGTGGCCACTTGTATAATGTATAGACCTCATCAGTAGACAAGTTAGTAACCCACATCAGGTCAAACACCCTGATGGTTTCCATAATACCATTCTTGTTCAAGACTATGACTGCCTCTCCTGCTCTCCAATCATAGTACCACCATTTGAAGTGTGGAGTGAAGTCTTGTGGCATTTCCCGTAGAGGGATCTTAGACATTGTCCGCGGAGGACTCCACTTCAGCACTATTTTTGGTTTTCCAGTCATGGCATCAACCTCAGATCGTCTGATATACCTTGTTGGTTGTTGAGGTTTGAAGTTGACCCATTTGGTGTGGTACTCTCTCTTTAGAGCTGCTTCATAGTAGCCTGACATCTTATGAGGGTCAGCATATAGCAATTTCAACTTTGCTAACTGGTTAAGCTCAAAACAGGAAGAGTCTTCACATCGTGTGGGAACCTGAAGTACTCAATCCCCTCTCACATTTAACTGTATAAACACTGAGATCTTCAAAATATGCCCACATGATGATTTTGCCCGACACCTTGTGATGTTTCTTCACTTTGTAAAGCTTAGTGTAGATAGTTGACGTTGGAGCACTGCGTTGGGCTCTTATCTCTTCAAAGCATGCATCCCATTCAGCCTTTGTGATATTTACATCGACTTCTGAGGCTTTGGACTTGTCTTTTTTCTTTTTAGACTCTTGTTCAATTTTATCCAGAGTCTCAAAAGTTTCACTAACAAGAGTGTCGCCCAGATTCGGAACGACATTACCCTCATTCTCAGTGTACTCTGGATAATGTTGATCCGTGACATCTTCAATCTTGATGTCATCGACATCATGAAGCTCATCGTCACTTTCCCCTTGGACTGTAGGAGCATCCTTCACAATCTCGTCGGGATTTAGTCGGAACATTTCAGCAAGTTGCTCGTCGGTGAGATCATGAATTATATCTCCTTCTTTAGGAGTGTAATTTACTGAGCTCCTGACTATCCCTTACAGATCAAGAATCATTGTGAGTTGAGTCTTGATCTGTTGGAGAGGAGCAACATCATATTCATCTCCTTGAAAATTTGGATCTGCTTGATTTAAAACATGTAACACATCAACCATTAGTCAACAATCAAAGCAGTAAACATCAATAATAAGTATAAACATTAATTACATTAATTTGAAACAATATTCAAGTACACATGATAATAACATAAACAACTATGCATTACTCTTGTCTTGAATCATGTGCTCCTCTGCTAACAGGGCTGAAGTAGAGGCACCTTTGTCTGAGCTCTCTTGGTCCTCTTTTCGCTTGTGGATGTGGCACCCATAGCAGAAGTATCTCCTTCTCCTTCATCATCATCATCACCTACATCATCACCTCCCTTTATATCATCACCATGATCATCATCATCTGCATGATCATGATCACTATCATCATCATCATCATCATCTCCATCACCTTCTCGGATCTTTAGAGGCTCTTCTTTAGATCCCTTCAGTCTCAGCATAAGCTTCTTGTTGTAGGCCTCTAAATCTTCTATCCACTGTACTAAGGATGTATGTATCTCTCTCAGCTCAGTGATCTCTTTGCTCTGAGCCTTAATCCTCTGAATGGATGAGGAATGTGTCTCCTGCAGCTCCTCAATCTGTTGGCCTAGAGACTCGATCCATTAGGCTTGGGAGACATTAAGCTCCATTAGCTGATTAAGCTAAGAGGCTCTCAGTTCATTCGTAGCCAGCAGCTTCAGCACTAACCTGTAAAGGTAAGCTAGCTGCTCCTCCAATCCGACAGATGGGTAAGAGAATTCAAAAATAGGTGGGACGTGAGATGAGGTCCCTGCTCCATGAGTGGTGGTGGTGGTAGTGGATGTAGAGAAGAATGGGGGTGGTATAGATGTGGGTGGCTATGGATGAGCTGTAGTGGTAGTGGATCGGAAGTGTGTAACTGGTGGAGTTGTGGTAGGTGAAGTGGTAGTGGGTGGAATGGTGGTAGTGGTGGTAGTAGGTGAAGTGGTGGTAGTGGTGGTAGTGGTGGTGGTGATAAACGTCATCCTCCTCCTTTTCTTCAGCATCCCGTGGGGCTGAGCCATCTGTTTCTTCCTCGAACCCCTCAAGGTGGATTCTCCCCCTGGGATGTTGGGCTGATCTGGGGTGTAGGTTGGATTCGTCATAGTCTCCCCAGACCCTCCTGGACGCTCACGAGCCGCCCTAATCCCTCGCTCGGTGGCAACCACCTTGCTGCCTACCGTTCGAGTCAATGGCTCTTCATCCGACTCCTCCTCCTCATCAGGTTGGAAGTCCTGATGGAAACCTGTTGTCTCTGTCCCACCTTGGGTAGATGTTGGAGATGCTATATCAGCGGTGGGGGCCCTCACTTTAGTGGGCCCTGCATCTCCACCATTACCGCTATCATCATCGTCGGAATCATCATCTGGGAGCACAAGTTGCTCAACATCCGAATCACTGTCTACGTTGTGCTATTTACGCCTCCCTGGCACCACGTAATCAACCTTGGCCAGATGACTGAAGAGTCTCTTCATGCGGCCCAAGGTTGTATCATCCATAATCTCCAATGCCACAGCATCGTGGCTCTCCTTCGGCAGAGAGGGCAGCTGCTCCTCAATGATCATTTGGAGAAACCTAGGGTGCATGCAGAAACCCTCTTTACCTTTGGCCTCCAGATTCTCTATTAGATAAGAGAATATTATGTTCGAGAAGCAGAGAGGGTCGTTCAGAACCAGTGCCTTGTTGATATTTTGAATCTGGTCTGAAAGATCATCAAACCCACACCTTCGTGAAGTCAAGCACCTAAGGATGACATGTGCTAAGTACTTGTACTGGGGACACAGGTTGCTGTTGTTGAGCACACTTGCATTAATATCCCCAACGTACTTCATCCTTAAGAAGCACCCTCTCACAGTCAGCGGGTGAAGTCTGGTAGGGTGATCAGCATCATAACCCAAGGCAAGTACACGTCATATATCCTCAGCTGCGACCTCGATCGCCTGACCAAAAAATCTACTGCGGATGCTAGCTCATGTGTACGGTCAGCCGATGCCCCCTTCCAGAAGGCCTGCTGAATAGACCTATAGGGAGTGCATGGTGTGGATATAGCCCTGTAGATCCTAGATTGCTTAAGGAATGTGATAATCCCCAAAAACTCGACGTCATTCCGAGTAGTGGCATCTAAATGAGCACATATGTTGTGCTTGGGGTTAATGGACCACCTGTGAGCCATAAATCTATAATACAAGACACATATATGTTAGATCACCACATCAAAACTCAATTCTAATTAGCTTGGTTGAATTCAGTTGGTTCAGTCATGCGATTGAACCATTCGACTGTGTTCAGTCGGTTGACATGGCATGCGACTGGGTTCAATAGGGTGTCTGAGCAGGCGACGGAGTTCAATCGGGTAACTGAGCCTACGATTAGTTTAGTCGGCCGGCTGAGCTCATTCGTATTATCCATTCGGCTGATTGAGTCATTCGACCAGCTCAATCACGCGATTGGAGTTCATCATGGTGTCTAGTCGCATGACCCACTGTTCGGTCGACGAAATTCGAATTTGAACCAAATCTTGACATTAGAAGTCGTGTAATGGTTCCTTAGACTCGCAATCATTATACTAATAACCTAATAACCTTGATTTTAACATTTAGCATAGTTTAGTTAGGTTATTTGTCAATTTTTAGTGTCGGTTCTTGTAAAGGCCGAGAATCACAAATTAGGGCTCGAATCAAATAGCCTTCAGTTACACAACACTGCATTGTACCTGTATAACAAGTAGGATTTGACAGAATGTCGAAATTTGGAAATACAATCAGTAAGGGAAAATTTCAGCAGGGTAACGGTACAATGCGCGATTTTAGGGCGATTAGTGGGTGATGAGGTTATGCGATCGACTATGGCCATATTTATACTGAATCTAGTTTCAATTGATCGACTGGACCCATTCGCTCTGTTCATTCGAGCGATTGGACCTCAGTCGTGCGATCGGTTCAGTTGCTCACATTTAGTCGGCTGACTGGATTTCAGTCGGGTGACTGACTCATTCGCATAGTTCTATTCGGTACTGGACGAATACTAACAGATTTACGCGTATACCGAATCAAATAGTGTGGAATACTATTTGATTAGCGATCAAATGAGTGAGAACGCACGTAGAATCAATTAAAGATTGAATTTAAACGTTAAGAACGATTAACAATCAATCTACTGCAATCTATGAAGTTGGAACAGGTTGCTAGAGGTCTCTAGACGGCTAGGGTACGTGTAGGTATCGAAATATTCAAAGTGTCCTGTTTTTCAATCACCGAGTCATAATCAGCTGAGTACAGCTGTTTTATGGTCTGACCTCCTTATCTCACATCCCCAATGATATTATCCAAAGGATGATAGACGTTTAGGCGTGATCCAGGAGTGGTTAGAATAACTACCTCAGAATCAAGATTATGACCATTTGGTTCAGTATCTGAGGCAGTAGGAGTCTGAGGTTCCGAAGAATCAGAGGCATCAATGTCAGATGCTTGTGGACTTACGGTGGTAGGAACCTGTTCCTCCTGGTTGTTCGAATCAGTCTCCACAGCTTCATCATCAGAGGAAGGATCACTTCCCTCGAGTGCTCCCCCTAAATTGGTAGATGAATCACCTTGTAAGCCGGATGATGTAGATTCGTGAGATGGTGTGTTTAGAACATCATACATCATCTTTGTTGCTAACTCATCATCAGACGTGGAGAGTGGGATATTAAGGACTTGAAGAATCCATCATAGTCGAAAAAGAAGGAGGGTCCTTTTCCAGTAGGTGGTGTGGTGTATCTTTGAACATCAACGTTACACCACATTTCTACTTGACTCGTTGATTTGTTGTAAAAACTCTCTTGTTCGGTATGTTGTATCCTAGAAAGATTCCCTCCTCAGCCATCTCGCTGAATTTTCCCTCCTGAGTCGTCTTCAGTAGGGTGCACGGAGCGCCAAACGGCTCGAGATACTCTAGATTGGCTTTACGTCGTTGCAGTAACTCGTAACACTTCTTTCCACAGCGTTTAACTTGCCAGAACTCGATTTAGCATATAACAAGCATTTGCAACTGCTTCATTCTAGAATTGGATAGGCAATTTCGAGTCTACTAGCATCGTCTGTGCTGTCTCTATCAAGCTGTGATTCTTCCTTTCAGCAACGCCGTTCATCTGAGGAGTGTAGGCAGAAGTGAACTGATGCACAATTCCCTTGTCCTTGCAGTAAGCCTCCATCCATTGATTCTTGAACTCGGTTCCATTGTTTGAGCGCAGTTGTCGTACCTTCAACTTGTATAGGGACTCCAGAGTAGTTACTAATTCCTTGACTGACTCAAATGTTTCTGATTTGGATTTCAGAAACATCACCCAAGATAATCTTGAGTAGTCATCAGTGACTACGTAACAGTACAAGTCGCCTGCAATGCTTCTTGTACTGATTGGACCAAACAGATCCATGTGAAGAAGTTCATGTGGAAGTTCGATGGAATGAACTTTCTTTTCCTTATGAGACTTCTTCGTCTATTTGCCCTTCTTGCATGCAACACAGAAATCAGGATGTTGGAAGTTTTTGACATTAACTCCTCTCACTAGACCATTCTAGATCAAGTTATTCATCTTCTGTGGATTAATGTGTCCCATTCTCCTATGACAGAAGATGGAATCCTTCTCAGTAGCTTTTGACAAGAAGCACTGAACTTCATGATCCGTTGTGGAGGTCTTTGATAGATCCATGACATAAAGGTCCTTATATCTTGAGGCAGACATTAAGACTTTATCCTCCGGGATGATATAGTCCTTTTTCAGGACATAGCACTTCTTGTTGTCAAATACTACCTTGAAACCTTTATCACAAATTTGAGAAACAAAAACCAAGTTATTTTGAAGTTGTTGAACATAGTTTACATTGTCAAACTTCACTTTCTGATTACCTACTTCCCCTTGAGCTGTGATGTATCCACCTTTGTTTCCAGCAAACGAAACATGACCTCCTTTTATCGGTTTGATGTTTGATAAGAGAGCCCTATTCCCTGTCATGTGCGTGGATGCTCTGCTATCTATAATCCACGTGTTGGTTTCAGCATTATAGCGAACACCCTGCACATTCAATTGAAAACTTTAGTTTAGGTTAGGGACCCAAGCCTTCACTGGCTTGGGTTTCCAAGAGGCATCACACATCATAAACTCAACCCATTGACCTTTTGAGGGTGAGGGAAGCTCAGATATCTTCTTGTTCTCATTATCAGACAATGAAGTTGATTTTTCTTTCCATAAGCCAGCTTTGTGTAAGGCATGTTTGTGATAAACAGATGATGGGCTAATGTGTTGAACAGTAGGTGCACTATACTTCTTATGTGGTGTCACTGAGTTTCTCTTAAAAGAGTTAGGTTTTTGTTCCCGAAGTTCAACTTTCCTCCTCGGTGTCTGATAATAAGGACAATGAGACGCAATGTGTCCATACTCTCCACAGCTATAGCATGATCTGCTTTCGACTTTAGGATTTAACTATTTTTGTGGAGATATATGTGACACATGTGTGACCTTACTCTGTTTGGATTTTGTCTCTTCTTGTTTAGATGTTATGTCTGGTTTAACAAAGCTAATTGCTTTAACAGTTTTAACATCTTTTCCTTTTTGTTTACCTGGACATAGACTTGACACGCATGGGTAGTTAACCTGTTTGGTCATTTTGGGTTCAGAATTATACTTGGTAAACCTAGACTTTATATTAACCTTTTTAAACTCTTTGTCCAGATTAACACAAGACATTTTACCTTTTGCCTTTGAAGTGGCCACCTTTTGTTTAGTACCAGATTCATTTAATTTACATGTGGGATCTGGATAACTTACAAGAGGAGTAGACACCACATGATCATTGATTGGATTGTTATTGATTGGTTTACATTTGTGTTCATCAAGATCTCATGTGGTGGTGGAACCACTTTATAACCCAATCCCTCCACGTTGTTTCTCTCTCTCACTAAGTTTTGAACAATGTGAGATGAACTTGTCCAACTGTGCAGTTTTTGCTTTAAGGAATTAACTTCTACTTCTAAAACTGCTTTTTGTTTCTTAGTGTCCTCAAGAGAGTTTAGATAGTACCTAATGTCATTAGCTTGGTTAAAGGCTACTACTTCTATTTCCCTAAGCTTTTTGTTCAAAAGGTCTATCTTTTCTTTGTAACTATGCTCAATTTGTTTTAGAACTCTGTTAACTTCATTGCACAGTTCCAAGTCTTTTACTAAGTTATCATTATGATCTAATAACCTAGAAAATTTTAAATCAATGATTTCCTAAATTTATTATAATCAGAACAAGCATGATTATTGAAAAGTTGGTCAGCAGTACTTACTTCAGAGGGTTCTGATGAATCAGCCATCAATGCAGAGTCTGGTATTTCTGGTGCTCGTGATTCTGACGTTGTTGCAGTTTTCCCTTCTTCAGGCAGGTAATTGACAACCGGTAGTCTCTTCTGTGTTTGACAATGCGAGTTCAACTGCAATATCTCCTTCACTAGCAGAATCATCATCTATATCCTCCACACTAGCGATATTGGATTCTCCCAGTGACACAAACTGAAAGCTTCAGTCTTGTCCTTCATCATCATGAGCAGTCAAGGCTTTGGATCCTTGCTCGATGAAGTAGGACTGCTAGGGGTTTATCCTGACGATTGAAGGAGGAGAAAGGATTCCCATTTCCAGTCTTCTTTGGCTTCACACACTCCCATTTGAAGTGCCCTTTCTCGCCGCAGTTGAAACAAGTCACCTTGGTCTTATCAAACCAAAGGTAGTGTCCTTAGTTGCAACCAAGTTCTGTCTGGTTTTCTTGACAAACTTCTTAGCTCACTAGACAACACTCGCTAAGACCACATTATATCCATCCGTTCCAGCTCTATCTCACCCACCTACTCGTAATCCTCATAAGCCAGATGGCAATTCCCAATTTTACCAGCAATTAGTCCATCATAGGAGCAGACTACTACAGCTAAGAGATCCATGTGCTCTTTAGCAACCTCAACTGTCACATTACTGAAATTTTCGGTCTTCAGTTTTGCTGCATTGGCTTCAGGTACAATGTATTTCGGTCCCATTTGAAGTGCTCTTTAGCAACCTCAAGCCTCTACAGAAATTTTTGGTACCAGACGACCCTGACGTTTTTGACCCTGAAGTAGAGGCTTGAGAAGGACCAGCCGAGCTTGATACAAAAGCTGTCTGAAGAGGTGCTCCAGATGTTTTGACTTGTGGAGTCGCGTTGTACAGTGCTGGATTAGGAAGACTTTTGTGCTCTATACTTCATCCTTAGCTCTTCCTCTCTCAGCTTGAGAATGAAATCATTTATATCTAACTTTGTTAGCATATCATTATGTCCGAGATTTGAGACAAATGAAACCCATTTCTCCGGCAGCCCATGTCCAAAGTTAGATACTTTGTCCTCCATTGATGTCGTTACTCCATGAGTACGCATGTCACTCATCAAGTGGTAGAACCTATCGATGACATCATCCAGGCTTTCTTTTCCCATCGAGGAGAAGTTGTCAAACTCCTTCTTTAAAGCCTTAGCCATTATGGCCTTCAATGATGCATTTCCGTCATACCGTATCTCCAATGCATCCTATAGTTTCTTTGCTTGTGTATATTTCGAGAATTGATGGGAAATATCCTTCGGAATTGACTGTGTAAGCAAAGCATAGACTTTCTTTTCAGCATTCTACTTGACTTTTTGTCCATCAGACATGCCACCTAGTGTGAGTTTGACACCATCAGCTCCTACTGGCATGATGTACCCCGTCTCTATAGATTCTCACAGATTGGGATCTACTCCATTTAAGTAGATCTAGAAATGTTGCTTCCATTGTGGGTATTCATCTAACGTGATTAGCTTTGGGGGTTTGTTGTGATTCCCCACTTCGTTCCCCCATAGCATTAAGTTCTGAATACGTGAGTCTGTCCCTGCTATGAATGCTGAGTATTGTCCTCCATTCCTATAAACTTTAACTTTAAACCAAACTGTTTTATTTGTGCGTATGAAGGTGGGCGATTGGGCTATTCGGGAGATTGAACTATGCAGATGGTTCAATCGTGCTACTGAACTAATGCGGATGGCTCAGTCGGGCGAATGAACTAATGCGGTTGAACAATGCGAATAGACTGCTCAGTCGTACGAATAGGAGTACGAATGAGTCCAACCGTGCGTATGGGGGATGCGTATGAACTCAGTCGTGCGATTGAGTCAATCGCGCGACTAAACCTGCTGGATTTTGAAAATTCGTAGGTTTAAGGTGTTTTGGATGCAAAAACACGAATTTCTTGCTAACCCTAGTTGCCGTATGCCGGAAAAACTAAACTCTACGATCAGGAAACGTCTATAACCCGATTTGACACAAAAGATCGCGTTTTTGAGTGTAAGAACACTATTTTTATATCAAAACGATTGAATCACACGTAAATCTAGAGCCAAAGCTCTCATACCACTTGTTACGATCGTGTACTGGTCGAATACTAACAGATTTACGCATATATCAAATCAAATAGTGCAGAATCCTATTTGATTGGCAATCCAATCAGTGACAATGCACGTAGAATCAATTAACAATTGAATTAAACGTTAAGAACCATTAGCAATCGATCTACTGCGTTCTATGAAGTTGGAACATGTTGCTAGAAGTCTCTAGACGGCTAGGATACGTGTAGGTATCAAAATATCCAAAGTGTCCCATTTTTCCACGATTTAAGTGGTATTTATAGGTTAGTGTTTCTCATCATGCGACTGGACCATTTGCATGGTTCAATCGTGTGATTGAGTCATGCAGTTGATCCATTCGCACGACTGAGTGTTTAGTCGTGCGACTGAGTCACTCTCATATTACAATCATGCGACTGATCCAGTTGCCCGTTCATACGTACGACCGGTTCATTAGCATGAAGTTGTTCATGCGTATGGTCCATTAGTATGGGTTAATCACATGAGAACTTCATATGATTAAGTTTCAATATATTTCTCAATCATTATTGGCTTTGATCTATTCAAATAACCACAAACCTATATAATTTGTTCAATAAGTGTTAACCTACTAATCAATGAAATAATAAACATTATAAGCACAACAACATAGTGTGTTTCATTAAGTACCCATTCAATTACATATGTGTAAGACAATAAAGACATTTTACATTAAGTTCAGAAATTCGGGACACATGTATCCACAGTTTCCAATAGAATCAAATGAAAAACAATATTATCCAATGTTGCTAATCCGTCAGGTTGCTATAGTATCCCTGAAAATGAATTTAGGCACAATAGCTTTCGTTTACTTCACTGAATACCATCCTAGCAGCAAGATTCCCGAAATGACTGATTTTTCCAGATAATGACATGAACATTTTTCCATTGCTCCAATCTTCACACAGGTTAACCTGATTAACATTAATACATGCAGAAATTCCCCCTAAAATTCAGCATATCCCAATATATAAACATTGTGCTCTCTTGGCGTCTTCTTTCGGTGTATTGGCCAAAACGTAGAAGGTTCCAATCTACAGCTGAAAATCTCAAACAAATCAGCATGCACTCAGATTCATCGTCAGAAACCGGCTCACATCATCACTTTCTGATTACGTCTTCAATTTCTCTATACATGGATTCCCTCTAATAATCAGATTCCTCTTTGTGCGGATAAATATAACTTGATTGGCCCATAATATTCAGATGCTCCTAACTACCCCACAAAGTCAAGACCGACTGTTGGAATCTTCTCTTCTCTCTTTCGTGTTCTAACGATATTCATCTGTTCTGGAAGTCCAACAAATAATGGGGTATCCATCGAACTTATTTGACAAAAGAACCTCAGCGTGAAGATGCTTCGCTCATCCTCAAATCTGTGCAAGAGGCAGTTCCAGATTTATATTTTGTTATTATTTTTTTAATTTTTTTTTGTCAGGAACACCGTTTATTCGTATGACATTGAGGAAAAATATCAAATTCGTGTCAATAGATGATACGAATGATATATTCGTGCGACTGGTCCAGTAGCATGACTGGACATAAGACTTGTCCAGTAGCACGACTGGAGATAAGACTTGTCCAGTAGCACGACTGGCCATAAGACGGATCCAGTCGCACGACTGGACATAAGACTGGTCCAGTCGCATGACTGGACATAAGACTGGTCCAGTCGCACGACTGGACATAAGACTGGTCCAGTCGCACGACTGGACATAAGACTGGTCCAATCGCATGGTCTAGTCATATGAGCGGATCTACACGCAGATTTTTAGATCTGCAACCGCCATGGCTGCCAAAAACCCTAATCTGATGAATTTTACAAGAACCAAAACAAAATAGACATCATAAGATTCGCAAGGGTGACAAGAACGTGGTTCGAAGTTCGATTTTAACCAAGAAACAACAGACGTAACAAGATTTGAGTAAAACACGAAGAATATGAAGTGGGTTTGGCATCAAAGAACATGAAGTAGATCCAGAAATCAAGAGCTCAGGTTGCTAGAATGATTGTTAGATCATTCTAACAGTAACCTGGCTTTGATACCATTTGTCAGGACCATGTACGTACGGAATACTAACAGATTCTTCGTTTATACTGAATCAAATAGTGCGAAATCCTATTGGATTGGCGATCCAATCAATGAGAACAATTACCTAATCGATATATGATTGAAACAAAATGTTATGAATGAATAGAGATCAGTCAGTAATGATCTATGAACTTGGACAGGCTTCCTTGGACATTGAGGACGGCTAGGGTTTGTAAGAGTATGAAGTGTTTTGAATTCCTCTGTTTTTCCATGAATTATGTGGTATTTATAGGTTACGGGCTTCCATTCGTATGACTGAGCCATTAGCATGGTTCAGTTGTCCGATTGGATCATGCGACTGAGTCGTACAAATGACTGAAGGTTCAGTCGTGTGACTGAGTCAGTCTTTTGTTTCAATCGTACGACTAATCCATTCTCCTGGTTCAGTCATGCGTTTGGTCCATAAGCATGATGTATTCATGCGTCTGGTCCATAAGCATAATGTATTCATGGGTATGCTCCATAATTATGGGCCATTCGCATGATCACTCACCTAACCATGTTGAACACATTTCTTAATCATTATTGACTAAGAATCATGCACAACACCCTCAAACCTATATAATAAGGTCATACATATACAATATATTTTAACACAATAATAATATTAAATATTAAACATTATAAACATCAACCACATATAATATTTCATTGAGCCCAGTCATTACATATGTGTAAGACACGAAATACATTTACATTAAGCTCATAAACTAGGTACACATGTATCTACACATATGTGTAAGACATGAAATACTTTTACATTAACCTATGAAGATCATGTATAGGTTTGACTCACCTTAGATTAGAATGGTTATTTTTGCTTGTAATAGGTCCTTTGTTAGATTCCTTTTGTATGTAAATAGGTTTATGTATTTTTGCAGTCTAGCGAAACTGTGAGCGAAACTATAGTTTCTCTCACAGTCAACTAATTAGTTCGCTCAGCAAAAATACTGTTTCTGTCGGGTGAAACTACAGTTTCGGCAGAAAAGTTTCGCTCACAGCGAAACAATCTGCGAAACTATGACGGTTATATATAGTTTTTGATCATTATCATTGTCTGTAAGCTTGCAAAACCCTAATCGTTGATCCTTGTTGCAAGTTACCTTTTCTAAGAAGTAAATTCACAGAAATATCATTGTGCTTTGATGTTATTGAATGTATTGATCTTCATTGTCTTATATTGAATGAGTTGTTAATGTTTTCAATATTCTTTGTTCATATTGTTTAGTATGTGTGTTTGATATTGAACGATTCATCATTTCACTTGCAGTGTAATACGATCAAATGGACCAACAATATGGTATCAGAGCCTTAGTGCTCATGATTTGTTGAGTTTTTGGTTGTTTTAGTTCAATATCAAGTTTCTATCAATTTTCAGTTCAAAATAGTGGGTATTTGACATGGAAATTGATTGATTTTTGCTAGTTATTGGTTGGGGAAGCTCTGTTAATCATCAGATCTCAAATTCATTGAGTTTTTGATGATTTTTCAGAGTGATTTCGTGTTGAAAAAGGGTTCAAGGTTCGTCCGGCAAAATTAGTGTTCTTTGAGCAAAACTGATAAGTTCTTTCTGCGAAACTAGTTTGTGAAACTAGTTTCTTTTAGTTTCTGTTAATCATCAGATCTCAATTCACTGGTGTTATCACTATTGTAATTGTTTCTTGTAGTTTTGTGAAACTAGTTTCTTTTAACGAAAGTTCATTAGTGCTTGTGAGGGCATAACAAGTGAAAGTGCTAAGTAATTTTGAACGAAAGTTCAAGCTTGTTTGGTGCGAAATTATTAGAGAAACTAAGTTATTTGTGACATTCGGCTAGCGAAAGTACTGCCGAAATTGTCAGTGAAATTACAAGAGCTTAGCAAAATTAACTTTCTCAGTGAAACTGTCTGTGTAGTTACCTTTGTTCAGCAAAACTACTTCATATTCAGCGAAATTACTTCTTCTCTTGCCGAAATTACATCAATCTCAGCGAACTGTCTGTGAAGTTACTTTGGTTCAGTGAAGCCTTTGTCAGTGAAACTACTTCATATTCAGCGAAATTGCTTCTTCTATTTCCGAAATTACATCAATCTTAGCGAAACTACCATGTCAAAGTTAACCTCACTCAATCTTGCCCATCTTGAAAGTGTTTCACCCAATAGGCCACCGAGACTTACGGGGATAATTTCGAGGGTTGGAAGAGATGTCTCAAAGATTTCTTCTTTTGCACTAACCACAACCAATGGGAATCAATTATTTCTGGTCCACACATACCAACTGTCACTGTTGGTGACGTTGTCTCTCAAAATAAGGATGTGAAGCTGATCGATCGTGACTAGAAATCTTTTGGCGCATTAACTCTATGTCTGGCACCAGACAGCTACAATCGATTTGTGGAGCATAAAATGCTAAGTTCCTTTACGATTCCCTATGTGAGTTCTATGATGGTAACGATGAACTGGTAAAGGATAAGATCATTCAAGCAGAGAAGGAATTCAATTCCTTTGTTGGATACAAGAACGATAATCTGACAGATCTCACAATTCGCTTCTTGATAGTTTCAAGCACCTTAAAGGAATACCATGAAAAAATTTCCAATAGTGAACAAGTTAACAGGCTATTAGACTCTCTCCCACCTCAGTGGAGCCTTCAGGTGAGAATGCTAAAGCAAGAAAGAGGGTTCACAGATTACAAGCTGATGGATATTATTAATAAGCTTAAATCTTTTGAGTTGGACATGAAAAGTTTGAATTTAACTAGACCATGATGCCTACATCTGGTTTTACTCAAAATGTTGCTTTACTATCATCCGCTGCAAGCTCTCAAATACAGACTTCAATTCAAGGAGGAGTTAATACAAGTAAATTTTAAGGAGGAAACGTTAGGTTGGAAGAGATCAGGCTAATTCTAAGGCGAATGTTGAAACTTCAGTTCCATCAGAAAAAATGGCTCTTTTTGGAATGTTTGTTCAAAGCTATGAAGCACTTGTGGCTAGAGAGTTGACAGGGAAGGAATGAAAATGGATATGTATCAGGTGGATCCTGATAATCTAGAAGAAGTTGACATTCGGTGGCAAATGGCAATGTTGACCCTTAGAGGTCAGAGATTTATGGAGCGCACTGGACGAAAAAACATCGGAGGTCAAACC
Organism: Flaveria trinervia; assembly: GCA_025506515.1. Taxonomy (NCBI): domain Eukaryota; kingdom Viridiplantae; phylum Streptophyta; class Magnoliopsida; order Asterales; family Asteraceae; genus Flaveria; species Flaveria trinervia. Next base: position 84,053,248 of record CM046450.1, read on the forward strand.
ACTTAATTCGAAACTGGGATTTGATAAGTCCAAACTGATATGTTTCAACTGTAAACAAGTAGGACATTTTAAACATGAATGTCCATCACCAATTGTCACCAATTGTAGTAATTCAAGAGTTCACGGTTAACCATTGAGAGGGAGAAGGAAGATATGAATCATAAAAAGGAGACGACGTTTATTTCTAACTATGACTGGAGTGCAGAGGTTGAAGAGAAAATGACTGAGATTAATCATGCATTGGTGGTTGAGTTTGTTAAAGGAAAGGGGAAGGTAGATAGTAAAGATGGATTTGATCCTTTCAAGGAATTCAAAGAGGAGGATGAGTTGTCTCTAAAAGAGAAAGAAAAGAAGGATGAGAGAATAAGAGAAGGTAAATCTAGAGGACTAAGCAGGAAGGAAGTTTATCCACTGAGAAAGTAAAGGAATATGATGATGCTACTATCACTATTGAGGAAAGCAAGTCAAGTACTCAGGTATGCCAATGTGAAAAGACCCTAGCAGCAGAAAATGTGGTGATAGGACTTCCATATGAGGTAGTTGAGGATATTTGGGATTGATAAAGCTAATTGGTTATTAGTTGATAATTAAGAAAGATTTAAAAATAATTAATGAGGAACTTAAAATCAGGGAATCATAATATTTTGTTAAACTAAATGAGGCCTTTAAAGAAAATGATCACTTAAAACGAATTTTTTGGGAAGAAATGTTGAGATTAATTCTTTGACTGAAAGAGTTACTCTTACTAAATTTGAAACAAGCAAAGTTAGTCAATGTTAGACAAATGGACATATCAGGAATGAAACAAGATGATTTATGTAAATCTCAACGGCGAGCTTGGATTAAAACGGGATTGGGATATGAAATGTAAAAGTTTATCCTCCGCCTAGTACATATGTTATTCTTCTATGCATGTTCCTCCTCCTTGTAATGATTTATCAAAAAAATACTAACAATATGTCTGCAGGTTTAGAGGGTGTTAATCCTAAGAACGTTCGTTAGGACTACCACTATGGACCAACTAGTGGCCTTGATGCACTAGTATTAGTACACCTGATTTTCTATAGTTTGTTTTAGATCATAAGTCTAGTATAAATTCTATCTTTGTTTCTAGTACACCTGTAACAGACACTGTCACATCATGTTCTCATGATGTTCTATTCATATTTAGTTCTGTACATCGTGGTGATGCTTTTTGTTCTGATTATGATAATGCTGCAACTAATCTCACTACAAAGACTTAATGTTTTGATAAATTCTTTTCTCATCCTATTCCATCTTTTACTCTAATGAATATTACTTTATCAAATGAAAGAACTGTAACTTCATTTGAAGCTCGCACAAGTGGTACTAGTTCTACTTGTACTTCAGATGATCATTCATCTACTTTTGTAAAAAATAATTCTTGTTCACATAAACTCCAACCTCGTGGCATGTATGAGACATATAGTGACATTGATTCTAGTGTGTTTGAAGTGATAAGGAAATTCACATTGATCATAATCCTATCTCATCACATCACAGACCTAGACACAAACCACACTGTTTTAGGTGTGGTGAAGGGATCATCTGGTCAAGGATTGTCCCACACTACTTCATGGTTATGTAATATAAACTTTTTTGGAAATAATTAAGAAATTTAGTTAATAATTTCATTTTAGAAATTTGCTTCTCTAAAGCTAAAGTTATTCAAACTTGGGTTCCTATTTCACCTGGTTATATGTTCTTTATTTGGTTACAAGCGTCATCCACTAATATTGTAAACACATATGGCATGTAGATAGTGGAGTCTAGACATATGACGGGGTTGAAAAATTGTTGACCAATTATTGGATTATAAATGGAGGATACGTTGCTTTTGCTGGTGACAAAAGGGTGGAATGATGATTAGTCAAGGAGAATTTCCAATGGTTTATAAAATTTAGAGAAAGTCGACTATGTCTCAGCTTGCGTTTAATCTCTTTGGTGTCTCTCAAATCTGTGATAAAGACATTCCAGTCTTGTTTAAATCCGATGAATGTCTATTTTTAAAATCAAAGATAGATATTCCAGAAGATTTGGTTCTTATGCGTGCTCTGAGAAAGTATGATACATATGTTCTTGATATGAACTCAAGGGAGTCAAGTCTACTGCCACCTGTCTTCTTTCAAAAGCTTCAACCTTTGAGTCCCTGTTATGGCATAACCGATTGGCTCACGCTTAGGCACGTTAATTTAAATATAACAAATTAGTTAAAAACAGTCTTGTTTGAGGACTTCCTTTAAAAGATTTCTCCGTGAACGAAAAATGTATGGCTGTGCCAAGGGCAAACAAGAAACCACATAAGCCGAAACTTGAAAATAACATAACTTCCCCTCTCGAGTTGTTACATACTGATTTGTTTGGCCCAATCCGTTCAATCAATTGCTAAAAATCCTTCTGTCTTGTTGTAACAGATGATTTCTCAAGATATTCTTGTGTGACATTTCTTGCTCACAAGGAGAGGTTGCTGAGGAATTGCAGAAGTTAATACTTTTAATCGAGACGATAAGCAAGAGAAAGTTTCTAGCCATGAAAAGTGACAACCGTATTGAACTCAAAAATCAGATTCTTGATTCGTTTTGTGCTCAAAAGGGAATTGTGAGACAATTTAGTGCTGGAAGGATGCCTCAACAGAATGGTGTAACTGAACGATAGAATCGCACTCTTATTGAAGCCGCCCATAAAATGTTGATAGAATCATCATTACCCATTATCTTTTGGACTAAAGCGGTAAACTATGCTTCATACGTTGTAAACCGGGAGTTGATAGTCAAGGACAAAATGAAGAGTTCTCATGAACTTTTTCATAAACGGAAACCTTTATTGACTTCTTTCGACCATCTGGTTATTCATGCACTCTCTTGAATACTAAATCCCAAAATACGAAGTTCGGTGTTGTGTCTGATGAGTGTTAATTTGTTCGTATTCTTCTTCTCAAAAGGCTTATTGGGTATATAAAAGAGAACACGTATCGTTCAAGAGTCATTCTATGTTGATTGGCAGGAGTCTAACTCTTCTGATGCTCGATCTGAACCAACATGGTTCTTTGAATCCGATACTATATTTAATTCTTTTAATTTTCCAGTTCGATGATGCGCCCATCTCAAATGTTCAAACAAATATCATTTCCTCAACCCCATCTCCTGTCCATTCTACATCTTCAGGAAATGAAGCCATGTTAGTTGATGTTGGATCATCTTCTCCATCATTTGATATTTCACTAAAACCTCTTTTTACATATCTTCCTTCATTAACAACATCTTAAACTATCCAACCACAGCTTGTTCCATCTCTCTCACCCCTTCTACTCATTCACAATCTGTCAGCGAAACATCTCCAAACATCTTGCCTTATCCAACAAATTTCAAAACATTGAAAGATCATCCTCATGATAAATTATTGGATCTATCATTAATGGGTATTGACGTGGAGTCAATCTCGTTTAATTGATATTTGTCCCTTCTCTTGCTTTATATCTTAAACTGTCCCGAAAAACATGCACGCCACTCTCTAGGATCCTTGCTGGGTGGAATCAATGCAATTGGATCTTCAACAATTCAGAAGCTCAAAGAATGGACTTTAGTTACTTGCCTCGAAATGAATGCCAACTGGTACGAAAGGGTTTTGAGAACAAACCAGATAATTGTGGTGTTGTGGTGCGTAACAAATCAAGAGTGGTTGTGCAAGGATTTGCTCAACAAGAAGGGATTGATTATCTGATGTTTTTGCTCCCGTCGCTCATCTTCAGCAATAAGGACTTTTCTCGCTCATGCTGCTCATAAATAGTTTAAGGTCTATCAGATGGATGTCAAGTGTGCTTCCTTTACGGAGACATTGATAAGGTAGAATGTGTGGTTAATCACCAGGTTTTGAGGATCCAGATTTTCCTAATAAAGTTTTTAAGCTTGACAAGTCTCATTATGGTCTTCATCAGGCACCTAGGATCTGGTATAAGACCCTAACACAGTACCTCTTAATCAATGGTTTCTCTCGTGCACCATCGATATGACTCTATTCAAGAGTTAAGTGAATGGTGAATGTTGATTGTCCATGTTTTTGTCGAGATATTATTTTTGGCTCCACCAATTCACAATTATGTTAGGAGTTCGAAGAGGTGATGCGTAATCGGTTTGAAATGAGTATGATGGGAGAAAGTGCTTTTTCCTTGGATTACAAGTGGAACAAAAGGCAGAAGGCATTCTCATTCATCAGAAGAAGTATTTTAAAGAAATTTTGAAGAAATTCAAGATGGATGACACGTCTCCTGAAATGACTCCTTTACTGGTCAAACGTGCCTCACTACTGTTGAGAACAGGAAACCTATTTATCCTCATCTCTACACATCTATGATCGGTTCCCTTATGTATCTTAAACCATGTGGTCCTGACATAACTTTTGTTGTAAGTTACTGTGCTCGATACCCATCGGCCCCGAAAGAGTCTCATGAAAAGGCTGTCAAGAGAATTTCCCATTATCTCAAAGGCTCCTCTCGTTTAGGTCTTTGTTTCCCTATGATGAGAATCTTGATTTACATGCTTATTCTCATAGTGATTCTAATTGTTGCAGGTTAAACAGAAAATTGATGACTAGAGGATGTCAATACCTGGACAATTATCTGGTTTAATGGCAAAGTAAGAAACAAACCACTATTTCCCTCTCTACAAGGGAAGCAAAATAAATTGCTACCTCAAGTTCTTGTTCACGAGTTCATTGGATTCAACACCGGATGATTGTCTATGGAATCAATTTTCTCCACACACGTTCTTTTATAACAACTAAGCTGCCATGAGGATCGCTAAAAATCCTTTTCATCCTTCTCGAACCAAGCACATCGAAACACGGATTCATGCAATTTGTGATGCACAGGAAAAGGGTTTTATCGATATTATCCCCATTGACACAAAACATCAAAAGGTGGATCTTTGCACAAAAACATTTGATAAACCTCGCTTTTATGAATTGTTCTCTATGCTAGGGCTAATATCTTTTAAACCTCCTTTCTTTCTTCTTAATTATAAAAAAATAAAGGGGTTTTTCTAAATAAAATTTTGGGGGAGTGTATAAAACTAAGATATGCTTGGTAGACTATATGCTTGGTAGACTCAGCCTGATGAATAAAGTTGATAGCCTAATGAATAAAGTAGATAGCAGCATTTTGATATGCTTGGTAGACTTTCTTATTTACATCTTATTTTTAATTGCATATAAAAGAAAAATAAAGAGAATATTTTAACTATATGCTTGGTAGACTCGGCCTGATAAATAAAGTAGATAGCAGCATTTTGATTTAAATTAAATTATATGCTTAAGGATGTCTGGATTTACTCAAGCATTTTGGCCTGCACAAAAACTTAGTCCCGACAAAAAGTGGATTGAGAATTGATCTTTCACCCACCATGATACAGTCTTATAAGCCATATCTTTGAATCATGTCTGGTGTATTTATGTGTCTTGTACTTGTGCTTATATCTTTTGTTGTACGGTAGTACTAACCTGGAGTGTTGATCTCCTCTGTTGTATGGTAGTACTGACCTAGAGCTCTCATCAGCACATTATTAAATGGTCATCTCCTTTGTTATACGTGAGTATAGACCTAGAGCTCTCACCATCTTGATCTAAGTTGTATTAGATCATCTAAATGGTGAATTCATCGCAGAATGCTATATTCTGTTGATAATCAATTGCACACTAATACACAGGCTTGCTATATTAAGATCATAACAAAATTCAAGAAATCCTGAGGTTGGGTGAGGTTTTTGCCAAATGATTGTGGGGTCCTAGCATTCTAAAGTATTTAATCGAACCTTAACAAATCATCTGTTGCTTGTTGAAAAAGATAGGGCATGGGTTTAAGTTGACAAACATTTTAGCAAACGTTATTGATCTGTTTGAGAATTTGAAAATCATTCAAAGACTGTGATCATATTCAGTTATCGATATGATCTCATTGCTTGTCGATGATTAAAGTCATATTTGTGCTAATATATATCTTGAGGATGTGATCTCTGATTGACTTAGATCTCAGTTGTTGATGTTAATTCTTATAAAAAAATTATGAAACTATACTTTTGATAATTGTTTCGCAAGATGAAATTGCAATCTCTTTTAGTATTCTCATCCTGTGCGATGTCATTTTTTATTTGAGTTTCGCTTCGCGAAATTGCAGCTTCGCTTGGCAAAACTGTAGATTTGTTTGGCGAAACTGTAGATTTGATTGGCGAAACTATAGTTTCGCTACCTGCGAAACTATATGCTATTTAAGTCAGTTTTTGAAATTAACTTCTCACTTTCGCACCATCGAACTATTAGGTTTCTTAGGGTTGTTCCGTGACCTCTACATGCGTTTCTGCGATTCTGAGTTTTTGATATCGATTGTTTGTTTATTCTTATTCGCAAGTGAGTTTCGAACTCAGGACCGTCATTTAATCATGTTTATAATATCACATTGTGAGTTTATTTCATCAAGAATCTTTGGTACCTTCGCTATTCTTCGAGCAAAATTACCGATAGTCCAGTGACACTGAACGAAAGTTCTTGAATCCTTAACGAAACTGTAAGGTTATGTTGTCCGAGTGAACTTATCAGTTTTGCTGACTATTTTTTAGTTTCCCTATGCCAAAACTATTGTTTTGGTTTGTTGAATCTACCTCACTGTTTGCGCGAAACTGGTGTGACCTTGCTAGCGAAACTATACTTTCGCCTGCCAAAATTAAATCTCATCCTGCGAAACTATAGTTTCGGCTAGCGAATTTAATTAACTTTTTTGATTTTTCTTTATTCTTTTCTTATTTTTTATTATTATTTTATTACTCTATACTTTCTTCTAATATATTTCATTTGTATTTCAGGTTTAAATGGCGAATCTAAAGTTTGATCAGAGAAACAATATCACAACCATTCTGGATGATACACATCCTAAAGCAGCAGGTTTAGAGACTGTATTCGGTGGCTGCAAAGATTCCCTATAGCTTATGCTATCTCTCATTCTACTACCATCCATGATCCACACATCAGAGACTTTTGGAGATCTGCTGAGTATCATACCACAGGGAACACCCAAAGGATCCCTACTAAAGTCTTAGAGAATGAGGTGACTATTATAGCTAAGAGTTACTATGTTAGAATGAGGTGACTATTCAAGGATCCTAAGGCTAGAAGATTCTGGAGAAGAGGTTACTATATCAGATACTAAGGTGTTCGTAACATTCAGGAGTAGGGGTTATGAGGGGCCAGTTTTTGGTTCCCGAAAAGAGATCAAGAAGTCCTTTCTCTCAAAGGAATGGAGATTCATTGCCCATTTCTTTATTTTGTGTTTAGATCACCGTAAACGTGGATCAGATGCGCTAAATATAGACTGGGCAAAAGCTATGGTGTTATGCTAAAAAGGGGAAAGGCAAACATTGCGAGACTGATATTGCTTGTCGGGTAGGGAATGTGATGTCCCTGAAGAAGGATAAGTGGCTTCTATATCCTAGATTTCTTCAGATGATTTTCGATGAACTAATTTCAAATGTGCCAAGACACGGGGAGGTGAAAAGGTTGGTGAAGATGAACCAACATATTTTTGCAGATTTTTGTGCCATCCGACATGACTTCAGTGGGAAGATCACCCATTTGTGGGAAAACATGTACCCACCTGAAAGATGGAACTATATAAGAAGGGTGGACGAGTTAGGGAATAAACAAGCTAAAGAAACTAGAGCACAACACGCTGATGTTGCTAAGAAGAGAAAGAGATATGCAAAAGAGAAGGATTGTGATTTCGAAGAAGAAATGAATGAAATGGATGAAGAGATAAGGGTTGAAAAGGAGAAAAGATGAAAGAAGAAAGCTGATATAGGAGAATTAGAAAGGAGAACTTAACAGAGACATCAAGCTTTCACTGAAAGTCCAAGGAGGGAAGAAAGTGGAAGCTTAGATGAGGATATGATTCTTATCCTTAACAGCTCACTGGCTAATGAATTGAGCATGATAAAGACCAAACTCACTAATCAAGAGATGCGGGAAAGGCAAAAAGATGAGTTAATAGAGGGAATGAAGAAGATGCTTGTAGATCAAAACTTACTGCTCAAGAAGTTTTTTGAGGAAGTTGCTCAATTGAAAGTTGTTGCCGGCTTGCCCAATCAACTAACTCAATCTGAGTTAGATGATTTAACTAATACTTCTAAATACCCATTCTTTAACGTGAGTACTTACCCCAGGCCATGAGAGGACACATCTGGTGCAGCAACTGCTGGTGCGGAAGGTTTTGAAATAAGGAATAAAGATAAAGGTAGGGAGAATGAGGAGGATGTTCTGTAGGCTGGGTTTGTGAAAATGGGACTTGATGTAGAAAAAATCTGGTTAGAGAAGAGGTTGTGAGGGAGAAGTCGATTAAAAGAGATACTGAGAAAGGAAAAGGGCTAGTTCATGAAGAGGAGTATGATGAACAACTAGTAGTTTATTATTCTGAGCCAGAATTCTATGAAGTGGATGAGAGACCATTGATATATATAGCCAAAAAGGGAGAGCTAGATGAAGATGTTTTTGAGATGGATAAAGATGAATGGTTTGTTAAAGAGAAGGAGCCTGAAGAATTAACTCCCCTTTTCCAACACCTGGAAGGGTTGAGTAAAAAAAGAGGCTGATAAGAGGATTATTAGTTGGTGTTAAAACCCCAGCCTCAAGATGTTCATGATCAAGAGGAGAAGGGCTGGAATTAGTTACATGCATAAGATGAAGGCATTCAAGACCTTGCCTAAATGGGATCTGAGGAGGTTGGCGGCTCTGCCTTTATTGAATGCCAATCTTAGCAAACGAGCCTCACTTTTGGAGAAAGAGATTAAGAATTGCTTAAGTGACGATTTTGAGTCTTTTGGATACATGAAGGCAACAGGAAACGATGAAAGAAAGACAAAGATTGGGAAACTAGAAAAGGAAGAATTGTCCTAAGGGTAAATCCTTCGAAGACTATGAATAGAGTGAGGTTAGCAGATCCCCTTCCCCAACAGTTACAAAATTTTTAGAAATGATTTTATGATAACAACACGAGGAAGGGAATGATAAGAATTAAGAATGGTAAAGAATTCAAGGTATTTGATCCTATGAAGCTCTTGAGCTTTTGTAATGAAGATTGATGGTTTAATGTGAGAATCATATCAAGGCTGGGGCGAGAGAGGAGACAGGAGAGAAGCCAGTCTGTTTATGACTATGGAAAATAAGATTAAAAGGAGTGAGAGCAGAAGTGAAATGGCTTGCACAGCGAGTAAGGGATCAAAATTATCTAAACATGGATATACAAGATCTGACAACGCATTTTGGGCAAGCTAGTGCTCATCCTGAATGGGCTCGTGAAGTAGGAAGATACCATGGAGAATCATTTCCTGAAGCCCCTAAGGAAGTTGTTGCAGGAGGTGTTGAAGACAAATCAAAGACAACAGAGGAAACTAGAGCTGACAAGATACATCAAGACGAGTGAAGGTGGTGAGTCCAACGTAGGGGGAGTATTGAAGATCATGTATAGGTAGGACTCACCTTAGATCAGAATGTTTTTGTTTCTTGTAATAGGTCTTTTGTTACTTTCCTTTTGTATGTAATTAGCTTTATATATTTTTGCAGTCCAGCGAAACTGTGGGTGAAACTATAGTTTCGCTCACAGTGAGCTGATTGGTTCGCTCGGCGAAACTACTGAATCTGCCAGGCAAAACTACAGTTTTGGCAGAATAGTTTCGCGTCAGCGAAACTGTCTGCGAAACTAAGACCGCTATATATAGTTTTTGATCATTATCATTGTGGTTCGCTCGGTGTTACAAGTTACGTTTTATAAACAGTAAATTCACAGAAATATCATTGTGCTTTGATGTTATTGAATGTTTTGATCTTCATTGTCTTATATTGAATGAGTTCTTATTCTTTTCAATCTTCTTTGTTCATCTTGTTTAGTATGTGTGTTTGATATTGAACGACTCGTCATTTCATATGCACTGTAATAAGATCAAATAAACGAGAAAGCTCATAAAGTAGGTACACATGTATCTACAAACTCTCCCTTGGACCTAGTTTCCTATATTTTCTAACACTCTTCATATGTTCTTGGAACTTCTTGTACTTCTCCTCTTTTGTAACTCCTGCATGTATTTCAAATGCAAAGCAGAGTCTTATCGTCTCTATCTTTCCATCTTTCTTCAGAACTATGATCGCTTCCCTTGTCCACCAATCATAATACCAACATTTGAAGTGTGGAGTTAAGTCCCGAGGCACTTCTTGTAAGGGAATCTTTGACATTGTGCGCAGGGGACATCACTTCAGCACTACTTTCAGCTTCCCAGATACAGGGTCCACTTCAGACCTACAAATTTACCTCTGCGATTGTTGAGGTTTAAAGTTTACCCACCTGGTGTGGTATTCTTTATTCCATGCAGCCTCAAACCAACCTAACATCTTCCTTGGATTAGCATACAACAGATCTAAGCATGCCAGTTGGTTGAGCTCAACACCACGAAGAGTCTTTAGATCATGAGGATATCTGAAGTACTCAATCCTCTTTTCTCTCATTATAGCATAGATATTCTAGTCTTCAAAATAAGCCCACGCAATGATTTTTCCGAACACGTTCTGATGTTTCTTGACTCTGTGCAGTTCGGTGTAGGCATTCTGCTTCGAGGTGCGCACTAGGCTTTCATTTCAGCAAAAGAAGCCGCCCATTCAGCTTTCTTCTATTCAACATTGGCGTTTGAAGCTTAGGTTGAGCTTTCTTTTTTCTCTTTTTCTTTCTCTACTTCATCTAGCTTCTTAAATGTAGCATTGCCGAAAAGTACCAACCAAATTTGGTATAACATTACCTTCATGGTTAGCGTACTCTGGATAGTGCTCAGCTGTAACATCTTCAATCTCAATCTCATCTACATCTTGTAGCTCCTCATCACTCTATACATCGACTTCTCGAGTATCTTTAACAATTCATCAGGATTGAGTCAGAATATATCAGCTAGCTGGTCATCGGTCAAATCATAAATGATTTCTCTTTCTTTGGGAGTGTAGCTCACTGACCTTCTGACTATCCCTTGCAAGTCAAGAATCATGGTTAATTCAGACTTGACCTGCTGAAGGGGTTGGACATCATATTTGTATGTTCGTAGAGCTTCATCTATTTGATTAAACATTAAGTACAACACATATAAGTCATCACATAAAGCATTTAAACATAAACAAACATAAATGATAATTAATTACATTAATGTAACATAATTCAATTACAAAAGTTTCTAAATACAAATACATCTAACAATTACTTTTGTCTTGAATAGTAGGTTCTTCAGCTGGAGGAGCGGAGGATGAGGCTCCTTGATCTTGGTTCCTTTCAGTTTGCCACTCTTGAGATTGAGGATTAGAGACTGAGGCAGATGCATCACCTTCCTGATCATCATCCTCATCTTCATCTTTTCGGCTCCGTCCTCCCTCCTCAACATCTTCTTCAGTATCATCTTCATCCTTATCATTATCATCATCATCATCATCACCATCCTTGATCTTTAGAGGCTCACTCTTTGACCCCTTGAGCTTTAGCATAATCTTCTTATTTTTCTACTCAAGCTCCTCTATTATTTTCACCAAAGCCAGCACCAGATCATTTTGACTTGTAAGCGCATGGTGGGCTTGGCTTAGAGCTGTCTCATATAAGTCACTCTTCTCACCAAGCTCCTTGACCTTCTTGGCTCAAGTAGCATTAACCTTCATCATCTTGTATAACTGAGAAGCCCTAAGCTCATCAGTGGCTAACAGCCTAAGCACAACAATGTTTAGGTTGGCCAGCTATTCTTTTAACCTGATGTGGGGTAGAGTGGGTTCGGCTATGAATGTTGTGTGTGTGGAAGGACGTGCTTCATGATTTGTGGTGGTAGATGTGGTGAATATTGCAGGTGGAATGTGTGTGGGATGTGGTGGAGTGGCTGTGGTAGTGGTGGTGGGATGAGAGATAGTGGTAGTGGGAGGAGTGGTGGTGGTAGTAGTAGCTCAGAGGATGATGATAGGAGGTGTGGTAGTGGTGGTAGCTGTGGCAGTGGTTGTGGAAGTGGTAGTAGTGGTGGCTGTGGCAGAGGCAGGAGATGTGATCATAGTAATCCTCGGCCCCTTGCTCTTCTTCCCGTGGGGATGAGCCATCCTTCTCTTCCTAGAGCCCTTAGCAATAGGCGCTCCCCTTGGCTACTAGACTAGTTAGGGGTGTGTGTAGGATAAGTAACGTCATCAGTAACAGCTCTAGACTCAGCCTGGCTTTCCCCTACCGCCTCTATGCCTTCCCTGTGGCCACTACCCTACTCCTAATAGTCCTCACCAAAGGCTCTTCATCTGACTCCTCATGCTGATCAACAATAATGTCTTGGTGGAAGCCAGCCCCTTCAGTTTCACCAGGTGTATCACCACCTTGACCTTGGTTATCATCATTGTGGTAGTCGTCTTCTTCAGTTGGTGCCATGATGGGCTCAACGTCGGATTCACTATCATCGTGACGCCACTTCCTCCTAATAGGCACGACATAGTCTTCTCGAGCAAGGTGCCCAAATAGTCTCCTCATTGGGGGCTTCACTTGCTTGCCCCAGTAGACCTTCATTCTACCCAAAGTAGTATCGTCCATTACCTCGAACACCACTACATCATCTTTCTCCTTTGACAGCATGGGAAGCTTCTCATCAATAATCATTTATAGAAATAGTGGGTACATACATAAGCGTTCATTTCCCTTGGCCTCGAGGTTCTCTATCAAGTAAGAGTGAATCATGCGTGAAAAACTGAATGGATGGTTCAGTACCAGTGCAACGTATGCGTTATGGATTTGGTCAGAGATTTCGTCAAATCCTCCCCACCAGGAGGCTATATAATTAATGACCAGATGTGCCAAATATTTGAAATGCGGGCACATGTTACTCTTGTTTAGTACACCGGCATTTATGTCACAAGCGTACCTAATCCTCAAAAAGCATCCGCGGACCGTTAGGGGGTGTAGCTTAGTTGGGTAGGCTCCGTCCTCACCCAAATCTACGACCCGCGTTAGATCATCCTCAATGATGTCAATCTCTTGTCCAAATATGGAGCTTCGTATACGGTGTGGCTTAATGGACCGGTCAACCTTGGCATAATCCCAGAATGCCTGCTGAATAGACATGTATGGAGTGCATGGGGTAGAAATAGTCTTGTAGATCCTCGATATATGCAGGAAGGCTATAATCCCTGAGAACTCACAAGCGTTCCGAGATGTGGCATCAAGATGAGTATAGATGTTGTGCTTAGTGCTCATAGTGCATCTCTCAGCCATGTTGTTGTAACACATTAAACATAAACATTAGAGTTGTGCACAGAGAAGACACTTAACACTTAAACTATTTTTGATCAACTGGTTCAATAGTGCGATTGAACTATACGAATGAGTTCAGTCATGTGATTTAGCCTGCGGCTGAGTTCAGTTGTGCGATTGACCTTGCGACTGAACTTAGTCGTGTGTTATGCCATGCAGTTGAGTCAGTCGTGCGATTAAGTCACCGAATGGTTGAATCATGTGATTGAATCTTGCGCTGGCTCAATCGTGCGACTGAAGTTCATCCGGAGTATCCATTCGCGGAAGACTCTGTGCGACAGTCCGACCCCGAATCTTGGTCAAATCATGACGTTAGACTTCGTGTTTAGACTCATTATATTCGCAGGAACTCTAAATATCACTTAATGTCCTTCATTTCAACGCTTATGTCCATTTAAGTGGTCTATTTTAAGAGTTTTACACATTTCTTGACTTTAGGCGATTATGTGTTATGGTTTTATATCAACGGTCATTTTGATTGATTACAGTCCCACAATACCTGTAAATGAACAATAGATCGGTTAGTAACACAATCGGAAAGAAATCAAGGTGAGATGAAATTTTGGCAGGGTGTCTACGTATGAGCAGGTTTTGAACGATTTGAGGGGTGGTGAGAAATGCGACCGACTCATCCCTCTTTTATACTGTCTTAATGTTCAGTGGTACGACTGGACCCATACGCACGCTCCAGTCTTACGACTGAGCCCATACTCATTCTTCAGTCGTGCGATTAGGGTTCAGTCGTGTGATAGGCTCATACTCCTTGATCAATTTGTGCGATTGGTTCAGTCTAGTAGTCAAGTCGTATGGTTGTTCCATACTCATGGTCCAGTCGTATGACTCGCTCATACTTACGGTTCAATCATGTGATTGGCTGATACTTGTGTTCCAATCATGTGAATGGCTAATGCTTATGATCCAATTGTGGGATTGGCTCATACTTATGAGCTTGAGCCCTTTACACATTCAACCCTTTAAAATGTTAACATTTGACAAACATTATGACCTTTTAACAACATTTGATCACCTCAGACGTGATCCTTTTCATTTGAAACTAATTTGTCACCTCAGACGTGACCCATTTAGTTTAGACTGATTAGTCACCTCAAACGTGACACATTTTAGTAAGTGATTCATAGAGTACATCAAGTTTTATAGTCCTACGATTAATCCTACAAACGAATAGAAAATAGAAAATAGAAAATAACTTAAATATTTTAACCTCTAAAAGATATAAAACCATGGTTTATCAAATGCTTTTATGTAGAGGTCGGCACGTTGAAATGCGTATTAATTTTAACCACATCGATTAATTTCTTTTCAAAAAAGTCACATATAAAGTGATACTTAATACCAATGTGTTTAGATTTGGATGTTGGACCGATTATAGTTACGGCTATAGCAGTAGAATTATGAACAAAAATAGGAGTGTTAGAAAATGGCAAACCGTAGTCATGCATTTGCTATTGAATCCATATTATTTGTGAAGAGCAACTAGCAGAAAAAATGTATTTAGCTTCACATGTTGACAGAGTAACGGGGGTCTACTTCTTACACTGCTAGGTGACTAACTGTCTACGAAAGAACTAACATCCTGCTGATCTTGACTTGTAATTCATTTTGCAACCGCCAAAATCCGAGTCCCTGTACGCTATAACCTCAAAGTCATCGTCATGAGGATACCATAACCCGAGTGTTGGAGTACCCTTTAGATAATGAAAAATCCTTTTGACTCCGATGAGATGTTTTACTTTTGATTTTGCTTGATATCTGGAGCAAAGACACGTCACGTACATGATATCGGGACGTGAGGGTGTGAGGTACATGTGAGATCCGACCATTCCTCTGTACATGGTGGCATCAACCAGATCACCATTTTCATCGGGTTCCACGTCATGGTTTGTGGCATGTGCAGTTGCAGCTGCAGAAGCATTCTCCATATCGAATCAACTGAGGATATCACCTACATAATTGGTCTGATGTAAAAAGATTCCCTTTGGTGTCTGATCCACCTGTAATCCAAAGAAGAACTTCATCTTTCCCATGGCAGTCATCACAAACTCTACTTTCATTACAGATTTAAATTCTTTACATAAATCTTCATTTTTGGAACTGAATATTATGTCATCAACATAAATCTGTACGAGCAATAAGTCGCCATCTTTTTCTTTGATGAACAATGTACAGTCGATCACTCCTTTGCGAAAGTCGTCTTTCACAAGATGAGTTGTGAGTTTTTCATACTAGGGTCTAGGGGCTTGATGGAGCCCGTAAAGAGCCTTGTCCGGCTTCTAAACTTTGTCCCGATGATAAGGATCCTTAAATCCTTGGGATTGACTAACATAAACCGTCTCATAGATTCACCATGAAGGAATGCACTCTTGACATCTAGTTGATAGACTTTGATCTTCATGTAGGATGCAAAGCTAAAAATATACGTATTGCTTCCATCCTTGCCACTGGTGCAAACGCTTCATTGTAATGTATGCATTGGACTTGTCGAAATCCTTGTACTACAAGTTGGGCCTTATTCTTGATTATGACCCCTTGGTCATCTTTCTTGCATTTGAGTAGCTATTTAGTGCCAATCACCTTAGCGCCTTTTGGTTTGTCCACAAGGGTTGATACTCCTAACTTCTTGAAATGTAGGAGTTCTTCTTGCATCGCACTAACCCACGCTTCATCATTTAATGCTTCACTAACATATTTTGGCTCAAATTGAGACACAAAACATCGATATGCTCCACCGTGAAGGTATCCCTTTTCCATTACCGAGGCATAATCAGCCGAGTACCACTGATTTCTTGTCTATACTCCCGATCGAACATCCCCAATGAGATTGTCCAGGAGATGATAAACGTTTAGCCGAGATCCGGGAGTTGTTGGAACAACCACCTCATTATCCATATTGTGAAACTCAGTTCAGGATCTATAGCTGCTGGAGTATGAGGTTCCGAAGTGTCAGAGGCATCATGATTTGATGCTTGTGTACTTTCATTGGTAGGAACCTATTCCTCCTAGAACTTATTAGCAGTCTCAACTGCCTCATCTTCACATGAAGTCTCACTCACTTCAAGGTCTCCCCCTGAAGGGTTAGCGGAATCATCTAATGGACCGGTTGATGTCGAGTCTCGTGAAGGAGTGTTAACAGCGTCATACATCATCCTAGTTGAAAGCTCGTCATTGGTATGAGTAGGCGGCAAATTCAAGGATTTAAAGAATCCATCATAGTCAAGAAGAATGAGGATCCTTTCCCAGTTGGGGGGGTGGTGTATCTTTGACCTTCAACGTTGCACCACACTTCTACCTGACCCGTTGAGTTGTTGTAAACTCTCTTGTCTGGTTTGTTGTATCCGAGAAATATCCCTTCTTCTGCCTTCTCGCTGAACTTCCCATTCTGAGTCTTCTTCAATAATGTACAAGGTGCGCCAAACAGTTCTAAATACTCCAAATTACGTTTACGTCACTGGAGTAGTTCATAACACGTTTTTCCATGTCGCTTGACCGTTAAGACTCGATTGAGCATGTAGCACACATTTGCCACTTCCTAATTCCAAAATTGAATAGGCTGTTTTGAGTCAACAAGCATTGTTCTGGCAGTCTCTATCAAACTTCAATTCTTTCTTCCAGCAACACCGTACATCTATGGAGTGTAGGCAGTGGTGAATTGATGACAATTCCTCTTTCTCTAGTAGGCCTCCATCCACTGATTCTTGAATTAGTGTCATTGTTTGATCGAATCTGCCTAACATTCAGCTTATAGAGTGATTCCAATGTAGTTACCAGATGTTTGAATGATTCAAAAGTTTCTGATTTCGCTTTCAGAAACATCACCCAAGAGAATCTTGAATAATCATCTCTTACTACAAAGCAATACAGATCTCCTTCAATGCTCTTTGTGCTAACTAGGCCAAACAGATCCATGTGTAGAAGCTCAAGAGGCATATCAATAGAGTTGACTTTGTTTGCCTTATGAGCTTCTTGGGCTGTTTCCCTTTCTTGCAAGCTATGCAGATGTTTTGAAGCTGGAAGGTCTTGACATTTACGCCATTCACTAGATCATTCTGAATCAAGTGATTCATCTTTCTAGGATTGATGTGCCCTATTCTCCTATGCCACGAGATTGAGTCCCTCACAGTTTTCTTTGACATGAAGCATTGAATCGTGTGATCAGTTGTGGATGCTTTTGATAGATCCAAGACATAGGTAGCTATATTACATTAAGTACCCAATATTACATTAGTGTAAGACATCAAGACAATTATATTAAGATCAGGATCTAGGTACATATATGTATCAACAAGAAGCTTTGAGGAGTTTTGAACATCAAGGGGGAAATGTCAAATTCACGGGGGGTTTGAGGTGAAACTTTAAGCAAACGGGTTTGAAGGAAGTGTTACCTGAAGAGGCTGCTAAGGTGAGTTCTAGAACCCCCTATTTGACACGTTTTAATAGATTTTGGGGGCTGGGAATGCACTTGAAACTATATCTGTTGTGTTGGATGTGTACTCGTATGTATGTGTTTGTGTGTTTGTGTGATGTGTGCGATCGGGTGGGGTTCGCATTTGTGGGCAGGTTATGTTTGAGGATGATGCGTATGGGTTGCTAAGGCTTAGGATGGTTGGTATAAGCTTACAACAGGTTAGAGAAGGTTTGGGGACTGCAATCTGTTGTTCTGGTACGAATGAGACTACTTCTGTGGCCAGTTAGGGCTCATGCGACTTGGAATTTCCTCATGCGACTCAAGGTCATGCGACCGAAAGTCATGCGACAGAGGGTCAAGCGCCTGAAAGTCATGCGACTGAAGGTCATGCGCCTGAAAGCGATGCGACTGAAGGTCATACGCCTGAAGCTCATGCGCTTGGAGGTCATGTGACTGAGGGTTCATATGCCCTATAGTCTTCATGCGCCTGGAAGCTCTCCATACGCCTAAGTGTTCTTTATACGCCCAAATAGGGCTGATGCGCGTGAAAGGACTTAGAATATTTTCTGATTTTTGGGGAAGGAGTAAATGTAGGCTTTGACTTGGGATGTTCCCAGGGGTATAGTAAGTTGACTTTTGAGGTCATAGATGATGGCATGTACGATGTATGATGTATGTATGATGGTGCCTTGTATGGTGATGTTTTGTATGTTTATGTTTATGTTCCTTATTTTGTATGATTAATTTTCCCATTGCTTTACGTTGAATGTTAATGAATGTAATGAAAAGTATTAGGTAACGTAAAGTGGAAGATAATGAAAAGAGGAACGTAATGAAAGAATACATGCATTAATGAACGAATGGAAGTAAGAAAGGCATGCAAGCAAATGTATGGAGGTTCATACCCAATGATAGGTGTTAGCTCAACTGTGTCCGGGTTAGCTACCCCAGAAGGATGCACACTGGGGTCTAATCCTTGTGATTGACCATATGTATTGGATCCTTGCCGCTTGCCCTAGGTACTAGAGTCAGCTTTGTGCAAAATGTTCGAGGTCTAAGAAAGACCTCAAGCCTAGTAACCAGCTTCGTGTAGAATGTTTGGTTATAGCATATGGCATTGATCCGGAAGGAAAGAGAAAAGATAAGGGTGTATGTACTTGCCCTAGGTACTGGAGTCAGCTTCGTGCATAATGTTCGAGGTCTATGAAAGACCTCAGGCCAAGTAACTAGCTTCGTGCACAATGTTCGGGGTATTGTACAAGTCATTGAAAGTAATGAACGTACAAATGAAACTAAGAAACTTATGTATGAAAGTGACCGAAAGTGAATGATAATGACGTACGATTAATGAACTAAAGTTAACAAACGAATATGAAGATACTAATGATATTACCAATGTGTACGTATGATGTGTGATCATGTATGAAAGTAAACAATGGATTTAAATGAAAGTAAAGTATGTTTTATTTTAAAACTAGAACTCATTCAGTAATGCTGACTTTTAGGTGTTTCCAGTTGGCAGTTAAAGGTTGTTGAGGAAGGCACGGGGTGGCTACTTGGCTCTTATCGGATGACATTCTTTTGTTTAATGTTTTTGCATTATAATGCGAACAAATGATGTCTTGTAATGAATGTTGTATTAACTTGCAAAAGCATTTAAATTGAAATGAAAAGTTATTTTAATGTTTACGCTGCAATATTTTGTTAAAGTTAATGTAATTATATGTTTTATATGCGATGAATGGCTAGCTATAAACGTCCCGGGAACAGGGCCTTACAAGTTGGTATCAGAGCCAAAGTTTAAGTGAATTGGGTAAATTTTCAAATAAACCTAAACTTAAACTGAAAATGGGATAGAAAGGGAAGGGATGTCAGTCTGAGTAGCTGCATGCCATCAGGTATTTTCTTTAATGTTAATTGGTATTACGTGCACATGTTATGTGGTTTATTTGTTGTATGTAGAATTAGATACTTATGTAGTCAGGATAGGATATGCTTGGGGTATGAAGAGTAAAGTAAGTGGCTAATCACAACTGGCCAATGTAATTAGGGACTTACTATACTTACATAACTAAGCTATTCCGTTGAATGACCGTGTTAGTGTTTAAATCTTTTAGTGTGTTTAAGGGATGGCCGGTGGTAGATCATCTAAAGCTTTGCGTGGTGGAGGTCGTGGAGGACGTGGTGCTGAACCGTAGGACAAAAGAGGAAGGCCTAGAGCCGAAAAGGTGGTTGATGAAGAACCCAAGACCCCTCATCCAGAGGGTGGAGACGAGAGTGCTAATTGGAGAGCCTCAGTAAAGGAGGCTGTTATGGAAGAAGTGCATCACGTCATGCGGACAATCTTACCATTTGTAGTGACTGAAGTGATAAAAGCTGTACGTGAAGGAGAACGGAAAGAGATGAATAGGTCCAGATGTTTGAATGATTCAAACATTTTCTGATTTCGGTTTCAGAAACATCACCCAAGAGAATCTTGAATAATCATGTTACTACAAAGCAATACATATCTCCTTCAATGCTCTTTGTGCTAACTAGGCCAAACAGATCCATGTGCAGAAGCTCGAGAGGCATATCAATAGAGTTGACTTTCTTTGCCTTATGAGCCTTCTTGCGACCCAAACCTTAACTTGCTTGGTGACCCAGAGGAATCACACATCATAAACTCAACCCATTGTCCTTTAGAGGATGAGGGCATATCTTTCTTTTTATCATTCTCACTATCAGACCTTATTCTTGATTTTTCTTTCCTGAAGCCAGTTTTGTTTAAGCCAGTTATGATCATTAAACACTCTTAAGGGGAGTGTTAGATCTTATTTTAGAAGAACTTGGTTGTGTATCATAAAGTTCAATTTTCTTTCTGAGTGCTGATAGTAAGGACTATAGTAGAAATATGTCCTCATTTTCCATAACTGTAGCAAGATCTTGCTTCTACAGACTAAGGAAAAATTTTATGTGATGTTGAGTTTAGTGAAGGTGTGAGGTGTGTCTGGTTTGGTTTTGCCACTACTCGTTTAGATGTTTCATCTTTATTAACAAAACTAATTGGTTTGACATTTTGTACATCTTTAACTTTCCCTTTGGTTGGACTTTGATGATTGACATGTTTGTGGTTAATTGGTTTAGTCAGTTTGGATTCTGAAATGGACTTTGGTGAACTGACCTCATATTAACCCTTTTAAATGCATCATCTAAGTTTTCAACTGGAATCTTGCCTTTTGATTTTAAAGTAGCTTCCTTCTGTTTAGTGTTAGATTTCACTAGTTTACCTGTGGAATGAGGATCACTAACTAGAGGAGTAGATAGCACATGATCCTTAACTGAGTTGTTTTCTATAGGTCTACATTTTGCATTCAAGAGGATCTCATATGGTGGTGGAACTACTTTGAATCCCAAACCTTCCCATTGTTTTGTTCTTTCACTAAATTCTTTACCATGTGAGAAGAACTAGCACAACTATGCAGTTTTTGTTTAAGTGAATTAACTTCGACTTCTAGAACTGCTTTCTCCTTTTGGTTTATTCTAATGAATTTAAATAAAGCTTTATATCATTAGATTGATTTAGGCAACAATCTTAGTTTCCATTAGTTATTTACTCAAAATTCCTATATTTTCTTTAAAACTACACTTTTTGTTTTAATATATGATTTGCTTCAGTGCACACTTGTAAGTCATTTACTAAGTTATCTTTGTCTTTTAATAACCTAGGAAATTTTAGATCTATGTTTTCCCTAATTTTTTCACATTCAGAACAAGCGTTTATTAAATAGTTGATCTAAAGAACTTACCTGTGAGGGTTCCGTTTAATTAGCCATCAATGCAGAGGTAGACTCTTTGTTGTTGGAGATTCTGAACTTGTTGCTCTGAGCTCTCCTCAACCAAGTGATTTACCACGTTCACAGTCTTCTGTATCTAACATCGCTTGCTCAGCTGCAATCTCACCTTCACTGGCAGACCCATCATCCAATGCTTCGATGAAAGCAATGTTTGACTCTCCATGAGAAACAAATTGGAAGGACCAGTCTTGTCCTTCATCACCTTGGGCAGTTAGTGCTTTAGTCTCGTTATTTGAAGAACCGGTTCCAACCATGTCCTTTTCTTGGTGGTCGAAAGTAGCAAATGGGTTACCATTTCCTGTTTTCTTGGGCTTCACACACTCACGTTTGAAATTTCCTATCTTTCCAGCAATTAGTCCATCATAGGAGTGGACTATAGCAGCTAAGAGGGCCATGTGTTCTTTGGCCACCTCAACACTGACATTACCGATGTTATCAGTTTTTAGTTTTGTTGCATTAGCTTCAGGTATAATATACTGGGTGCTAGACGACCCTGACGTGGGGACCGTGAAGTAGAAGGTTGTGCTGGAATTGCTGCGCTTGAGATGAAGGTAGTCTGCAGTGGTGCTCCAGATGTCTTGGCCTGAGGAGTTGCATTGTAGAGTGCAGGATTCTGGTCGTAGTTGGCCTTTTGAGCTCTGTACTTCATCCTAAACTCCTCTTCTCTCAGTTTCAGAATGAAGTCATTTATATCTAACTTCGAGAGCATGCCATTCTGTTTGAGATTAGAAACGAAAGAAGCCCATATCTCCAGTAGTCCATCAGCAAAGTTGGATACCTTATCCTCCATCGACGTAGTTACTCCATGAGTGTGCATCTCACTCATCAAGTTGAAGAATCTGTCGAGCACATCATCCAGGCCTTCCTTTCCCATTGAAGAGAAGTTTTCAAACTCCGTCTTCAAAGCTTTTGGCTTAATGGCCTTGAGTGAGGCATTTCTATCATACCTCTTCTCCAACACATCCCATAATTCTTTGCTTGAGTATACTCCGAATACTCATGGAAGATGTCCTTCGGAATAGACTGAGTGAGCAAAGCAAAAACTTTCTTCTCAGCATTGTGTTTTACTTTCTGTGCATCCGACATGCCACTTAGTGTAAGTTTGACTCTCTCAGCTCCTACTAGCATGTTGTACCCCGACTCTATTGCCTCCCACAAATTTGTATCTACTCCATTTAAGTAGATTTCAAAACGTTGCTTCCATTATGGGTAGTCGTCTACCGTGATAAGCTTCGGGGGTTTATTGTGAATTTCCACTTCGTTCTCCAACAACAGTAGATTTTGAATACGTGTATCTCTACTTTCTGTGTATGCTGAAACTGGTCCTCCATTTCACTTAAATTTACTATTTAACAAACTGTGATCTATGCGAATGAAGGTATGCGATTGGGCTTATTTGGGCGATTGAACTAGGCGAATGGTTCAATCGTGCAATTGAACAAATGTGGATGAGTCAGTCGGCCTAATGGACTAATGCGGTTGAACAGTCCTAATGAGGTTCTCAGTCGTACGAATGAGGGTACGAATGAGTCCAATCGTGCAGTTGGAGAATGCGAATGAGTTCAGTCGTGCGATTGAGCCAATCATGCGACTGAACTTGCAGAAGTTCGATAATTCGTAGGTTAAACGTGTTTTGGCCGTAAAAACTCGAATTTTCACAAACCCTAATCGTCGAAAGCCGGAAAAACTAAACTTTAAGGTCAGGAAATCTAAGACTCCATTAGACACAAAAGGTTTGCGTTTTTGATGGAAAAACACAAATTTTGTATCAAAAATGATTGAATCAACACGTAATCAAGAGTCAAGGCTCTGATACCACTTGTTAGGATCTGATATTTGAACGAAACACCAACTGATTAATGTGTTAAACCTAACCAAATAGTGCAGAATCCTATTTGATTGGCAATCCGATCAGTGAGAACGCACGTATACACAATAACGTATTGAATCTAACATCAAGAATCGATTAGGAATCGATCTATAGCATTCTATGAACTTGGAGTACGAACTTAGAGGCTTCTGGACAGCTAGGGTACGTCTGGAGTCGAATTGTATTCAATGCTTATGTTTTCCACGAATTAAGTGGTATTTATAGGTTACGATTGCTTAATCGGGCGACTGAACCAGTAGCATGGTTTATTCGTCCCATTAAGCCATGCGGTTGATCCATTCGCACGACTGAGTCAGTTGCATGAAGTTGTTAAGGCGTATGGACTATTTAGGCGCACGGACACTCACTCGCATGACCATTCGGACGCATGACCACTGTTGGGGTGCATGGTGCAGTCAGACGCATGAGAACTTCAATTAACCAAGTTTGAATGTATTCATTATGGTAACATTAAGTATATCAATTCAAACAATCGCATACCTATATAAACTAGTCAATATACACAACTCATTAATGAAATATTAAACATTATATACCATAACCAAACATTCTCATTTCATTAAGTACCCAATATTACACCAGTGTAAGACATTCAAGACATATTACATTAAGATCAGGATCTAGGTACATATATGTATCAACAAGAAGCTTTCGGGAGTTTTGAACATCAAGGGGGAAATGTCAAATTCATGCGGGGTTTGAGGTGAAACTTTAAGCAAACGGTTTTGAAGGAAGTCTTACCCGAAGTGGCTGCTAAGGTGAGTTCTAAAACCCCTTATTTGACACATTTTAATAGAATTTGGGGGCTAGGAATGCATTTGAAGCTGTTTTTGTTGTGTTGGATGTGTACCCGTATGTATGTGTTTGTGTGTTTGTGTGATGTGTGCGATCGGGTGGGGTTCACATTTGTGGGTAGGTTATGTTTGAGGATGATGCGTATGGGTTGCTAAGGCTTAGGATGGTTGGTATAAGCTTACAACAGGTTAGAGAAAGTTTGGGGACTGCAATCTGTTGTTCTGGTACGAATGAGACTACTTCTGCGGCCAGTTAGGGGTCATGCGACTTGGAATTTCCTCATGCGACTCAAGGTCATGCGACCGAAAGTCATGCGACTGAAGGTCATGCGCCTGAAAGTCTTGCAACTGAAGGTCATGCGCCTGAAAACCATGCGAATGAAGGTCATGCGCCTGAAAGCCATGCGACTGAAGGTCATGTGCCTGAAAGTCATGCGCCTCAAGGTCATGCGCCTGAAAGTTGTGTGACTGGAGATCATGTGACTGAGGGTTCATATGGCCTATAGTGTACATGTGCTTGGAAGCTCTCCATACGCCTAAGTGTTCTTTATACACCCAAATAGGGCTGATGTGCTCAAAGGACTTAGAATATTTTCTGATTTTCGGGGAAGGAGTAAATGTAGGCTTTGACTTGGGATGTTCCCAGGGGTAGAGTAAGTTGACTTTTGAGGTCATAGATGATGGCATGTACAATGTATGATGTATGTATGATGGTGCCTTGTATGGTGATGTTTTGTATGTTTATGTTTATGTTCCTTATTTTGAATGATTACTTTTCCCATTGCTTTACGTTGAATGTTAACGAATGTAATGAAAAGTATTAGGTAACGTAAAGTGAAAGATAATGAAAAGAGGAATGTAATGAAAGAATACATGCATTAATGAACGAATGGAAGTAAGAAAGGCATGCAAGCAACTGTATGGAGGTTCATACCCAATGATGGGTGTTAGCTCAACTGTGTCCGGGTTAGCTACCCCAGAAGGATGCACACTGGGGTCTAATCCTTGTGATTGACCATATGTATTGGATCCTTGCCGCTTGCCCTAGGTACTAGAGTCAGCTTTGTGCATAATGTTCGAGGTCTAAGAAAGACCTCAAGCCTAGTAACCAACTTCGTGTAGAATTTGGGTATAGCATATGGCATTGATCCGGAAGGAAAGAGAAAAGATAAGTGGTGTATGTACTTGCCCTAGGTACTGGAGTCAGCTTCGTGCATAATGTTCGAGGTCTATGAAAGACCTCAGGCCAAGTAACTAGTTTCGTGCACAATGTTCGGGGTATTGTACAAGTCATTGAAAGTAATGAACGTACAAATGAAACTAAGAAACTTATGTATGAAAGTGACCGAAAGTGAATGATAATGACGTATGATTAATGAACTAAAGTTAACAAACGAATAATGAAGATACTAATGATATTACCAATGTGTACGTATGATGTGCGATCATGTATGAAAGTAAAGAATGGATTTAAATGAAAGTAAAGTATGTTTTATTTTAAAACTAAAACTCATTCAGTAATGCTGACTTTTAGGTGTTTCCAGTTGGCAGTTAAAGGTTGTTGAGGAAGGCACGGGGTGGCTACTTGGCTCTTATCGGATGACATTCTTTTGTTTAATGTTTTTGCATTATAATGCGAACAAACGATGTCTTGTAATGAATGTTGTATTAACTTGCAAAAGCATTTAAATTGAAATGAAAAGTTATTTTAATGTTTCCGCTGCAATATTTTGTTAAAGTTAATGTAATTATATGTTTTATATGCGATGAATGGCTAGCTATAAACGTCCCGGAACGGGGCCTTACAAGTTGGTATCAGAGCCAAAGTTTAAGTGAATTGGGTAAATTTTCAAATAAACCTAAACTTAAACTGAAAATGGGATAGAAAGGGAAGGGATGTCAGTCTGAGTAGCTGCATGCCATCAGGTATTTTTTAATGTTAATTGGTATTACGTGCACATGTTATGTGATTTATTTGCTGCATGTAGAATTAGATACTTATGTAGTCAGGATAGGATATGCTTGGGGTATGAAGAGTAAAGTAAGTGGCTAATCACAACTGGCCAATGTAATTTGGGACTTACTATACTTACATAAACTAAGCTATTCCCTTGAATGACCGTGTTAGTGTTTGAATCTTTTAGTGTGTTTAAGGGATGGCCGGTGGTAGATCATCTAAAGCTTTGCGTGGTGGAGGTCGTGGAGGACGTGGTGCTTAACCGTAGGACAAAAGAGGAAGGCCTAGAGCCGAAAAGGTGGTTCATGAAGAACCCAAGACCCCTCATCCAGAGTGGAGACGAGAGTGCTAATTGGAGAGCCTCAGTAAAGGAGGTGTTATGGAAGAAGTGCATCACGTCATGCGGACAATCTTACCATTTGTAGTGACTGAAGTGATAAAAGTTGTACGTGAAGGAGAACGGAAAGAGATGAATAGGTCAAGATGTTTGAATGATTCAAACATTTTCTGATTTCGGTTTCAGAAACATCACCCAAGAGAATCTTGAATAATCATCTGTTACTATAAAGCAATACATATCTCCTTCAATCCTCTTTGTGCTAACTAGGCCAAACAGATCCATGTGCAAAAGCTCGAGAGGCATATCAATAGAGTTGACTTTCTTTGCCTTATGAGCCTTCTTGCGACCCAAACCTTAACTGGCTTGGTGACCCAGAGGAATCACACATCATAAACTCAACCCATTGTCCTTTAGAGGATGAGGGCATATCTTTCTTTTTATCATTCTCACTATCAGACCTTATTCTTGATTTTTCTTTCCTGAAGCCAGTTTTGTTTAAGCCAGTTATGATTCATTAAACACTCTTAAGGGGAGTGTTAGATCTTATTTTAGAAGAACTTGGTTGTGTATCATAAAGTTCAATTTTCTTTCTGAGTGTCTGATAGTAAGGACAATTAGTAGAAATATGTCCTCATTTTCCATAACTGTAGCAAGATCTTGCTTCTACAGACTAAGGAAAAATTTTATGTGATGTTGAGTTTAGTGAAGGTGTGAGGTGTGTCTGGTTTGGTTTTGCCACTACTCGTTTAGATGTTTCATCTTTATTAACAAAACTAATTGGTTTGACATTTTGTACATCTTTAACTTTCCCTTTGGTTGGACTTTGATGATTGACACGTTTGTGGTTAATTGGTTTAGTCCGTTTGGATTCTGAAATGGACTTTGGTGAACTGACCTCATATTAACCCTTTTAAATGCATCATCTAAGTTTTCAACTGGAATCTTGCCTTTTGATTTTAAAGTAGCTTCCTTCTGTTTAGTGTTAGATTTTACTAGTTTACCTGTGGAATGAGGATCACTAACTAGAGGAGTAGATAGCACATGATCCTTAACTGAGTTGTTTTCTATAGGTCTACATTTTGCATTCAAGAGGATCTCATGTGGTGGTGGAACTACTTTGAATCCCAAACCTTCCCATTGTTTTGTTCTTTCACTAAATTCTTTACCATGTGAGAAGAACTAGCACAACTATGCAGTTTTTGTTTAAGTGAATTAACTTCGACTTCTAGAACTTCTTTCTCCTTTTTGGTTTATTCTAATGAATTTAAATAAAGCTTTATATCATTAGATTGATTTAAGGCAACAATCTTAGTTTCCATTAGTTATTTACTCAAAATTCCTATATTTTCTTTAAAACTACACTCATTTTGTTTTAATATATGATTTGCTTCAGTGCACACTTGTAAGTCATTTACTAAGTTATCTTTGTCTTTTAATAACCTAGGAAATTTTAGATCTATGTTTTCCCTAATTTTTTCACATTCAGAACAAGCATGTTTATTAAATAGTTGATCTAAAGAACTTACCTGTGAGGGTTCCGTTTAATTAGCCATCAATGCAGAGGTAGACTCTTCTGTTGTTGGAGATTCTGAACTTGTTGCTCTGAGCTCTTCCTCAACCAAGTGATTTACCACGTTCACAGCTTCTTCTGTATCTAACATCGCTTGCTCAGCTGCAATCTCACCTTCACTGGCAGACCCATCATCCAATGCTTCGATGAAAGCAATGTTTGACTCTCCATGAGAAACAAATTGGAAGGACCAGTCTTGTCCTTCATCACCTTAGGCAGTTAGTGCTTTAGTCTTGTTATTTGAAGAACCGGTTCCAACATGTCCTTTTCTTGGCGGTCGAAAGTAGCAAATGGGTTACCATTTCCTGTTTTCTTGGGCTTCACACACTCACGTTTGAAATTTCCTATCTTTCCAGCAATTAGTCCATCATAGGAGTGGACTATAGCAGCTAAGAGGGCCATGTGTTCTTTGGCCACCTCAACACTGACATTACCGATGTTATCAGTTTTTAGTTTTGTTGCATAGCTTCAGGTATAATATACTGGGTGCTAGACGACCCTGACGTTTGAGACCGTGAAGTAGAAGGTTGTGCTGGAATTGCTGCGCTTGAGACGAAGGTAGTCTGCAGTGGTGCTCCAGATGTCTTGGCCTGAGGAGTTGCATTGTAGAGTGCAGGATTCTGGTCGTAGTTGGCCTTTTGAGCTCTGTACTTCATCCTAAACTCCTCTTCTCTCAGTGTCAAAATGAAGTCATTTATATCTAACTTCGAGAGCATGCCATTCTGTTTGAGATTAGAAACGAAAGAAGCCCATATCTCCAGTAGTCCATGAGCAAAGTTGGATACCTTATCCTCCATCGACGTAGTTACTCCATGAGTGTGCATCTCACTCATCAAGTTGAAGAATCTGTCGATCACATCATCCAGGCCTTCCTTTCCCATTGAAGAGAAGTTTTCAAACTCCTTCTTCAAAGCTTTTGCCTTAATGGCCTTGAGTGAGGCATTTCTATCATACCTCTTCTCCAACACATCCCATAATTTCTTTGCTTGAGTATACTCCGAATACTCATGGAAGATGTCCTTCGGAATAGACTGAGTGAGCAAAGCATAGACTTTCTTCTCAGCATTGTGTCTTACTTTATGTGCATCCGACATGCCACTTAGTGTAAGTTTGACTCTCTCAGCTCCTACTAGCATGTTGTACCCCGACTCTATTGCCTCCCACAAATTTGTATCTACTCCATTTAAGTAGATTTCAAAACGTTGCTTCCATTATGGGTAGTCGTCTACCGTGATAAGCTTTGGGGGTTTATTGTGAATTTCCACTTCGTTCTCCAACAACAGTAGATTTTGAATACGTGTATCTCTACTTTCTGTGTATGCTGAAACTACTCCTCCATTTCACTTAACTTTACTATTTAACAAACTGTTTATCTATGCGAATGAAGGTATGCGATTGGGCTTATTTGGGCGATTGAACTAGGCGAATGGTTCAATCGTGCAATTGAACAAATATGGATGAGTCAGTCGGCCTAATGGACTAATGCGGTTGAACAGTCCTAATGAGGTTCTCAGTCGTACGAATGAGGGTACGAATGAGTCCAATCGTGCAGTTGGAGCATGCGAA
Organism: Flaveria trinervia; assembly: GCA_025506515.1. Taxonomy (NCBI): domain Eukaryota; kingdom Viridiplantae; phylum Streptophyta; class Magnoliopsida; order Asterales; family Asteraceae; genus Flaveria; species Flaveria trinervia. The sequence goes on from CM046450.1 coordinate 84,082,973, forward strand.
TGAGTTTAGTCGTGCGATTGAGCCAACCATGCGACTGAACTTGCTGAAGTTCGATAATTCGTAGGTTAAACGTGTTTTGGCCGTAAAAACTCGAATTTTCACAAACCGTAATCGTTGTATGTCGGAAAAACTAAACTTTAAGGTCAGGAAATCTAAGACTTCGTTAGACACAAAAGGTTTGCGGTTTTGATGGAAAAACACAAATTTTGTATCAAAAATGATTGAATCAACACGTAATCAAGAGTGAAGGCTCTGATACCACTTGTTAGGATCTGATATTTGAACGAAACACCAACTGATTAATGTGTTAAACCTAACCAAATAGTGCAGAATCCTATTTGATTGGCAGTCCGATCAGTGAGAACGCACGTATACACAATAACGTATTGAATCTAACATCAAAAATCGATTAGGAATCGATCTATAGCATTCTATGAACTTGGAGTACGTACTTAGAGGTTTCTGGACAGCTAGGGTACTTCTGGAGTCGAATTGTATTCAATGCTTATGTTTTCCACGAATTAAGTGGTATTTATAGGTTACGATTGCTTAATCGGGCGACTGAACCATTAGCATGGTTTATTCGTCCGATTAAGCCATGCGGTTGATCCATTCGCACAACTGAGTGTTCAGCGTGCGACTGAGTCAGTCGCATGAAGTTGTTAAGGCGTATGGACTATTTAGGCGCACGGACACTCACTCGCATGACCATTCGGACGCATGGCCACTGTTGGGGTGCATGGTGCAGTCAGACGCATGAGAACTTCAATTAACCAAGTTTGAATGTATTCATTATGGTAACATTAAGTATATCAATTCAAACAATCGCATACCTATATAAACTAGTCAATATACACAACTCATTAATGAAATATTAAACATTATAAACCATAACCAAACATTCTCATTCATTAAGTACCCAATATTACACCAGTGTAAGACATTCAAGACATATTACATTAAGATCAGGATCTAGGTACTTATATGTATCAACAAGAAGCTTTCGGGAGTTTTGAACATCAAGGGGGAAATGTCAAATTCATGCGGGGTTTGAGGTGAAACTTTAAGCAAACAGTTTTGAAGGAAGTCTTACCCGAAGTGGCTGCTAAGGTGAGTTCTAAAACCCCCTATTTGACACATTTTAATAGATTTTGGGGGCTAGGAATGCATTTGAAGCTGTTTTTGTTATGTTGGATGTGTACCCGTATGTATGTGTTTGTGTGTTGTGTGATGTGTGCGATCGGGTGGGGTTCGCATTTGTGGGTAGGTTATGTTTGAGGATGATGCGTATGGGTTGCTAAGGCTTAGGATGGTTGGTATAAGCTCACAACAAGTTAGAGAAAGTTTGGGGACTGCAATCTGTTGTTCTGGTACGAATGAGACTACTTTTTCGGCCAGTTAGGGGTCATGCGACTTGGAATTTCCTCATGCGACTCAAGGTCATGCGACCGAAAGTCATGCGACTGAAGGTCATGCGCCTGAAAGTCTTGCAACTGAAGGTCATGTGCCTGAAAACCATGCGAATGAAGGTCATGCGCCTGAAAGCCATGCGACTGAAGGTCATGTGCCTGAAAGTCATGCGCCTCAAGGTCATGCGCTTGAAAGTTATGTGACTGGAGATCATGTGACTGAGGGTTCATATGGCCTATAGTGTACATGTGACTGGAAGCTCTCCATACGCCTAAGTGTTCTTTATACTCCCAAATAGGGCTGATGTGCCTCAAAGGACTTAGAATATTTTCTGATTTTCGGGGAAGGAGTAAATGTAGGCTTTGACTTGGGATGTTCCCAGGGGTAGAGTAAGTTGACTTTTGAGGTCATAGATGATGGCATGTATGATGTATGATGTACGTATGATGGTGCCTTGTATGGTGATGTTTTGTATGCTTATGTTTATGTTCCTTATTTTGTATGATTAATTTTACCATTGCTTTACGTTGAATGTTAATGAATGTAATGAAAAGTACTATGTAACGTAAAATTGAAGATAATGAAAAGAGGAACGTAATGAAAGAATGCATGCATTAATGAACGAATGAAAGTAAGAAAGGCATGCAAGCAAATGTATGGCGGTTCATACCCAATGAAGGGTGTTAGGTCAACTGTGTCCGGGTTAGCTACCCCGGAAGGATGCACACTGGGGTCTAATCCTTGTGATTGACCATATGTATTTGATCCTTGCCGCTTGCCCTAGGTACTGTAGTCAGCTTCGTGCATAATGTTCGAGGTCTATGAAAGACCTCAAGCCTAGTAACCAGCTTCGTGTACAATGTTCGGTTATAGCATATGGCATTGATCGGAAGGAAAGAGAAAAGATAAGTGGTGTATGTACTTGCCCTAGGTACTGGAGTCAGCTTCGTGCATAATGTTCGAGGTCTATGAAAGACCTCAGGCCAAGTAACTAGCTTCGTACACAATGTTTGGGGTATTGTACAAGTCATTGAAAGTAATGAACGTACGAATGAAAGTAAGAAACTTATGTATGAAAGTGACCGAAAGTGAATGATAATGACGTACAATTAATGAACTAAAGTTAACGAATGAATAATGAAGATACTAATGATATTACCTATGTGTACGTATGATGTGCGATCATGTATGAAAGTAAAGAATGGTTTTAATGAAAGTAAAGTATGTTTTATTATAAAACTAGAACTCATTTAGCAATGCTGACTTTTATGTGCTTCCAATTGGCAGGTAAAGGTTGTTAAGGAAGGCACGGGATGGCTACTTGGCTCTTATTGGATGACATTCTTTTGTTTAATGTTTTTGTATTATAGTGCGAACAAACAATGTCTTCCAATGAATGTTATATTAACTTGCAAAAGCATTTATATTGAAATGAAAAATTATTTTAATGTTTCCGCTGCAATATTTTGTTAAAGTTAATGTAATTATATGTTTTATGTGCGATGAATGGCCAGCTATAAGCGTCCCGGGAACGGGGCCTTTCAAGTTGGTATCAGAGCCAAAGTTTAAGTGAAATGGGTAAATTTTCAAATAAACCTAAACTTAAACTGAAAATGGGATAGAAAGGGAAGAGATGCCAGTCTGAGTAGCTGGATACCATCAGGTATTTTCTTTAATGTTAATTGGTATTATGTGCGCATGTTATGTGGTTTATGTGTTGTATGTAGATTTAGATACTTATGTAGTTAGGATAGGAAATGCTTGGGGTATGAAGAGTAAAGTAAGTGGCTAATCACAAATGGCCAATGTAATTAGGGACTTACTATACTTACATAAACTAAGCCATTCCCTTGAATGACCGTGTTAGTGTTTGAATCTTTTAGTGTGTTTAAGGGATGGCCGGTGGTAGATCATCTAAAGCTTTGCGTGGTGGAGATCGTGGAGGACGTGGTGCTGAATCGCAGGACAAAAGAGGAAGGCCTAGAGCCGAAAAGGTGGTTCATGAAGAACCCAAGACCCCTCATCCAGAGGGTGGAGACGAGAGTGCTAATTTGAGAGCCTCAGTAAAGGAGGCTGTTATGGAAGAAGTGCATCAAGTCATGCAGACAATCTTACCTTTTGTAGTGACTGAAGTGATAAAAGTTGTACGTGAAGGAGAACGGAAAGAGATGAATAGGTCTAGATGTTTGAATGATTCAAAAGTTTCTGATTTCGGTTTCAGAAACATCACCCAAGAGAATCTTGAATAATCATCTGTTACTACAAAGCATTACGGATCTCCTTAAATGCTCTTTGTGGTAACTAAGCCAAACAGATCCATGTGCAGAAGCTTGAGAGACATATCAATAGAGTTGACTTTCTTTGCCTTATGAGCCTTCTTGGGTTGTTTCCCTTTCTTGCAAGCTATGAAGATGTTTTGAAGCTGGTAGTTCTTGGCATTTAAACCATTCACTAGATCATTCTGAATCAAGTGATTCATCTTTCTAGGATTGATGTGCCCTATTCTTCTATGCCACGAGATTGAGTCCCTCACAGTTTTCTTTGACATGAAGCATTAAACCGTGTGATCAGTTGTGGATGCTTTTGATAGATCCAAGACATACAAGTAGCTATATTTCATTAAGTGCCAATATTACATCAGTGTAAGACATTCAAGACATATTACATTAAGATCAGGATCTAGGTACACATATGTATCAACAAGAAGCTTTCGGGAGTTTTGAACATCAATGGGGAAATGTCAAATTCAGGCGGGCTTTGAGGTGAAACTTTAAGCAAACGGGTTTGAAGGAAGTCTTACCCGAAGAGGCTGCTAAGGTGAGTTCTAGAACCCCCTATTTTACACGTTTTAATAGATTTTGGGGGATGGGAATGCATTTTAAACTGTTTCCATTCGCATGATTACTCATCCAATCATGATGAACACATTCTTAATCATTATTGACTAAGAATCATGCACAACACCCTCAAACCTATATACTAAGTTCATTATATTTTAACATAACAATAATATGAAATATTTAAACATTATAAACATCAACCACATATTATATTTCATTGAACCCATTCATTACATATGTGTAAGACATGAAAGACTTTTACATTAAGCTCATAAACTAGCTACACATGTATCTACACATAAGGCTATGATCAAGTGTTATACAAGGTGATTATCTAAGGCATGCTAAGTTAAAGCAACAGAGAATGATCACTCTGTGTCTTTGGATTTGACATGACATCTGCGACAAAAGGATAAATGATAGATTCACCTAAATCATTTGAAGTGAGGTACTTGAAGAAGATGAAGTTATTGAATGGCACCTCGTCATACGTATTAGGGGTAGTAAACCGTTGTTAGGTGGTATTTGCTACTTGCATCAATCTTCTACGTATCTAGTGCAAGTGGGAGATTGTTGGACTCAGTCTGCCTAAGACACATATAAAATTGTTGTGGCTAGTACGTCATGATCCAAGTCGGGTGATACCTAATAACAAGCTACACAAACAGCAGAAATATTCATTTTATGATATGATCATATAAATAAATGTTAACACTTCAATTATTTACATGTATTTCTAAATATTTGCCATTATAAAGTAAATGAGTTATATGGATAATTTATATTCAAAGAAAGTATTCTACATTATTATTTAAATGGTTGAATAATAATGTATATTGGCTTATAATATGTTGTGTTATATAAACTATTGATTGTGTATCACACAATTAAGATTGAAACAAAACAAAAGAAATTAATTTCGGTGGGTACAAGGACAAAAGAGACCGTCCATTTGTGGTCTCTCTCTCCCTCATTATTTTGTTTATGGTTCTATATAATCCATTAAAGACAATTGGATATGGAGAAGAGTGTATAACATTAAGTGTTCTACACTCCATCATTTCTAGAATACACACACACAAAACAAAGTGCAGAATTTTTCTCCCTTCCTACACTTCATTTTTCGGCCAAAGAAGAAAAGAAGAGAAAGTTCATTCAAGTGTTGAAAAATCCTAACAAGAAAGGTGTTTGCTTGGAGGGTATACAAGCTTGAGGTCTTCTCCTTTGAAGCCTTACCATTCGTCTTTTCGTCTTCTTCATTCTTTCATCTCTTTAAGGTTGTATTCTCAACACTCTATGGTTGTGTTGTTTACAAGCATGTTAATTCGTATATGGATCCTTAGCTTGGGTTAGTTTATAAATATGTTTTATATTCATCTAAATAACAAGATTTAATTCATTTTATTCCGCTGTGTGTTTCATATAATAGGTTTATATGACATTGATAATCTTGTTAAAACCCAACACAAAGTAGTAGGTCGATAACCTCTAAAGAGAAATACGGAATGTTTTTAATGGTCATACGACATAATGAATGATTTCTTATAGTAAAACGAAAATTTCAACACTCAACAAAAATGATTTATAAATGTTTTCATGAGGTCCTAAATACAATAATGAATTTCTCAAGAGAATTTATACTTCCAACATCTTCTAACGCAGTCACAAATACTTCAGAAAGGCATAAAAAGCTAAAATTAATATTTCTAGGAACAATAGGTGTGTTAGATGGAAGTATGACATATGTCTTCATACCAACCAATCAACAAAGTCATTATAGAGGAAGTGGAAAAGGTGAATGCTAGCAAAATGTGTTAGGATTTTGTGTTTTTGATATGACATTCATGTTCGTATAGGGCTGGATGGGAGGCCATTGCGCATGATTCTCGAGTTTTGAAAGATGTTGCTTTTAACCCCACTCATGGTTTTCTTTTTCCCCCACCAGGTTATAAATAATTCTTTAAAATGTTTTATTAATTACATTATTTTTTTAATTAATACATTTGTTATTAACGTTAGACATAAGTATTACCTCTGCGATATTGTGTACACCAATACTCATGGATTTATGACTCCATACCATATAAGAGGTATCGGTTAGTAGCTTTGGGATAAAAATGTGCATTAACTAAGGAAGAAGATTCAATCATGCTCACACACAACTCAAAAATGTCATTGTGCGCGCATATGGTGTGTTGAAGGCAAGATTTTCAATCTTAAAACAAATGTCTCCCTCCTCTTTTAAAATTTAAAGAGACATATTTAATGCTTGTTTCGCTGTCCATAATTTTATACTAATTGAAACAATTATGATTAGTTATTTTTTGCATATGACGGAACACAATGTTTGTAGAAACACAAAATGGTGATAGTGATGGCGAGTTTGTTCACGGTATAGAGTGGGGTTCACAAGGCATTGATTATATAAATAATTTGCGTGATGCGATAGGTACGTAATTAGTTTCAAGTGATTAACATGGATTTAAGCATGTTGTATTTGGATTAATTTGTATTTGGATTTTAATATGTTGTATTTAGATTAATTTGTATTTGGATTTTAATATGTTGTATTTGGATTTGTATTTCGATTTTAATATGTTGTATTTGGAATAACTTTTATGAGGTTTTGTAATTTTTATAAGTTATTTATCATTGAGATATATAACCAAACAAATACGTTTCCTTAAACACAAAATAGTTCATTGGGGTAAAATAGTCATTTTGCACATGTATTTAGAGATTAAGCCAAAGAACCACTTATTGGTTCAACACTTAACCACTCAAACCACTTAATCATTCAAACCTCTTTATCATTTAGCACTTAATGGTTCAGATTCAACAAACAGCCCCTTAATCTAGTAGTTTACAGCCCGTGTTGAGATCTTGAGTTTTTGGTAGCACTATCCTCTTTATAGATCAACACAATGTAAGAAAGCAAAAAAAGAGTTTGTAAGCTCAAGAAGTCATTTAAATTTAAAGCAAGCGTCAAGGAATTAGTATCTAAAGTTCACGGTTGCCTTATTTGATCTTTACTCCACACAATCATATATCATTTACTCATTTTTCATTTACAAGGAAGGATATCATTTTATAATTACGGGCATTTAACTTGATTAATAATCGTTGGCAAAAGCATGGAAAATATTAAAAAATGACATATTGACACAATGTTAACTTACAGAACTTCTTCTCTTTCTTTACCTTATTCTTTAGCATCAAGGAGCTTTGTACACTTATATATTTCTCAAGCATAGATGGGGCTCGAACACAAAAGTGGTTGGTATTGAGTCAAATAAAATTCACGCTAGTTATTCGTGAAAGCAGTGGTCTCTAATGGTGTTGGCCTAACAAGGTTCCAATGGAACAAAATTTCAAGTTGGATAAAGGTGATGAAGAAGACCCAATAATGGTAGCAAATACAAAGGTTGCTATACCTTCAAGCAATCAGACCCGATATTAGATACAATGTTAATGTATTAAAATGGTCCGTTTTGGAAAAAAAAGGTCATTTAGTAGATGTAGGTAAAAGATTCCTTTGCAACTTTAAAACCACACCACAACAAGGAATACTTCTTCCCAAGATTGGTGCTACAAATCTCACAGCCTATTGCAATTTAGACAGGCTAGGTTACCCATACTATACATGGTCAAGGAACAGTCTATTTATCATTACTTGAGGTGCTCAAATATCTTAGAAATCAAAAAATCCATCCTTGGCCTCTCGATTATCGATTGAATTTGAATATATTATATGGCTACAACTGTGGGTGAATCATGGGTGCTATCTTAAGTTCATTCACCTCAGTGAGCAATCGTTTGATCAATCTTTGCTAATCCATCATCATTCTTATCGTACCTTCAATCATCTCATCCTTCCATTTTTTCCCTCAATTCTTGATTAGTAAGTTTTGTCTTAATCATGCTCAACTCATTAGTAGGAGAAAAGTTGAGGTTTCTAATCACGTCCTTATTCAAACATGCTCTTTCCTCCCTTCTCGGGGGCTCAGTAAACGATTGATGTCTATGTTTTGTTCTTCTCTCAGTCTCTCCCTCATTTTGTTTCTTCTTTGACCTATTTTCTTTCTCCATTCTAGCTTCCTCAGCCATGTGATGAATTTGCTCCTCAAAATCATACTATTTCCCTTTCGTGTACCTCTTCCTTTTCTTAATAGCTTTAGTCTGTTTCAGCCTTGTGGGTTCCACTATTTTCTCCTCTAACTCATTTACTCTCCTAATATAATGCCAATTTTCTAGAGGGTACATATTTTCCGAAAGATGAGTGATTTTCCCACTGAAGTCATGTCTAATAGCACAACAGTTTGCATGTATACGAGTATTCATCTGAACTAATCTCTTGATCTCTCAATATCTTGGAATATCGGGAATAAGATCATCTATAATCATCCAAAGGAATCTAGGGTACAACAACCTACATTCTCAGCAATACAATCAAAGATTAGTCTTGCAATGTTGGCCTTCTACCCTTTACAACAAATCACCATGGCTTTAGTCCAGTCTAGGTTTAACCGTCTAATCCACCTTTACGGCGATCTAAGCACATAATAAACATGTGGGCTATATATCTCCACTCCTTTGAGAGAAAGGAATTTTGATTTCCTTTCTCGTTTCAAATGGAGGTCCCTCATATCCCATGGATCTAAAAGCCTCGAAACATCCTCATCCGATAGTATGGCCTCCTCTCCGGTATCCTCATTGAATCTCAACACCCTTAATAAAATCTCAGTAGCCATAATCAGGTTATTCTCCATCACTCTAGCCACAATCCTCTAGGGATTGGCTCTCATGTCATACTCTGCAGTACACCAAAAATCTCGAATGTGTAAATCATATAGAGTAGAACAATGTGAGATCGCATAGGCGATTGGAGATCTCTTTAGACAATGAATGTTGTCTCTAAAACCGGCTGCCTAGGAATGAGAGTCATCCAGAGGAGCTATAATGTTATTCCTCTCGTCAATGTTAAGATCAGCCATGTAATTTGAAAAATAGATGAAACGTATAAGAATGGTATATTAAAAATTAATATTAAAGAAAACTAATTAAAGAATTAAAAATGAAAAAAAAATCAATTTAATTTCGCTAGCCAAAATTATAGTTTCGCTCATCGAAATATTAGTTTCAACAAGCGAAAATGTAAATTCGGCAACTATAATGAGGTAGTTTGGGCAAGACAGTGCAATAGGTTCGACATGATGAAACTATAGATTCGGCGCAATGAACTGAAATGTGATGAGCGAAACTGTTAAGTTTGCTCGGACAGAATAACTGCACAGTTTCATTGAAAAACCTTTGAACTTTCGTTTAGTTTCGCTGGACTATTGATAGTTTTGCAGTATAAATCCGGTCGAAACAGACTTTGCAACGTGCGAAATAGCTAGTAAAGCTATAAATTCAATCTACGAAACTACCAGCGAAAGTATAATTTCCCTAAAAACTTAAAACATTAAAATTTTTATTTTCTTTGTAAAATAAAATAAAGAAAAAGTATTCAGAAAATAATTAGAACAAATTAAACGAAATAAAATAAATTAAAAGAAATCTGCCCCACAAGACCTTTTCACACTTCACGTATTTTTTAAACAAAATCAAATAGTATAAAAAGGATATGAACGAGAAGCTGAAAAGATATTCTCGAATGTCAATGTTTGGTTCTTTTAAAGAAAACATCGAATGACTTAGTCTCCACTTACATTTGCCAAAGAAACTTATCTTTTCCTCATGATATATTGAGCAAATGACACGCATTGCTTGACTATTCCTCTCAAAAGCAACATAGGTCCTTTTTATAAAAAAACAATGCCCTTATAGACATCAACTTATGGGAGCTCCAGGTCTATACTTACGTATAATAGAGGAGTTAATCAATTCAGTCTTATAGAAAAAAGCTTCAATTCTTACTTATGTATAATAGAGAAGATCATCATAGTGTGCCGATGAGAGCTCCAGGTCAGTACTATCGTACAGCAAAGGAGATAATCACTCCTGGTCATTGTTCACACATAGCAGAAGAGATAAGCACTCGAAATCATAGTGTGCCGATGGGAGCTCCAGGTCAATACTATCGTACAACAAAGGAGATAATCACTCCTGGTCATTGTTCACACATAGCAGAAGAGATAAGCACTAGAAATAATATAACAAGAAGCTTCTTATATGTGAATATGAATAAGCATATACCTTTTGAAAGAGGGTGGAAGATTTAGACAAAAATATACTTTAGATAAGAATAACACAAAACAAAAATATCACGTTCTCAATCCTTTTTGAACACGGACTTGAAACTTTGTGAAGGCCAAAAATGTCAAGGGAATTATCTGAATTATCAAGTTTCTTGTTCTTATTTATTAAGATGCAAGATTATTGTTTACTTTGTTTTGAGGCTGAAAGTATCAAGTAAATCCCAACACAATATTATTGACCTCCTTTATATCATCCAAACTTCTCATTTTATTCTGCAAAGGAAAACAATAAGAACATTTAATACAAATATTCTCCCTCGAAATTTCTACGAATAAGCAAGATATAGAAATTTCTTATTTAGCTATATATCACTATCATTCATTTTTTATTATTTATTATTATGTTCTGTTTATATTTTATAGGAAAGATGATGTAGGGCTATGGAGCCGGCAGAACGAAAAGAATAGAAAGAAAAGAAGAAAGGAAAGATAAACAATATGTACATGGAATGTTGTTTAAGGAAAAAAGGGTTTAAAATGATATTAATACTAACATAGAGATCAATTCATTGAAACAAGGTTTATCAAACATTTTAGTGAAAAGATCTGCTTTTTGATTTTTGTGTCAATGGGAATAATATCAATAAAACCATTTTCTTGAGCATCACGAATTGCATGAATTCATGTCTCAATGTGTTTGGTTCGAGAATGATGAATAAGATTTTTACAATGCCAATAGCTACTTCGTTGTCACAGAACAACCGTGTATAGAGAAAGTTGATCCCGTAGTCAATCATCTGATTTTGTATCTAGAGCACTTGAGAGCAACAACTTGAAGCAGCAATGTATTCTGCTTCCCCCGTAGGAAGAGAAATAGTGGTATGTTTCTTGCTCTGCCGTGATACTAGAAAATTTCCTAAGTACTGACAGCTCTGGTAATGACTTTCTCTTCAACCTAGAGCAATTAGAATCACTATGAGAATAAGCATGTAAGTCAAAATTCGCACCATAAGGATACGAAAGCCCTAAACGAAAAGAGCCTTTAAGATAATGAAAGATTCGTTTTACAACCTTTTCATCAGACTCTTACATAACAGATTGGTATCAAGCACAATATCCTATAGCAAAGGTTATATCAAGACGACGCGCTGTAAGATACATAAGGGAACCGATCATCGATCTGTAGAGATGAGGATTAACAGATTTCCCGTTCTCGTTAGGAGTGACGCAAGTTTGAGCAGTTAAAGGAGTGAGCTTAGGAGAGACTCTTACAGAATAGAGAAAAGATAGTTTTGCAATGAAGACTAGTTTTGCTGAGCTGACTATAGTTTCGCTGGAAATTTTGGCAGCAGTTTCGCTAGCCAAACGCTTGCGTCTATTTAATTTCGCTGACAATTTTGCACAAAACAAGCTTGAACTTTTGTTCACTGATACTTTCCATAGCAATTTCGCTTGAAATATACACACAAGAACTGTTGAACTTTCATTCAAGATCACTACTTTTGTTGAGATGCTGAAAACAACTACAAACTGTAAAACACTTGTAGTTTTGTTGGATGAATATGTGGTTTTGTTGGATGATGATGTGGTTTCACTGGATGAATCTGAAAGGTTTTTCAACACGAAATCAATCTGAAATCGCCTAAATCTCAATGGATTTTACATCCGATGATTAATAGAGCTTTCCCAACCAATAACAAGCAAATCTAAACAAAATAAGCAACATACAAAAGTAAACTAACATTAATCTTATTACAATGCAATGTAAACAAAATCTAAACTAAGGAGAGTCCAACTTATACATGATCTTCATAGTTACAACTGAAGCTGAAGTAGTATAGCTTGAAGGACCTATCAGCTCAAATCTTGGATGAGGATCACCTGTTGGAATAAATTCCATACACCCTGAAACATTCTCACAAGTTTTGTTAAAACAGCTGGTAACTATATCAAGATCAAATAGCCAATCATGACCAGAACTGATTACACTGGGTGTGTGTTCATTGAAAGTCACAATGGCTGACTCCTCAACAATCCTAGTTCCAAGATTGTATATTCTATAAGCCTTAGCTTGGGAAGAGTATCCAATGAAATGTCCATTATCTGATTTCTCAGCAAATTGGAAATTTGATCTTTGGTATTCAAGATGGTGCAAGGCCATTCAAATGACCTTAGAAACCCTATGAAAGGTCTCTTATTGTGCCAAAGTTCTTGAGGTGTCTTTCCATGAGTTTGAACCACTAAAAATCGATTTTCTACATAACAGGCAGTGTTGACTGCCTCTGTCCAAAAGTTGATGGGCAGTTTAGATTCAGACAACATAGTTCTTGCAGCTTCAATAAGTGTCTTATTTCTCCTCTCAGCAACACCATTTTGTTGAGGAGTTCTCGTAGCACTATATTGTCTTTTAATACCCTTTTCATCACAACATGTATCAAGGATTTAGTTCTTGAATTCATTTCCTTGATCACATCTTATGGTTTTGACCTTGTGATCAGATTGATTCTCAATCATTAAGAAGAAATTATTCAGAATATCAAGAACCACATCCTTAGTTCTAAGAAAGAAGACCGAAGTGAGTCTTGTTAAGTCATTTGTGATCACTAAACAATAAGAGGTCCTTCCTAGACTCATTACACTAATAGGGCCAAAGAGATCCATGTGTAACAGGTGTTTGAGAGTAGTGATGGAGTTTCTTTCCTTTGGCTTGTGAGAAACCTTGTGTTACTTCCCTTTCATGCATGCAACACAAAGGTCATCACTTGTAAATTCTTTCTTTGCCTTTCAAGTTACCAAATCATTCTTAATTAAGTTATTAATGTTCTTAAAGTTTACATGACAAATTATTTTATGCAAGAGAAAATATTCATCACTATTTGCTTTAGACAGAAAGCATGAAACTTCTCTTAAGGGAGATGTTTCTTGCAAATCCATCTTATACATGTTACCTTTCCTGGGGGCTCTAAACAGAATATGCTCATGAGGAATGACCACCCCGGGCTTGAGAACAATGCAATCACGCGCAGTGCACAGCATGTTATGATTCTGATTAGAAAATTGAGATACAATTAAAAGATTGTATCCAAGCTCCTTGACAAAGTTTACCTTCTCAATGCTGAGCTTACCAATTATGACCTTGCACCTTCCTAATATGTAACCACCCTCATCTCCTCCAAAAGTAAGTGGCCTTCCATCAATTCTTTCAATGTGTTTGAGTAGTGACCTATTGGCTGTCATGTGCTTGGAACAATCACTATCAATGATCCAGACACTCTTGTTTGTATTGAGTTGTTCCTGCACAAAAAGATGGTTAGTTACATTTGGAAACCCATGCCTTGCTTGTCTTGGGTTTATGAAAAGAAGTTAAAGGTAATGAAATAGTATGATCCTATATTCATATTTTGAGGATCCTTTATTTTTGTTGATGGAGAAATTTTAGTCACTTTGTATTTCTTGAACTTCCATAGCACCTTTAGAAGTTTAGACTTGACCTTTAATACTTTAGAACTTTTACTGACTTCGGAAGATTTTGCTATCACACCAAAAAGCTTCATTGGTTCAGAAGTATTCCTTCTTCCGTGATCAAATTTTCTTCCGACGGAAATATTCCACTTCCCTGCACCTTCATTTTGGAGCTTTCAAGGAAATACAATTTCCGTCCACCTATAGTTTTTTCTTGGAACTCTTGGAATTCTCTTCCTCGGTTATTGGAGAGTACTTCTTGGATTGTAAAACAAATCCTTAGTAAGATGAGAAGTACTCCCACATATAACACATTTCATTTTCTTCTTCCTAAAAGACTTCTTTTGAGAACAAGGATGAACTTGATCACCTTCTCTCCCCACCTTCGTCTTTGCAGATGCTGAGACATTTCTTTTAGGGTGAGAACAACACTTGGAGCTGGATGGTTCAGGTTATGAAGTAGTGGTACACAACTGATTAGTCATCTTCTTGATGTTAGGATGATTTGAACATGAACCATAACTCTTGGTACTAGAGTTCAAGTTGATTTCTTTAGTCTTAAACACTTCAAACCCTGCAGAGGTAAAAACTTTTTTTTTTACTTAGAGTCAAAAGTGGCCTTGATCACCTGAGCTTTCTTTGCTTTTCTCTTGCTTTTTCTGATCAAGTTCTTTCTCATATACTTGGTCATCACAGGCTTCGTACTCTCCTCAAAGGATAGTGACCTTTCTTAGAATCCTCTTCTTAACTCTTCTTAGATGCATTCTCCACTATCACTTCCTCATCCTCTTCAATCAAGGGGTCTATAAGAGGAAGCTCATCCTCACAAGTTCCACACCTAGCAGATCATATAGAAAAGATTATGTGTGGACGAGCAATCTCACTAGATCCTAGTCCCCGCTTATTCTGATAACAAACTTTTGTATTTAAGGATGAGGATATAATGTTTTTGAAGGCCTTTTCTTCAAGAACACATTTTTCTGCTCTAGCATTTCTCATCACAAACTCATCCTCGCATTCAATCGCTTGGTTATGAGATCTTTGATCCGAGTCCTGTAGTTGGTGTTTTCATGTTTATGAATGGAAATAGTTTTCTCTAAGTCCTCTATCTTTAACTTATAGTCATTTTTAGATCTTTTGAAATTAGATTTTAATACATTTAAGGACTAAAGATAAGATCTCATCTCTAATTGTAGGACCAATATCTATTAACTTTAGCAATACCTTTAGGTGTACAGAGTTGTTCCAATACCTTTGCTTCATCATAGTCAGCCATAAGTGCTTGGTTTGGAGATGCATCTTCCACCTAAAAACTCTTGTCAAAGCCTCCTTCTTCAACAATAATTGCATTGCTACTTTGGCTTCTCATTCTGGATGGCTTTCTAAGTGTAGTTTGCTCTGGTTTGAGCTTGGCCACCATTTGTCCTTGGTTCCTTGCACTCCCTAGCAAAGTGACCCATTTGGTTATAGTTGTAACACTTGACTTTGCTATTATCCAGTCCAAACTTTCCACTGGTTGTATTGCTGGGAAACTTGCTTCTTGATCTCTTGTAGAACTTCTTGGCTCTGTGAGTAAGAAGAGCCATCTGCTGGACTATTTCCATATACTCCAAGTCATGAGCATTGATACGGTTCAGCTCTTCAAGGGTTAATAGAAAGTTGCATGAGCTTTCATCACAAGACACAAAGGCATGTGAAGAACTTGCCTCTTGCAATGGGCTTCCTTAAATGTAGTTTTCTCTTGGTGTCTCCAAGAAAGTGATGAATGGACCCTTGTATGAGTTGTCAGGGTAGCATATAAGATGATGTACAGGTTCCATGCTATCCCTTTCAGTCATATGCAGGGCTGAACTCATTTGATTGCTGGTGTTACCAGATGAACCATGCATGTTCATCTCCGTCTGTTATCCACTGAGAATACAATACAACTCAGTCAAAGTGAGAGTCTTAAGGTTCTTAGTCCTATTGATAACAAGATAATAATGTGTTCACTGCCTAGGAAGTGAGGACATGAACTTCCTTACAATGTCCCTATTTTCAAGAGTTACTCCGACATCCACTAGAGTATCCACAATCTTAACATACCTAAAGTATTGTTGAGTCATGGTTTCACCTATTTTAAAGGTGAAATTTTAAAACTGCTACTTCAGAAGATCCTTCTTGTTCTCCTTGGCTTCAGTAGAACCCACATACATTAGTTTCAATGCATCCCATAATTGTTTAGCTATTTTGCATTTCTTGAAACCTCTATATACATAGTTAGGAAGAGCAGTCTAAAGGGCTATGATGGTTTTCTAATCAATTTACTCTCTTTCTATCTTCATCAGAGTAGTCAGCCACAACCTTTGGAATCATACCACCTCCAGCAACAACTGAAGAAGTGCTTGGTATGTAAGTTCCTGAGACAACAGATTCCCATATCTTGAAGTATTGAGACTTGATGAGACCTTCCATTCATTGGCACCAAGTGTCAAAATCTTCAAGAGTGATCAGTGGGGACTTTGTCATGGTTGTAGTTTCCATATTAGCTTTAGTGATAGCTGCCATTTGAGATGTTAAGTATTTTATGTGTTTGAGGGATCTTAAGATGGTGAGATCTTACTATCAACAGCCTGGAATGCTCTAATACCATTTGCCGAACTGTTTGATGGGCTTGGTCACATACAATACAACTCACAATGAGGAGTGATTGATTTATAACACTTAACATATCAAATGGGGAACTAGAAAATAGTTACAATGATACTAAGAAACACAAGTAACTAAAAGACAGAACAAGAACAAATAACACAAGTATTTAGTTTTCATGAATGTTGTTGTAGGACGATTAGAAAGGGGTTATGCACTTTTACAACACAACAACACAATTGAGGAGAATTCTTTAGAACACCTAATAGAACAATTAGGGAACTGGTTAACTAAAGTAAGAGATGCTAAGAACACAAGTAAGAGGCAGAACAAGATAGCAACAACACAAGTATTTAGTTTTCAAGAATGCTATATATTGTTTCTCAAGTTCTATTACAAAGTGTTGCAAAGCATAATGGAAAGATACAAGTACTTGATATACATATACTACATCCTACAGCCGGCCATACTTTTAAAGCAAGCTAGATACATAAGACTAGACAACAAAATCAAAGGTAGAGTCAAAAGGTAGATTGCCTTTTGACTTGTGACTATGACATGCCATAGCTCACATCCGAATATATTACAAAAAGGATAAAGTACATAAAGTAGAAAGCTCACACTCAAGACCTCAATGTACAGTTTACCAAAAGCATGGACCTTTTTACCAACTAGTGAAAGTTGTGAGTCAATCAGAGTAGCAGTGGAAATGTGGTCTAACTTTATTGAAAAGTATATCAAATAATAGCATGTACATAAAACTCTTTGGAATAAATCTGTCTTCATAAACTGGCTTTGGAAGACTTTTCCTTTGAAGCTTCGGAAGACTTCATATTTGGCTTCAGAAGATATTGGTCTTAGCTTCGGAAGATTTTACACATAGAATATTTCTCATGTAAGATGTAAGACTTTCGAAGAATTTCTACTTGAGTACTTTAGTGCATGCATGCAAAGAGACTTTGGATGCTGGAATGTTTTGACTGGATTAGACTTATTGAAATCCTTACAAACTCCTCCTAGGTTGATGCTACCAAAACATTTGAAGATCTTCATCAATTGATAGTCCTCATCATGATGATGACCATGCCCTTCTTCATTAGATGGTCAGGATCACTCAGACTTTCATAGTATCTTCTCATCTCAAAGAGATCATGCATAGATAGGTTGAATAGATCTTGCCATATGTAGATTAGTAGTGAAGGTCCAGGATAAGATGGGTCTCTCAAAAGCAAGAGGAGCCACTTGCATTGGAGTTGATTGGGCTGCCATTTCATGCACTTCCTCAAGTTGATATGATTCACCCTGAGGTATGTGGTTGGATGGTTTAGACTTCTTCTCCTTATTTGATTGTGGTTTAGAAGCCATCCTCTTCCTCTTCTTTGATGAATTTAACTAAGAAGACTTATATGCAGCACCTTTTTGATTAGTTTTGTCTTGCTCAGTTGGGTGTTCCTTTGTCACAATTTCAGAAGGAGAGGGAGTTTGACCCGACTGTGTATGAGAAGATGAAGCTTGCTGAGGCTGAGCAGGAGGTTCAAGTTGTGTTGTCTCAGGTTGTTCAACCTTAACCTCCACTTCAGGAAGAACTTCACTTGGAGGGGACTGTAAGTCAAGTAGCTCTCCTCTTTTGATCTTCTACTTGATTACCCTAATCTGCTCATCCATTGTAGATAGAGACATAGGGCCAAGTCTCCTTCTAGAGAATGCATACAACCTCAACAAGCTCATCATCCTTTTCCTGTCAGCAGACTTCTTCATACTGTTTTGGATGATGGCTCTTGACCTTGCAGCATCTTCAATCATCTTTCTCTTAGTTCCCTTTTGTTCTTTAAGTACTTCAAGCTTAAGTTATTTGAGATACTCAAACCCTATGTACTCAAAGGACAAGGGAATAAGAGCCTAGTATATGCCTGTGGCACTCAGGTAATTGATCATATTGATCCTATCAGTCTCTTTGTCTACTTGAGGTTCTTGTGGAGCCACAGCCTCTTGTGGAGGAGTTTCTTGAAATGGAAAAGAGAGTGGGAATATGCTTGTACAATCTATATTTTCTCATCTTCTTTTTTATTTGGAGAAGTAACTTTGCATCCACTGCTTCCTTCCTCTCTCTTGACACTTCTATGTCAAATAGTTCATTAAGCTCCTTTAAGGGGAGAGATATAATCTCATTAATGTCATATTCGTAGTTTGTAGGTAAGTAATCTTGACCGTCCTTAACTCATTATCTTGAGTGTTTGGTCTAGGGTCAGCCCTGATTGTAGCTTCTATGAATCTTACAGACCCAGAGGAACTTTCACCCATTAGCCTCCTCTTCCTTTCTCGCTCCTCCTCCTCAATCTCCCCAGAAGTCATTTTCCTTTTCCCTTTGTTAGTCTCAGACCTTTGTGACTTAGGGTAGATAGACCTTTTGCCTTTTTTGGTTGATGTAGCTTCCAACCTCCGGCCAAAGAGAGGTTGTTATACACCTTCACTAATAGGTGCTTCACTGACGTTATGAAATGCTAAAGTATTTGTAGGTGTAACAGGGCTCTTAGGCTCTACCACTAGGCCTTTAGTCAAGGTTTCCCCTCTAAAGCTAATCTTATGGCCTGCCTCAACATCCAGTTGACCAATAGTATCACCTAATTGCCTTTGTCTCCTTCTAAGACTAAACTCTTCAGTAATTCTATCCTGAATCCTTTGTGCCAGCCTTTCAACTTGTCTAGATTGGCTAGGATTGACAAGTAGAATGTTGATCTGGTCAAGGCCTTCATAGTAGTTCAAGGTCTGAAAGTTGAAGAGTTATTGCTACGCTTGAACTCTTTCAAGAATGAGGGCTCTTCTGTTTGCATCATACATCCACCCAATGTTGTAGTTGGAAGTTCCTTGAGGTTGAGATGACACTACCCTTGGTATACCTTCCTTAAAAAGACTTTAAATGAAGGAGTCTAAAAAACCATATCAATGTGAACTTCAGGAAGTTACTAAGTATGGATAGTTGCAAGTGAGGATGGTGAGTCCTCAATGTCCATGGCCTATGAAGAACTCCGAGGTTTTGTGTTTGTGATGACTTTCTCCCCCTTTTTAGTAGCATCATCCACTTGCATAGATGAGCTAGAGGTTAGATCAATCACATTCACAAGTTCTTGTGTTCCTGGTTGAGCTCTTCTTAAAGGTCTCCTAGCTAGTTTTTCCTTAAGACAAGATATATCAACTTGCTGGTCATTGATGCTGTTTTGCAAGTTAGTGACATGAGATTCAAGATGACGAACTTTGGAGACTAGGTAGGTGCATGTTTTTTACATTTTTTGTACCTTTAGCCTCAGATTCCCCTCATCTTTATTAAAAGAATCATGGGGATGAGAGAATTGAACCAATGTCCTCTCTCTCATCACCAACATGAAGTTCTTGGCTGCTGGTTTTCCTCTGCTGATTGAGAACTTCAGCTGAAATGTTCGTGGGCTGAGTTGCCATGGTTGAGATCTGAGTGATGTAATCACTTGCTGAAGTGAGAACGTCTTCCATATGGATATTCTGAACAGGTTCAGAAGTATCCACCTCGGTAATAGGTGACTAATCTGGGCTAGACATTGGTGACTCAGGAGCACTCATCTATCTTTAAGTAGAGGAGGAGTAGAGAGACTCATGGTACTCATTGAAACCTAAATTTTCATTAGTATAGAAATCAAGGTTGGGAATTGGGTATTTAAGTCTAGAGGTTGGGGATGGTAACTGTTCCCTAAAGGTTGTTCACGTGAGCATTAAGACTCAGAGTGAAGGCTTAAGGCAGTTGGGCTTGTGCGCTTATCAGCGTGAGCATGAAGAACCTCAACACTGATCCTTGAAGAGATGGGAGTGGTTTGCTCCTCAAGGGAAGTGGGAGCTCTGGTATCCACTTCCTCCTGTATGGGTGAGTATATGGGGGTTTGCACAGACTCAATAGCTTGAGTAGGGGTTCGTTTGGAATTTCGTTTCTAAATGAGGGTGATTTGAGGGCTTTTTAGTGGTTTGGAGGTAGAAGGTGTGGGCTCAACACTAGTTTGTTTTGGGACAAGGGCTGTTTCTACCCTTGAGAAACCAACAGTTGGCTTCTTCAAGATTTTAAAGATGTCGGGCTTCATCTGTCCCAATTTAAGAATATTACCTATTTCCCTCAATTGTGAGCCTAGATCATAGTTGAGAATATATTGAACATATCTAGGAAACATATAATTCTCTAAGGGGTCCATGTTGGCAAGAAAATTTGTGTAAACAAACTAAGAGTACCTGAACATGACCCCCTAAACCATTCCATGTACTATGAAGGAGAGATCCTTAAGAATCGGGTCCCATCCTCCATGCTCATTGGACAAGCTATGGATAACCACATGAAGTAGGTATTTCCAATGGGATAAGACCTTCCCTTTCCTAGAGGTCTTTACAAATAAATCTCCCTCATAGCCCATGTACTCAAAGGAATGAATTACAGACTCCTTTGGAACGAACAACTAACCTTCTTTATTATCCAACTGAAGATGATTGTTGATGATGGCTGGAGTGCTAAAGATTATTCTGCACCGCATTATGGCAACTAGTGCCTTCTCCCCATCCATAATGACATCTTGGTAGGTCTTCCAAAATTCAAGCAAATGATCCTCATAAAGAGTAGGATCAATGGTAAGGGAGGTGAGTAGTTAGACATAGCCAGAAAACAGCAAACCTTTGAGACTCTATCATCTTTCTCAAAGTTCAACAAAGCAACCTGGTTGTGTTGCTGGTGAAGTTGCATAGAGAAATCAGGGTTGTTTCTAAGATTTAGATTGCCAATTTGAGAAGCTTAAGGGTGAAGGAAGATGAAGAACAAACGCGGCTTGGGAGAATTTAGGTTAGAGAAATAGTGTAGATGAAGAAGATAGTGAAAGAGGGGGAACCATTGAGTTTATATGTGAAAAGGATCTGAGACAAAGTTAATGAAAGGATAAACTTTAAAATCCAGAAGTTGGTCCCACCTCTGAAAAGTAGTTTACTTTTGCCAAAAAGTAGTTTTCTTCGAAGTCGAAAAATCTTCCGAAAGTTATTGTGATTCAGAAGTTCTTGAAGAAAAGCTTTCGAAGGCAAATTGACATCAGAAGATATTTCAAAGATTTTTGAGAATTTTGCATCGGAAGAGATTTAAAACACAGAGTGTTTATTTTATGAAGAATAAAAACTTTCGAAAGGAAATTGCTTTCGGAAGAAAATTTGTTCTTATAAAACATACACGTATTTAAGTGATTTTAAGCTTCATAAGATATTTCAAAAATTTCTTCCGAAGATAAACCTACTTAAGTAGGTATTTGTTTGCTAACTCATAAATTTTCTTCCAAAGGTAATTTTAAATCTTTTGAATGATAAAGAGATCAAGATTCTAAAATATCTTAGGATTGTCTATTAAAAAGATTTTACTTCCAAAGGGAACAAGGGCATATGAAGGTGATAAAATAGACAACTTAAGACGCACAGGTTTTAGAAATAATATGATTAAGTTTTTAGAAAAGCTACTCAAAGTTATTCATCCCAATAGCTTATAAAAGATATTGATCTTTGTTCATCAAATGTTTTGGTGAACAAATCAACATATTCTTCATTTGTGTTAACCTTGACTAGTTTAAGTAATCCCTTTGCAAAGTTATCTCTAATCAAATGATACCTGATATTGACATGCTTTGTCCTTAAGTGTTGCACAGGATTTTCTATGATTGAGATAGCACTGTTGTTGTCTATGTGGACGGGAGTCTCGTCAAAGTTGAATACATAATCCACCATCTGATTTTGAATCCAAAGCACTTGAGCACATCTGCTTCCAGCAACAATGTATTCAGCCTCAGCAGTTGATGCGGATAACAGGATTGTTTGTTACATTGTCAGGAGATTATCCTTTCCCAAGAAATTGACATCCCCTAATGTAGACTTTGTAGTTATGTTACAGCCACCATAGTCACTATCTTTATAGACATAAAATTAAAGTCAGAGTTCATTAGATACCAAAGGCCAAGTGATGGAGCCCCTTTGAGATATCTTAGAATTCTTTTGATAGTGATTAGGTGTGACATCTTGGGGTTGGCTTGATATATTGTACAAATACATGTATCAAACAAGATATCAGGCCTGCTAGCTATGAGGTATATAAGAGACCCAATCATTGCCGTGAAGAGATGCTCATCAACACACTCCCCTTAAGATCATGTCCAAGGGTGTGGTTTCTAGCTATGGGTGTCTTAGCAACCTTACAATTAGTCATGTTGAATCTTTTAAGTATGTCATAAACATACATTGACTGACTTATGAAGATGCCATTGTCAACTTGGTTCACTTGAATTCTTAGAAAGAAATTCAGTTCCCCCATGGCACTCATTTCAAAGATGTCTTTTATTAGCATTTCAAAGTCTTTGCAGAGCTTTGAACTACTTGATCCAAACATAATGTCATACACATATACTTGAACTAGCATATTATCATTTCTTATTCATTTGATGAAGAGAGTTCCAAAAATAGTACTCCACTTGTAGCGATTTTGACAAAGATATCGTGATAGAGTCTTATACCACTTCCTTGGTGCTTGGTGCAACCGGTAAAGAGCCTTCTTAAGCTTGCAGACATAATCAAGATGTGCAAACCCAGGTGGTTGTTTGACATAAACCTTTTCACCAATCACGCCATAAAGAACAACACACCTGATATCAAGCTGGTAAACCTTGATGTTCTTGGTTGCAGCAAAAGCTAGGAATATCCTAACAGGTTCAAGTCTTGCTACAGGAACAAAGACATCTGTGTAATCAATTACTTCATCTTGAGTATATCCTTGAGCAACTAGTCTGGCCTTGTACTTGATGACAAGTCCTCTATCATCCTTCTTATTTCTGAACACCCATTTGGTTATTATAGTAGTCTTCCCATATGGAAGACGAAATAGGTTCCAAACCTTCTACTTTTTCAATTGAAGCAGCTCCTCTTGTATATCTTCAACCCAACTTCCATCCTTTAAAGTCTCATCAATTTTCTTTGGCTCTATTCAGAGAAGAAACAAGAGTGAAGACAAACATTTGTATCATGGGTTTGTCCTCTTGTTCTTAGCCCTGTATCAACATCTCCAATGGTGTTTGTTAAAGGGTGAGACTTGTGGATCCTTAACTAAGGGATCATAGCAAGTTGTTTAGACAGATTTAAATTAGAGATATTTAGATCTGGCAATGAGGATTCACCCTCCACATTAGCACACTTATCAAGATTAACTTTATCCAATGAGTGTATGACATCATTGATGTTGTCATTAATGGAGTGGTTATCACCATCATGAAATTCCTGATCAATGTTACCACCATGATGTTCTCTAACATTTGAAGCTCCTTCCTCCGATTTGTGTGCCTCTAAGCTAGAATTTGAAGCACCCCAAAAGTATGAGTTGGATTTGTCTTTGACGTGCTGGTAGAAGCTTCATTTCCAGGATTGGTTACCACTGGGGCTGAAGATGTATACCTTGAAGGTCTTTTCAGTCAAATCTTGGATCAGGATCACCTATAGGTAATATATCTATACACATTGAAACATGCACACAAGATTTGTTAAAATAGTTCGTAACTAAATTAAGATCAAATAGCCAACGATGAACAAAACCTTTCACATTGGGAGTGTGTTCATTGAAAGTCAAATTGGCAGACTCTTCAACTATTATAGTTCTGAGATTGTATCCTTTAATAAGCCTTAGTTTGGGAAAAGTATCCAATAAAGTGTCCATCATCTGATTTCTCAGCAAACTTGGCAATTTGGTCTTTGGTATTCAAGATGGTGCAACGACATCCAAATGACGTGAGAAAACCAATGAAGGGTTTCCTCTGTTGCCAAATTTCTTGTAGCTTTAATAAGTGTCATGTTTCTCCTCTCAGCAACACCTTTTTGCTGAGGAGTCTTAAGAGAACTATATTGTCTTCTAATACCCTTTTCATGACAAAATGTATCAAGGATTTGTTTCTTGAATTAAGTTTCCTAATTTTCTTATGGTTTTGACCTTTTGATCACATTGATTCTCAACTATTAAGATGAAATTCTTCAAAATCTCAAGAGTCTCATCCTTAGTTCTAAGAAAGAAGACCCATTGAATCTTGTGAAGTTATTTGTGATCACTAAACAGTAAGAGGTCCTTCCTAGACTCAATACAGTGGCGGGGCCAAAGAGATCCATATGTAACAAGTGTAGGGGAGTAGTGATGGAGTTTCATTCCTTCGGCTTGTGAAATACTTTATGTTGCTTCCCTTTTAGGCATGCGACACAATGATCATCACTTACAAACTATTTCTTTGGCATTAAAGTTACCAAATCATTCTTAATAAGTTTATTCATGTTCTTAAAGTTTACATGGCATATTATTTTATGCCAAAAGAAAGACTTATCACTATTTTCTTTAGATAAAAGGCATGAAACTTCTCCTGAGGGAGATGTTTCTTGCAAGTCCACCTTGTACATGTTCCCTCTCCTAGGGGCTTTGAGCAGAATATCCTCACGAGGAATGACCACTCCGGGCTTGAGGACAATGCACTCATCCTTAGTCTAGAGCATATTATGACTTTAATCACAAAATTGGGAAACACTTAGAAGATCGTACCCAAGCTCCTTGACAAAATTTACCTTCTCAATCCTAAGCTTACCATTTCTGACCTTGCCCCCGCCATTAATGTAACCCCCAACATCTCCTCCAAAAGCAACTAGTCCTCCATTAATTCTTTCAAACTTTTGGAGTAATGACCTATTGCCTATCATATGCTTGAACAACCATTGTCAATGATCATACATTTTTATTTGTCTTGAGTTGTTCCTGCATAAAAGAGATGGTTAGTTACATTTGGAAACCCAAGCCTCATTCTTCTTGGGATTATCAAAAGAAGTTGAAAACAATGCAACAGTAATTGATCCTATAGTCGTGCTAGAGGGACCATTTGCTGAAGTTGATGAAGAACTTTCAGCGACTTGGTCTTTCGTTGACTTCCACACCACCATTAAAAGCTTAGACTTGACCTTCAATACGTCGGATGTTTTGTTGACTTTGGATGTTTTTATGACTGGGCCTTCAGAAGATCTTACGTCACTACAACAGGCTTTAGTACTTCAGAAGTATTCCTTTCTTCTAAGACCAAAGTTGCTTCTCAAGGAATGCTTTCACTTGTCTTCTTCATTTTGGAGCTTCCGAAAGAAAAAAAGTTTTATTTCGAAGCTTGCTTCTTCTTCTCGAGATTCTTAGAAGTTTCTTTCTTTGTAATGTGGAGAGTACTCTATGGATTGTAAACACAATCCTTAGCAAAGTGAGAAGTACTCCCACACATAACACATTCCATTTTCTTCCTTCTAGGAGTCTTCTTTTCTGAACAAGGCTGAACTTGATCACTTTCACTCCGCATTTTCAACTTCTCAGATGGGGTGACAATTCTTGTGGGGTTAGAACTACCTTTGGAGCTTGATGGTTCATGCTGTACAACAATGGTTCATAACTTATCAGTCTTTTTCTTAATGATGGGATGACTTGGACATGAACTAGAATTCTTTTTATTGGAGTTGAAGTTTGTGTCCTCAGCTTTAACCACTTCAAATCATGTAGAGACAAAGAATGTTTTTGTGTAGTGCTGAAGGTGCCCTTGATCTCTTGAGTCTTCTTTGCCTTTCTCTTCCCTTTCTCATCAAGTTCTTTCTCTTGGACTTGATCATCCCAAAAGCTTTACTATCCTAAGAGGGATAATGACCCATCTTAGAATGCTCTTCTTCACTCCTCTTCATCCTCTTCAGTTAAAGGGTCCTTGAGGGGAAGCCCATCTTCACAAGTTCCACACCTAAGAGATCTTACAGACAAGACTATGTGTGGAGGAGCTATCTCACAACATCACAATCCCTGCTTATTCTGATATCAAAGTTTTGCATGCAAGGATGAGGATATCATGTTCTTGAAGGACTCTTCTCCAAGAACATATTTTTCTACCCTCGCTTTGTTGATCACGAGCTCAGCCTTGCATTCAGTCAACTTGGTTATGAGATCCGTGATCCGAGTCCTATAATTTGCGTGCGCATGTTTAAGAACTGAAATGGTTTTCACTAAGTCCTCTAACTTTAACTTATAATCATTTTTAGCCATTTAGAAATCAAATTTTAAGATCTTCAAGGACTCAGGATTAGATCTTATCTCTAAGTTGTAGGCCCTATACATATTAACCTTAGCAATACATTCAGGAGTGCAAAGATGTTCCAATACCTTGGCTTCATCATGGTCTGCCATGAGTGCTTGATTTGGAGATGCATCTTCAAGCTGACAGTTCCAGTCAAAGCCTCCTTCTTCAACAACAACTGCAACTTGCTGCTTTGGCTTCTTCGTTCTGGGGAGATCTCCTAGTGTAGGTTGGTTTGGCTTGAGTCTGGCCACCATTTGTTCTTGGTGCTTGCACTCTCTAGCAAATTGTCCCATTTGATTACAGTTGTAACACTTTACCTTACTTTTATCCAGACCAAACTTTCCACTGGCTACATTGCTAGGAAACTTCCTCCCTTTCCTCTTATAGAACTTCTTGGCTCTGTGAGTGAGAAGAGCCATCTGCTGAACTATCTCCATATATTCCAAATCATCTGGATAGATACTGTCTAAATCTTCTAGGGTAAAGAGAATATTTCATGTGGATTCATTAGTAGAAACTAAGGCACGAGAAGAACTTGTCTCTCGGAAGGGACTTCCATGAGTGTAGCTTTCTCTTGAAGTCTTTGGCAAGGTGATGATAGACCCTTTTATGAGTTGTCAGGGTAGCATATGAGATGATGTTGAGGTTCTATGCTATTCCTTACAATCACATGAAGGGCTGAACACATTTGATTGCTAGAGTTACCATATGAGTTTTGCATGTTCATCTCTATCTAGTATCCACTGAGAATACCATGCAACTCAGTAAGAGTAAGAGTCATAAGGTCTTAGTCCTCTTGATAACAACATGGTAATATGTCCATTGTCTAGGAAGAGAGGACATAAACTTCCTCACAATGTCTGTGTTCTCAAGAGTTACCCCAACATCCATTACAATATCCACAATCTTAACATACTTGAAGTATTGTTGAGTCATGCTCTCACCTGTTTTAAAGGTGAAGTTTTCAAATTGCTGCTTGAGGAGATCTTTCTTGTTCTCCTTGGCTTCAGTGGATCCGTCATACATAAGCTTCAGTGCTTTCCATAGTTGCTGGCAGTCTTGCACTTCTTGAAGCCTTTGTAAATGGAGTTTGGAAGAGCAGTTTGAAGAGATGTCATAGCTTTTTGATCAACCTCTATTCTCTCCATGTCTTCATAAGAGAAATCAGCCATAGCCTTTGGAATCATACCACCATCAGTAGCAGACGAGGTGCTTGTTATGTAAGGTCCTTCACCAATAGAGCCCCACATCCTAGAGTCTTGAGACTTGATAACGCCTTCCATTCTTTGACACCAAGAATCAAAGTCCTTAGGAGTGATTAATGGGGACTTATTCATAGTTCTAGTTTCCATATCAGCCATAGTGATAATTGCCATTTGAGTTGTTAAGTGTTTTGTGTGTGTCAAGGATCTTAAGATGGTGAGATCTTATATAAAGAGCTTTGCAGGCTCTGATACCAAATGCAGGACCGTTAGAAGGGGTTATGCACTTTCAGAATAGAACAACACAGTAAAGGAGAGTTTTTGAGAACACTTAACAGATCAAATAGGGAACTTGTTAACTAAAGTAAGAGATGATAAGAACACAAGTAAGTAAGAGAGAGAACAAGATAGCAAACAACACAAGTATTTGGTTTTCAAGAATGATGTATATTGCTTCCCAAGTTCTATTACAAAGTGTTACAAAGCTTAATGGAAAGTTACAAGTACATGAGATACTTATGCTACATCCTAGACCCGGTCATACTTTGAAATCCAGCTAGATACATAAAACAAGACAACAAAATTAAATGTAGAGTCATAAGGTAGACTGTCTTTTGACTTGTGACTATGACATGCCATAGCTCACATGCTAATATATCATAGAAATGATAAAGTACATAAAGTAGAATGCTCAGACTCAAGATCTAAGTGTATAGTTTACCAAAAGCATGGACCTTTTCACCAACTACTGAAAGTTGGTGAGTCAATCAGAGTTGTAGCGGAAAGTGGTCTAGCTATATGGAAAAGTACATCTATTAATAACATATGCATAAAAGTCTTCGGAAGAAATCTATCTTCATAATCTGGCTTTGGAAGACTTTGCCTTTGAAGTTTCGGAAGACTTCATATTTCGCTTCGGAAGATATTGCTCTAGGCTTTGCAAGACTTTTACACTTAGAATATTTCTCATGTAAGATGTAAAACTTCCAAAGAATTTCTACTACATTACTTTAGTGCATGCATGCAAAGAGACTTGGATGCTTTGAATGTTTTGACTACAACAGACTTTTTGAATCCTCATAGTTGTATATTGCTCTGTAGTTTCTTACAAGTGTTAGAAAGCATTAAGAATGATATAAGGGACCAAAGATACTTTATACTACATGCAACAACCTGCCATACTTTAAAGGCCAGCTGGATACATGGCCTAGACAACAACAAAACCAATGTAATGTCAAAAGGCAGATTGCCTTTGATTAGTGACTATGATATGCCATAGCTCACATCCTAATATACTACAAAAAGGATAAAAGTACATAATGTAGAAAGAAATAGACTCAAGACTTCAATGTACAGTTTACCAAAAGCATGGACCTTTTCACCAACTTGTGAACATTAGTTAGTCAAATAGAGTTGCAATGAAAAGGTGGTCTAGCTTTATGGTAAAAGTTACATGAGATAAAGCATGTCCTCAAAAGTCTTCTTAAGAAATTTGTCTTCATAAACTGGCTTCGGAAGATATTGGTCTTGGCTTTGAAAGATTTCACACTTAGAATACTTTCTAATGCAGAATGTAAAACTTCCGAAGCATTCTACTTCAGCACTTTGTGTATGCATGCTGGATAGAGTATTTGGATGTTTTAGATTGCATAAGCCTTATATGAAACCTTACAATATAGCTAACTATATCATTAGGACTTGATCTAGAGACATTGTTAGTTCCCGATGATCTAGAAGCAAAGAACCCATCATCATCCTACTTATCATCTTCTCCATCCTGATCTTCTTATTCATCACCATCATCATCTTCATTAGCATCATTATCATCATCTTCATCACTACACCCAAATCCACCAAATCTATGTCAGCATCATAATCAACTTGGTTTGGAATAGGCACATCATGCTCAGTCTTCACAAATTCTTCTTAATTAAATGTTACTGGTTAATCCTTAGTATCCTGAATAGGAATAGTAGAAAAAGCCTCTTGATCAAAATCAGCAGTGTGTGTCATCCTTTCAATCATAATAGGATCAACAACATGCTTTGTAACTATAATAGGATCATTAGCATATTCAAGACCACTAGTTTGTTGTCCTCTAGGTTCTCTAACTTCTCGAGGGAATGAGAGATCCCAGACATTCTGCTCCATGATCTAAACATAGTAGAACATAGATTGTTGTTCATGACCTAAGCACTTGATTTTCTCATCCTTCTCATGCATACTCCAACATATATCATCAATCAACTGTGTCCTCTCCAACATCTCTTTCAGTAAAACAACAACCCTTGGCTCTAGCATAACCTTCTTGAGTGAAAACAGTGCAGACTGTGGTTGTGGTTGTGGTTCCAGCGTAGTATTAAGATAATCCTCATAACCAAACATGACATCATGCTCTTGAGTCCTTTGTGGTGTACTTAAAACATCCTCAGTAGTAGGCATAACAGATGATGTTATAGTCGTTTATTCTATAACAGCAACTAGTGAGGTAGCCCCGCTAACTATGGTAGAAGTATCTGATAACAGAACATCAGTACTAGTCTACATAGTGGTCATCATAGTCTGACGCTTACATAACACTCCTTGTCCTCTACCCCTCCCATGTGGACTATTAGAAATTGTACTCTTCCTTGTCATCCTCTTCTTCCTCCTTTGAGTCGATGGTGAATTGTCAAGAATAAATTAAGCATCCATTCAGTAGTGCATTTAGTAAGAGTTTTTTGTACTCTCGGACATTCTTGTAGCACGTAAGGGACATTCCCTATTTGATTACTGTTAGTCTCACTCCTATCCGTGAACCAAGTGTTCACCTCATCCATATTAGACATACCAGCTCCTTGGCACTTTTAGGAGCTTCTTGGGTAGTTCTAGTAGATGGTC